>OZ024907.1:25851962-26545330 GCA_964017125.1 Flabesymbios commensalis | reverse complement strand
GGAGGAGGAAAAGGAGGAGGAGGAGGAGGGGGGGGAGGAGGAGGAGGCGGAGGAGGAGGAGGAGGAGGAGGAGGAGGAGACATTTTCATTCTCTCTACATCCAGTTCCCCAAACTATATACATGTAGCAATATTCTATGAAAGGTTTTATATAATAATTGTAGAATAAAAGAGACACATTGCTTCATGAGAAACTATTTTTACACGAAAGGGCCTATTGTCAATAAAAATACCCAACAATCTAGTATTTTCAACTTCTTCTAGTTAATTTTAGTCAATGATTATTGAATTATAGTCAGATTTACATTAAGTTCATGAACCAGGGTGAATGCATTTCGCGGATTCCTCAGTCAATTCTGATCTAATTTTTATGAAATTTGTCTAGTCATGCGGCGATCGTGAGTATTTCAGAAGTTAGACCATTTGACAAAATATTCTGAGACGAAGTAAATGGATTTATAGAGGTCGACATTTTTTATTTATTTACTAGATGTTAAATAGCCTAATTTTTCAACTATACACTATTTTTCAATTAAATTGTCGCAGCATCTCTTGAAAATAAACCTTGTAATTGGTTGAGAATTGACTGAGAAATTAGAGAAAATCATTCACCAGTTATTGTCAATCCGATTATAGTAGAGTTGCAGGTGGTTTGTAATTTGTGTCAATGTCATTTGTTGGGCATAGACAAAATAATATAGGCCGTCCAACTGAAAAAAATATATAAAAAGTTTCATATAGGCGGATCCAAGAAAGCAAGTTTCAAACAAATTATTAAGAACCAAATAATGAGAACTCACAATTTATATAAGAACTCCCCATTTAATACAAAGTCTCTGAAATCAATAGCTTCAAATAGTTTGTGGTAGGTTACACGGTAGATGATCAGATACGGACCTTAAATCTTAAAGCGCTGAATTTTTTTGGTAAAATCCATGGAGACCGAAGGGTTTTTTACATTTTGAAACCATCATAAATGTCTTAGTCAGCTCTTTCCGGTTCATTTGAATACCTATGTTATGGGTCTACAGCCATTAAAAATATTTTTACTCTTACAGTGTAGGCTAATATGGCCATTTCAACTAATTTGGTCGTCACTAAATCTATCACATGACTCCAAGAACAATTTTATGAGGAATATTTAACACTGTTAGCCCGAGAGGCATTTTCGCGAAAACCTCTGGTATGTCAATTTTGAAGAAAGTTTATTATCTTGGAGGCAAATCAATCTTTTCTAAAAGCCAAAAAATGCGAAAATTAAATAATTAAAGAATCATTCAGCTTCAAAACGCGCATGCCTGGGACGGTCAAGTGTAAGCCAACAGTAGCCTATTGAGTACAGATTGACGACATTAATATAGCCACTGAACTGATTACAAGATACTACTCAAACGAGACATTGATCCAATGCTGTTTTAATGTTAGGCCAACGTCTGCGACGCTGGCCCAACATTGAACCAACATTAGATAAATGTACAATGTTTGAGAGAAAGTCCTCCTGCCCAGCAAACGCAAGACATTTGTATGACATTTATGCAATGTCGGCCCAACGTCTTCGACGTTGGTCCAACATTGCATAAAGTCATACAAATGTTTTGTGTTTACTGGGTGACAATACAAACTTGGGGGTCAAGCAGTTTCCAAATCCCCCCAGTAATACAGTCAGTTTGCTTGCAAGTAGGCGACCAAGTAGGGGCAAAAGACAAGGGCTCTGAATTATTACCCCATAGATGTCGCTCAAGTATATATGAACTTGCTGTGATTTGAGAACTTGCTCTTAATGAGGCTTTGGGTATAAAACGCATATTTAGTATTATTATGGAATAGGGCCTTGGCTTACCCACGGGCACTATTGCCTTCTGGGGGACCCTTGTCCCGCGAATTTTGACAGTTGACTACACCTTTAATATCAGTGTCCAACAATTGCCGACCAAGACCGAAAAGTACAAACTCCTCGATTGTACCACCACAAGACGAACCCATTTGATATTTTGACTGTTTTGTAAAAAAAATACTCTTTGATTTGTGTTTGTTGGGGTTGTAAAACTAACTGATGTCACATAGGAGCAGATATTACAGTTATTGTGGTTTACCAGTATAAAACACCCTGGTCCAATTGAGGAACTGGTCCAATCCCGGTCACACAGGTGGTGGATTTACTATGGTCATTTTTATCATGCCGGCCTTCCCAACTTGCATTGTCACTCACATTAACACACATTTTCGGATGAGAGTGGCTCATAGACATAATTTAAGAATCGCAATGTTGGATTGCAATGATTAGCAATGTGAAATATTGGTTTTAACTACTACATAATCTCATTAGTGCAATACTATGTTGTAATTCTCGGTAAATACATATGTTTCAATCAAAATAAAATATTCAAAATGCTCTCCATCTCGATCAGATTGGAAGCTGGAACACTTGACCTATAAACATTTTTCAGGTGTTAGACTGATTTAAGTTTTCTTTTTACATTTTACAGTATCCTTGTAATGAATAATTAAAGAATTTTTTCACACATTTTGATATTCTATCCTGTAATGTCGTCTGAAGATTAAAAAGGCAGGCATGGTTAACCGGAGTGTGCGAAAAATTGACACTAGGCACCCAAATCCGAGGGGGAACATTTAATCTCCAAATAAATTCCTGAGCAGCCTTTGCATCAATATACATGCCAGTTATTGCGCAATGTTTAGTTATCTCTAACATATCTTTCTCACATTGAACAGGACACTCACTGAACAACAGACGTTTGAATGCGAGACATGAATGTTGGTTCAGATACTGGTGTTTAAAATAAATTGTTTCTAATAACCCTTTAACCGCCAAATTATTCAATCTGAATTTTCACCCACTTGAAGTTGTGTCTCGCTGACGCGATCCACAACTTCAAGTGAGTGAAAATTATTCAGATTTGACAAAATGGAGGTCAACTGTTTTCAAATATTGCTGATTGATGTCACATTTTATCTAAAAGGTGGTAGTACTTAATTTGCTAATAAAAAATGAATACCGGAATATATGCGGCACCGGCGGTTAAAGGGTTAATAATAGCAGCTAGCCCATCATGAGGCTTTGATCATACGATACAGCTCTAGTGATTAGGAAGAGGACATTGCCGTCATCGAATGAGAGGTTTTATGGTAGGCCTACACTTTGGCCATTGGGAAGGCCTTAAAACATCACAAAAAGATAGGTGACCAGCCATGCCCATGGAAGAATTTGATACAGAACCCAACACCTAGATGTGAATATCATGGCAAAAAATGAAAACCAGTAACGTTATTCTGCTATAGGTCCTATAAGCCATTTTGCGCACTGAAGATCTGAGAGAATGCTCTGATATCGTAAGTGTCCTCTTTCAGAATGCTATGTTCATGGCGCTTGTAGTACCATTATAACTTGATGTGGCGCCTATGATTTAGTGTTGTAATCACTTCTTGATTTTTCATACACGTATACGTGCTGCGCCCAGCCATCACATATACTGCTGTTTTTTGTACCCTGTGAGTTTGGTATTTCATCACTATTATTTGAATTATTGAATTATTATCTGATATAATTTGGCGTGTGTATGTTTAATGAACGGTTTGTTTTCACTAAAGTCAATGTCCTAATAATTCTCTCAATAAATTTAATAATTTCATTTTATGAAAAAAATATCTAAAGGATTTTGTCTATATTTTTTTCGAATTTGATGGTGGCAACATAACATTGGATTGATAACGTTAGTTGGTATTAACATCTCGACTGAGAATAATCATGCATTCTCCTCTCTCATTGATAGATATCATAAATACAGGTAGGCCTACATAGGGCCTATAGCCAGCAATAAAACATTTTTTTGTCAGCAAGACGGTGTCAATGCGCTTTCTGAAATAGAGCGTTTTTGAACAATAGTGTGAGCATTGTATCAGAAACGTTATCAGAAACCTGATCCATAAGATCCCTGACAGTTTATATTTTAGTATAGGGGGCTACACTGTGGCAGTAGGCCTCAAAATCTGCTGAAAATAAATTCACTTCACTTTTGATACTAACAAATAACGATTTTTATTGGTATAAACTGCCACAAATTAAACAATTGAGAGAATTAGGGTAACTGAATTTGGGACTGAAAAATTAAGCCAATAACGTAGAATACGTAGCTTTTACCCATCCCTTACACCACCTCTTCAGCTCATTGCTGTGTCTACAATTTTTTTTTCTACTATTATTATTTTTTCAGTACGTAACCTTACATTTCATAGGAATTAAATCGCTAATCCTCATCCCGCAATTACGACTATTTCCTTGCAAACTGGAATATTAGAAATACAAATTTAGCAAAGTTAATGGTTTGATCATGTTCTCAGGCTATATATCTCTTCAGATTTCTCCCGAAACTTTTTGTTGCCAATGTAGTGGTGAATGTGTCTTTATGTGAGGTGCAAATGTAATTAAAATATATCTAATTTTGTTTTGTCATAGGCCAGGCATCCATGGTACTGTGTGACTACACATGAAAATTGACATATTATTAGACACTTTATGGGCATTTCATCGTTATAAGGATTTTTAATGTTCTTTAATGCATTTAGATCATTTTGAAGGCAGCTCTACGTTTATTTTTTTAATAACAATATTCGTCTTATTATGCACCATCCTGAGCATTTTGATGGGTTAGGCCCCTTCTCGATGGATTTTTAAACAATTTTCTCAAATTCTTACACGACAGACAGTTATGACTCTATTGACTCTACCGCTAGGACAGAGATGGCAATGTGTACGATAAGTTTAATGCGCCGAAACGGCTGCAGGACTGTATGCTCTCCGTGGAGTTGAAATGGCACACGAATGAACAGGTCCAGTGACCAGGGGGTAAGATGTAAAGTCGGATGATAGGTCTTCAGAATTAATATCAGACTATAAACCAGCACCTTTTACTGTGTCGTAACTTCAAGTGTCCTTGAAATGACCTTCAGCCCCAACAGAAAATATAAAACTAATATTTTTCAGAAAGAGTCATAGAATAATACATTTTTATCATAGGTGCCAAACTGACCACGGGATTATAAGCCAGTGGACTAAATGCGACGACTGGACAACAGGTTCAATTTAAACCTAAAATTAAACAAATCTGTCGCGCTGTGTCACTCGTGAAATCTGTCGAATGCTTAATATGATATCTAGGCTTAATGAACAATACAATTACTTCAGTCTAAGGTAATCATTTTAAGGTGATGATGTGCAGCTGTCAAAATCAGGGTGAGAACCCAAGCCCTCGTTCTAAGCAACATGGAGATAGTATTATCTCTATGTTCCAAGACAGACTAAACGCTAAGTAAAAACATAAAAGTCAGAAATGTAGTCTTGAACAGCTTTACTCTGTAAATAAAAAGCCACTGACATAGCATAGTTGGAGGCCATAAACAGATAAAGCCACGGTGCACATCCACATATCAGTTGATAAATGTCAGAATGCACTGTGGTATGGTGTGTTTCAGATTCATGTGGAGTATTAAGGTATCTGTAGTAAGCACTCATTATCTCCACCATCGCTGATTTATTACGGACAACTCCATTATATGGGTCTGAAGAGAGCAGCTATCTGCAATATTCCACATGATATTATGTCTATTAAACAAATAGCGCAGTCATCGTGTGTCGTAAATCAAACGGATTGCTTTCCGGGCATTTATGTATGTATGTAGGCCTATAGTGGTATTGATCTCTAACGATCTCTCTCTGGCATCTCCATCGGCCAAATATTGATAGCACATTGCAGCACTCAACAAACCCGACAAGACGGCCGCCGACACGCAATTTACATATTTTTATAGGTCTAAACGCCAGTCACGTAGACCCCCTACAGCAAGACAGAATTACAATTTTGGTAAAATGTAAGAATTGAATATCAGACAACATTTATCGAATAGGGCCTATGCCTACAGCTCTACAGTATAAACGCATATTTCTATACCAAGTGTAAGAAGCATAGAGCTGGGGGTATACGTATACCCTAAGATATGATTATAGGCTGCCTACGCTCATTTATGATGGTTTGTGATTGATAATGAGTTAGTAGTCATGTGATTGAATGTGCCGACGTGCATTGGCCAAGGAGTTCTATATGGCCTACTTGGTGCATAACACACAACCTTGGTTTGTCTTCCGCCAAGTTCATAGTTTCTAACTTTTTTATGTGATCAAAGTATCATGATACGCTGAGTAAACACTGTGGGCGCACAATGCAATGGTCCGAATGCGCGGCATATGGTCAACGTCCACAGGAGTGGGGTCTGCCGCAATGTAAATATAATGGCTCAGTGAAGCATAACGCCCCAGCTGCTTGAAGCTTAGGCCTACTCATACCGGTCTATTAAGAAGCTGTGATTGTTGGGATATGTTAATAATAATTAATAGTGCCCAAATCAAATCACAAACATGAGTTATTCAAACCGTGTTTGTGCTATATTTTTTCATTACTGACTATTTGTGATGTCTTATTTAAATAAACTTTTGTGTTGAAACTATGACAGACACTGTTGGCCTACTATAGTTGACCATGGTGCGCATGCGTGTCATTGCATTGTCCGTCCATAATGTTTTCTCAGCAAATCATGACGACACACCTACTTTTTTCTTGGAAACTGTAGGCCTGCTGCTTTCAACTTAAAAACACGATTTTTTCAAAAACACAAATTATGTAATATAATAATAAACGTGTTATTTGATTAAATTCTGAATACAATCGTTCAATTAAATGATCCAGATAAGACAAGACAGCACATCATATCAAATGTAATAGTTTTATTACGCTAAATGGATACATGTCGCTTCCTCCCTTGTCGTCTCCTTGGTATCAAAGTGGAAGATACGACACTTTTATTTATTTTATTTTATTTATACATAATAACCGCTAACGTTACATATAAAAATATTTTTTTCATTAAACAAACATTACAATACGGCAGGTTACCTGAGAACGAGTAATATGCATATATAGCCCAAAACCATCCTAAAATTAAAACAATATTAAAAAGAAATGTTTCAACGTGGAGCACCACTTTTACATAAACATGATACATAAACATAATACTCGTCCTGCGACTCCCATAATTTCGCTTCAATCATGATTGCATTAATTGCTTTCAAAAGTAACTTAAATCCACAGCCACCGGAATCAGCGAAATTAAAAGGCCCAAGCCTATAAATGATTTAATTATCATTGTATAAAGATAACACATAGCAGTCATTATATTTAGTTCCCTGGTATTTCTTCAAATTTCCCCTCAGTTTGAAGTGTGAATTGCTAACGTAATTCCCGCTTCTTATTGGAAATAATCAGATTTTGTACAACACTAAACCCCTAGAACACTGATGTCGACTACAGTAGACATTCTATCTTTTTATTCTAAAATAGAACCTGTATGATCAGTTGTTAAAAGTAACTATGCTTCCAATCTTGAAACACTGATGTATGTTAGGACCTAAATTTCGCAAATTACACAAATTTTCAGTCACTTGAAGTTGTGTATCGCGGTAGCGAGACACTACTTAAAGTGACTTAAAATTTAAATCCCTCATTGCTCTAGGGGTCAAGTGTAATATATCAAATTTAAACTCAAAACACCTTCGTTTCGATGGTTTGTCGCATTTACATGGGTACTCATAAAGTTAATGTCTACATTTTTTTGACATGGTTATAACAGACTCTGCCAGGAACTGATATTCCTCCATTGTATTGTAAACATGAGCTGAAATTCGGACGTATAGGTGATTCTGAATCGCTTTCACTGGGACCTGTAAAGCAAACAGTTCATGGAATACGTAATCTTATTACTGCGCAACACGAAGCAATGTTCAAATACAATAATCCATTGGTTATCCTCTTTGTTTTCTTCAACATCAAGTTTACGTAAATTACTTGTATAATTCCAGAGAAGATTCAGTTAAATTGCTTCTAAGTTTCGCCACCTCTGTGTGTTGGCAAAATAGTGATATTCCCATGATATGCCCAACAATATAATAATAAAAAAAAAACCTTAAAAAAAATAAAATAGTTTATAAACACATAGGCCTACTTATTTTGAAATATATATCACCCAGGGTTACCAGAAAATTGCAAAAAAAAACTTTATGCTTTTTACTGACTTTTCATGACCAAAATGAGAAGTATTCGTGACCGAAATCGGGGGGGAAATGGGCACAAATTAGTAGCGGGTCAAAGATCTGAAGAAAAGAAGGGGGCAGTCGTGGGTTTCCCAACAAGATTTTTTGTAAATTTAGGTCATTTCTTAAAGTATTTGACGAATGATAGGGGGCACCCGAAGACAAAATTACTGACTTTACCTAAATTGTTCAGGTTTTGATAACAAATCCTGACTTTTCAGGTTTTTAAGGTGTAATAGCAACCCTGCTCACCTCAATAGAAAACCTGTGAAAAAGTTCATTTTGTATAATTTCGGCTTTATCGTAGTTCACAGCTTCACATTCTTCGTATAGTGCTTGGGGCAATTGAACGCACACCATGCAGCCTACAGAAAAAAATTATAACACAATGAATTCAATATTAAACAACAGTACACATACTATTTTTGACAATATGCTGTTACAGACGATTTTGTGATATTTCACTTCGTGTAACACAAGACTAGTGTCAATTATAGCCCAACAGTGAGCCAGCGTTGGACGAGTACTGCACGGTTGGTTCAGTGGTTGGTCTTCCAGGGTAGCGGTGAGCTACCGATAATTAATTAGCGTGTGTCGTGGGAAGTACACAAGTATCGACCAAAGGATAGCGTAACGAGCATGTTAGTAGTTTTCTGGGTCAGTCACTGAATTAACAATCACACGACATAGGCCTAGCTCTGCGGTAACGTTACACAAATACAAAGCTACTTATCCAATATGCCGTGTTGGGATACTCCAGCCTATACTATAGTCAATACCCCGTCACACGGGATACGGACAGCTTATATAGTACGAGAAGTATTCAGATATTGCACGTCGGCCCAAAGTCAAACCAGAACACGTGTGTGCCAGGATACAATTACACAGCTCTAGATCTATCCCACCAAATTTGGTAAAACAAAACCGAAATCTCAAAATGCTAAAAAACTTATTTCACTCAGTCTTAACCCTTTCAAGCCTGAATTTACCATTGTCATCTTCATCCACTACAAGCCGCGAATAGCTGTTGCAATTCTCTACTTGTAGTGGATGAAGATGATTAGGTTTGGTTTAAAAATTGAAGAAAATTACCACGTAATGGTAAACCAGTTTCATGGAAATTATTGTTCTGAAACCCTTGGTTGTGGCCAAATTAAGTCTGTTTTCATGGATGCAAAATGATGCTTTAATGCATCGTGAGGGCTTAAAGGGTTAACTAATGAAAGTTTACAGAGATAAAGGGACGTAATACCTTGTTTTAATCAGAGTAGTTACAAAGTCAAAACTAGCCATGTGCGTCAAGATTTAGTGAACTTTAACTTTTATTGTTAACATATAACAATAGTAAGTACATGGTTACAACTGTTAAAATTGATAAAAACCAAAATGGCCGACCGATGGTAGAGAAGGCTGATATCGATATACGTTCCGAGCAAATCTTTGTAGTTATAAAAAAAAGTTCAGAGCGATATTTTATTAACAACGAAATATGACTATAATCTGTTATACAGCAGTACCGGATATACAGAAACTACTATTAGAAGCTGTTTAGATGTTCTAAGTAGAATGAATATACGTTTCATAGGATTAAAAACGTACATACATGAAGACATGGGCATCAAATGTATTAACACCTATAGTAGTAGTAGTAGTAGTAGTAGTAGTAGTAGTAGTAGTAGTAGTAGTAGTAGTAGTAGTAGTAGTAGTAGTAGTAGTAGTAGTAGTAGTAGTAGTATAGTCGATGTATTTATAACTTTAAACAGTTCAAAATTGCCATGGTATTGATGACAATATAAATCACCGCTATAAAGCATTGGCAATGCGGGTGCAATACATAAGCGAATATTTAGCAGGACCCGTATTCTCGTACAAGTTACGATATGGCCATCTCGACCAATCAGAAGCCTACGATATATCGTAACTTGTACGAGATTACGGGCCCTGAATATTATATATTATGAAAAATCACATTATATACATTATGCCGGGAACATTTATATTATTTGTTTTTATTTCTGACATATAATTCCAACAGATAACCGTAATTGCCATACATTTTAAACAGAAACATAGTAAGCAGGGATTCAGCAGTTAAAGGGTTAAAACATTTCATTCATCATGTAAAAACCCATATCATTCATGATGTAAAAACAAAAAACATCATTATTCATCATGCAAAAATAAAACATAATATTATTCATCATGCAAAAAATAACAAAAATACTATTCATCATTATTTATCATATTTAACAATTTGAAGACAATATATATCACACAGTGATAACTCACCAGATAATTGTTTAGAAACCAATAATTTGCTACGCCACTTCTCAACCAAATAATCAGCTGTAACAAATGATATCAGGAATTATATTAGACCCACTGCCCACCGGGTCTTTGACACGGGAAGTGTGGCATCAGTTGAAAAGTGACACGTTAAAATTTCTAATTAGAAGGATATGACTGCTGTATTAAAAAGTGCATAATGAATATTTTAGTGGCAAAGTAAGTATTAAATTAATATAATAAAACTATCACATTTATGCCTAACTTCTATACTTCATGGATCTTTGCTAGAACGAAAATCACGTGGGATTATTTTACAACCCATTCACACATTTTTGGGGAAACCGCACCCACTTATAAAATGAAGACATAGGGACAATCGAGACATTGTCATTGGTAGCCTCCTAATAAAAAAAATGCAGAGCATCACATTTTTGGTAAGAAGATTCGGCGCAATAGCGACCAGCAATATCGAATTTGTCAAGCTTATAACTGTGTCGTCACGTATTCTCATTTGATAATAAATTTCTTCAGTTGAGGTTGGATTCTCACCCGCTCTACTTGCAAGGTTCCACATGTATTCTCTCAACTTCGCAGGCTGGACCGCTTCCCAAAAATCCAGCGCAGTGTGTAAGGAGAAAAATGGACTGTAGTCACGAAGGCCTGGCGGTATAATACAAAAAAACATGTACCTGTAGCAAGTGACGTTTTCATCCACTTGATGTTGTATATCGCTCCCGCGATCCACACCTTCAAGTGAATGAAAACCGCAGAAATCTGTGAGACGAGATTCGAACATAATTTTAACTGATTATATCAAGCAAAAAACAAAGAGGTATCATTGAAAACGTGACCCGCTACACAAAAAGGACAGCAGGGTCCAAATTCTCAAAAATATTTTTTGTCGATTTGGTATCCTTTCAGTTTATGAAACATGAAGGGCACCTTCATGTTTAACAACTGATTTTTTTTGAAAAATCTTTTATTACTTTTGATTTTAAACTTTTAGTTATGGAACGATTACAATTTAAATGATAAAAAATGTAATAATGCCGCCTGTATGTACCTTTCTGCGTGAAGGGTCACACTAATTAGTCGTCTTAACCCTTAAAGCGCTGAATTATTTTTTGTATAAACCATGGAGACCAAAGGGTTTTTTCATTTTGAAATCATTATAAATGTCTTATATAGTTAGCTCTTTCCGCTTCATTTGAATACCTATGCTATGGATCTACGACCACTATAAATATTTTTACTTTTACAGTGCGCGGATCGACTTTAGACGTCAGAATCTGACGTCGACAGACGTCAGATTCTGACGTCTAAGTCGATCCCCGCGCTGTAAGGATTAAAACAAGTGATAAGAATTACGAGTTAATTGTAACACAACAGCTATCATCATGAGCAAGGTTAATTTGACTTCAGCGACAACACATATTAGTCTCCTAGATAATTATGGCTATGCTATATATGTTAGATAACACTGTACGGATACCGGCCCATATAAATTCAGAGGAGAATCCAGATCCAAATCCATGTGAAATAACTAAAGGTCTCGTTGAGGACTGGTGTTTTTTGTCCACATATAAAAATGCTGCTCCTTTTGCCGATAAAAACCACTTGTGGGCATTTGAAACGTAGTAGTCAACACCAAGGTCTGCAATGTTTAAATCCAGTTGTCCAAGCGCATGGGCACCGTCAACAAGAACTGGGACGTTCCTGAAATAATTAGTGCAATTTAGCATGTTGAATGAAAAAATAATCCTGTTGGTTTTGGGATGTAAGCCTACCTCTCATCCCAACCCCTCATTTAAAAAACTTAACTGAACAAGAGTTGTTTTTAGAACAGTTTCACGTAATTTCGATCACGGTACATGGAGAACCGGACAGGGTTTCCTGGATGCCCTTTTTTGGAGAGCCTCCATCCCTTGGTTACTCCCCCCCCCCAAAGAAAAAAATGATTTCCCACCCAAAAAATAAAAATGTATTTCAAAAGAAAAAAATCGATGGGAAAGAAATTGAGTTTGTCTTCTAGATGATCTTATATGCCGACCTAAAGTAAGCTTATTTACAGTTTCATTCTAAGACGCCCCCTATAATTTTTAAATCATTCAGCATTGTGAACAAAATATTTGAATGCAACACGATCACACACATATTTCCTAATAGACACTGTATATTATACCCTACAACTATATAATTAAATTTGTCAATCTATTATTCTCACCTAATATTCACAGGAAAAAGTCATTTGCTAATAAATAACAGTTTTAGTACGCTTTCCAGCGATAATAAACCATATGACATATTGAAAACCAACAGAACACAGGGGACAGCTAAGGATTCCCAGCTCGGTCTACTATGTAATCCAATTATGCAAGGTGCTAAAGGCCATAGGTATTGAACAGTATAACTTTAGCAGGGATTTCTCCAGACAGATCGATACTCAAAAAGGTTTATGGAGATATGCGTTCCGATTCCGGTTGTGCTTCCGAGGGAGAAAAATTAACCCTTTTTCACCCACGTGAAGTTGAGACCAAGCATTTGTAAATCTTGATGTTTTAACACTCATTTCATTATCAATAGATGTGATTTAACCTGCTAATAAAACAGATTAAAAATGATTACAGGCGTTCTCAGCACTTAAAGGGTCAACCAGCCACCGTCTTTTTTGCCCCCCCTTTGCCACTTTGTGACATGACTATTTACCAACTATTTTTTTATTCTGAAAAGTTATGTGTCAACCCTATAACCGTCGGTGACGAGTATATTCGTTTTATATTTTTTATCAGCGCATTTGATATCTGCTTTTAAACATGTTTTTAACGGTAAAACGTGACATCAATCAGCAAGAGTTCAAAATTGTTGACCTACGGCATTTTGTTAAATCTAAATAATTTGCACTCACTTGAAGTGGTAGATCGCGTCAGCGAAACACAACTTCAAGTGGGTGAAAATTCCAATTAATAACTTGGCGCTTAAAGGGTCAAATGTATACAAACCTGCTGTGACATATCTTGACGATTTCCGCCAATGGCATGATGAAAGGCGTGTTGCTTGGAATGTGATCAAATACAGCTAACTTGGTCCCAGGCTTCAACTTTTTATCAACAAGATCTATAATCTAACAATAAAACTAACATTGAAACCTTCAAATAGTTTGTCTGCATCACGGACCAATAATAGCAATGCTCATTTACAATTATAAATGATCATTGATAGTAGTCTGTATTAACATCTTATGCCATGACAGTCACATAGGCAGGCCATAATTATGGCGGTCGATACAGTTGTATATCATGCAGAACACATGCAGAACACATTCATAGCAACAAACATAGTCGCAAACAAGCGGTGTTTTTGGTTATTACAGTCTTGCTTACTTCTTGATTATTCAATATATATGGTGGGACTACTGTTATATCAAATTTTAAGGAAAGCAAACAACAGGTTATTCTTGGCTCAGTGCGAAATAAATTATGGAGATAATTTCTCAGTTGAGCACTTAAGCCGTTATGTGAAGAAACCAGCAGTCAAATTAGCTTTGTCGTCGTGAATAAGCATGCCTGGTTATGAGCCTAACTGCATTGAGAAATATCTGGAGGGAGTCTTAATGCGTGTAAATAGTATGATTAATGCCAAGCGATGACGACTTTTGTTCGAGAAAGCTACATGTATTCGCGGCGACTGTAATATGATTAACACTATATAGTCATCCCAGCAAGCAAGATACCTTCCCACAATGTTTGCATAATATCGGTCCAGTGTCTGCGATGCTTGCCCACACCAACATTAAGTCTATGTATCGTCTATGTAACCCTTCCAAACCTGAATTTACCATTGACATCTCCATCCACTACAAGCCGCGAATTGCTGTCGCAATTCTCGACTTGTAGTGGATGAAGATGACTTGAAGTGGGCAGCAAATGGAAAAATATGTTGTTATTATTAAAACAGTTCCCTGACAAAAATCGTTCTAAACCCTCTGCGTGTAGCAAATTAAGCCATTTTTCAGAGATGCGAAATGATGCTTTAATGCATCGTGAGGGCTTAAAGGGACAAATAAATATGCTAAATATTCCACATTTCACGTCCCCCTTACACTCACCTGCTGGCTACTGATAATGGGGAAATCCACGTGTTCCATCTGGATGACCGCCCCCGTGTCTTGGCTAACTTTCTCGATCATCTTCTTAACCGCACCTGTTTAGTACCGTATCATGACCAGTTATTTGACACTAAAATAGCAAAATGCTGAAATTAATTGGACAAACACATTCAATAGTGTCGCTCGGTGGTGATACTTAAACCGAACAGTCGAATATTGATAAGAATATGGCACCAAGGAATATTTTTTCTAAACTGAAATGACCGTCATGATCTAAACTCTAAAAGATCAGGATTAATCTTTGACCACGCCAGAACTGTTTTCGAATTTAAAATCATCGTGATAAAAGTTTCGGGTAAATCTGTAAATTATAGAGCAGTTAATAGTCATCATGTTAAAATGGCATCTCAGGTGCACCAAGCATATGGCCATATCTAAATCCAAATGTCCGAGGTAACTGTCGTCACCTGTATAATATTTAGGGAAGAGAGCTTGATTGATATTCAAAACTTAGCTATAAATCTGTTTCAATCGTGGTGAAAATATACTAGGCCCGTCGGCGACGAAAATAGACCTCAGCCTCCAATGATCGTTTAGGAGTGAAAATCATTTAAAAAGAATGATCGCAAGTCTGCCATTTAAAATTTAATTTAGTTGAACTTCTCCAGGGCATGTGCCTCCTTGAGACGCAGTTTGTCTTATGGTAATGGTCACGGTATATCCCTACCTGAAATTTGTTCAAATTTAGTAATGGTCTATTTGTTGATTTGAAAGAAGTCAAGGTCATAGGGGTCACAGAAAGGTCAAATATAAATTGAATCAAGGTTTAGTCATGATTAACCTGTATGTGAAGTTTAGTGTGCATTTCAGTTACGTGAAACAAGTTATAGTGCTCAAAATGACAGACTGGCAGAAGAACGGATGGACGGACGACAATAGGCATCCGCAAAAATTTTGACTGAGGCCAAAAAACTACTCGTTGAAGCCTACTCGAAGTCTATCTAGTTCAGAGTAGGGGAGACCGGGACTAGTTGGAACGATTTTCAGAATCAATACTCTACAACTCCTATTTTTAATGTCAGGTTAAAGGGACATGTCCAGGTCTAAGATCATCAAAAAATCGGTGAATTTGTGCTGCGCATTCCCCAGCTAGGCTAGATATAGAGACGAAATTCCTGATCTAAATTATTGACAACCATGTCAAAAAAAAAAAATACGGGAATTTCGTCTCTATATCTAGCCTGACTGGTAAGTGCGCAGCACAAAAATTAAAAAACTTTCCATGGACATGGACATGTTTACATCTTATGGTCATATAATTAAGCTAAAATAAAATCACCGATTTTTTGATGATTTTAGACCTGGGCGTGTCCCTTTAATGAAACAAAGCATAAAGATCACTATTAACGGCGGATCTCGATGTGCTAGACACAAATATATCTGTTGTAGGAATCATGGTTTAAATGCGATTTGCCTGACACAATGTCGACTGTTTTAAATTACCTCACATGCGGGGTTAGTTTAAACAAAGCTGGGGTTTGCTGATACCTCGATCAATGTGTGGTTATTATCAATTGTAGCGACGTGTGACCTTCAATGATTCTGGAATAAACAGCATAAAGCCACTTTGTACTGATCCTTCTTTAAACCAAAACGTTGCAGAAGAGTGCAATATTCACGTATACATACCTACAGATTTATAGATGCCCAGAGTAAAACAATCTTAGAGACAATCTGCATGTGTTGGATTTTTTCTACAAATTGGAATCATTTATTACACAAATATCATTCGCTGGGTGTTCTCACATGATCCATAAGGTTCATACTTCGGACTTAAGATGCCGTGTTTCACCAAACCCCCCGTTTCAAGTAATACCGGTCTCCCTAATTCCGGACATAATTCTAGTAGACGATACATTTTCTAAGTATAGAAATGTGAACATTTTGATATAAAACAACGTAATTTTATTTTGAAATTTTCTATACACAATTTTAAAAGTTTATTGTTTATTATTTTATAAGCTGACTAGTCGAGGACATTTACCATATTCGTTATCCAAACAGAAGATGACATCACCAGCATTAAAATGTTGAGATCGGAGTACTGTGTTGACCGCCGTCGTTGCATTCTCAATTAGAACCAAATCTGAGCAACTACATCCTGAAAATCAGTAGAACACAGACGTAGCACACACAAATGCAGCCTAAAACAATAAGCAGAAACAATTTTTCCAGAGGATTACGTTCGTAGATATTAAAAAAATCATACCGACGAACTTTGATAATCGTCTTGTCACAAAAACCAGATGGGGAAAAAGTTCTCGGTCAAAAAAACGTAAAGGTTGTTTTTCGATATAACGCTGCCATTCCTGTGGAAGTTGTGAAAAAAATCAATAAACGTATTATTTACAAGTTTCTCTGACAACGTGGAGTATTGTTTAAAACCAATAACATTGTGTTATGTCTTTATAAATAGTTGAAACTTATGATTACATTTAAAATGACAAATAGAACATACCTGTGCAGCATCTAACACTTCTTTCATTGTACTACCAAAAGCACCATGATTGATAAATATACACTCTTCCTGTTAGAACAGCTTAAAATTATTATTGGACCCTGATTATGATGTAACAATTGTCATGTGATGATTTTAACACACACTGTATCCGGAGTTGCGCTATGCGGTCCTGGGCCCGTATTATCGTACAAGTTAACATATATGCTAGGCTTCTGATCGGTCGAGATGACCAGATCTCTCTATAATACTATTAGTATGAGCACCACAAAACACAATACACAGGGATACAGGGTGTGTTCAATATTGCTTGTTCACGACTTACTATCTCATTCCCACGATTTACTAACTTGTTCCCACGACTTAAAACATATTTTGTATGTCCCTGGAGGGTCTCAGTTTTTTATCATGTGGAAATAAACGACGAGAAGCAAAATAGTTCATATAACGTTAAAAGGTATCACAGCCACAATGAAAGTGTACAAGCGCGACATCAATAAGCACAATAAATCACTTTGACTTCGATTACACGTTGAGCAGCTAGTGTCGTATTCAACAATAAAGCAAGTACTGAAAGAGGTCAAAACGTGAATGTAATGGCTGGAAAAGGAATACATAAATCGTGTCGTATGAAGTATGTTAACAAAAAAAAAATAGTCACAGACATAATACAAGTAATCTTAATTCACAAACAACTGCCAAAAGAAGTGCACACATCTCTACGGGACTGTTTGACAGGAAAAAACTGACTGTTTCTTTTGTGGGAACAAAGTTATCATAAACTATAAGAAGCCAGAGTGAAATTAAAATAGCTGCGTCAGCACTTTTGGTTTTGTGGATAAGACAATAAACCACTGTAAAACACGAAGTGATGAATGGGTTTCATCTGTCCAGGGCCGTATTGAATATTTTGTGGTGAGCTCCACGCTGCTGACTCTTTATATCATCATTGTTGTGATGTCAATTTTCGCACTGCTAGAGATCTTCCAATGCAGTATCGGACAGGCCCTGGTGGCAAACGGTAAAAAGCTGGGCGTCCAAAGCACACTGACCAGGAATGAGCATTTCAAAAGATGTGCCACTACTTCGAAGAAAATGATGAAGAACAACTCACAGATCTTATTGAAAAAAAATTGAGGAATATTTCGAAGATCCAGATTGCGTCCCCTATTTGAAGTCGAAGCTTTTTGAACACTATGGAGACTTATTTATAACTGAAAGTTGTGGTCGTCAAGATAGTGTGACATTTCGTGAGAAAACTAGCAAAATTTTGCGTGATTACTTCAACATGCCAAACAAGAATGACAACGAAGCTCAGCAAAGAGCAATCATAGAAGCTGCCGTCAAATTGAAAAAAGTGAAATCAAAACTATCATTCAGCCATTAAAGGATGTGTATTCATAGACGGATGAGCTTTCTTTAGAATCATCTCTTGGTAAATCCCACCCAGTTTGCGCTGTATGGTTCAGCAACTATTTATCGAAAAAGACACACGTCGGAAACAAGCAAGTATTGGACAGGCAATTGTTCAAGCAGTGCGTCCCAGGGCTGTGCTAGCTCCATTACAGTTGGGGCTTGCTGTCCGAATGCATCACCACTTGCGATCACGATTTCTAATAGATAATCTCGCTGCGATGGGTTACTGTTCCTCATACTCAGAAGTCCAAAGATTTGAAGAAATTGCAGCATTCTCAACGTGCCCTGACGTGTTAGGTACTGCCAATATATCCGAAGGGATGTTTTTTCTCGCAGCTGATAATGTCTATCACAACATTGTATCCCTAGATGGGAAAGGTACACTCCATGGTATGGGGACGATAGATGGCATAACCCCTGGCCAAAAAATCAGTGATACAGTTTTTAGAAAAATTATATCTGAGTTGCAAGTCACTGAGAAAACGCATGTAGATATTATAGAATACAGATTTGCAAATCATGTACAGCTGTACGTCAAAATATAGAATTCCAAGCACTTCCAACATTAAATGATATAAATCATAGTGCTGGTTTATTGTGGGAGCTTTCTTTCAATTTCAACCCACCAATGCCAAATTGGCAAGGAATGGTGCACACACTCCACAAGGAGTGTGACCACCCTGGACAATCATCAATATTTTTTCTTTCAATGATCGATATGTACTCTGGCGACAAGACATGCATAATTATATTCTACCCTTCTGCTTCTGTATATTTGTAACCCTGAATCTAAGTACAACTTCCCACCTGTTGTTACATTTGATCAGCCCCTGTTCTGGAAAGCATCTCAGATATTGCATGAAGTAGCTGATACTAATCCAATTAAAGACGTTGTACTATTATTATGACGTTTTCATACCTTCATGAATTTGTAAGGAGTTATAGGAAAATTGATGGATGGAAGTGGACTTCAAGACATTTTAGAGACAATATATGGAGAGAATGCAGTGGTACACAAGATGAGTGGAAAAGCTGTGCAACGCTCATTTCGTGGACATCTTCTAGTTTACCAGTCCCTGTCACAGCAGATAGTGACGAAAGTCACTATTAATGAGCCATAGTTTGAGAATCTCGTTGAAGAAATTAAACAAATGTATGTGCTAATGGATAAGGGTGAAATTGTTATACTACAATCTAATTGTGCTAAAAACATTTGTAAGGCATTAGATTGAAAAAACAAAGAATTGTTTATAAATTCTGAAACTAGCAAGCTTTGGCTGGTCTACCAGAAAATGGTAGAGGTGGCTAAAGAGCTTATTGAAACCGATAGAACAGGATCATGGCAAATGCATCTTCATGCTATATCTTTACCAATTTTTGCTGCACCTGGCCATGCTAACTACCTGAGATCTGGATATCTGTACTTGCAAAATATGAATAAACTACAGATTAGCATGTCATAAGGCGCACTAACCAGTACTGGGCTGGCTTGGGTTCAGACTTTTAATTGAACAAAAGATGATGAAAAACACGGGAGGACTGACTAGAGGAAGTGGCATGACAGAACACCAAAGGCTATATAGACAATGTCCGCTCCTATATCATCAGCATATAACTATGCCATGCAGAATTTCAATAAAACTTTGTATGTGACCAGCGAACAGCATAAAAAGGCAACATCATCAAGAACGGAGAGGGACATAAAATACTTTGAAACTCTCACTGCCAAGCTTAAGCAGCATTCTCCCCTTTCGGATGAAAAAGCCCTGATAAACATTAAACCAGGTTTAAATGCTCAGATTAACATCAATGTTTAAGAGCTGTTAAATGTGGGCAGAAATACTGCAAAAAACATGGAAGGAAAATCAGTCTAGGGGATCTACCCTCAGACATGCCCAGACGGACTTGGGTTTCGCTGTGCAATTTATTGTTGAAAGTCCGTCACGTCAGTGGCGTCAGATTATTTTGAAAGTGTGGGGGGGGGGGGGGGGAGGGAAGTGAATTTGTGTGACTTCCGTGCGACCGATTTTTTTCTGATTAAGTGGTGTCTGAGAGCTTCTCAGATGAATTATAAGCACATTACATAGTTTTTGTAAGCTCTTAAATGTGTGCTTATTCAAGCAATTCACAATTGGAAAGGGAAATTAAATGATAAAATACATAATACCAGAACACACTTCGGTACATCCATTCATCCTCGAAACAGTATTAACTTGCCTAATTATTATAGGGAGATTGGATAATTTTCTTTAATGTATGTACGTATGTACTAATAAAAAAAAGTTGTTTTCTCGAAATTTATCAAAAATAAACAATATTGGAATATCAGCTTATGCTGACATTTCAATTTTGAAAAAATCACTTATATAAAGGTATATATAGCATACTGATCTCAACTGGAAATAAAAAAAGAAAAAAAAACAATTTCAAAGCACTGAAAAAGACTAAACTAGTTTGTTTCCAGGTCGTATATTGCCATGTAAGCAAAACAGTCTGCAGTACGTATACAACATTTTGTACCACAAATTCCCACGTCTCAGACGGTGGGATCAAAGCCTACTCCAGGACACATGAAAGCAATCACCGTTAATTGGTGTCTTAGTCAGGACCTGGGGGCAAATTCTGAAAAAAATAAAATTATTTTCTTATTAAACTACTTGATGAAAAATTGATATCATCTTACAGGGTTCTTTTAATTTACGAAGAAAAATGTCATTGTAAAAAAAAATTGGACAGGGGGTAGCTGTGCTTACACTATTTGTGCTCCTTTGCATCATACACAAAAACCTGTATTGGCAGGAAACACTTTACCTTAAAATAAATTATGCATAGTCAAAAAAAGTCAATAATCTTGTCATATAACTTGACTTGACTTGACTTAACTTTAACCAAGAAAATCTTGAGATCGCGGATTTGCCCTGATTTTTGCACACTTCACACCTGATTTAATTTGGTCATAACAACTTTCCATTTTAGTCATGACTTTATTATGTTGCATTTGAAAAACGTTGTTGCTACTTGAAACACTATTAAAAGAGGTCGGCTGACGTGTTACTGTTAGTTTAATCTATATGCCTACCGTACGTGAAAGCAAAGATAAATGCAAAATTTATATTTTTATGCTATTACTATCAAGCGGTTTTAGTCAAATAAAATCTTTTTTATGTCATGACAGACTGACTTTTTCTATTAGTCAAAAAAACGGGGGGGGGGGGCAATTGCCCCCCCTGCCCCCCCCCCCCGGTTCTGACGCCACTGCCGTGGCATTTCGCGCAGCTCCGCTATTCTCGGGTCGGATAGTCCCTAGAGTAGCAAGACTACATAAGTCCAGGAGCTCCCGCTTCGAATTAGAATTTGATTTAAGCAATTTTGTGTAGGGTTAATAATGTAGTCCTAGGCTAGGTCAAAAATCTAGACGCAAGACAACTAGGTCTAAGAAGCTCAGTCTAACAGTAAGATAAGAACTAGACAGTCTGTCAGAGATTGCAAACCTCCATTGAAATTAATGATCTTAATCTGTATCCCAGTAATGGTCTACCTATTTGGCACGGTTTACCCGATATCAGGCCAATCGAGGTGACTAATAGCTGATTAACGGTCACTTTGAATTCGATATAAACTAGTTAAAAAATTTAAGGGTGCATCCTCCCCCGAAACCTCAAATTTTGTTTTATAGTAATGGACTAGCATCTAACACAGTTTGCAAAATATTGGGCATGTGAAAGTAAATAATGGCCGATAGGGGGCCATTTTGAATTTGATCGAGTCAGAATTTTTAAAGATGCATCCTCAGCTGAAATCTCACATTTCATTGGCCAATAGGCGGCCATTTTGAATTTGATCGAGTCTAAATTTTTCAATTCTCTCCTGAAATCTTACATTTTGTTTTATAGTAATGATCTAGCCATCTAGCACGGTTTACCAAATAACGGCCATGTGAAAGTGAATAATGGCCTAAAGGCGGCTATTTTGAATTTGATCAAGTCGAAATTTTCCAAGATGCATCCTCAGCTGAAATCTCACATTTCGTCTATAGTAAGGGTCCAGCCATCTAGCACGGTTTACGAAATATCGGCCATGTGAAAGTGAAAAATGGCCGATAGGAGGCCATTTTGAATTTGATCAAGTCAAAAATTTTCAAGATGCATCCTCTCCTGAAATCTCACATTTTGTTTTATAATAATGGTCTAGCCATCTAGTACGGTTACCAAATAACGGCTATGTGAAAGTGAATAATGGCCGATAGGCGGCCATTTTGAATTTGATCGAGTCAATTTTTCTCAAGATGCATCCTCTCCTGAAATCTCACATTTTGTTTTATCGTAATGGTCCAGCTATCTAACACGGTTTACCAAATATCAGCAATGTGAAAGTAAATAGTGGCTGATAGGCGGCCATTTTGAATTCGATTGAGTCGAAAGTTTTTAAAAGGCATCCTCTCCCGAAACGTCACATTTTGTTTTATAGTAATGGTCTAGCTATCTAGCACGGTTTACCTGATATCAGGCCTATCGAGGTAAATAATTGTCGGCCATTTTGAATTCGTAAAATTGTCAGGGTGCATCTTCCCCCGAAAAGTCACACTTTTTTTAATGATATTGAAGATTATGTTAAGACACATGGATTTCAAGGCGTAAATATAGGTTATGTAAGAATGTTTGTATTATTATTAATTAGGCTATATCAGAAAAAAAACTTGCAAAATTTGCAAATAGGAATTGATATTGTAGAAAATTATTGTAATAAGTGGAAAATAACATATTCAAAGAAAACAAAATTGTAATATTTCGCAAATGTGGAAAATTAGGTGTGAATGACAAATGGTTTTATAATGGAAGTCAAATTGAGGTTATAAAACATTTAACATATCTCGGAATGGTATTTTCCAGCGGTGGTTCACTTTCTGATAATCAGAAAAAAATAGCTGGTCAGGCACAAAAGACCATATTTTCATCACAAAAATTGATTCAGAAATTTGACGATATTAAATGTGACATGTATTGTGATTTATTTAATAAGCTTATAACAGCAATTCTCTGATACGGAAGTAAAGTATTGGGTTTTAATAGAGGTTAAAGGGACTGGCCCAGGCTAAAATCATCAAAAAATCGGTGATTTTATTTCGGGTTCTTAATATGACCATATGATGTAAACATGTACATAGACTAGAACTGCAAATTTTTATAATTTTTGTGCTGCGCATTCATCAGTTAGACTAGATATAGAGACGAAATTCCCGCATTTCCTATTTTTGACATGGTTGTCAATAATTAGAAATCAGGAATTTCGTCTCTATATCTAGCCTAACTGGTGAATGCGCAGCACAAAAATTATAAAAATTTTCAGTTCTAGTCTATGTACATGCTTACCACCAGCATAGAAAACCACAGCTTTTGCTATGCTGTCAATCTCTGACGTTGAATCATGCTGTTCACATCAAGCTCGGACTACACAAACTAAACAATTATTGGAAATAACTGGCTTCGGCCATGTGTGGTTAAATAGTGGTGTTGAGAATATATAAGCTCGATGTTGTCAAGACACAGCATATAATAATAGGGTAGCACTAACCAGACTACGTACCAGTAATCACAGGTTAGCTGTAGAAAGCGGACGTGACATAAAATAGCTCATGTATTACCATCAACAGTGATTATTAGAAAGGAAATGTATAGTGGGTACATTAGTGTAAATATCATGTTTTACTTGTCTGTCCAATGTGTTCTGAGTTACGCAAGAAATATGTACTTAAATATTATCATCGGCGTCGAAATATGTTAAAAGCTCATGTTAAGTAAAAATTATAATATCATTACCAAGTTAGCTAATTTCACGTATAAAACATTTAAAATAAGAAACGACGTTGAATACGCTGTATAATTTCATGTTAACTAATTTACATTTTTTGATACAATTATATTGTATGTATTATAATAAATCTATTTTGATAGACACTACTGTTAATAGCAATGTCAAATGGCTATAAAAAGTTGTTACTGTTCACTACCTGTTGTGAATTTTATTTCTATATGTAGGCCTATATGGCACAAGGACTACAAACCCACTGCTTAATAAATATTATATTCTAATCTAGAGACGAAGTGGAGCCAGGTCACCACTAGGGAACCGTGGATCAAATTGTGATGCAGTCACCAGTGCCTAGGTACAGTGGGAATCTGGAACCAGGGACCTAACACCCATGTTTCGCGCTGTGGAACCCCTCCTTCACAGTAATCAACATTTCTGAGCTTAAACGGTATCGCGGTACCCATAAATACCGCGGTATCTGTGCGGTAACGAGACCATTCGGTTGTCCAACAAAGTTCTGATGGCAGTGCCGCGGTTCCCACAGAAAAGGAACCGCGGTATTTATGACGTCATACGTCATATATGGCCGAACCTGGAACTACGAGAGGGCAGACAGATTTTTTCACAAAGTTGTAGTATAAGGTCTCTAGTATCACCAAGAAAAAGTATCAAACTCAACTCGTTGAGGGGGGGGGGGGGGGGGAGGGGGTTAGGCATGGTATTTTTGGGCCATGCTGTTTTTATCCTGAGAAATATGGAAATATCAGAAAAGCGTCCACTTTTAAACGTAATTGATCGATTTAAATAAACTTGAGGTATATTTATATGGAGTTGTATTTGAGAGGATTAAATAATAATATTTATGTGTGGCCAATTTATGGGACAGAATCAAGGCCAAACACAAAACGTACGTTTTTAACTGTTTTAGCTGTCTTTTTCTGCAGGACAAACCATTCTGACCTCAGAGATTATATCTCTGATACCACACGCTCATTTCGCCGTATGCACGCATGGCGATTGACCAGATTTATCAGCCGTTAGTGAGCGTTACCACGTGATTTTATAACCATTCCTATAACCACGGAACTATTTTGGTGTTCACTTCAACTCATTACTTATCCTTTTTTCAATATTTAATTTGATTTTAGAGTTTGTTACAGGTAAGGGCTATTTATTCTGTTTAGTAGTGGATAAATTGAACCAGCACAATTCGCATGTCATTCAGTAATTTATATTTGCCAGTGTTTTGAAGCCGATTGTAAATTCTGTCAGAAAAACGTAAACATGGACCTTCTCACAGCAGCGCGTAGGCAGAAAAAGTAATCCATTGAATGTTTTGGTCGTAGAAGTTCCACAGGGAGGGCAGTGGGTCTAAGTAGTTTCACAGGGATGTAGGCGCGGGAATCAATCTAAGCTTGTCATACCGTTATGGCGAATCTATTTTGGCAGACACTTGTTGATTTCCGTTAGCGGGTCGTAGAAGTTTCACAGGGAGGGCAGCGGGTCTTAGTAATTTCACTGGGCTGTATGCGCGGGAATCAATTAAAGCTTGTCATACCGCTATGGTGAATTTATTCTGGCAGACACTTGTTGATTTCCGTTTTCTTCATCATGGCCGGTCTTGAGATGTATGCATGGTGATTTCCTTCAAGCTTGTCAAACCGCTATGGTGAATCTATTCTGGCAGACACTTGTTGGTTCCTATTCATTCATCCCCATGCCGTTTTGCTTATAATGAAGTTCGACTGCCTAACTGCCTGACTGCCACCTGAGACGGACCTGTGGACTGTTGGGCTGATCCTTCCGCCAGTTCTCCAGTGTGGAACCTGTGTATATGAGAAGGTGTCTTAAGCGGAAAGTCTCTATGTCATCTATGCACATGATCACCATTGGGTTCTATGGTTGCTTTAGCTGCCGTGGATGTACAAAGGAAGTCTGTGAGCACTGAATTCGGCTCTTGATGTGGCCCACCGGCTTAGTGATACACAGCTCCGAGTAAAAAGCAACTGGACTAAAGGCGGGATTGTGATCGATCGATAATTATCGGAAGGCCCGGGCAGCCTGCATGCGGGCTAGCTAACCCAAACAAACAAACAAACAAACAAACAAACATGTGAATATAAACTCATATGTGGCGGAGTATTGGTGTTTTATATTTGCCATATATATTCAGGACACTCAAGCGTGTTTATAAGCCTACAGTTGTTATATCAACAAAACTGCTCAAAATGAGCAGTTTTTGTCGAAACATGGCGTGTGGTTACAGAAAGAGAGCGGGGTTGACCTGAGCGACATCTATGTGTGGAGAATGAGGACAAACGTTACTAAAATAATAAAATATCGTATGTACATTTCATAAAACTTATTGAGTGGCAAAAGACTAAATAATTAATAAATGAACTAATTACCATAATCCACAAGACTACATAAGTCCAGGAGCTCCCGCTCCGAATTAGAATTTGATTTAAGCAATTTTGTATAGGGTTATTAATGTAGTCCTAGTCTAGGTCAAAAATCAAGACGCAAGACAACTAGGTCTAAGAAGCCCAGTCTAAGAGTAAGATAAGAACTAGACAGTCTGTCAGAGATTGCAAACCTCCATTGAAATTAATGATCCTAATCAGTATCCCAGTAATGGTCTACCTATCTGGCATGGTTTACCCGATATCAGGCCAATCGAGTTAACTAATGGCTGATTTACGGTCATTTTGAATTCGATATAAATTAGTTTAAAACTTAGGGTGCATCTTCCCCCGAAACCTCAAATTTTGTTTTATAGTAATGGACTAACATCTAACACAGTTTGCAAAATATTGGGCATGTGAAAGTAAATAATGGCCGATAGAGGGCCATTTTGAATTTGATCAAGTCAAAATTTTCCAAGATGCATCCTCAGCTGAAATCTCACATTTCATTCCATAGTAATGGTCTAGCCATCTAGCACGGTTTACCAAATATCGCCCATGTGAAAGTGAATAATGGCCGATAGGAGGCCATTTTGAATTTGATCAAGTCAAAAATTTTCAAGATGCATCCTCTCCTGAAATCTCACATTTTGTTTTATAGTAATGGTCTAGCCATCTAGTACGGTTACTAAAAACCGGCTATGTGAAAGTAAATAATGGCCGATAGGCGGCAATTTTGAATTTGATCGAGTCAATTTTTTTCAAGATGCATCCTCTCTTGTAATCTCACATTTTGTTTTATAGTAATGGTCCAGCTATCTAACACGGTTTACCAAATATCAGCAATGTGAAAGTAAATAGTGGCCGATAGGCGGCCATTTTGAATTCGATTGAGTCGAAAGTTTTTTAAAGGCATCCTCTCTCTAAACGTCACATTTTGTTTTATAGTAATGGTCTAGCTATCTAGCACGGTTTACCTGATATCAGGCCTATCGAGGTAAATAATGCTGATTGTCGGCCATTTTGAATTCGTAAGTTAAAAATTTTCAGGGTGCATCCTCCCCCGAAAACTCACACTTTGTTTTATAGTAATCAGGTAATGGTCTAGCCATCTATCACGGTTTATCAAATATCAGCCATGTGAAAATGAATAATGGCCGAAAAGGCGGCCATTTTAAATTTGATCAAGTCAATTTTTTTCAAGATGCATCCTCATCTGAAATCTCACATTTCGTTTTACAGTAATGGTCTAGCCATCTAGCACGGTTGACCAAATAACGGCCATGTGAAAGTGAATAATGGCCGATAAGCGGCCATGTTGAATTTTATCAAGTCTAATTTTTTCAAGATGCATCCTCTCCTGAAATCACACATTTTGTTTTATAGTAATGGTCTAGCCATCTAGCACGGTTTACCAAATAACGGCCATGTGAAAGTGAATAATGGCCGATAAGCGGCCATTTTGAATTTTATCGAGTCAAATTTTTTCAAGATTCATCCTCTCCTGAAATCACACATTTTTTTTTATAGTAATGGTCTAGCCATCTAGCACGGTTTACCAAATAACGGCCATGTGAAAGTGAATAATGGCCGATGAGCGGCCATTTTGAATTTTATCGGGTCGAATTTTTTCAAGATGCATCCTCTCCTGAAATCACACATTTTGTTTTATAGTAATGGTCTAGCCATCTAGCACGGTTTACCAAATAACGGCCATGTGAAAGTGAATGATGGCCGATTGGCGGCCATTTTGAACTTTGACAAGATGATTTTTTTCAAAATACATCCTCTCCTGAAGCTTTACAATTTGTTTTATAGTAATGGTGTAGATATCTTGAGCGGTTTTCATGATATTCCACAATATCAGGCCTGTCAAGGTGAATAATGGCTGATAGGTGGCCATTTTGAATTTTCTCAACTTAAAATTTTTCAGGATGCATCCTCTCCTGAAACCTTACAATTTATTTGATATTAATGGTGTAGCTATCTTGAGCGGTTTTCATGATATTCCGCAATATCAGGCCTGTCGAGGTGAATAATGGCCGATAGGCGGCCATTTTTAATTTTATCGACTTGAAATTTTTCAAGATGCATCCTCTCCTGAAACCTCACAATTTGTTTTATAGTAATGGTGTAGCTATCTTGAGCGGTTTTCATGATATTCCGCAAAATCTTTCAGTCGGATTTACCGATGTTATAAATTAGGTCAAAGTGCTGGGTCAACTTCAAGGTCAAGGTCCAAAAACCTGAAAAGGCACAACTAGGGCCCTTAGAGAACATGTATGTGCAATATGACTGTCATCGGCCCAGTACTTTTCGAGATCTGCTCCGGAAACGAAGTGCGCGTCAAAACGTCTAAATAGGTCATAGTTCTGAACCAGAAGTAGGTCAAAGTTCAAATACCCCAAAAGGCACAACTAGACCCCCTAGGGGTGTTGTGTGTAAAATTTGAAGACAATCGGACAAGTACTTTCAGAGATATGCTCCGGAAACGAATTGTTTACGGACGGCCCAACGTCCCAACGGCCCAACGCCGTCACATCATCATTTTCTCCTCTGCAACCTTGCGTATTGAATTCAGAATAAAAATATTTTAACCCGTCCATTAGCCACCTGGAAGTAACCCACATACCAAAAATTGTTATCCTAGCTTATTTTCTCACAAAGTTATAGGCAAAAGAAGAGGCCAAAAAAAAACGGAGGTAGAATCCATAGCTCCCTTCGCTCACCTACGGTGACGGCGGGAGCTAAAAATGGCCGCCACTGACAATAAGCACAATTAATTAGTTAGGCCTCTGTCACCGCTTCCTCAATTGAGATTTTTAACAAGAGCGCTGACGCTAACGATATCCCCCGCCATTAATTAAAGTCAATAATGGCCTCAAAGGCAAAGGTTAAACAATAGGTCAAAGGTCAAAACACCCAAAAAAGCACATCTACACCCCCTTTGGGATATGTGTGGCAATATGAATCCAGCAAACGCTTTCCGAGCTATCATCCGGAAAATGAACTTATCTTCTGCCATCAATTAAAGTCAGTAATGGCCTCAAAATCAAACGTGAAAAGGCACATCTACACCCCGGAGAAATATGTGTATGCAATATGAAAACAATCAAGCAAATGCTTTCTGATTCTGAGATATCATCCGGAAACTGAACTTGTCACCCGCCATCAATTAAAGTCAATAATGGCCTCAAACTCAAAGGTAAAAAATTAGGTCAAAGGTCATAACCCCTAAAAGGCACATCTACACCCCCTGAGGGATTTGTGTGTACAGTATGAAAACAATTCAGCAAATGCTTTGCGAGATATCGTCCGGAAACTGAACTTATCATCCGCAATCAATTGAAGTCAATAATCGCCTCAAAATCAAAGGTAAAAAATTAGGTCAAAGGTCATAACCCCCAAAAGGCACATCTACATCCCATGAGGGATTTGTGTGTGCAGTATGAAAACAATCCAGGAAACGCTTTGCAAGATATCGTCCGGAAACTGAACTTATTATCCGCAATCAATTAAAGTCGATAATCACCTCAAAATCAAAGGTCAAAACCTAGGTCAAAGGTCATAACCCCCTGAAAGGCACATCTACACCCCCTAAGGGATGTGTGTATGCAATATGAAAGCAATCCGGCTAACGGTTTCAGAGATATCGTCCGGAAACGAAACACGGACGCACGGCCAGAAATGGTGTTGACAATGCTTCGTGGGCGGGGGATAAAAAGCAGACGACAATGACTAGACATTTGCTAGTGCATTTTCAGTCAGTTATGTATCTTTATTATTGTCATTTGTGTATCTAACTTACAATTAGCCTAATATTTTTTTTGCATAATTTGGCATCAACAATTTTTTTAAATTTTATTTCATTGCATAGCTTTTCATCGTCTGTATATAAACTCTAATTATATTGTATATAGAAAGTTAACTTTTATTTAAATTTATTGTGCCTAATTTAATAAAAAGCTTAACATCATTATCTATTTTATTACATAATTATGCCTCATCTGTACATAAACATTATTTTAGTGTATCATGAATTGCAAATACTGTACTAAAAATCGATGATAACTTATAACTAGCTTTTTAGGAAATAATATGTCTTAAACTTAGCAGTGACCGGTGTCAATAGTTTTACTATGCTATTTAATTTGAATGTGTGATTGTATAATTGTGTATATTGTGTGAGACAATAATAAACAGCAGCGTCCTTCCCCCTGTAGTATTGCCGCTATTAGCTGCGGTTAGTGGGATATTTCTCGGCGCATGTCGTTAATGGTGAACATACTTTCAAATCACTAAAAGATTTCTTTGTTCTGAAACTTAGATAATAAATTCTACAAAACAGATAACGGCATAGCGAATTAAAAATGTTCTAAAACAAGCAAACCGATACATATGCAGCTTTAAGTCTATCGAGCCTGCAATACGATACAAAAATTTCAGAAAATAATTCAATTCATGTCCACAAACACTGCATGACTTCCATATAACGCCATCTCATATTTACCCAGGTGTTGAAGCAGAAAGTTAAAGCTTTAAAAAAAAGTTTGTCATGTGAAAAGAGCGGAATCTTCAGCTATATATAATAGATCTTCAAGGTCAGAAACGCAGTCTACTAGATTGGCTAGGTACAGCTAGTATTACGCTGTATTTCGTCAGATTTAGCAATTTAAATTGTCCAGCAGAATTTAATAATTTAGTGTGGAAATCGTATGATACGTTGAGAAAGATTTTCTGCGATGTGTTACATTAACCGTGTTTATAATGTTATTATAGAGTAGAAAAAGGGCTGTTAATGTTATTCCTTTTTTGTATAATATGGAATTGCCGAAATTGCTTATTTCGATTTCCCCTTTTCATCAGCTGTGTATAGAATGAATGTGACTTTATGTTACATTTCGTGGCAATATCCCGACAACGGTGACATTGTGACTATGCCCTATGTTTTTTTTAAATACACAAAGGGCACTTTATAATATATCGTACCATATCTAAACAGCATTACACACTTCTTCAAGCATGTGAATATATTGAAGAGCTGTATGCTAAACCATAATTATCAACATCTGGGACAATTGACATTTCGAGTCCGGTGTCAACAAGTAGCAATACATAACCGAACAAACTGAAAATCATGAGCGGCCATTTTGAATTTGTAGAAATAAGATAATATCAAAACATTTTTTTTCAATTGCAAAAATTAATTTCATAAAGCTCCATAAAAATGTAGGCCTACTACTAGCCAACAGCTCAGGTTAGTCATAGATGTCAAAAAATAACATCTTGCCTGGTGGTAAAAGTTATTTAATGTTGTTAATTTACTATAATGCCTTGACTAAATAATTTTAACAACAAATCTTAGCAATCAATAATTGTTAGTACATCTGACATAGATTGACACTGTGCAATAATGTATAAAACTACGTGGTGGACTATAGTATCTTTGACAGGTCAATTAGAGGCAAAAGTCAACAGTATTATGATTTCGGTTTCATTTTCAGTGGGACCATTTTGTATTTATGCAAATTAGATAATATCAGAATATGTTTTTCCAAATGCACACTCATTTAGTTAGTGGTCATGATTTTACCATATCTGTAGAGTATTGCCTTGTATAAAAATAAATACAACACCATCAAAAAGTGTTAATTTTATGTTTGACATTGACATATAAATTCACCCTTCAAGGTCATCAAATAATATATATCGATTTATCATATCAAGTCCTGTACGAAATGACACACAAGAATACATAAATTAGGTTAGACTTTTTGCGGTCACAAATATTTAAAAAGTCGATTTGTGGTGGCCATTTAAAATTTCAGTAAAATCACATGCACATTTCCAGATGGTGGTTAAGGTGATTGTACAATGTGAATTATTACTGATTTCAATTTTTCAGTTTTTGCGACCACAAAAAAATATGAAGTTTATCCATGTCGGCCATTTTGAATTTTAGTAAAACCTTAAAAAAATTGCACATCTCCATATCGTGGTTAATGTGATAGTAAAATTTGGATAATTTCTGACTTTAAGTTTTGGAGTTTTTGCGCCCACAAAAAAATTTGGAGTTGACCTCTAGCGGCCATTTTAAATTTTGTTTGCATCTTTAAAAAATCATATGCACATCCCCATGTTGCTAGGAATGTGATGTTAAAATAAAAAAAAAAATTGACCAAAATTTTTTTTTGCGTTTTTACGCCCCCAAAAAATTGCAGTTGATTTTTGGCGGCCATTTTGAATTTCAGTAAAACCTTAAAAAAGTCACCTGCACATCTCCAAATCGTGGGGAATGTGACAGTAAAATTTGAATAATTTCTGACTTCAAGTTTCAGAATTTTTGCGCCCACAAAAAAATTTGGAGTTGACCTCTGTCGGCCATTTTGAAATTTGGTAGTATCTTTAAAAAATCACATGCACATCCCCATGTTGCTAGGAATGTGATGTTAAAATTTGAAAAAAAATTGACCAAATTTTTTTTGAGTTTTTACGCCCCCCAAAAAATTGAAGTTGATCTGTGGCAGCCATTTTGAATTTCAGTAAAACCTTGAAAAAGTCACCTGCACATCTCCAAATCGTGGGGAATGTGACAGTTAAATTTGAATAATTTCTGACTTTAAGTTTTAGAGTTTTTGCGCCCACAAATTTTTTTAGAGTAGACCTCTGGCGGCCATTTTGAATTTCGGTGGCATCTCTAAAAAATCACTTGCACCCATGTTGCTAGGAATGTGATGTTAAAATTGAAAAAAATTGACCAGTAGTTTTTTAGTTTTTGCGCCCACAAGAAAACGTGACGCCGGACGCCGTACGCCAGACAGAATCCTGGCGCGACGAAAATCCCCCTTCCTCTACGGGCGGGGGATAAAAAGTCATACAAATCGGTCGAGTATGTACAGACGTAGACCTTGTTATCACGCTGAACATCCTCACTGCCACCAAAAAAGGGCGTGGCCCAAAAATACCCTCCCCCCCCCCCCCCAACGAGTTGAGCTGAAGACTTTTTTCTGTGTTACTAGAGACCTTATAGAGGAACTTAGTAAAAAAATTGGCTGCCCTTTCGTGGTTTCAGGTCAAGTACACTAATGCCCTGTGCTATTATGAAAGAAACTACTTGTGACCACACAACTACCGCGTTACGGACTTTCACGACATATTATACCTATATACATACATATATTTAATATATAACTATAGCTACTTACCTCCAGAAAAAAATGTCTTTGTCGTGCCAGTTTCCCGAAAGAAAATTCGGTAGATTGTAACTCATTGAAATCCGGGTGTTTTACAGGAATTGTTGGAGGTATGTACACATCCTACAATGTACAGAAACGTGTTTAAAACAATACATCAGCAAACACAATTTGATACAGGGAGAGAGTGGGGGAAGGCAACCTGCAGTCGGCATGGATCAGCACACGGCGTATCAGTGTGTAGTGGCACCACACTGATACTGACTGTAGCACAATTTTTGTATCACAACAACTCTTATGTAGACGTCTTAGATGTTAGCCACATATTAAAGGTGATCTATCACCCCTTATATGGTATGAATAATTATGTCCTTATATGGGGTGATTGGCTATCATGTGACCCTCTGAGAGGGTCACATGATAGCCAATCACCCCATATAAGGAAACACTTGTGCCCCATCTTGTGGCAACTTTGATTTATTTGTCACAAAATTATTCATACTATATAAGGGGTGATAGATCACCTTTAAGACAACCACATATTTTACAAACAGTATAAAATGACGAGCCATTTGTTCGACTTTAGTCTAGAGAGAATGCTCGGATATGCCAAAAAATGGGTCAAAGTTGAAATGTACACGAAGAGCTCGCGATAGCTCACATGTATGGTGGGCGGGGGCCCTAGGGTAGTGGTTAGCTCCGCTGCCTTTCACGCCAGAGTTCGGGGTTCGGTTTCCGGTCTCGGCGGTTTGAAAAAAAACAAAAAATGTTTCTTCCCCATCTACGTGTGAAAGTCAGTATTGCGGGGAGCCTCCGTGACCGAGAGGTAGCGTGCTCGGCCTCGGACCGCCAGGGCTCGAATTTCGAATCCTGTGTCTGGAGGACAGTGTCATGTCAATCATCTCACCATCCTCAGGAGGTTCTTCTGGCCCAGTTTAGCCTATATGTGCACAAAGGTGGCCTAAAGCCCGATTCATTTCATTTTACATGTATGGTACCTTGAATTGCAGGTCGGAAACAAATTGTTCAAAGTCAGTTATGCAGCCCCCCCCTCCCCCCCCCAACAGATTGTTGACAGTCGGAATTATGAATAGGAAAGGTGTACTACAATTTAATGAATGGGATAAAAACTTACTGAGCATTCTTGAACCATCGCGTCAACTTATCTGTCTCCGAGATAATCAATGAGAATCTCAGACACTGTCTGATCAAACGACATATCTACATACCCTGTATCCGGAATTTGGCAAGTCTGTACATTAAAGCTATTTTAATGGGAAAATTCAATAACCTGGTTGAGCGATAGTTCTGATATCTCTCATCTCCACTTAGATAATTCTAATTTTATCTCTCAAGGTTAACGGATATCTTTTCATAGCGGACTCGGATCTACATACATAAACAATTCACTTATCAAAAGGTACCCCATAGATGATAGAGGACACTTCTGATTCCTGGGAGGGACAATTTATTGAAATAGGTGAAAAACATTTGATTTGGAGGAAAAAAAATATTGGCAATATTTATATTTACCGACCACCAAAATATTTCGTCGAAAATTACAGACGATTTACAGAGAAAATTACACCCAGATTTGACTATCTACTAAAGATTAATTGCGAAGCTGTAATAGCCGGTGATATGAACATCTACGGCATCAACATGTGGCCCAATGCTGTAGGAACATTCAAACGTCCTTTAGCAGGTATTTAGGTATACAAAAAGCTTGTTTGGGTTACCGTCAGATTAAAAAACACGTGAAAAAAAATATTTTGAAAAATCTAAAAACTCTGAAAAAAATAAAGTCATGATCTGTGAGATACACTACTTCATTACAAAATTAACAAGGCCCGTTGGCGACGCAAATAGGCTTCAGCCTCTAATCATCGTTTAAAAGTAAAAATCATTTGAAACAAGAGCACACTCGACAATAGCCCGCCGCCATTATTGAAATTGTCGGTCGGCCATTTTGAATTTGATCAAGTTTAATATTTTATGGTATATCCCTACCTGAAACTGCACATTTTGTTTAATGTTAATGGTCTAGCTATCTGGTCCAGTTTTCCAGATATTACGCATATTTAAAAAATATTGACCGATAATTAGCCATTTTGGCCGCCATGACCTAGCTTCTGTCCGAATCTTGCCTAATTTTGAACTCATGCAAAAGCTATTAGTGGAATGGATATATAATATACGTTTTGAAGCGATACATAACAAAATTTTGAGTGAATCTCGTTAACGAGAAAATTTGTCGATCGGAAGTGGCCGCAAGTCGGCCATTTTGAATTTGATCAAGTTGAATTTTTTCATGGTATATCCTTACCTGAAACTGCACATTTTGTTCTATAGTAATGGTCTAGCTATCTGGTCCGGTTTTCCAGATATTACGCATATTAAAAAAAATAATGGCAGATATTCTACTATCTTAGCCACCGTGACCTAGTTTCTGTCCGAATCTTGCCCAATTTCGAACTCATCCGAGCTATTAGTGAAATGGATATATGGTATAAATTTTGGCGCGATACATAAAACAATGTTGAGTGAATAGCGTTAACGAGAAAAATTGTCGATCGGAAAAAGTCAAGGTCATACAAGTCACAGAAAGATCAAATGTGAAATTAGTGCTGGTGACGACAATAAACCTCAGCCAAAATTCCTAAAAACGAAAATTGATGTCATCCCAAGGAGCTGCTTTAATGATTCGTGTAGACCGCAGCTACCCTTGGAAGGTTTTTGCAGACTATAGAGATTCCGTACCATGCCATACAGAAACAGATGTAACAACTTCCCAATTAGCTGTCCGAGGTATGGAGGGAAATACTACTACTACTAAAACTAACATCCCAGTACGGTATCCCAGAAGAAGCCCAACTGATAGTTGGACTGCATACTAGTCCTGTACTGGGGCTGATTCTGAAAATTTAGATTTTGCTGCACCCCCAGAAGAACATAGTTTTTATGGAATTTTCTGTTTCTTTAATTGGTCCACCAGCTTTTATTTTAAATACATTACCCCTTTCAAAAAATGTTCGAAGACCCTTTGAGGACCATTTCCTGCTCTCAGTCTTAGAGCTCTGGTGGAAATGAAAACATTACCATTTTTACACTTGTAGCTGACAACAACCATAACAAAATTGCTAATTTTACCTGCATGGTATGTATTTAATAGTATAATTATATATAAAAAATATTTCAGTGTTTACCGAGGCATAAATTAAACTTTGAACTTTTTCAAAATGCGATTTTTTTATTTTTTCTAGAGGGGTAATGTTTTAAAACTAGTTACATAAGTGCCAAATAATGATAAAAAAGTGAGAAACCTATGTTTTTTCGGGTGGTGCAGCAAACTCTTGATCTAGTTTAGTTCTCAGAATCAGCCGCAGGATTATACAGCTTACAAAGAGATCATATTCATTCTTTAATTCGACTACAAAAAGACCAAACAATACGATTAATTTATCATGGAGACTTCATAATCCTCTCACCGAGGAACCTGACAAGTTGGTCAACTTGGTCAGAATTAGGGCGTTGGTGCCTGAGAAGGTGTCCACAAACATTTGCATGCTTGGCAACATCTGTTTCGTAGTTTTGTCACAAGCCACATCACCACAAATAAGGGTCAGGGCAAAGCTCATCCTGGGACAGAAAGTGATGGAGTCTGTCCGCTTGTCGTTGGTTTTTAAGTCACGACTAGATCAACGTATACAAGAAGCTTCCGGCCGCGATGACATTGCCACCCATGAGTAGGTTCATGCCTGTTGCTGAAATTAATGTTGTTGTGCCACGCAAAAATAAAAAATATAAAATGGCTGGTTATCCTGGAGAGTGCCCACCAGCACTGACGATGACACAGATCCAGAGATGAATGATGAAGAATTAAAAATGGAAACAAGTTCGGAGATGAATTTATTGTAACTAGACCACAGTAGGCCTACATACACAACCAGCATTCCATGAATAGAATAGTCTCTCTCCCTCATGGTGACACGAACAAGAGGAGATGATAGGCTTGGGCTACTTAGGAGATAATTCACGTTGTGATGAAGGATCCAATGCAGGGCAGCCCATAGCTCCCAGTGAGGGCGCCGCTCCCCGCGCAGAGCGAATCGTCCACTCTGGGGGCCCAACCTGGGGCTAGGCAGTCCACAACAAGAAATACCTGGACAGTGACTATGAAGAGGCTGATACGAAGCTGATTTTACATTATATGCCACAGACTGTGGAGCAACAACATCGGGATTTGCTCCCCTGATACAGCTATACAGCTCTAGCCATTCCTACCTGCATGAACTTATATTCGAGCATAACATTATTTTTAAGCACCTCCAATACATGCGATTTCTACTTATAAGTGCATGCTAGTTGATGCATAGGGATACGGTGTAATGTTGCAATTATGTGTTCGAAAAGATATGCGAATGTTCTTCACATCTTCTGGTCAACTTTCTCTTGTAAAATGAGACCGATATCGGTTGATGATTTTGTTTTTACAAATAAACAACCAGGGCGGCCAGGATGACAAATTAGGTAGGCCATATAAATTAGCTCGTTTGTTTAAATATATACTCCGTCAACAACGTACCAACATGATTTCAGACTGTCGACAAGTGGTTTCTCTTTAATCTAGGGAGCTATAAGTGGCTGGTTTGCTTTCATCACTAAATTCACACTGGATTCCAGATGATCCCCAACATAGTATCCTGTCATCAACTTTGTAGCCCAGGCTGTGTGATAACATTGTCTATTAGATGTTTGCTAAACACGTGTAGTCTTGATATGTCATCAAATCAAAATTTATGTGATAAATTGTTTCAAATAGATCCAAAAGACATATACCGACATATTCGAATTTTAAAACATTTAAGAAAAACAAGAAGGCTCGGATTAGAATTCATGCATTTAGAACTATTTTTAAAACACTTACACACACCCTGCATCCGTTGTGTATGCGGTTCTGAAGATCTCTCGATATTAATACCATGACTGAGAACAGCACAGCATACTAGTTATTGCATTGGAGCGCATATCACGTACTGTACCCGAATATAGAGTGTATCATGCAAAGAGCTTCATGACGTCCTCGAAATCAATCAATCAATCAATCAATCAATCAATCAATCAATCAATCAATCAATCAAGAAAACTTATATAGCGCCTATATCCTCAGCGAACCGAGCTCAGAGGCACACAAATCCTTAGCATGATCACGTGTCATAATCGGCAACAGGGAGCCGGGCTACCGAAGAGCTAGGGTGGGAAAGCCAGATCAAGTAGATGAGATTTAAGTAATGTCCGGAATGTTAACCCGTTTGTGACGAGCCCCGGAGATCTCCGTGATTTAGGGAGACCATTCAGATACGAGCCCCGGAGATCTCCGGGTTTGATTACATGAGATAACTATGACGTCATAAAATAATCTCGTATCAGAAGCAGCTCAGTAGCATAATAATCTCGTGTTCAACGGGTGAGGATTGTTTGGGCATTACGTATCCATATTGATGAAATGCTTTGTTGGGTCATTAGATTTCTCATTTCAGGCGGTACATCTGTCCATCAATGGATCTGAACACTGTAATTTCTCAATCTTACATGTAGATGTAACGAGGACGTTTTCGGTTGCCTTTCCATTGACGCGATTAAATAGCTGAGCGGGCGAACGCGCAGAAACCTCTCCATTGGCGAGTCCCGAAAAGCGCAAGAACTCCCAGGAGATGTGATTACCTTGTTCTGGACTGGCCTTGTATCCATGCATCGAACCAACATGCAGTCCAATTTTCGCGCAATGCAGCTAACGGGTCATTCTACAATAAACGTGCATTTACATGCCGAAATACATTGAGGTCTTTCTAAATGTTTGAGACATACATTATACGCGCACCCTTTAAATACCGTACACCTTATCTCCCATCACCCCCCCCCCGTGATTTAGGTCTGCTCGTTCAAGAGATGCGTTATATGTTTATAAATATTCTTAAATAGCATATAGTGACAACAACATAAATTATAGGGGAGAGTAGGGTGGAACTTTTTGAAAAGAGTAGGCTACCTCCAGATGGACATCAACATCAAATTAATTTGTGTTGTTTTGCATTTGACAGATTTATCAACAACAGGTTTCAACTATGTTAGGCTATATTTCAATAACTCTCGATAAAATGTTAATGAAATGTAAATGGGCATTTTGCCCCGAGCAGAGCGATTTTGCCATAAAGCATGTATTTAGATCACTTTGATATTCATTGGTAAAAGCAAATATATCTATCTCTGAACGGTAAAATGAAATACATCTATTGTTACATTGCAATATTATGTGTATTTAAATGACATAAAATAATCAATATTTTCTATAATGACGTCATAATAGGGATGGTCGTTTCACCCCACTGAGGCGTTTCGCCCCACTTTCCCCTACTTTAAAACTAAAATGTACAGCCCTTGTGCGTGTGACTAGCAGACATTAAATCACTAAAGTGGGATTATAGCACCGTTTATAAACCAGAAACAAGACTGTCTAGGCCTAATCAAAGACTTGAGTGTAGCTTATAGCCAGACTATAAAGATGGAGATCAAGATTATACAGGGTGTATCATAAATCAGCATAAAATCTCATAATTTGCCGTTCCTTTTCATAATAATATTAGGAAAGACGTTTCGCAACCCTACTCATAAATCAGCATAATATTTGAAGATTGTCTTTATAACGGACGAATGGATGCCACTGATGGCTTCGTGACGCTACACTCTACCAGATTTCATACGGAAGCTCATTAATCTCATTAGTTCAAAGCTTAGGCATACTTAGCTAAGACGTTTCTCACTCGAAAGAGCATAGTTATGCAATACATGCCCAGCTATAATCTGTAGTAGGGCTAACGGCCGCCTATATCCAGCAGACGGAAAAACATTAGAATGACATTGGTTCAACGTCCCGCGTTTGCTGGCTATAGATCGATATAAGTCCCATAGACTAGTGATTTATATTTAAAAACATTATTACGACTACTTATGAATAATAGCGTGTCTAATTGTTAATCTGTCATTCATTCTAAAGATTAGAGCCTATAAAAATATGTGTACATAAAACAACAATAAACTTATATTTTGAGAAAACAAAATATTCATAATATAGTTGATAAAACAGCATCAAAGGATCACAACAACAGCATTGTCGCGCCTAATGTGGATCACACGTACCCTGTTGATCCTAATATTATATATATATGAATATTGCTTTACGTCGCTTGCTGCACAATCATGGCAATATCGCGACAGATGGAAGCCCGAAGTCGGGACTATGCCCTACTCTTATTTCAAATTACTTCAAGGGTTCTTTATAGTGCACAGTAGGCCTACCATAGGCAGCACTGTACACTCCATGCCTTTGAACAGTTTGGAGCACTGCATATGCACAGCCACGATGACAAATATCCGTCCCGACCGGGATTCGAACCTGGTACCCCCAGGTTACAAGCCTCAGTCGATACGAATGAGCCATCGGAGCTGGCCGTTGATCCTAATAAGAACGCGGGCGAAACGTCTTCCCTAGGGTGCAAAACGTCTATAAGAATAGGGTTGAAACGTCTGACACGGAGGGTCGAAATGTGACAAGTTGTCTTAATTTAGAGAGAGGTACGAAATGTCCTCCAGAGGGCGGGGGGGGGGGGGGTTAACATATCGAATAAGGGGCGAAACGTCTTCAGTAGATGCGAAACGTCTTACAGTGGGGGGGGGGACTACATCTTACGCTGGGGCAAGTCGTCACAGCGACGAAACGTCTCGAAGATCTATGCAAAACGTCTTGGGGGGGGGGGGAGGGGGGCGAAACGTCTGTGGTGCGAAAAGTCATGGAGCCTATATGAGGGCGGGGGCCCTAGGGTAGTTGTTAGCACCGCTGCCTTACACGCTATATATAGTTCCGGGTTCGTTTCCCGGTCTCTGCGGTTTAAAAGAAACAAAAATGTTTCTTCCCCATCCACTCGTAAAACTCAGTATTGTGGAGAGCCTCCGTGACCGAGAGGTAGCGTGCTCGGCTTCAGACCTCCAGGGTTTGAATTTCGAATCCTGTGTCTGGAGGGCAGTGTCTTCTCACTCATCCCATCATCCTCATGAGGTTATCCTGGCCCAATTTTGCCTGTATGCACAAAACTGGCCTAAAGCCCGATCCATTTTATGAAGCATAATGTCACTACATATCACTGCAGGTAGGATTCAGTGTTGCAGCATCCCAGCAAATATGAGACGTTGAGCTGCCAGACATGACAGAAAACTGTCCATAGAACAAGCGCACAGCGCAGCATCTGGGATATTATCAGGGGCGTCCGCAGCTTTCCGCTATAAAGGTAAAATTTAGAAAAATATGGGGGTTCCCGGGGTTCGCCCCCGAAATTAACGGATTTTTTTTAAATCGGCAGCTCAAGGGGGATCAGGACCCCTCTAACCCCTCACACCCCTGTTCTCTATTTATGAGTGGGGGTGGAATCAAGGCCATGCAGCTCGGTACAGACGGAATAGCTTTGTATTCAGGGCTAGGTAAGCCCACTGACGCATCATTAAACCAACGTTTGCGCAATGGCAGGTAGGTGATGCGAGTTGGGAAGGTCGGCACGTGTCGTGGTAATTACTGTGTATTATGTGATTACTGTAATTGGTGACGATGGATTAGAGGAGTCATATATTTCAAAGGGTGACACTTCACAGCTCAGTGAATAATTAAGGCATTTTTAAATGTAAAATTCGCGAATTCAAAACTTCGCGAAAAGTTCCAAAATCACAAAGGCAGAAATTATTCAATCGTATAGATACCTACTTTGGCTGTAGAGTCTATATCTAATAGTTTTTTTATTTACATTATTGCTATATATATATATAAGATGTCCATTTACTCGAAATGTTTAATGTATATTTAATTCCATACTAAGCGAAAATAGTTCTACACACTATTAAAGTGTTTTTATCAGATACATTAAATGCTAAATTTTGTATAAACAATGCACCACTCCAACGTGAGATCTGAAATATATTTATTAAAAAATATTACCCCACCCATTGCAGGTTTTATTATATATGCTGACTGAAATATAAAAGCTGGCACATAACAGATTGAAAGGTGCAAGCTGAAAGCGTATACCTGTCAATTGTTTGCAACACAAAAATCCAATAGCTACTTTAAAAACAGCTTTTGACTTTGTCACCAGATCATTTCTAAAGACTTTTAAAAACTGCACAGAAGCTCCACTAAACACATCAGCATAAAAATAATATATTTTATTGAACTGATTTTAAATTAGTTTTTCCTTGCAAATCATACATTGTGGGGCCAATTTTGACTATTTCAGCACCACCCAAGCACTCAAGTCCATGGTAAAACACTGCATATTGTCCTGGAGTAAGAGCACGCAATGGCTGAGATATCTTCACTGAAAAGAGTTCTTGTTCTATCTGTGTGATTTGGCAATCAGATAGATCATCTGCATGTTGAAAACGAAATTGACAATTTAGATTTTTGATAAGATTATTATTTTTCATGTATCTCTCGATAAAAAGTGGACGAGAAATGATCACATTGTCTGAAAATAGTGCAGGATGTCCCGTCCCTGCAGCAACCAGAACATTTTGGGATACATGATCAACACGAGCTACAAAAAAAGCTTCACTGAGACCTCCGATATGTGTTCTTTGTCCGATTGTCCAATAGTGTGTACCTTTGTGTTTCCCGACTATTTTTCCTGTTTCAATATCTACAAAATATCCTGGCTTTGGTTCAATATAATCTTCAATAAAAGATTGAAAGTTCCGTGATCCTATAAAACAAATTCCCATGCTTTCTTTTTTCTTTGCAATTTTTATTAAACCCGATTCGGTTGCTATTTCTTTTACCTGTGTTTTATAAAACCCTCCAATCGGAAACATTGTATTTTGTAATGTATTTCGAGAAATGTTGCAAAGAAAAAGTGTTTGGTCTTTTTTCTGGTCAACAGATTGTAATAATTGCGCATGGGTACAGTTTTTTGTATTTTCCAAAAATTGTCCATAGCTATTTCTCGCATAATGTCCTGTTGCTACCGCATCCATCTTCAGTTCTGTCATAGCATAGTGATAAAGATGACCAAATTTAATATATTTGTTACAGAGAACATCAGGGTTAGGAGTAAGGCCAGATTCATAGCCTTGGACCATTCTGCTGAATACATCATTCCAATATTCTTTCACAAAATTAACCTCCACAAAAGGAATCTGAAGGTAATCACAAACATATTTGGCATCTTCTCTATCTTGATCAACAATGCAAACACCTGTTTCATTTGCTATGTCCCAGTTCCGCATAAATACTCCACAAACAGAAAACCCTTTACGCTTCAATAACAAAGCAGCCACTGCACTGTCTACCCCACCAGAAATGGCACAAGCTACCTGGCGAATCATCTTCAATATTTACTTTTCACATCCAAACCACCACCTAAGACAATTCAGATGCACACCTGCCAACAAAAAATATTTTTGCTAAATATAAATAATTTTCTTATCCTATGTTATTTTATAATAAATTTTAGAGCATAAAATGGAACATACATGCAATCATTGGTTTCCTTCATTAGAATCATGTGGGAGTTTGATTTTAATTTAAAATTTATGAAAGCAGAGAGGAGAATACTATATGTGATTCTTGCACAAACTTAGGCCGCCATTTGGTAGTTTAGGCACAGGTATCTAGCTTTTACTCTTCATTGATTCAAACATGGGTTAAAATATAGCTTACATGTAATTTCCGTTAACCCTTGTCCTGCTAGACCCGGATATATACGGTTTTAAGCATATTTTAAGCCAAATAATATGTCACTGAAATGGACAATACAGTTTGTGGTAGATGTTCAGTTAGTAAAATAACTCAATTTAGAACATGTATATTTTCGAAAAATATCTATATTTTTCGTCATTTCAAGCTGGAAATTGCGTTAGCAATCCCAGCTTCAAATGACGAAAAATACAATTGAAACAATTCAGCAGGACAAGGGTTAAGACTTAGAGAACTAAACGGTGTGCATCTGACTTGCCTTCAATGAGAAATGTGATTGTAAATAATTACACTCACCTCGGGTTGTGTTAATAACTCCTCAACATTTGATGTGTGAAAGGATCCGAAGGCACGTTGTTTGACACTATCCATTATACAAAGTGCAAAATCATACCAAGCAATACTTATACAACCTGCAACAAAGTCAATACCCCATTGTTCAATCTGCATTGAAGATAGTTTGTATACTTTAGGTTGGCAAAGTGCAAAAAAATTATTCCAAGAGTTGTAACAATTTAAAGAAATAATCTTTAGAAGTTTAAATCAAGTGTATACAACATACTTTGTTATAGAACAAGTAGAGATAAAAAATTAACATAAGTTGATTGGGTTTGAATTGATTCGCACTACTTTCAATCTGGATTGTGAATCTGAAACCATATTGACCACTCCTGCATGCAAAATAGATTGGAAAAGAAATCTGAATCTGTTACATGTACACATGTATACTAAAATGCGCATTAGTTTGGCAGTCTAGATTAGTCTAATTTTAGACACAGCCATTTGTGCTGCTGACATTTTGTTCTTGTTTTAGGGTGATTTAATCTTAGTTTTGATAGACTCTGTATATGTTTCCAAGCTAATTTTAGAGTAAAATGCCACTGAAATGTGTAACATGCCGGTGGTAGATGCTCAGTAAATCAAATACCAGTAATTTAGTTTAGGACATTTTTATTTTTTTAATAAATACATTTGTAATATTATTTTACATTCATTTGAAGTTGGAAATTGCGATAGTAATTCCAGAGCTTCAAATAAATAAAAAAATTCACAAACAGTTCAGCAGCACAAAAGTTAAACGACCAAAAGCGACCGAAAATCATTCAAAAGCCAAAATTTCATTTTCGCTTCTTTACAATTATTTCCATAATATGTGAACATGTTAATGGACTGGAATTGTGGAGGTATAGCTTTTAAATTTTGAGTTGCTGTGGCAATGAAGCAAGTGTGCAGGGGTGGGAGTGGAAAATTATTCCAAGACTAAAAAGAATATTGCCTACTAGAGGGGCTTAGCGGTTGGGGGTGGGAGAGGGCGAGGGGGGGTAGTTAAACCGGGATCTCCGCCAGGAGATTTTTTATTTCTACATGTTCTCAGGTGGTTTTTAGGCTCTGAGGCTAAATTTTACTATCTGGCAAGTGTGAATACCAGTCTAGCGATGCTTGCTGTGCAGAGTTTTAATCTATAAAAGTAAAAGTGGCTCGTAAAGGACAAGTAAAGTATGCAATTAATTCGATTTTAAAGTGTAATTAATTTTTTTACAGTGAATTTTTCAAAAGATGGGAATCTGTCTGTCGACGGAAATTTCCCACCCCAGAGTGTGACGAAAGCCTCATTTGTCACTTAGTCCAGTTTTCTTATTTTAGACATGCATGTCCGAAGTTAAATCTCGTCCTTAGTTCTCGTTTAACTGGTAAACAACGAACACAAAATTTAAAAAACTCATGCAGTTCTGGTCTATGAAAATGTCGATATATTATGGACATTTCAAGAAGCTAAAATTAAAATGATTATTTTGGCCTGATTGTGTCGTTTTAATTGGGTGTAAATTACAGTATACCTATTCAGGTCCAGGCTCATAAGGCTATTTCATATTTAAACATTTCGATTTTTATTTACCAATAACATGAATAAATGTATACTAATTAGACTAGTACAAAGACTTCTCAAATGCTGGTTGCTCAGAATCTTGGAAGTTGAAGAAAACAAAAATATTAATTATTTTTTATTCTTTGCCTTTGTCCTAGTTTCAAACTTGAACAGAAATTGCTTATTAACCCGTTTGGTCAATTTTTTTTTCCAATTTTAACATCACTTTCCTAGCAACATGTGAATGTGCAATTGATTTTTTAAAGATGGTACTAAAATTCAAAATGGCCGCCAGAAATAAACAAAATGTTTTGTGGGCCCAAAAACTTTAAAACTTAACGTCTGAAAATTTTAAATTTTATTATCACATTCCCTACAATATATAGTTGTGCAGGTGATTTTTTAGGGTTTTGCTGAAATTTAAAATGGCTGCCACGGATCAATTTAAATTCTCTTGAGGTTGCAAAAATTTAAGCTGTAAATTATTCAAATTTCACAATCACATTCCCCAAGATATGGAGATGTGCATGTGATTTTTTCAAGGTTTTACAGGAATTCAAAATAGCTGCAATGCATGAACTTCATAATTTTTTGTGGGCACAAAAACTTAAAAATTAAAGTCAGAAATAATGTGTAGGTGATTTTACTCAAATTTAAAATGGCCACCACAAATATTTGTGACCACAAACAACTCTAATCTAATTTATGGCGGGGGATTATATAGGACTTCAGTCCTCTTGTTTTACTATTATATTGCAGGGATAAAATACCAAAGTAAATAATTTTACAAAATTAAATTAATAGCGGACTTATTTGACATCAAAAATATTCACCGAATATGTAGACGACACTATACACCATTTGTTACCGCTGAAACGCCTACAAGCACGTGCTTCTAGTAACGTTACTATTCTGTCTTCCCCTCTGACTTTATATAAAAATTATATAATTATTTGTGTTACAGTAACGTTAGGCTTGTACATTGGTATATATAACCATACAATATACATGTAGAATTCATGACTTTTGCAAACATGAAACATTGACCGGATGCTTAGCTAAGCGTCGTGGACTGTGGGCTAACATTAGTACAGCATTGGGTTGATGTCTCGTGTTTGCCGGGTAGGCTTTACTGGCGTTTCTCAGAGAGAATCATCGCTCCTATTTTTAATACTATATACTGATAGCTATTTTATTTTATTATGTTGGTTATATGGTTATATATTATATATGGTTCAGGTGATTTTAGTTATTTTATGTCTGGTTCATATGAGATCTAATAATTCAACATTATATATTATACGAATCTAAATGTCATAGGCCTATTTAGCATCCGAATTATTAATGTTGGTTATATTATATCAGGTTGGTTATATATTGTTAAGGTGATTAAGGTGATAATATATATATATTATCAATTTTGTTAAATAAAAAATACATTAGGCCTATTTGTGTATGTTAAATTGTATATATGACTGTAGGCCATTATTAGTTTAGTCGTATATTATTATAGCTCGATTTTGTTTGATAAAAAATATAATATTTTTGACTATGTACATTAATGTAGGCCTATTATTCGTTTCGTCGTATATATTATTATTGTTCTATTTTGTCCAGTTGCGGTGAATCATTTTGACTTGTGGTGAACCGTCCACAGCTGTGGCGAATCGTCCAAAACTGTGGTGAATCGTCCTGTGGCGAACCGTCCCTGTAGCGAACCGTCCTGATACCGTAATACTATTAGGCCTAATTTATTAGAATACCGGTGATCTCGGCCTTTGACGATCTCGGCCCGGGTGATCTCGGACGGCCTTCGGTGATTTCGCCCGATGATCTCGCCCAGTGTGCGGTGATCTCGCCCGGTGATCTCGGCCGGTCGGCCCCCGCCTGGCCTGACCACCTTACCCCTATATCAGAACACATTGACGGCAGGCTGCCCGAAGATCTCGCCCGGTGATCTTGCCTGGTTATCTCGGGCGATTACAGACGTTATTACCACGGTGATTAAATTATTAGACTATGTAGGGCCTATTTAAAAAATAGTTAGATGCTTAGACATAGATCAATATAATATAATAGAAATATGTAGACCTCTATTTTCAATGACATTGCTCCAATCTGTTCCCCATATCTATAAACCGTACAGTAATAATACTAATAGGCAGTACAATTTTATCGAAGGCAGGCCTATGTAGATATATAATTAGGCTATTAGGCCTATAAAAGTAATTATTTAAATAGATAATTTAATATCACGACATGGCTGATTTATATAGGCTAGTCTACAACCCCAAATGTAGGTGAATCTCACAGTTGTTATATCTATGATATAAAGAAGCAATTATAGTCGATTGATCGTGAAATTGTAGGCCCCTACACTATATATTTAGCACAAAATATGCTGAACATTTTTTCCAGAAAATAAATTATGTTAATATATTGCTATTGTATTACCTGTTTTACGATGAATTGGCTACTCTTCGCTTACGAGAGGGCCTGGTGAGAGGGCATAATAGTGAATGAGGATTGTAGGCCTGTAAAGGTTTAAAACGCTCCAATAATCCATCCCGACCTTCATCCATGGCTAAATGTTAACTAGCAGCAGGAGTTTGATGGGTGTAAAAAGGTTAACGTGGCCAAGCGAACGGACAATATTGTTACAATGACGGCACGGTATCTGTAACGCTGGGCCAATATTTAAACATCATCTAGCCACTGCTTTCATTTTACTGGCGGCGCCGAAGAATGCGTAGCTGCTCGTCAATGGTTGATAAGAGATCAAGTTCATATAAGATTATGTTTATTTAAAATAATCAGGAAAAAAATAAAACAGCGATAAATTCTTCAAGGATTATTCAGCCAAAATGAAAGGGCTCTAATATCTTGCCGCCATGTAGTATTTAACAGTGTACTATATACACGTCAAGAAACATGCTGTGCTTCACAAAATTGTCGCGATCATAACACCTTGCAATACAATGCAAACGAGAAAGCTGCTCGATAGTTAAAGCGCAAACAGCCATACAATTGTAATTCTGAAATGTGTTCTATCCAGGCCTACACAACAAGTTGAGATGTTTCTCCATGCTATGATCATGAACTAGAGCCTGCCGGCACTGAAGTAAAGCTTGTGCCAGGCTTCAGGGTCATTGTTTTAACAGGCCCGTGCCCAGAAATTTTTGAAGGGGGGGTCGAATTTTGGATTGCTGGGGTATTTTCGAAATAAGTTAATTGGACCCCCTGTAAAAAAACTGTTTGAATTTAAATTTGGCGTTGAGCAAATTGCAAATTTGGGACGTGCGACCCTCTCGAACCCCCCCCCCCCCAAAAAGCCTGGTTTTAAGGAAAGCTAAGATGCAGCTGTTTCACAATTAAGCAACAAATATATCAATTGGTCTAAATGAGGTGTTATGGGGGGGGGGGGTATTGGTCATGCGTTGGACGTGTAAATACGCCCCCCAGCTGCGTCTATTAGGGATAATCGGGTAGGCCTACCCTAATGGAAATAGGTCAAATCTGTGAAACTCAATGACCTCGACCTCCTTTGTTTTCACCGAGCTGGCTAATACAATGAAGTATGAGGGAGGGTTCTTATATAACCTTGTTCTCACTGAGTGACGTCACTGCGTTTTTCAGAATGAAGTATGGGGAGGGGGTGCTATATAACTTTGTTTTTACCGAGTGACGTCAGTGCGTTTCACAGGTAGCTACTCCCTGTGTGACACTGGGCTGGGACCAGGATCTGGGACTGTGGTGCAGTTCATTATCCAAAGCCTATCTATTAAACAGAAACTGTTTATATTACCTGACAGTTTGGGTGGTATAGGCGTATATGTTACTAGGCATACCCCAGTCAATGACAGGTAGGGGAAGGTACAAAAGAACATGTCTAGCAAACAATTTAGTAGCCTAGGCACATTGCATGCTAGTAGGCCTACTGCTATTTGCACAGATGTGATGGCAGTGTGTAGTGTTCAGATTGAAATAACTGAGTCAGGAGACAGATTAACTACTTCCACTGCCACAGTCGTTGAGCCAATGTTGATTTAATGATAGACCAGCGTGATAACAGTGTGAGACTGCAGGACAACATTGAATAGACTAACTATAATAGAACTCACTATAATAGAACTCGCAACTCGATAAGCCTAGATATATTGAGATTGCAAAGTTATCGATATAATTAGTGAGTTAATGTTACTTGATGTTGAGTTGAAAACAATAATAGCCTTATTTAAATGTCACTCCTGGGGCTTCGCATATGGCTATGAGATTCATTAAGCATAGCAGGATTAGGCTATGAATTGCCTGAGGGGTGTTTTTAAAGTTTTCAGAACGTATTCAGACTGTAGGCGCCAGTAGGCCCTAGGCCTAAGTTTTTACTACAAATGAATTGTTTTTTTTTGCTGGTTTAATGTTAGAGCATCGTCTATGAAGCTCGCCCAACATTAATGCCACATCGAGTGAATGTTTGTTTTGTCGGGCAGTGAGTGGCCGATAGGCATATTATATAGGCCCCATACATGTGTATTGGCAGGCAAGCAGAGACAAGACGTTGAATCAAAGTCGGCTTAATGTTTGTCCAACGTCGTAGATGGTGGACAAATGTTGAGCCAGCATTGATTCAACGTCTCCTTGTGTCAGCTGAGTATTGTGTATGCCTCTGGGACAGACTGCCCATACAGCCTTTACAGGCAAACACGCATACCGCTGGACAATCACATGCAGCCAGCGTTGTTTCAATGCTGGCACACCGTCTACGACGCTGGCCCAACATTTAGTCAGCGTTGCCATATTAGGCCTACTATTAATGACAGGTGCACTTCCCAGCAAACAAGAGACGTTGACCCAATGTTGTTTTAACACGTGTCGTATACAAAACTGGCAGCTTGGTATTGCGAGGCAGGTCAAAGCACTGAGGGTCAAAGTGTATTGCTAAGGTTACGGGTCACGCGTGACGTCACCTAACAGACATGGCTGACATAGTATTGTACATGATAGGAATTGATGCGTCATTTATATCAGTGTTCATCTGATCAGCTGATCCAAAATCTCAAAATCTGGCTTCGTGGTGCAACAAAAAAAGTTATTCTTAACACACACATGGAGTTAGTTATGTTCCCAATTCCACAAATTTAAAGTTATTGCCGTGAAATTAATCATACAGAAAACCACTCAGACCCACATAGACTGAAAAAGTAGAGCGGCGCTCTACTAACAAACATAACATTGCATAACATATGAACAACCTCACTCATATCATATTCACCCCTGATGATCTGATATGGTATCAATTCATCTATCACAACATAGGACCTATCTATATAATGTCATCACATAATTATGATATAGCCTATAACTGCATGGCAGCATTGGAAATTGTGAATAAACTATTGAATTGAGTGTACTTCACAGTCTCACTTGTTGTTTGGTGTGTTCTGGTGTCACCGTCCGAGAATCGGCAGGGCATTGGTGGGGTTATATAAAAAAACAGTATTATTCACTTTAGATTAATGATTTTGTCTGATTTCTGCTCACTGACCACCTTCCAGGCAGTGTCGGAAGCAAGTGTTCGAAAAGTAATACTAAAATCACCAATCATCAACCATGGATCCAATACCTACATCTGTGTTAAAAATCCCACAGATACTAGATACATTGTTGCCTGTACTGTCAAAAGCAATAAATGACTCTTTGCTGTCGGGCTGTGTCCCCATCTGCCTAAAATCTGCTGCTGTCACTCCACTCATTAAAAAGCCAAATCTTGATAAAAAACGATCTGAAAAACTACCGACCAATTTCGCAATTACCTTTCATTTCCAAGGTGTTGTGTCTGCTCAGATGCGGGAGTATATGTCCCTGAACGATTTACACGAGCCACTACAGTCTGCCTATAAGCCTGGACATTCTACCGAAACAGCTATTTTGAGAGTGAAAAACGACATCGACCATGCTCTTGGCAACAGGAAAGGTGTGCTTCTGGTTTTGCTTGATCTGTCAGCTGCCTTTGACACGGTTGACCACTCCATCCTGCATAGATGTATGACAACCTACCTGGGCGTGTCTGACCGTGTCCATGAGTGGTTCAAATCGTATCTCAGCGGACGTACCCAACATGTTGTGGTAAACGAATCAAGCTCCGACCCTATCAGTCTTTCTGTGGGAGTCCCTCAGGGCTCTGTCTTAGGGCCCCAATTATTCTTTATCTACCTTTTACCTTTAGGTAAGATCCCCCGTCAGCACGGAGTAAAATTTCACATCTACGCTGATGACACTCAGCTATATGTGGAATTTGACCTCCAGGATGTGTCGTCTTTCCTGAAAGCTCTAGTGGCCCTGGAAGAATGCATCAAGGAGATTCGTGCGTGGATGGTGCGTAACAGACTGATGTTTAATGATAAAAAGTCTGAGTTTCAAATTATAGTCCCTTGTCATCACAAGGCCAAATTCGCTGCCCTGAGCCCCTGTCTGCGAGTTGGAAGCACACCAGTATTTCCTAGTCAGACAGTACGTGACCTGGGTGTGACCCTTGATGCAGAAATGTCCCTCTCCACTCACGTGGGAAACATTATCCGCAGCATGTACATGCATATGAGGCACATTAGCAGAATAAGGCACCACCTCGATGATACCACACTCGTGAAGGTGGTGATGGCACTTGTAATATCACGCCTGGACTATGCCAACTCAGCCTTGTATGGTGTTACAGACTATCTTCTGAAGAAACTACAGCTTGCACAGAACAATGCTGCCAGGCTAGTAAGGAAATCGAAGAAATATGACCACATCACACCTGTCCTGAAAGACCTGCATTGGCTGCCAGTCAAGTCACGTATCATTTTCAAAGTCCTCTCCATTGTCCATTCAGCCATGCACAGTGACGCGTGCCCATCCTATATACAGGAACTAGTCACTCACTATGCACCTCCGAGAGCTCTTCGGTCAGGCACTGATGGTATGCTTTTATCTGAACCATCTACTCTCCGGTGCCTTGCAGCTGGTGACAATGCTTTCAGCGTTTGTGGCCCTCGGCTATGGCACGATCTCCCTCTTTCACTCAGGGAAACCCAGTCACAAACAACTTTTAAAAGAAAACTCAAAACTCACCTTTTCAATCTTCATTTCTGATCATGAACTTTTTCCAACATTTATATGATATAAATTTCAAAATTGTCAGCGCATAGAAATGTATATAATAATGCACTTTATAAGTACACTATTAATAATAATAATAATAATAATAAATTCTCAACCATTTGACTTGAAATTTCACAAGCACTAATAAGTAATAGTCTATTTGTAAGTGATGCGGCAACTACCCTGATAATTTTATTGAAAACTATATATTGTATTTGTTAAAAGTTATTCTATTTGACATGTAATAAATGTCTGGTAGGCCTACAGACACTGAGACAGTGTAAGATTAACGTGTTAGTTGCTGAATTGGGCTGGTGTCTGCTGGTATTGGACTGGTGTCTGCTGTCAGTGACCAGGCGAGATCACCGGGCGAGTTCTCCGGCCATGAGCGCCGCACAGGCAGTGGTGCTCGTGGGGCCTATGAAGTTGTGTCAACTGTCATGGCTAAACTTCCCTAAAGCAGGGGGAAATCGGGGACAGAGATCACCTCGAACGAACCGAGATCACCGGGCGAGATCACCTCGGACGGTCCGAGATCACCCGGGCCGAGATCGTCAAAGGCCGAGATCACCGCACACCATTTATTATGCGGGTATGCACTATGGATGGGCGATAATGAAAAAAATTGATATTCTGATAGTGATAGGACATGCATGTCTAAATGATAGCCCTGAAAAAACGACTGATACGACAACTGACAATTTAGCTATTTCACTGTTATAGACTGTGTTACCCCTAAAACTGTTTCTGCGATTTTCATACGTTTGAACTATAAAAGACAGATCTTTTTTCCGCTTTCTTCAGGCTTAAAATCAACCGCCTGTGGAGGTGTGCCAAACAAAGCTCAAACCCCTCGATGCCTCCCTTCCCCTTGCGGGGTCGGCATGTTGAGTTGGATAAGGATCACAAAAGTTGGTGCTCGTAGTCGGAATACAATCTCAAACCTAAAGAAAATGACAGTCACACTCACAGCAATAACAAATACGATACTAACTTCTAGACCCCCTACATAGGCTAGTCTGTTTTTATCTCTTATAATATTTAATCGCAAGGGCTTATAATAAGCAAATATCAACCGATTAGTGTATATTATTTAATTGTATTTTGTGTACCCAAAGTAATATACTAAGTATTGAGCAAGCAAACAGAATCACGGAACGAAATGATTCTATATCCAGATATGAGCAAGGACATATTAAAGGGACTGGCCCACGCTAAAATCATAAAAAAATCGGTGATTTTATTTCGGGTTCTTAATATGACCATATGATGTAAACATGTACATAGACTAGAACTGCAAATTTTTATAATTTTTGTGCTGCGCATTCACCAGTTAGGCTAGACATAGAGACGAAATTCCTGATTTCTAATTATTGACAACCATGTCAAAAATAGGAAATGCGGGAATGACGACTAATTTATTTTAAAAAATATTTATTCATTTATGTTATTGTTGTACGTTATAATAGTAAAAATAAATAAATAAAACTGTACATATATATAGGCTTAATATATGAAAGCCCACCGAGAATCACGGAACGGAACTAAATATCAGAATCACAGAACGGCAATGTAATGTTAATTTCGCAACGGTTTAAAAAGAAATCAAATTAAAACTTCTAAATTCCAAAATAAACGTGTGTTCAGTGCTTAAAATGTTGTCACATTTAGGCGGGAGTAGATCAGGTATCAAATCAGGTGATATTATAACTGTGCTAACTGTTAAAGCGTACGTGCTAGTGGCGGGGTATGCGTGGAGTATATCATACAATCATACAAGCAGGATTAACACGTCAGGTGCGGCTGTTTGTTTGGTCAAAGTGAATAGATGAATACAGACAAACTAGTTTCATACCATTGTCTACAGTCCATTTTTTTCTATGTATGTTAGACCCTACATATTCTAAAGATTGTCAATTAGTGATAAAATAAAACAATAATAAGCTATTAACCCTTAGTGCGCTGTACGTGGTAGTAGGTAATTTAATTAGTAACAAATCACATGCAAATCACATACAACCTACATGGTTGTTCTAATGGTAGGCATATACAGCATGGATATTAATTGAATATAAAAGAGATGTTATGATATAAATATAATAGTGGGCCTACTTTAAACTTAATAGAAATATAATATAACTTTTTAGTACACCATTATGAATGTTGACATTAATTTGATGTAATGACAGATGGGTTATGAAAGGAGTTGACCCTTTTCTTGCTAAGTTATCTGTTTTAAATTTTCACCCAACTAATTTAAATTAGTGGTGTTTCCGAGACACACAAATTCTAGTGGGCTGTAATTAATCACAGTTGTTCAATTTAACATCAAACATGAACAAATCTTTATGGTTAAATACCCGTTTCATTCACAATTTAAAGCATTGATTTAATCGGTAAGTAAAGGTAGTATTAAAAACGACGACAGTCAATAATGTCAGGGTTACATGTTGGAGCAGGTGAGTAGATCTGACACAAGCTGAGTTGTGAAGGGGGTCACAGCTCGGAGTAGGTGAGCAGTACTCCAACAACTCCGGAGCACTTGACACAAGTTGAGTTGTGAGCGATTTCAGTCACACCTCGGAGAAGGTGACCAGAACTCTGGAATCGGAATCAGAAATATTTTATTTGACCTAGATATTATATACATTTTTCATACAATGTGTTTGGTATACAAGTGGTCAGGGAGACTCTCCTTAAGGTCAGTAAATGACCGCTGACAGGTGGGACACTCTTTAGAAAACTTACAGATACAATATATATTTTTTCTTTGCGTTTACAAAAATAATATATAATAATAATAATTGAACGGGAATTAACCTGTTAACGGTATAGAATAGATTTAACAGTAATCAGAAGAGCAATATTGGTTTTATAATGACACGTGTATGTATCGTTGCTACAACCCAGCAAACATGACACGTTGACCTAGCGCTGGGCCAATGCTGGCCCGGCGTTGTAGACGGGTCAACGTGTCGTGTCTGCTGTGCTATGAAAGCACAGACCAGAAAACACGGGACGCTATACCAATACCGGTCCAATGTTGGGCCAGGGTCACTGACCCTGGACCAACACCAGCACCGGCCAACGTAACATGTTCGCTGGGCATGCATGGTAAGTCGAATTACGGAGGCAATGACTAAATAAATACCTGTAAAAAGACTCGTTCACTCCGCGCTGGCCCAACGCTGGGCCAATGTCATAGACAGTGGACCAGCACTGATCTAATGCAGAGCGAACAAGACTGTGTGTCGGGAAAACATGTGGGGCAAATTTATAGAGGCCTGTCCAGACAAATATAACAGTTATCAATATTACATTCATCTTTATAAGTATTCAAAATGCTATTTTTTATATATATTGCAAAACCGTGTAGGCTGTGAGTTGTAGTTTTATTTAGTATGATTTGATCAGTATTGTTTAATAAATACTGTAAACTGTTGCGAACACAAAGATTCGCATATTCACGTCTGACTCTATGTGTTATATAGTTTCTCCGTCTTGTATTATGCTCATGGTTTTCAAAATTAAAAACGAGACCCAACGAAGTAAAGTATTTGGGGGTTTGATTATTAATTAACTTGTGATAGAATTTGAATTGTTGTATTTGTTGTATACCTTTCATTTTAAGAAGCTTCAAATGTTTGAATAGGGGATCAGTATGGGCATTATATTTACTTAATGAAATTATTCTGACTACTTTCTTTTGTATTTTAAATATTCTTTGATGGTTATATCCCCATGCCAGAATACAATAGTTTATGTGTGGAAGAAACATAGAATTATAAATAGTTAGGAGAATGTGCTGAGGTAGGAAGCGTTTTAATTTATTTAGGATACCAACACATCTAGATAACTTGAGAGATATTTTGTCTGTATGACCATTCCAACTTATTTTTTTATCAATTGTTACCCCCAAAAAGTCAAAATTAGCTACACATTCTAGGTTAACATTATTTATATTTATTAATGGTATTTCTACTTTTTTTTGTGGCATATTAAATATAATAAATTTAGATTTAGTTGTATTCAGAGAAAGTTTATTTAATTTGAGCCATTTATCAATCTTACATAGTTCCTTATTTATATTACCATTAAGGGTTTCATTTTGTGATTTAGGTTTAAAAGCATTGAGCATGCTGCAAAGAGTTGTGTCGTCTGCATACATTATTAAACTAAAAATTGTGCTTGCTGAAGGGAAATCATTTATATAGATGAGGAAACTTAATGGACCTAAAATTGAGCCTTGTGGCACTCCTGTTTTTATGTCTGTAAAATTAGATGCTGTATTTAAATATTCCACATACTGCTTGCGGTTTGATAGATAACTTTTAACAAGTGATAAAGCAGTTTCTTTTACCCCATAATAGCTTAATTTGTCCAAAAGAATATCATGATCGAGAGTATCAAACGCTTTTGAAAGATCTAGGAAAATTGAGATTGGTACATCACCTGAGTCCATATGTTTTATGGTTTTGTCCACAAGTTCTAAAACTGCATATTCTGTAGAATGTTTTTCCCTAAAACTGTATAGACTTTCAAAGTGATTATGTAATTGGTCAAAGATGACACGCTCAAATATTTTAGAAAAAACCAGAAGTAGTGATATGGGACAGTAATTGTCCAAAAGTGTTGGGTCATTTTTCTCAAATATTGGGACAATTTTCGCGATTTTTAACTTGTCTGGAAAAACTCCACTTGCAAGAGATTGATTTATAATAAATGTTATTGACTTTGTGATATGTGGCGTGATTGTTTTTAGTAGTTTTGTAGTAATCTTATCAATACCACAGCTATTTTTTGAGGAGAGGTTGTCGATTATTTTTATTACATCGGCTTCCTCAACAGGTTTAAAGTTCAATACGTCAGAACACGGGTTATTCAAATAATTTTTAAATGAGCCATGCTCTATATGTTATTTGTTATTTGCTATTTGTTATTTCTATGTTATTTGCAACATTGGGCCCAATTTTACAGAAAAATAGATTAAACCTATTTGCAATAGTCTCTTTATCGGAAACAGTACTCCCATCTATTTTAAAGTGTTCAGGAAAATTATGTTTATTATTACTTTTTTTGTTCAATATGTATTTTATAGTTATCCAAGTATTTTTTAGGTCATTTTTATATTTAGTGAAACATGAGTAATAATATGTCTTCTTCGCATTTCGTATTAGTTTCTGTAGTATCTTGTTATAAGAACTAATATTATGTTTAACAGTTTGGAGCAGTAGGAGTAGGGGGGCCTACTACGAGCAGATATCGAACAATGAAGTGAAGAGTTAAACAATAGGTAGGTAAGCTGTGAAGTCTCGACGAACTGGGTATAAGACTAGGGTTATTATCTGGATAATCTTTTTATCCAGATGGCTTATTTCAACACCTCTTTTCTTTAAACGACCCTTGGAATCCCAAGGTCATCAAATTCAATTTCAACTTTCCAGGTTCCAGTCCTCCTTTCCACCCAGACATTTTGTATACAGAAGGAATTGGTAGGCTAAAAAGGACTCACTAACAAGAGATCATACTGCCATTATCTCACTCTCAGCACCCTTCGGGTGCTAGAGTTCCACACACGCACGGATAATCTTATTCTGATCTATGCTGCCAGAAATCAGCGCTTTTCATTCTCAAGAAAACCAATATGCCTTTCCGCGCCTTATGTGTTGGGGATTCCTAAACTAAATACCTTTCAAGTGTATAAGAAGACTTCGGATTGAAGATGTTTTCAGCTGCTGTGATTTCCAAGATATTCTGCCATCATTCGAGGTAAGTCAAACGATTCCAGGATCGAATGTAATATATGTATACTGTAGATCTGGTAATTTTTGCGTGTTTTAATTTTTGCGAATTTCTGATTGTGTGACTTTTCACGAAGTTTCGGATCATTTTTCATCAGTAGCGCTATTATAACAATAATTCGCACCAGATTCTTAAATTCACAAATTTTTCCTTCTCGCGAACTTCGCCAAAATTAAAACCTCGTGAATATTACCAGATCTACAGTTTATAATACTTGTATTTATTAGGCTTTCTATACACGAATGTAATCAATAATCGCACAAATATGCAATTGTAAGTAAAATTGTGTACATCAGGATGTCAAATACAGGTGACCAGCACCCTGATTATGTTCGACATTCAGGATAAAATTTATATACATGGTAATTACACCTACAAGTAAAATTAAATAAAAATATACTATACATAATTCAATCGGACAATCAAGTTATTTGAAAAACCCTGATATAACTAATTATAATGAAATTAAAAGACCCAAACTCACGCGCAACAAGTCAAAACAACAGACTACAGAAAAAATGTGTGTGATTTAACAAGTGGTGATGTTGGTAAAACAGAAAAACAAATTAGGTATTGGGTACCATCTCTGAAATTAAAATTTAACAGCAAAAATATAATAACTTCTGGACAGTGGTTGTCAGACATACACACGCATTCTGCACAGAAAATAATGAAGGAACAATTCGGACACATTATTGGTTTTCAGGATACAGTGTTAGCACCTACTTTCGACGACAAATCACAAACATGGACATAAGGGGATAATTCATTCCAGCCACAACCTAAGCCATCTGCACAAATACACTATACAGGACATTCTCACTGGGCAATATCATTTCAAGTCATGGACGATGACAAAGTTTATGTTTTAGACAGTCTATACAATTATCTTTCAGTTAGCATGAAAGTCAAGTGTCACAAATATATAGAAATTGTAGGAACACCGAAAACATATTTAATGTGAGTATCCCATCTAAATTTACCAAGCAAATGCTAGGTAGTGACTGTCGGCTCTTTGCCATTGCAAATCTTGTAGAGTATTGTTTCGGCGGGTATGACGAAATTATTAAAGGCGGGACTATAGGTTGGGAATTTAAACAATGTGAAATGAGGGGTCATTTAGCTATTTGCAATTTCAACCCTTTCCGAAAGTATAAAAGCGTGTAGCAAGTAAAATAATACATGTAGCTTACGACTTAAAAGTGTGGTGTGTATGTGGGATGCCAGAGGAATATGGTGATATTATGATTTGTTGTGGTCGGTGTGAGAAATGGTTTCACAGGTTATGTGTAGGGGCCGAAATGTCAATGGATATGTCATGGAAATGTACAATTTGTAAATAATTAAATAACTTAGCAAATCAATATAAATTTTAGTTCCGGTACATCATATATTATCATACATTCATATTACATTTATATTAGTGGCCTACTGTACATTATGTACATTTCATGAAAATATATTTTGGATAGAATCTATATTAAATTATTTTGATGTTTCATCAATGTTGATAACTTTTCAATGCTTGCTATAATACTTATGGACACCTTTAAGCACAACTGAGCCAACCCACCAAAGAAAAATTCGAAAATGAGGTAAGTATGCCAAGTGCATGATAGACATTATAAATGCATAACCTTTATTTAAAAATTAACCAGAATTCTAAACTGCACCCATCACGCCACCTAGTGGCGGTGAAAAACCAGCACATGTGAAATCTTAAGATTGATTTATGCACAACTAGATCAACCCAAACATTCATTTTTTCCATCTGCAAGGGGGGGTTCGAGGGGTTCGAACCCCCCTTTTTGGGCACATTGACATCACTGACGGGCATATCTACAACAGAAGTCATATGTGTTTGCTCCCCGCAGGCAATTATTCAAACCTCGGGGTGCTAGCAGTTCTGCCAGGTACCTGATGCTTTCACCCGCCATTAAAATGACATGATTTTTTTTTAAAAACCTGGCCTTCAAATGTAATTAATACAACATATATAGTATATTAGATAAACATATAATACAAATAGGCCTATGTGGTCAACGTGCTTGTGTGTGTGATTATTTTTAAAATATGGAACACTCAATTGAAGAGTGGTCAGCCTCTGAATATAGAGGAAAAACTAAAAAGCTAAAATGACAATCCCTCATCAAATAACGTGAGGAATACCTTTTGGGTTACCTGGTCTCTATCTTTGGAGAGACTAAAATCCGGATTTAATCCAGTTAAACTATAGCCCAATTCTTTAAAAAAGATAGGCCTATAGCAAACAACCACAATACCTCACTCCTCAGGATCATTGTGCTGAGATTTGAAGTTGATTGGATAAAAACTCATTGAGAAATAGTGCCTTACATAAAATAAAAAATAAAAACTAGCCAGATCAAAAGCAAGCTCAATATGTTTGGACACTGTCCAAATACATTCGCTGGCCGCTCACAGATGACCCTCAATCCATTCTAGCAAAGCTTCACAGGCCCGAAGGTCCAAGGGGTGTGACAGGTGCATGCATTCTGACCTCTGAGATTATATCTCTGATATCACATGCCGATTTTGCCGTAAGCACGCATGGCGATTAACCTGATGTATCAGCCATTACCACGCGAGAATCAGGTTTTGAATAACCATTCCTATACCCACGGAACTATTTAGATGTTCGCCTGGACTGATTATTGATCATTTATTCCGTATTTCGTTTAATCTAATAGTTTGCTGCAGGTAATTGCTATTTACTCCGTTCAGTTATGGATAAAATGAGCCATCATAACTCGCATGTCATTTAGTAATTTTTATTTTCCAGTTGTTTGAACCCGATTAAAAATTATGTCAGAAAACAATAACATAAACCTTCTCACAGCAGCGCGTAGGTAGAGAAAGTAATCCCTTGATGTTTTTCTATTTCTCTGTGAATAGATAACTCAAACGAGTAGTGGTCTTTTATATTTGCCATATATATCTAGCACACACAAGCGTGTTTATAAGCTTACAGTTGGTATAACAACAAAACTGCTCGAAATGAGCAGTTTCTGCTGCAACATGGCGCCTGCTTACAGAGATGCAGCGGGGGTTTACTTGAGCGACATCTATGTGCGGAGAATGAGGTGCATGTTGACTATGTCTTGATAGTACATCAATTCTGTGAAACGCAGTGACATCACTCGGTGAAAACAAGGTTATATAACACCCCCTTCCCCATACTTCATTCTGTGAAATGCAGTGACGTCACTCAGTGAAAACAAGGTTATATAAGAACCCTCCCCCATACTTCATTGTATTAGTCAGCTCGGTGAAAACAAAGGAGGTCGAGGTCCAAGTGTATGGCCGCCACCGTTAATACGTTTTTAAGGTCGCGTCAGGATAATATAAACAATTAAAAATTCGAATCGAGCTGGTATGAACAGTATAAAAGGTGGCCTTTTTCTTTGAATTTCTAGAGTCTTTAAACAACATCCAGCTCCCTGTCTGTAAACGGAGTGCCAGACGGGTGCCTCGTCTAGACTACATGTATACACCTGTCAAATCCCTTGGACCTTCGGGCCTGTGGTCTACTTGCATCATGACTTGTGATGCCCAGGCAGTAAACAGAAATGCTGAATCTTTGATTGATTGATTTTTAAATACCGAGCAAGATGTGTACTGTTGCAGAATTAGAAGATATAAATTATCTTTGCAGACGACTTGCAGACCCTGTTATATACTCCGATATTTTAGAATTGCGTAAAGTTATGAAAAATGTAAGCTATTTGCACCGTACTCAAGAGAAATTGCAATAATTGATGATTATAATTCAAATTTGACCAATTATCGCCCACATTATATTAAGGTCTCACTACCCTAATTGCCTGAATAAATAAGCAGAAATCCAGGGAGGTGTATACTAATGGTAATGTAGGCTAGTAAATAAATAAAAATGTTGCCCTCTATAACTTAAACCCATTAGCTTCGTCTCAGAATTGTTTGTATTACATGTCAAAGACTCAAATGGTCTAACTTCTACAAATACAATCAATAGTTGACAATACTTATCGAAACTTCGTGAAACTTTCAGGGTAGTCACGACATGAATGGAAAATAGTGTAAAATTTCATGAAAATTGGCTGAGAATTGACTAATCCGCAAATTCAACAATCCTAATTATCCAATAGTAATAACTATTTTTATTCAAATTCAATAATAATAACAAAATCTGGCTGGTAACGGGTACCGCTGGTAACCATACCCATAGCGGGCCTGTTTTTGAACAAGGACATTTCAACCTTTATCCTGATGTTACACTAAAGGTTTAATAGATCGAAAAATGGGGAATTCGGCCTGCGGAATTAGGGCAGTTTACATGTGTTTCAATGGGACTGGCATTTGGAGTGGTGAGACCTTGAACTTGATGCCAATAAATAATGGCACTAACGTTATACTGAACATTACCCCGATTGTTGGAATCGACCGATTGTTGGGATCCGGAAATATCCCAAGTTTCGAGTTCTAATCTTGGGACCATGATTCATGGTCTCACTCCACAAAATAAATGTATGTTTGCTACCTTATCGGGATAATGCATGTGATGGCAAGGCTATCCTAACAAGGCCATAACAAAATATAACGATAATAATTACAATAGAGTCTAATAATAACAAAGAATCTCATGACAGACCACACATAAACTGAACTGTGCAGCCAGCCGACCCGCTACACAGTGTATATTATTCGCCTACACTGTATGACCGGCCGGCCGGAGATTGCATCAGGCACTTGTTGTTAAGAAAGCTAGCCCTAGCTGGCCCTGGGAACTGTCTGCTCGAACCTTTTGTTTTGACGAATTTGTGAAACTCAATGACCTCGACCTCCTTTGTTTTCAACGAGCTGGCTAATACAATGAAGTATGAGGCAGGGTTCTTATATAACCTTGTTTTCACCGAGTGACGTCACTGCGTTTCACAGAATTAAGTATGGGGGAGGGGGTGTTATATATAACCTTGTTTTCACCGAGTGACGTCACTGCGTTTCACAGAATAGGCCCTAGATCGGCGCTCGTAGGCTATTCATTGTTAATAATAAGGTCTTTTTCAAAATCTTTTAATAATATTGTCAATTATATTAAAAAAAAAAAAAAAAAATTGAAATAACAAATTCTGAGAATCGTGACATTGAATCTTGGTATCTATACCAAAATCAGCCAGTTTATACTAGCGGTGTTTAAATATATAAAAAATGAAATTGAAATGACACAAATTCGAAGAATTGTGACATCGAATCTTGGAATCTACTAAAATCAGCCAGTTTAGACTAGCGCTGTTTAAAAATATAATCACAGGGAAAAATTGTTTAAAAACTTATTGTTTAGCAATTTTTTCTTCCAAATTGTAACTTCCTAGACATTCTTATCCACGGTTTGACACAAACTTTTATGAGCTGTCGTCCACAGGACCACCAGCTGAGAGGATCTGGTGGTCCGACAATTTTTTTAGTGGTGCTGACAACAACTAACGTTATAACACTTAGAAATCTTCAATTTTGTTCATGATTGTGATGTGTTTCCACATCGTTAATTTTGTAAAACCACAGAAGGCTTGACAGGAGACAGTTCAAGGATGATGACCGATCTCAATGTCAATAATTCATGACCCTCATGATTACAAATACGTGTTTTATTGCGTCAAAAGGGTGAGAGAGGTTACAGTGTTTGTGGTATTATCACCCTCGAGTTGCGACTATTGTTTATATCTGTGTGGCATGTTACGATTCTGATTATACTCCCCGTCAGAATAACTTATATCGCATGTTTTTCGTCAATTGTCAATTCTCAACCAATTTTCATGAAATTTTGCAAGGACTCAAGTCATCCGCCGAATACCCTGAAATTTTCATCAAAAAATATTCTATAGCTCAAAAGTTAGACCATCTGGCATGTTTTACAATTTTTAAACTTTAATTTAACCAGTTTAATGGATTTATAGAGGGACGTCGTAATAAGAAATTTGCTACATGTCAAATGGTCTAACTATTAAACTATACAATTTTTTTTAATGAAAATTTTGCTCCTTCCCCCCTCCATCCCTTCCTCTCTCCCTTCCTCCTCCGCCCCTCCCTTTCCTCCATCTCTCTCTTCCTCCTCCTTACTCCCTCCTTTTTCATTCCCTCCCTCCTCCTCCTCCCCTCACTCCCTCCTTTTCTTCCTCCCTCCCTTTCACCCTCCCTCCCCCTTCCTCGTACCCTCCCCCTCCCTTTTTTTTCCCCTCATTTCTTTCCCCTTTCTCACTCCCTTCATCCATCCCTCCCTTGCTCCCTGCCTCCCTTCTTTCCTCCCTCCCCTCCCTCCCTTTCTATCTCCCTCTCTTTTTCCTGCCCATCATCCCCCTCCTACCCTCTCTCCCCTCCTCCCTCCCTCCTTTTTTCTTCCCATCCCTTTTTTCTTCTCCTTCTCTTCCTCCCTCCCTCCCCCTTCCTTTCTTCCTACCTGCTCCCCTTCCTCCCTCCTTCACGTCCTCGCCCCCTCCCTTCTTTATTACTTCTTTATCACTTCTCCCTCCTCCCGCCCTACCTCTCTCCCTCTTCCTCCTCCTTCCCTCCTCCTTCCCTCCTTCTTCCTCCCACCCACCCTCTCTCCCTCCCCTCCCTCTTCCCCCTCCCTCCCTCTCCCTCATTTCCTCCTTTTCTTTCCCCCACTTCTTCCCCCTTCCTCACTTCCTTCCTTTATCCCTCCCTTTCTTTCTCCCTGACTCCCTTCCTCCCTCCTTTTTCCTCCCCCTCCCTTCCTTCCTCCCTTTTCTCTCCCTGCCTCCCCCTTCTACCCTCCCCCTCCCTTTATATCTTCCCTCCCTCCCTAAGTGATCCAACCAATAGCGCGCGAGTACGGCCGAGTCAAAGGTCACAAAAGTCCCACTGACAATACATTACAAAACTTAAAACGGTCATATCTCAAAAACGGTGCGTCTGAGACGAAAAAGGAGCGAAATTTCAACCCTCTGGGCAGTACTGAAACTACTTAAAATCAATATCGGGCCCTCTATGATGGCATAGTTTTCATTTTTAAATTGCTATATCTCGGAAACAGTGCATCTTAAGCTACAGTCTTTCTACTTGTAGACCACCGTTTTGAGCTGATCGACTTAATATTTCAATACAGTGATCGCTGGGTCATGCTGGTCACGTCGGTATCAGTTTTATAACTCTAGTACTGATATTGACAACGTTATAAAATTTTGAAGTTTTAAAAAAATTATTTGGCCTACAGTCTTTCTAGTTATAATCAATCTTTTCGTCCAATACACCACATAACACATGTCGGAAATAATTTAGTATATCTTAGTATCCTTGTTGGAAGGTTTCGAGATTCAATCTCCATACATGTCGAACACTTTTACTCAATTAAAATCCATCGTTTCCTCCAATACACCACATAACACATGTCGGAAATAATTTAGTATTTTTTAGTATCGTGGTTGGTAGGTTCCCAGATTCAATCTCCATACAAAATCCATCTTTTCGTCCTATACACCACTTAGAACATGGTGGAAACAACTTATATTTTAGTATCCTAGCTGGAAGGTTCCAAGAGTCATTCTCCATACATGCAGAACACTATAACTTAATTAGAAACTATATCTTTGTCCTATAAACCACATAATACATGCAGAAAACAACTCAGTTTATTTTGTTATCCTAGCTAGCTCTTCAAACCACTTAAAAGGCCTATGTATGTCGAAATTTTTTTAGTATATTTTAGTATCCTGGGTGGGAGGTTTTGAGATTCAATCTCCATACATGTAGAACAGTTTTACTTAATTAAAATCCATATTTTCATACTACATGCTACATACACCACATACTACATGCTGGAAACATTTTAGTATATTTTAGTATCCTAGCTGGAAGGTTTCAGGAGTCATTCTCCATACATGTAGAACACTTTTATTTAATTATAATCCATCTTTTCGTCCAAGGACTTAGCCAGGAAATGATAAAAGAGAGTCTAAATTTACTTATTGTTGGGCCAGGATGGGGTCGGGGATCCTCCCACAATGCAATTTGGTGGAATCTGGCGATATTTTCCTCCGTCCAGGCTGAAAATAGGCTGTCCAAAAGACAGCTGGACGGGTCTCTTATTAAGTCCTTGTTTTCGTCCCAGAAACCACATACTACATGCTGGAGACAATTGAGTATATTTTAGTATCCTAGGTGGAAGGTTTCAAGAATCAATCTCCATACATATGAAACACATTACCTCCATTATAAGTCATATTTTCGTCCCATACACCACATAATAATGATGGAAACAACTTAGTATATTTTAGTAACCTAGCAGGAATGTTTAAAGAATCAATCTCCATACATATGAAACACATATACTTTTAAAATTTATATTTTCGTCCCATACACCATTATACTACATGCTGCAAGCAACTTAGTATATTTTAGTATCCTAGCAGGAATGTTTCAAGAATCAATGTCTATACATATGAAACACATATTTACTTTATTATAATTAATATTTCGTCCCATACACCATACACCACATGCTGGAAATAATTTAGTATATTTTAGTATAATTCAGTATATTTTAGAATCCTAGCATAACGTATAATATCTATAGAGAATGCTCTGTTAGAAAGTATATGTAATCCACAAGGTTGCAACGTTAAAACCTAATCCTTATCTGGCTAGTATTTAATACTTAAATACTTCATGATCAAAATGACACTGTTGTATTTCTGTGGTATCCTCAGATGGCTTTTGAAAAAGAAAAAATATTTCTAAGCCTAATTTGTCTCTTAGAGCAGTGTGGCAGCACCACCTTACTGACTCTGGTGCGTCACTGGGTGTGCCGCAAAACACTACTTCATTGACGAGTTTTACAAAACAAAATAAGCTATCTGATAACGCTTCGGGAAACCATGGTCATAATTTGATAATAAATATCTGAATCATAGAAATTATATGGTGTTTGTGGATTTCCTTTCATCTTACTCAAAATACTATGTCTTTTATGCTTTTATTATACCTTGCAGGACCCATTAATTGTGCTTTGTTGGTTAATACATGTAATGCGTGCAATGTTGTAGTTGTGCAGCAATACTTTTTTGGTAGAACTGTCTTTTAGCCTCTAACTTTTTTATCTGTGTTTTATTCGTTGTACATGTATATGTACATAGTTCTGGGGAATTTCTCTAAATATGAAATTTCAACACAGAGGCAACTAAGTGTCATTTTGATAGATTGTAGCCCTCTTACTTTCCTTTTGAGCAATTTCCAGCCTGAATCACTGAACCAATGCATGATGTTTGAAGCTAATGAAATATCCTAACTATAATTGTTATATTTGTATTATTATTATTTAAGATAAATTAAAGATTATCTTTGTTTACCATTTCGCTTTTATCTAACAGGTGTTGTTATTGACAAGTGGAGGAACTGATACGCATGCTTTATTTCCCCATATGGTGAAATTGTTGGCTAGCAGTGATATGCTGATAAAAAAACATGCATGCTGGTTCGTTCTACAGCATAAAGATGAACAAGAATTGATACTTTTGGCTATCAACAGCTTGGTCAAAGATTGTGAAGATCCCAATCCAATGGTCAGAGGACTTGCATTGCGTGTATTATCTTCTCTTCCACAACCGAGCCTTTCCGATAATATTATTCCACCTGTTATTAAAGCACTTAAAGATATAAGTCCTTATGTGAGACGTGTAGCTGCCACTGCATGTAGTAAAATATTTTGCTTAAACCAGGAAATTGCTGAATCAAATGGAGTGATAGATAAACTTTATGAACAGATACGAGATGTTGATCCCATTGTAGTTGTAAATTGCCTGAACAGCTTAGAAGAGATTTTGGAACCAGAGGGTGGCGTTGTTATCAACAAAAATATTGCTTACTATCTTTTAAATAGACATGACACGTTTACAGAGTGGGGTTTAGTACTTGTTATCCAATTGCTTAAAAAATACTCTCCTAAAACTGATGATGAAATTTTGCATATAATGAATATTTTAGACAATCTCTTGACACATAACAATGCTTCTTTGGTGTTAGTAACTTTAGAATACTTTCTTCATCTCATAAAAAATATGCCACATTTGAAAAATGAAGTTTATCGTCGTTGTAAATCTAAATTATTCCATTTGCTTCGGCAAGACAACCCAGAAAGGTCATGTTTGCTTCTAGACCATATAGAAACTATGTTACTGGACAGTCATGAAATAATAGGGGATTCCTATCAATTTCTGTTTTGTAAATATAATGAGCCAGCATATGTGAAATCAAAGAAAATCAGATTGCTTCCATCAGTAACAACAACGACAAATATTAAGGAAATCTTAGAAGAGCTTGGAATGTATGCCATGGACATTAATCAAGAAGCAGGCAAAGCTGCTGTAGAGGCAATTGCAAAACTGGGTGATGCGTTTCCTGATCACTTTCTAACCTGTTTAGAAAAACTTCTTTGTTTGTTGGATGTTCAGCTTGAATGGGTTGCTGGAGAAGTACTCAACGTCCTACAGTGTCTTGACCTCAAGCAACATTGCTGCCAGCAACAGGTTATGGACCACATTATTCGCAATGCTTCTGTTTTCACTACACAGGAAACAAGGCGTATTGTGGTTTGGTTCATTGGAGAATATGGAGATTCTGTAGAAGACAGCCCTTATGTTTTAGAAAGCATGATTGATGATGAAAATGAGAATGTGGAATCGGGTGTACAACTGGCTCTATTAACAGCGACTATTAAACTTTTTATAAAACGTCCTGCCGAATGTCAGAATCTTCTCAGTCATGTGTTTGATTTGTCTTTGCAGAGTAAGAACTTTGATGTCAGGGAAAGGGCATCGTTTTATTATAATGTATTACAAGCCGGTATTCAAGTAGCGAAGTCTGTCATTTCAGACGACGTGACCTTAGTCTGATTAATTTTGATGATGAAATCTGTGTTCTATTTGAATAAAAAAATCTACTCAGCTTGTTACTTGTCATACGTTTTCTTTTTGTATCAAACTTTGGGATCGAACACTTCTTACCCCTCGGTTTCACCTAGTATATATAGCTTTTCAGGTTCTGCGAGTATATTGGCATTGTCCGTTGTCATTAATTTTAATAAATCATTTCTATTTACAGTCAAATGCCTTGAATCATGATATAAATAATTTTGCGTGGTCTACGAGTCTACATGTATAGGCATTGTTCGTTTTCATGTGCGACCGAAAGCAAAGCTATGGCAGCCATCTTGATTTTATCTATTTTTAGCTCATCCGGCCTTTAGGCCTAATATGAGCTTATGCCATCTTTTTTTGTGTCCATATAATGTGTGTCCCAAATGACTATCACTCACATCTTCTCAAATACGGCAAATCGCATAGGTTCAGTTTTCTGTCGTTCCATAGCCTACAGTAGACCCACCAATCGTTGTTTCTAAATAAGCATAAATATCTTAGGATTTCCATCGTCAATTTTACGACAGTTAGGGGTCACGAAATTTTGAGCTATGTGTTGGGCAATTGTTTTCTACCCTGTAGATAACCAGTATATTTTACTGGGAACAATGCCTACCTTGGGATCAAACTAGGCCAATCTAATCTTAAGAAACACCACAATGAGAGTTTGAAACTGGGGAAAGCTAGCAGACGTTTTACTTTTGAGACCAAATTTATCATGATATCGATACAATATTTTGCAATAATATATATTGCCTTTGAAAATCTATCCCTTGGTTTATATGCCTCTGACGCCACAGCTCCAATTGTGGTGAAGAACATTAGGAGATAGGCTGACCTAGATCTTAAGAAGATCATAGGACGAGATGGTCTTCTCTGACCAATCAACACACACAGAATCTGGGTCACTGTTATCGCTGGACCTTCCAGTATACTAACGTCATACCAGTAAACATGTGACTTTGATCCAGTGTTGTTTCAATGCTGGGCCAACGTCTCGGTTGTGTCCCATTTCCGATAACATCTGTTATTGACTGTTAGCGGTCACGTGAGCAGAGCAGATATCTACTATAGCACGTTGTTGAGGGAGGGGGAGGGGTATACACACAATGAGGTCTTTCACCCCTCATCTAGCTGTATAGTAACACTGCGATTGGCGCCATGAGCACCCCCTAGCAAACACATGACATTGCCCTTGTGTTGTTTCAATGTTGGGCCAGCGGCGCTGACGATGGACCAACATTGAACCAACACATGCTCAATGTCCCGTCTTTGCTGGGAGCCTTCCCCCCGGAATGAGTGACCGCTTGAGACAACGCAGTCCCTGCAAACACGAGATATTGAACCAATGCTGGGCTGCTGTTGGCCCAGCGTCTGCGACGCTGGCCCAACACCAGCCCAGCATTGGTTCAATGTCTCGTGCTTGCTGGGACTGCTCCTTGATGACGTAATTATTTTCAGTCATTTCAACAAATCCTTTCACCAACAACCTTGGATGGGGTTTGCGGTAAATTTTGCCGCTGTTTCAATTCAGTGGCTTTGAAAAAGTGTCCTAAATTATTGTCAGCTGAGTTGTTCGTTTGATTTAATTTATCACCCATTGCCGAGCTCTTTTTACTTAACTGACGCCATGCTATAAAAAAAAACAGTTGACCACATTCCACAGTTTTCACTCAGCAAGAAAAATGCTGTGCTATGACCTCAATGTTGCAAATTACGGCAGGGATACATAATTCAGAACATCACCCAGACACTTGAATTTTGGCAACCAACTGCTGAGATGAACGTTATTGAGAGTTTTAAGTTTTAGATACATCAGGGCACCCAATGATTTCAATGAGTGCCCCGCAATACAATAACAGTGGCAAATATACCACATATATGCACATACCAATCGGGCATAATCTCCTGCCTCTCTTTGCGTTTTTAAGTCCACGAGGAGGTCATGTGAGAAAAAAAAATTGGTGGATTTTCATCTTTATGGCTAAGAAACTTTCATTTTTACCCTCGGTGCACCCCATGAGGAAGCGTAGAGCAGGCAAACAAAACTTCACCCAGGTTTCACCGTGGGCAAACTAGTGAACTAATCATCACTAATCTCAGAAATTCCCACATTGTTCTGTCCAAAAGATGGCCTCCAGAACTTCCTCATAGTGCAGTGGGCATAGTCTATTTTCATTTTTGTGGGTGGGGCCATTGGCAACAGCCACCTTGTTATGGTTGTCAAAACACAACTTTGGGACAAAAAGTGACGTCCCCATTTCCGGGGGTGGCCTCAAATATTTCTGATTCAATGAGCATCTTCACACGATTTCACATCTGACTGTATGGACTTTTGAAATGGTTCATTGTTATCTATGGTAGACCAGTGCCATATTTGGTTATGTGTGCGAGGGCTGGGTGGTCATGAATATTAATTAGCCTTGCAGAATGAGGTCAGTCTCACCACCCCTCCACGAGCCCACAATCCCATCCACACGAGGCGTTGGCCCAATGTTGGTTCAGCGTCGTAGACGTTGGGCCAACGTAATCCCGACATTGGGCCAGCAAACAAGAATTGATCCAATGATGTTTTAATATATATTGGCCGCTGCTGAAGACGCTGCGCCAACATTTAAACAGCACTGGGTCAATCTGTTGTCAACACGCTCTCAGGAACTGACCAGAGGGGTGGTGTTCTTGCCGCACGGGCTAAGACAACACTGAATACATACCCAGCAACTACGATGCGTTGACCCAATGCCAATACAATGCTATGCTAATGTCACAGACAATTGGCCGACATGTAATCATGCATGTTGTGAGTCTGTTGGAGAGGTAGGCTACATTATTATACATACACACCATGTGCTCAAGCACTCTTTGCCGCCAGACTGCTGTGCATATGCCTACTGTATCCTCACAACAGGTCTACATCATGCTGCTGACTACTGGGAAAACAACACATTTAGCATGTGATGGTTTAATGTTGTGCCAGTGTTGTGGACGCTGGATCAATGTGCTGTGTTTGTTACCGGTATATTCTAGGAAGGAGGGGTAGATTCTGGGAGCGTCGCATAGAGTTGTTGAAAAGGGGGTGTACTCTGGGAGGGAGGGGTCGATTCTGGGAGGGTCGCATAATATTATAGTTGTTGAAAAGGGGGGTATATTCTGGGAGGGAGGGGTAGATTCTGGGAGGGTCGCATATAGTTGTTGAAAAGAGGGGTATATTCTATGAGGGAGGGGTAGATTCTGGGAGCCAAATACACTTCACATAATCACAATAAAGGGGGGTAGATTCTGGGAGGGAGGGGTAGATTCTGGGAGCCACTGTAATCTACCCCGGGGTTATAGTTCAGGATCTACCGGGGTAGATTCTGGGGTGCCCACAATCTACCTGGGTATAATCTGGGAGGAGGGGGGGGGGGTTATATTTTCAGACTTTACACCGGGATGACAAGATCATCTATGTATGGAAGCTGCAATATCATTGCGGTTACGTCAGACAGCTATCACAGCCTACGGCATATTGGACAAATACCAGAAAACACGAGATCCAATGACGGATTATTGTTGGTTTAATGTCTGCGACGCTGGCCCAACCTTAACCCAACATTGGTTCAAGATATCGATCGAGTTTTCTGGTATACTACCACTACACTGTCACAATGTAGCATAGGCCTTAGCTGATCTTGTGTAATACTTAGTGTTACCTTCATATCCCCCTCGACCCACAACCCCCTCGACCCACAACCAATCTGAATTACCCCGTCAAACCAGAGAAGTTGAAAATATGTAAATTCTAGTCTATAAGGCCTGATCGTGTAGGCCCAATTTGTCTCTTTGTTATTTATAGGCCCTACATCAATGAATGTCATGAATGGGGCATAATATATTTTGTGTCACAGGTCTATCATGTCTATAGGCCTATCCGATATGCGTGCGGTGTTAGCAAGTCAAAGCATCCCTGTGCGACAGGTTACTTTACCCTAACTTCATTTCAATGTTGTACCAGCTGTTGAGATGCTGGTCCAGTATTGAGACTGCATTGAGTGAATTTCACGTGTCAGCGCGTGTGTTGGCTTTGATGCCGCCACAGCGCAGGTTCCCGAAACTGGAGTCATAATCTTTAAATTTTCACATGCTCACCCCTGCAAAGTAGGGTCTATACCTGTAGGCCTTCAAGGTCACCTATAGCATAGGTATCTGTTTTGTAATTCGGGATATGAGCCCTATGGTGGAAGCCCTACCGTAACAGTAAGGCCTAATATTCGGCTAATTTAATATTGGTCCACTGTGTATGACGCTGACCCGTCATTGAAGGAACATTAGCTCAAGGCCTCGTCTTTGTATTGAAATGGTCACATATAATATGCCACATCCCTCAGCCCCGACCACATGAGGAATTTGGCCCCAGTTTGCATTTTTTTGCAAAAAATATATAAAATGGCACCTGTGTAAAAAAAAAACGCTGGCTAATCGTACGGCAAAGTTATAATCTGATAATGAGAGTCAATGGGAGCCCGTCATTTCGTAAACGAGGCTGCCCATAGAGTTACATTATAAAGAATCACATAGGCCTACGATTAGCCACTGCAAAAAAATTATCACAAGGGCCCATAGCATGCCTGTTCCACTTACCTCTTCAAGCATTTGTTGCAACAATTATGAAATTAAAGGCGAGAGCTGGCACCATTTTTCGTAATTGTGAGAAATCCAATGATGGGAACCCCCAGAAGAGGTGATAAAGTAGGCCTACCGTTTAAAACAAAAAATGTTTTTAATTCTACAATGATGGCTTCATTTCTACAAGTAATAGTGAGCAAAAAAGAACAAACAAACCGAGAAAAATATGTCTTTTATTGCAGTGTCTCACAAATTCACATAAATCCTAAAAAAAAACACGAAAAAAACATCAAAATGACTTTTTGTGATATACATATTAATATTATCCATTGAGCGACTATTTGCACCCTGGATGTTTACTTACCAGATCATTATTATGCTTGAAACATCAACTTTGCTGACGGTGGACAAAAATGAGCAAACGTTGGTTGAACGTCTAAATAAATTATTTGCAGGATATTACCACGCTGACTGTACAGCAAATCATAAGTATGTTCCCGAAAGATGTTTGTTTTATATTTACCACTATCACGGTCCGCAATAAGCACCAAAGGCATGGCAGTGCATCAGATCACTGAGCGACCAACCACATAGCCTACCTCAAAACATGGGGACGACGTTTTTCATAACTAGTGGTCGCTCATTGTACTATATATATTCAACTTAATCATGAAGAATCTTGTTTTTTTACATTTTAATTTATAATAAAATCATTTTCATAACAAACTACGTATATATACAGATATACTAGTATCAATAATTAAAAAAAAACTAATGTTACGATCTTTTTATTTTGCTTTATCAGCTCATCCGGCCTTTATTGAGCCTATAGATGAGCTAAATGCCATCGTGTTGCGTATGTTGTCTGTCCACAATTCACAGTTTCAGCATCTGAAGATGAATGAAAATGAGAGTGAATACTTGGCTGCCGGGAGAGTTAATGCTCAATAGGCCAGGATCTCCGCCGCTGCACCTACATTAAAGCAACGTTGGGATTTAGCAGATTAACACGCAATATGTAGGACCTATATATGTCTCCGGCGCTATCCCAACATTGAGCCTTCATGGGCTGGGTAGTTGCGAAACCCTGACAGTTTTTGCCACAAGTGGCTGTTTTCAGTGGTGGATTCAGAGCAGATCTGGGCGCAACTTGGGGTCAATAGGAATAGTTTCATATTATTTCTGATTCAAGGCACGTTAAAGCAATTTAGCGTTTTTGTTTTCTGATTACATGATAAATACTAGAAGAGAATTGTGACTTTTCAAGTAACAATAATGTTTGGACTAGGTTTTATGAGTTTTTTGTCAGCCATTTTGAATTTTGTTGGGTTATTTTTATTATGACAGATTGATTTGAATTTTATTCATTGTTTTTCTAGCAGTCATTTTTAATTAGATTTTTAGCTTTCAGACTTCAGAATACGGACTTCAAATTTCATCAATCAGAAGTCCCCACGAATTGTGGAGTACACTGGTTCCCAGAGCCACACTACGCGGCGTGGCCGAGCTTCATGTAGCCTCTGGTATGCCCCAGTGGCGAATGTTTGTGACTTGCTGCTATTTTTAGATGAAAATAGGGTAGGCTAATCCCCGAATTCAGACATTTTTGAAAGGTCACTTCCCCGGATGAAGAGTTATTCACGGTATTGTATTTCCCCTCTGACGCATTTCCTATGACTTGACCCAGAAAAGTATTAACCGGCCTCAATGGCACAGGCATGGTGGTCACGTGACTAAGAATCTTGGCCAATACCCGGCCATAAATGAAATTGGCCGGGCTCGCCAGGCAAATTGTGGAGCAGCAGAGCAGGTCAATTTTCGGGGTACCCAGCCACAAAAAGTAACATTATGTGTTATACACCAAATTAAAGCTTAGCATCTCTGGACTCAGAAAAGTGATGGTGCTAAGGCCGCAGCTTAGAGGGTTTTTTGTAATCTGACCGAAAAATACATTATTTGCGATATTCTAGCATAAAAAAACCTAAGCAATCTGTCACAACTCCTTATGTAACATATATTTCACATAAAATCACAAATCTGATGACACACAATTATGTTATCATCTCAGCCTCACTGTTTTATTTTTTATTTTCTATTTGTTCCTAAATTTAGATTAATCTCTGAAAACCACATGGTTTTGAAAAAACGAAATGTGAATGTTTTTTAAGCCGTGCCTTTTTTATTAGTGGCCGGCAGTTTATAAGTTACCAGTTGCTGGTGTTGTACCAGAAATCGATATATTAGCTAGCATAGAATACTTTAAAACAATTTTTTTTTGTATTTGTATGCCGTAATTACCATATTTCAAGCGACCCAGGGCCGACACGTGTAGTCTAGTGGGATTAATTTTATTTGCAAGGGTGCCCGTGCACCCACGGAAATATACGGGCACTTTCACATAATAGGTTGCATACAGGAATAATACAGTTGTTTCTTCAAGAGATCACCATCGTGATTATCAAGACGTCACACAAATTGTTTTCTAATGTGACACATTACTGCCCATCTACAGACCAAATTTCATGAGTCTAGATAAAAAATTGACAAAATTATTGAATAATCACTGTCAAATTTGCCACAGTTATGCTGTCTCAAATGAAATTTCAGGAATTTGCAGCCAACATAACTATTACAAGATCTAGTATATGGACGTGTTTCACACTTGAAAAATAAACTACTGTTGCTCATCAACTAAACAATCTAAACCTTTTCTAAATAGCTGGTATGTGCGCGAAACCATGCAGGATTGTATCAAAGCACACCATTTCCGTTAAACAAATTTTGAGTTTGTCCTCTCCAGGACAAAGGAGGTTGCCAGCTAAGAATAATAAAGTTATTTCACTTTTCTGTTAATGTAGTTGTAATATAGCTTATCAGTAAGCAATATCAACTCAATTATTCAATCGGCAAAGCATAGTTCCCATGCTATATACATTAAAAATCTTAATAACTAATTTTCCGTTAAAATATGTCCTCTCCAGGACATTCAAGTCCGTAAGTACTGAGGTATGTTATAGTTTTATTTTTGTTGTTACATTAATTAACCCGGTGTGAATGGACCACAAAGGGTCAATCTGTAACATTTGGAGGTCGACAATTTCTAATAAATATAGAAATGTTAAAAACGCAAATGTCCTCTCCAGGACACAACTTTAACACAGGGTTACCAACAAAATCAAACAACCTGAATATACACTTATTTGAAGTAGCAATACTCACTTAGTCAACACAACTGGCTAGGACTAATAAATCTAGTTTCTAGTAATTTTGTATCCACCATTATACTGGTCATAGGATCCACCTCAAAATCTATACAATATTTGGTTGTAACATGTGATTCCATTCTCGGGATACATCCAAGTTTTGTATACTATCTCATTATAGAACCATGTTTATACCCAGATAATAAACAGAACAAATTTAAAAGACACACTGATAAAGTGCCTCATTTTTTATAAAATTCTTGAATGTCCTGGAGAGGACATAATTTTAACATTGAATGTATGTCGCTTGTATGGAATATGATTTATGTATTTTATGTCACAAAATTGGCTCATTACACACTGTCTAGAGCCTTGCTCTGGTCTAGAATTGACTGAGTCAGTGAGCACCCTGGCATGCTGAGCACCATGCTGGTCTCCTGCAGGCTCAAGAGGTTTTGGAGAGGACTCTCGCAGTTTGGGGGGGGGGGGTGGAAAAAGAATGAGGATAGTGAAATGTGTGCACTTTTTGAGGGGGGGTAACAGTGGATAGACGGAAATTTGAATGATGTTGTTAAAATGCTGGTCCAGTGACTAAAGCTGTGGAGCAACAAGAAAACAACATTGGCTTAGTATGCTGTACATATGTCGCACTGTGAACAAAAGACGTTGTGCAAATGTTGGCTAGCGCTCCGCGTCTAAGACTGTCATGCTTCGCTGAGTAAACAGGAGTGGGGTCCGCCTCAATATAAATATTATGTTTCAGTGAAGCAAAATGACCCATCTGCTCTAAGGCAACATTATTTGAGGGGTGGTTCAGGGTAGTGTGACACCTGTCTGCTTCTGTGTATGGCAATATTGAGAATTAGTATATAGCATTGCTTTGATCAATTGATCGCCAACATGGCTTTAGAAGCAAACAACGTTCTAAATTGGGCAATCAGGAAACTTTATATCAGCACTAGAGATACTGGTTCTACATAACCTTTTATACATTAATCAATTTAAATATTATACCTTGTAATTGTTTGAATTTATATCATTAACAAAATGCCCTGTAATTTCACTTAGGTAACAGTAACCACGGTTTGTTTGTTAAAAAAGTAAGTTAACCCTTTAAGCCCTCACGATGCATCATTTTACACCATTGAAACATACTTGTTTTTTCACAGCTAACGGTTTGAGAAGGCAAATTTTGCTGAAATTGCTCAACGAATACATAGTAATCATCTTCATCTTCAACCACTACAAGTCGAGAATTGCGACAGCAATTCGCGGCTTGTGGTGGATGAAGATGACAATGGTAAATTCAGGCTTGAAAAGTGTTAACTAAGTAACAAGAGCACACTCGACAATAGCCCGCCGCCATTACATTGTATTGAACTGAAGTTAATGCGCCCACAAGGTCAAAATGCAAAAAATCGCAATAAATCGGCAATTTTGATTTTTTTTCTCAGCCATTACTGAACTTGTCCGAGAACTGCTCATTAGAAACATGCATAACAAATTTGGGAAGGACACATGAAATTTTTTTTCAAGTTATCGCGCCCATGCATGTTAACGCCGCCGCCGCCGAACTTTAATTGCAATAGCCCACTTTTTTTAATTAAAATGCGGGCTAAAAAGCTGTGATTTCTCAAATTAGCAGCCAAAAGGATTAAAGTTTGTTTTTATTGATCCATTTCAATATCTATGTTGTGGTGGAAAAATTGTCCTAAGCTTGACCCATATTTTATGTTTAATGGTGGTTTAAAAAAAATCTATGGCTTACTGTGAGGTGCTGTAGGTGCTTTCACAACTCCATTGAGTATACACTTGTATGTAAAGCACAAAGTGAATTGACAACCTGACTATATGGGGCTCTGAGAAGAGTAAGTAGGTGTGTTTAGTCATAAGCAATAAGCTGACTAGCCAGTGCCTTTGCTAGGACTATTTAGAGGGGCGTTGCGCCCTGCCTTCGTCCCCCTGCGCCCTGCCCTTTACAACAACGCCCTGCCCTGATAAACAACGCCCTGCCCTAATCACAGGCGCCCTGCATCACTAGCCGTTTGTTTGTTTGGTTTAGCTAGCCCACATGCATTCTGCACAGGCCTTCCAATAATATATTGATCAATCCGATTCCGCAATTAGTCCAGTTGCTTTTTGCTAAGAGCTGTGTGGGTCATTCAAGAATCGAATTCAGCGCTCACATTTATACTACGGTACAGTTGTAAATTCATGGCTGCCGTGAATGCCGTATGGCGCTGTTTCCGACCTAAACTCTAGTCTGCCAAGTGAACTGACCCCATGGGCCCATTCGTCCGTCAGCGTCGTTAGATACACGTTGCAATATCATTGAAATTCAAAATGCCCTCTAGAAAGCGAAAGCTGTCGTCTTTACACAAATTTCTTTACTGCTCGGTATGCCGGTATGCTTTAGAACGCTATCCCAGTATCAACACTATATTTTAAATTTGATGAACGGACTCGCCGACCAGAGTTTCCATACGGAATTTTCACATATTATCGCCCATGCATAACGTTACTGAATAGCCATACTGACCATAGCCTATAGTAGGCCTACCCTGATGACATCGCAAGGCTCTGACACAGTGACCTCCATTTTTAAATGTAATAGTTCCAATACGACCACAAGTTTAAGCCTGCTGAAAATGGCCTAGTTTGCATAGGCTCTTGAAATATTCGTCTCAATTTTTTGGCATCCGAGTTTGTTGGTAGGCAGCGCAAGTGTCGTTTTTACACAGCTGGATGTGTAATCAAAATGGCGGTCACTGTGACTGGGCCTCGCGCAGTAAATGAGTTAGGGGCCCAGTCATACCGGGTAAGCCTATAGTGCCATACTGAATGAATTGATGAATGACTGAAAACTCGGCAAGCCTGTTTGTAAATTAAAGAAAACTATATTATAACTACAAATGATTAAATAGATCTAGACCTAGGCCCCTATTAGTATTACAAAAAATGGACGATTACCACTAGGGCTAGGCCCTACTCACTAGGCTAGACAGTGACACTGTGACAGTCTGACTGACTACTGTACTTATAGTACAAGTACCACTATCAGTACAGGCTTAGCCTACATGTACACTGGCTACTAGTACTACACTGCAGTACAGTTCCAGACTTAGATAGCGTCTGACTCACAGAACATAGGCCTACATTAAAAAATGGCTGCATTGAAATGACAGACAGTTAAAACTTATTTGCTTGAAGATTCTGAGATTCTCTGAATAGAAATAAAGTCTATACAAGTTACAATGATTTTTGGCGTGCTGGTGGGTTGTTACTGTGAAGTGTTTTTTCCTGTATCATTCAATTATCATCCCAAACTCTGTGAATTTATTTGCTAATTTTTTGTACATATTTCGTGTTTTATTTGAAACACAAAAGATCTACCAAAAAAATAGCGGATTCAGAAAGTGAACATGAAGTAAAAATCCCAGATTCTGTGAATTTGTTTGGTAATTTTTGGTAGATATTTCGAGTTTTTATTTTATTATTTGAAACACAAAATATGTAGAAAAAAAAAGCAAATTCACAGAGTGAATATTAAGTAATAATCCCACTAGATTGCAGGAGAAGCGACCATTTTAGAATGAAAAATCCTAATTTTCCCGGGGGGGGAGACCCCCGGACCCCCCTCTTGTGCCGCACCCGCTGCATGGGTCCAGTCAGTCATGCAGCGTGCTCGGGCAGCTCGCCGCTGCGCGGCTCGTTACTACAATTGTGCCCTTACACTCTGAAATTTACCCTGCCCTTTCTAATGTCTGGCTAAGGCACTGCTAGCATACATTGCGATGACATATGTTATGTCATAAGCAATGAGCTCATCATCAGAGGGTTTAATTTGTTTTGAAATTATTGTGTATGTACAGCGATTTGCAACCAAGTTCCACTTTGTACGCGTTTTTCCTGTCATTAAAGAAGAAATATTTTGGTTATCAATTTCAAGTCTGATTATCAATTGGCCAAAATTGTGTACATAGCTTTTCGCTACGCAATACTTAAGAAATTGAACACTGCATCATTCATTGCTTAGTATGGGCGCCAGCACAACGGACATGGGTGACTGGTTTAGGATGACGGTTCAATAATGATGCTGTGGTCCAGCCGCTCAAAGGCAAACAAAATATATCTCAAAGTGGTCAGTCCTTGCCTCTGGCGGCTGATAGCTTCAAGACTGATTTCAAGGTTGATCAGGTCCCTAGATCCTTGTCATGTCACCCTGATGGACCTCTGATCCTGATCATTTGTTCACTATTAAACCTCAACCTACTATGTTATGGATTCTTAAATTGTTTTAGTGCTGTCTACTGAACATTATTATTTAACAATTAGATAATGTAAACGCAGGTACAGGATGACTAGTATAGGTACAGTACTATATGTAACTTGAAGACTGTATCATATGATTGTTATAATATCACTAAGCCATTGCTAATGCTTGACATCACTGATAATAGAAATAAAATTTTATGCGCACCAGTGGTTTCTATAATTATATTGACTTAACATTAGCATTACTGTAAATTTTAATGATCTCAGAACAGTAATGTGCAGCACTTGTTGAGCTCGGATGATACTACATGTATTTCTCAATTAAAATAGCTGATGAAAGAAGAATTAACCAATTAGAATTGGAATTTAGGCTTTTTAAATCAACTGTTAAAAATTGTCCTCTCCAGGACATTTAGAGAAACAGAACAAACTCGTGAAATATACAGCATAATTTTTGGAGTGAAATCTACCCTTCACAACCCTTAAACTGAAAGGGGTGTACAGCGCATTTCAACAAATGGGACATATAAATGAACATTTATTATTGGCATTGACTGCCCAATTTCTATCTTCAAAGAATCAGGTTGTTGTTTAACGCGATTGAATCTAAATTGTACATGGCCCTCAAAGTCTACATCATATACCCGTATGTATGTGTGTGATCAACAGCACTTTTCTTTACAAATAAACTTTTTAATGTACATAGGGTTTAATTTATTGATTTATCAGCACAATTTAAGTTTCTATATTCAAATGTTAAAAAAATGTCCTCTCCAGGACATTTTAACAACAGAAAATTCTTAAAATAGAACGCCTGATAATTTTGTCAATTTTGTGAATATTGCCCTGAAATTTCAAACATGTCTGCTCCTACCCTTCTACTAGTTGCTCTCTTCATCCTGATCAGCAAGTAGTGTGTTATTTTATTTAATAATAATTGAAAGGATGGCAGGTGTGTGATTTCTCGAAGTTTTTTTGGAAAATGTATGACATTTTTTCGTTTATGACTATAATAGCACTTTTTGTCTAACAATTAAAATAAATATGAACCAGTCAAACAGTATATGGACAAAAAGAGTCAATTTGAGCTCTTAATGCCTCTCCTGCAGCCACTGAGAAAATTAATGTAATTATTTTCCAATATGGTTATCTGACATTTAAAATTTGCCTGAAATTTTATTTAGTCAAGTTGCTGCTCTGAAAACTTGCAAGAAGATCCACAACATCTATCTGCATCATATAAAGTTGGAATAATACAGCATCGAACACCTTCAAAAAAAAACATTTTGAGACAAATTATGCAACCTATACCATGAAAGTGCCCATACTTCTATTTGGTGTATCGAGCTTGTTATAGTCCATGAGCCAGGACCCCAAAAAGGAGGTCATTGGTACCATAAAAAGGTACAAATTATTATTGTGATTTTTGACAAGGTGTTTGTCTGCACTAACGTTACATATTTTTTCATGATAGCAGTTTGTATGTAGGGTCTAGTAGCTTAACGTATGTTATCACGTCACAAATCAACCAACCCTCTCAATGATTTTTCATTTCAGCAATCATGCATTCGTTATTGACGATAATTTTAAAACCACTCAATATTAGAGCTCTATTTTTTGCTTGTAGACTCATATATATCTAACACATTCTGATGCTAAATTTGATGCCAATAAACAGATGATAAAATATAAAATTACGCAAATAGCTATTTTATAATAAATTTATTAACATATTTATAATGTAGTAGCAGTGATTGTTTTGCGTGGCTCAACCATGTAAGAAACACAAATTAATAATTTCGATTTTCGACAAGGTGTGGTGAATATAATTGCATGATAGCAGTTTGTATGTAGTAGCTTAATGGATGGTATCACCTCACAAATACACCCACCATATGAATTACTTGACCATGTTATTTCCAATGCACGATACGCTATTCACCATCATTTAAAAACTACTGGATATTATAGTTTAATGTTTTGTATGTAGGCTGATATATATCTGTACCATTTTATTGTTACGTTTGATGCAAATGAAATGTTTGCAACCTAACAAAATATGTAACTATATATGTGAATATGTATAATTGTTCACGCTTTTGCTACATAGTTACAGATATTGTTATGAGTGGTAACACAATCACGCAAGGCGAACACACTTATTATTGTGTTTTTGGCAAGGTATATGTATGTACTAAATATATTAGTATGATAGCAGTTTCTATGTAGTAGATTAATAGGTGTTATCAAGTAACAATCAAACCCACCGTGTGAATGATTTAACATTGTATTTTCCAATTCAACATACGTTATTGACCACAATTTTAAAACTACTAGGCTTTTAGTTCTATTTTTTAATATAGGCGGATATATATCTGACATATTTCAAACTTACGTTTGATGCAAATAAGATGGCCAAAACATAATAAATATGGAAATGAATATGTGTATATGTACACGTTTTCACTCATTTGCTACATTGAAACAGTGATTGTTTTGAGTTGTAACTCGATCACGCAAGAAACACACATTATTATTATTGTGCTTTTGACAAGGTCTATAGTAAAAACTAAATATTGTTGCATGATAACAGTTCCTATGTAGTAGTTTAATGTATTTTATCGCGTTACAAATTAATCCACCCAACCCCATGCAACATACAACGTTACTTTCATGATTATTGAAAGCTCTATTTTTAGACGTAAGCTGATATATAAATTGTAATGTTTATTTTGATGTAAATGAAAGAGCCACGACACTGAACAATATCTAACTAAATATTTGTATATATGTATTTTCATTCAGACTTTTAGTGCGTAGTCACATTGCTTGTTCTGAGAAGTAGCATAAATGCTTGCAAGAAACATGTGACCTAGTAACTTGACACGGTTTCAACAGTTTGTATTATAATGTATCTGAAGATATGTCGTTAAACAATAGGCCTACGTTAGTAACATTTATACATAAACTCGATCCATGGAAAGCGATCATGTAAAAACATTTCTTTCGGTGGATGTCAGTTCCCGCATCTCCGGATATATAGGCCTTTTTTTCTAAATTTATAACATATTGTCATGACCATTATGAGGTTAGTAGAATGGTTAACCTGATTTCTGTTTTTGTATTACTGTTGCAAACAATAGCTGACTGCAGCACTAAACTGTATGCATAACTTGTTTCGTGTTTCAAAAATTCACCATGACCAAAATTGTGAAATGTTTTTATACTGAAATACAATTTGCAATATACATTTTTAATTATTGTAAAATTATTGTAAAATTACTGAAATGTACCACAATCTCCGGGCTAATACTTAGTTTAAAAAAATGGCAAAAAATATTCATTAATTGCAAAAAACAAATTAGTATGATGCATCACCTAATGTATATAAACTTCTCCCATCATCAGCAACAACAAATGAGTCGGCCTATGCAAATTTGGCAGTCATTTATATGCTAAATATATAAATGGTAATTCGGCAGTGTATTATCGAATTTTTGTGTATATAATTATATTCAAATCTTCATCTTTACTTAGCACACCAATGACATGATACATAGTGAAACACAGGTATATTCATATTTTAGATAAAATATGGTAGTAAGTTACTTCCTATGCCTGCAAGCTGAATTTTGTCGTACCACGTGCAAATTAAATACCATAAATTATTATACATTCATCAATTGGATATGCACAGGAGCATTCACACACAAAGTGGGTATAAACTTCTGGATATATGTATCTGGTAGGTGTGACGTGTCAGCAGGATAAATTGAGAGTTAATGTGAATAATTGACACAAATCAACATGGTAGATGTAACATGATTGTATTTCTAGGTTTGTGATGGCTCTCAATACATTTCTAGTACAACTATACTGAAGTAAGATATCCAGAAGTACAACAGTGGTCCATTATCGTTGCTGAGATGTACTGTGTGCAAATATCTCTAAGATGAGATATGAGATAGTGGCTGGAAGTACTGAACATGTGTATTTTAGGCCTATCCAATACTTCTCGATGTCAGCTACCAATATACACTAGGCCTACATATATTATCCCATTAGAGGAGCCACAGCCATCGGTTTATAAATACAAAGTGAACACTTAAATGTTTTCATGTCTGTTATAATAACTTCTGCAATAACTTCTAAAAAACTAATTTAATTCGAGTATCTAAAAGACCTGCATACTAAAAGTGTCCCCTTATAATACTCCAGGAACTGCCCATTGTATGGAAAACACCAATGAAACACTATAGAAAAAAAACTTTGCATTACGTGTCAGATGAAACATTCAGTTAAGATTCCGTTCATCTTTTGGAAATACAACGTAGGTGGATTTTTAGACAGTTCTGTAGTAATGTGACTTTATGGTACAAACATATCTGCATACAATAGCATATTTACATATGACTTTGGGTGAACTTTAGTGGTCAAGTGGTGAAAAGGAGGTAATCAAATTTAGATTATTTATAACTAAAATTAATAAACATTTGTTTTTACTTGCTTATATGCTACCTCACCGTAGCCTTAAAATACCAGATCACTGTTGAACATGAGGGGTCAAACATAACACATTTAAATATGTTTTATCCTGACAAAATATTTATATCTTGATTACATTATTTGCTTACATTTTATATATTCAATACATTGTGTCCGGGAAAGCATCAAAAAAAGAAGCTAGGAACATTTTCTCACAGTGCACACATCTCACCACACATTGTCTCTACAATGAGCTCATCAGCTTGCAAAATTGTCGTCCTGGAGCAAATAAAATTCCCTACGCATTATCTTGAATTTCCTGAGAAATCCAAGTGTTTAATTTCCCATTTTTATTCAATCATAGGCATGGTGAGACGTTTACCTAAAAAATGGTATATAATTTATTGTGTTTGTAATGAGCCTAAGCTATACAACACAACCTCAAAAAGTGGACATATATGTTACGCTGAGAAACTTCAAATAGCTGTGTGAGACTGCTATCATACCAAATAATGTTTATTACATGTAGAATAAGATGGTATGAATGGCAATTTGTACCTTTTTTGTGGTACCGATGACCCTACCTGGCTCATGGACTATGTAAAAACCCCGTAGAAAATGGTTAGCTATGTTAACCAGCCGCAAGCTGGAAATAGGTCCCACGTGTAATTTCTATGCAAATATGTACCGCCATTATTGAAAAATATATATTTAATTATAGCTCGGTCAATATCACAGATAACGATATAATAATGGTGTCTACATCCATATTTTGAGGGTCAAAGAAGACAACAAAACTGTTTTTAGAGTGATCTGATGTGTTTCAGAAAATTTAGTATACAAATTAGCGCCGCCATTACCGAAAAATATATATCTATTTATGGCTTGGTCAATATCCCAGATCACGCAACAAAAATGGTATCTACACCCATGTTTTCAGGGTCAATAAAGACAATAAAACCATGCTCGGAGTCATCTGATGTGTTGCAGTAAAAATAGTATGCAAATTAGTGCCGTCATTACTGAAAATTGATTTTACTTGTAAGGTCGCTCAACACGCCTATCGTTGATAACTGAACAGTTAAATGATTCTGTGAGTTAGTGACCACAATTAAAATATTATAGGATTGATCTCATATGTTTGAAAAACACTAACAACGTTTCCAACATATTAGAAAATGATCAGAACCATTTTTGTTAAATTACTGTGCAATTAGATCAGAAGATAATATGGCATAGGCCTATCATAGTTTTGTGGTTTAGCCTCAGACCAGCCTTGAACTAGCCTAAACTACATGCATGATATGGATGGATATGCTTATTTCTAAAAAAAAGAAGGGTAGATTAAGACTAGCACACTTTGAAGGTTATCTCATCCACTACAAAAGTGATCTTGGCCACCACAGAAGTGACCACAGCCACTTTAAAAGTTGTACCATCCACTGCAAATCTGATCTTGGCCACTGACGAAGTGATTACAACAACTTTAAAAGTTATCTCAGCCACTACAAAAGTGATCTTGAACACAGAAGAAGTTATCACAACCACACTAAAAGTTATCACCGCAGCTACGAAAGTGATCTTGGCCACAAACAATTTGATGTCAACCACTGAAAAAGTGATTTCAGTCACTACAAAAGTGATCTTGACCACTGAATAATTGATAATAACCACTTTGAAAGTCATCTCATCCACTGCAAACGTGATCTTGGCCACAGAAGAAGTGATTACAACCACTTTAAAAGTTACCTCAGTCGGTACGAAAGTAATCTTTGACACTAGCAGACTCATGTCAGCCACTTAAGAAGCGATCTCAGCCACTACAAAAGTGATCTTGCCCACTGAAGAATTTATAACCGTCATTTTAAAAATTATCTGAACTACTACAAAATGATCTTGGCCACTAAAAAACTGGTGTCAGCCACCGAAAAAAATATTAAAGCTACTGCAAAAGTGAACTAGACCACTGAAGAAGTGACCACAGCCATTTAAAATGTTATCTCAGCCACCAAAAATGTGATCTTAGCCACAAACAGACTGATATTGGCCACTAACAAACTGGTGTCAGCCACTGATATGGTTATCTAAGCTCCTACAGAGTGATCTTGGCCACTGACGGAGTGATCACAGTCATATTAAAAATTATCTAAACCACTACAAAAGTGATCTTGGCCACTGAAGAATTGATAACATCCTCTTTTAAAATTATCTGAGTCACTACAAAGGTGATCTTGGCCACTAACAAACAGTTGTCAGCCACAGAAAAAAAATATTTAAGCCACTGCAAAAGTGAGTTAGGCCACTGAATAAGTGATCACAGTCACATTAAAAAGTAAACTAAACCATTACAAAAGTGATCTTAGCCACTAAATAAGTAAGAACAGCCACTTTAAAAGTTATCTCAGCCGCTACAAAAGTTATCTTTGTCACTAACAAACTTATTGCAACCACTGAAAACGTGATTTCAGTCACTACAAAAGTGTTCATGACCACTGAAGAATTAATAATAGCCACTTTGAAAGTAATCTCATCCACTACAAAGGTGATCTTGGCCACTAAAGAAATTATTTCGACCACTTTAAAAGTTATCTCAGCCACTACAAAAGTGATCTTGACACAGAAGATGTGAGCAAAACCACTTTGAAAATTATCTCATCTACTACAAAAGTGATCTTGGTCACTGACAAAGTGACAACAGCCACATTAAAAATCATATCAGCCACCATAAAGGTGACAACAGCCACAAACAAACTGATCTTGTCCACTGAAGAAGTGATCACAGTCACTTTAAAAGTGATCTCAGCCACTACAAAGATGATCTTGGCCACTGAAGAAAAAGTTACAACCACTTTAAAAGTTATCTCAGCCACTACAAAGGTGATCTTGGCCACTAACCAACTGGTGTCAGCCACTGAAACACTTATCTAATCCACTATAAAGTGGTCTTGGCCACTGACGAAGTGATCACAGCCACTTTAAAAGTTATTTCAGCCACTACAGAAGTGCTGTTGTCCACCGAAGAAGTGATTACAACCACTTACAAGTGATCTCAGCTACTATCAAAGTGATCTTAGTCACTGAAGAAGTGATCACAGCAACTTTAAAGGTTGTCTTAACCGCTACAAAAGTGATCTTGGCCACTAACAATCTAATGTCAGTCCCTAAAAAAGTGATCTCGGTCACTACAAAAGTGATCATGACTACAAAAGAAGTCATCAGAGCCACTTCAAAAGTTACCACAGCCACTACAAATTCGATCCGGTCACTGACGATGTCATCACAGCAACTTTAAAAGTTACTTTTGCCGCTACAAATGTGATCTTGGCCACTGGAGAAGTGCTCACAGACTCTTTAAACATTATCTCAGCCCATACAAAGATAATTTTCGTCACTGAAGAAGTGATTACAGCAACATTAAAAGTTATCTCAGCCACCACAAAAATGATCTCGGCCACAAACAAACTGATATTGTCCACCGTAGAAGTGATTACAACCACTTTAAACGTTATCTCAGCCACTACAAAAGTGATCTTGGCCACGAAAGAAATGGTGACATCATTTTTGAAAGTTATTTCACCGCTACAAAAGTGATGTTGGCCACTAAAGAAGTCATCACAGCCACTTTAAAAGTTATCTCAGCCACCACAAAGGTTATCTTGGGCACTGAATAAGTGAGCAGAGGCACTTTAAAAGTTATCTCAGCCAATACAAAATTTATCTTGGCCACAGAAGAAGTGATCACAGCCACTTTAAAAGTTATCCCCGCCACCACAAAAGCGATCTTGGCCATAAACAAACTAATCTTGTCCACAGAAGAAGTGATCACAGCCACTTTAAAAGTTATCTCAGCCACTACAAAAATGATCTTGACCACTGGAGAAGTGATCACAACCACTTTAAAAGTGATCTCAGGCACTACCACAGTGATCTTGGCCACAGAAGAAGACAATAGACAATGCATTAACCAATCAGCTATTACAATGTAATATTTAAAAACGTAGGCAGGCAGATAGTTGACGGAGCGCGGACAGGCGAAATGAATCAATTTGCAGTAAATTCCATGAAACATATTTTGTCGCCAACAACAATATTTAATAAATGTCAGTGTTGTTGGCGATGAAATATATGCTAAGCCATTTAAAAAGTTATCTCAACCACTAGAAAAGTTATCTTGGTCACTGAAAAAGTTTTCACATCTTCTTAAAAAATTATATCAGTGAGCAATATCATCTTTGTTGTGACCGAAGAAGAGTGAGATGATGAGCAGAAACCCTGGTAATTTATTCACTGCTATCACATTTTTGTGGAGTAAACTTCATCTAGATTACTCATTGAGGTGGACAGTTTCGTACTCAGGAACATAATCATGTTTCTGTTTAATTTAGTTTAAATGCAAAGCAATTGCTTTGTCTTTTGTGTAGTATCTGAATGGACATCTGTTAAAAACACTTTATTGTGATATATAATGAAATGTGTTTTATATTTGAAAAGATCTAATTATGACTGTGCATACCGTAGCCCCGCGTATAAACGTGCATGCACTTATAAGTGAAAATCGTTTATTTTGGGGATGTTTTGAAATTATTTTATGTTCGAATATAAATGCATGCACTTTTTTCGCAAACTAAGTGCACCCCCATTTTCAGTGACTTTGTCCCTCACTATGATACTTTAAACAACTCTGTGATCAGCTTGTGTCTTTAAAGAGCCGGGTTTGTGATAATTCACATTCGAAATTGTATAATAATGTGAGATTTGCAGTTCATACATTATATATGATGCATCCCATGTTGAATAATTCCCATTCTAATCCTGTAGATACCCATTTAAAAAAAACCTTGTCAAATCGATTTCGAAACCACCAATGAAAGATAATGGATCGATTGACAATGCGGAAAAACTGTGACAACTTCGAATTCTCGCATGACGAATTAAATGTTATTCATTTATATTGTTTCTTATTTAATGCATAAAATTATGCCGCGTTAAATAATGATATGGTACAGATATAGTAATGTATTAATTAGGCTATACAATTATTGGTGCAAAATAAAAGTTTATATGTTTTAATTTATTTAATAAATGTTGCGATAATTTTGCCAAGATCATTTCATATTTGAATATATGTGCATGTCGTGTCTTTTGAAATATTTGTGTGTTCGAATACAAGTACATGCATCTTGTTTTCGAAAACTACGTGCATCTTCAAATATAAGTACATGCACGTTTATTCTAATGCCAACTATAAAATATTATTGCGAAGACATTCCGGCCATCTGTACCTGTTCTCCATTTCTACCATAACTTGGGCGGGGGCCCTAGGGTAGTGGTTAGCACCGCTGCCTTTCACGCCAGAGTTCTGGGTTCGGTTCCCGGTCTCGGCGGTTTGAAAGAAACAAAAATGTTTTTTCCCCATCCACGTGTGAAAGTCAGTATTGTGGGGAGCCTCCGTGACCGAGAGGTAGCGTGCTCGGCCTCAGACCGCCAGGGCTCGAATTTCGAATCCTGTCTGGAGGACAGTGTCATCTCAATCATCTCACCATCCTCAGGAGGTTCTCCTGGCCCAGTTTAGCCTATATGTGCTCAAAGGTGGCCTAAAGCCCGATTCATTTCATTTTTTTTACCATAACTTATATTATCCTGGACATACGGAATAAGATACACATGTAGGCATATACTGTCTCCAATGTCAGGAAATGTGTAATGCATATAAACAAGACGTTGGTCTAATGTTGGTTCATTGCTGGACCATCTTCTGCTACGCTTTGCCAATACAAAAAACAGTATTTAATATGTGTTTCTTGTTTACAGGATCGATACATTGAATGAAAATATCTAATTACTAATCTAGCAAACAAAGGGACATTAACCCAAAATTGGTTCAATCTTAAACCACCGTCTACAGCGCTGGCCCAACATTGAACAGATGTTTCGTGTTAACCGCGATACATAAAGGCTGGCTATAAATTATTGGTTATTGAGAGCATTCAATAGACACTGGGGGGCAAATACATCTCTTTACTGGCGTATCAGTCATTTTGACATGTCAAATTTTGATCACTTTTATGTCCGACGGCTGTGTACTTCAAGGTCAAATTACAAAAATCCCTCTAAGCTGCGAACTTAGCACTATCACTTTTCTTACTCCAAAGATGCTAAGCTTTAATTAGGTATATAACACATAATGTTACTTTTTGTGGCTGGGTAACTCCTTAAATACTGCAGCTAGAGTCCGCCTGCTACTGCACTATAAGCCCTTGTACTTTTTAGCTTGGATACAGAGTCTCCAAGTTTTTAGGCTGAGTTTCAGGGAAAACTTCTGTTGTTAACCGGAAGCCGTTATCTGTTCTTTCTGTGCAAATTAAGTCAAAAGGTAATATCTGCTGCCTGGTAAACTAGTCATTTACTGCTTTTTAACTGGCTCTTCCTGCCTTAGCGCTGCCAAAAGGCCTTATTTGCTCACTTGTAAATCAAGTACATACTTCCTTTTCGCTGATGTCACTGCCTCCTTCTTGTTTGTAAGAGCTATTTCAATAGACAGTATCTGCAAACTTGTAAAATAAGCAGATACTTGGTTTTGGCAGTGTGCGGAAGTGTCATATACCCAGCTAACACGAAGCATTAACAACGAGGCAATCTTGTTTTAATGTTGTGCCAACGTTAAAGACGGCGGGCCAACATTAGAACAACATTGGTTCCATGCCTCGTGTTTGCTGGGTCCCTGCTGTTTGTAGTAAGTCAACATGATGCACTGAACCAATGTTGGTTAAATGTTGTGCCATCATCTATGACACTGCTCCAACATTGTTCTAAAATTGGGTCAGTACATCGTGTTATGGTGACTCCCGGCAAAAACGACCTTTACCCAATGCCGTTTTACTGCTAAGCCAGGGTTGTAGACAATGGGCCAGCATTAAGCTAGCATTGGTAGCACGTTTGTCATGTTAATGCCGATATACGGGTGGTCCAATGCTGGGCTAATGCTGGGCCAGCGTTTTAGATGGTTGGCCATCATAAGGCTAGCACTGTGTCAACGGCTTGTGTTTGCTGTGGGGCTGTTACAGCGAAGCTGAAAGGCAAGTCTGGCAAGTCTGTGGCGGGGGAGGGATAACTGCCCCCACTGTTCCACCGCTGCCCTCTACAGTGTTATGCAATATACAACTTAGGTCTTGGCTAAGTAATATTTATCTTCAAAAAAATCAATTTTCCTAATTTTAAAAATAGATATTCGGCCTTTGTGATGAAAGGCAATGTAAATTGATATAATTTATACATTAAATTTTCTGGCGTGAAATACGACTGAATAATGTGTTTATTGCATGTTGTGTGAAGTCATGACGATTTCGTGTCTTAATAGGCGCCGGCTGACATGATCTTCAGAACACTTGATACACGCTGTCACGTATAGCGACTTAATTACATATTAAGAATATGCTAAGTGAACCTAGGGTGCTAAGCGTGTGATAAAAGCATCGAAGCTTCAATAAAAACTGCTTTTAGCCTTTCCAAATTCTCCATTAGTATGTAATACTCTGCTTTTAGCCTTTCCAAATTCTCCATTAGTATGTAAAACTCATTGCTAATATATGGTTGGCAAGGAATCTGGCAACAGAAGCATTTTAGAATTTACCTAATTTAGATGCGCCCTCGACGAACAGAGGGTCGCAGTCACTGGGCCTTCAGTATCGCATTGGTGTGTGTACACCTGCAATGTACATGTACACGTGTACTATCAACGGGGGTGATCTCTCTGAAGTAGATATAGTATATGGGTGGAAGGTGGAGGCAATGTTTTTCCTGGGGTCTAACACAATTAACCCTATTTCAAGTATTTAAGCCACTTCAATCGGTAAAAAAACCCCTGGTTATGTTAAGCAAAAAACACTATTAATCAACGAAAACGAAATACTTAGATATATTTGTATTTAAATACTTAGAGACCACAAAACTAACGACATATCCATCCACAGCTTTGGGGGAAACTATCCATTTACCAATTCCAAAACAATCATGATATCTCTCGGCATTTATTTTTTTACGGAATAAAACTATAACGTTATTTGTTTAAAAAAAAGTACCAAACTACACCGTCTTGATTTGGAAAAAAACTGATCGCCGAGCAAGAACATGTACTTTTCGGATTTATAATGAGGTGTAAATGGATAGTTTCCCCCTTCACCTTCCACCCATATACTATATCTACTGCAGAGAGATCACCCCCGTTGATAGTACACGTGTACATGTACGCTGCAGGTGTACACACACCAATGCGATACTGAAGGCCCAGTGGTCGCAGTGGTCCAATGAGGTGTTGAATCAGCCAGTAGCTACCCTGTATCTCGTGTCTTATCTTTCAAAATCTGAATAAAAAGGCTAATAAAGTTGTAATTTAGCAGATCCTTCAAATAAACATTTGAGACATTTTTTTATTAAATCTATGTCTCTGGTGCACATTTAAATTCATTTAACATGTTGACATACCGCATATCCCCGCGTATAGTACGACGCCATGTATAATACAAGATAAGATATGAGGCCTCTGATGACGGGAAAAAAGTCTACCCATAATCAGTGATAAAACGACCTCAAATTTTGGATGTCAGCAGTGTCCATGGGCCATCATAATATCACAGAACTGGAATTCAGTTCTGTGATAATATAATGTAGGCCTATAGATATTACCTTTTTCTACTAATACTATAGCACCGTGACACAACACAGGACAGACATCTGCATACACGATACTCAATGGCGGCAACACCGGCAACAGTTTTTTGGCAGGCCTGCATAGGCTACATATACACTGTATGAAATGTATTGCGTCAGATTTTAAAATATTTATATTTCGCCTACAAATTTATATTATTTTAATTCATCTATTAGAAATACCATATTTTGATATCGTCGTTGATATTGTCTAGACACAAGAAGTGTGTGACTGTATAAGGTGTCAGGGTGTAATAATCACTGATAGGGCACATGCTACACAGCAACAACAGCGGTGGGCGTTAATGCTATCCCAGCAATGTGGACATTCTGAGGCCTACACGTATAAAATTTGCCATATAGGAAATATGATCAGTGATCAATATCTTGTTATATTTCGTGAACGCATTTCTCTCATTCCAATACATCTTAATAAAATATCATGTTCAGATAGGCCTGCCGTTGTAGGCCTAGACAATAGCACACTCCCACATAAAAGGTGATCTTAGATTGAATCAGTATTATTATAAATGAACAGAGCAGTGTGACTTGGTTGCAGACTAACTGTGTCATTTATCTGCCCGTGGTTGTCAAAGGTGCCACGCGCCTCACGTCCCGGGGTCTCCCAGCAAACACAAACACACACATCCACCCAATGCTGCAACAATGTTGTGTCAGCGTCGAAGACAGTGGACCAACATTGTACCACGACCCACTGTCCAATGCTGCTTAAATGTTGGGCCAGCGTTGTCGACAGTGTCCTAGCTTTGACCCAGCATTACGTTAGTGTATCGTGTTCACTGTGTGCATCACAATCGTCGTGAGCTTACCAAACACGGTGACTGGCCTACGTTTACAGATACGTTTTACACACAATGAACTTACTGCTAGAGCGCTATTTTATTTTTATTAAATTCTACATCTATATATAATCAGATAATACGAGGTGCCTTTTTGTGACGTGAAAAGGGAAGAAAAAACAGGCCTAAATATGATCCAAAACACTTCATTTGAGGCCTCAGATTAATTTTTTTCCGGGGGGGGGGGGGGGAGCATGCCCCCGGACCCCTCTAGAACATACGAGGCTGGCTGTGGTGTTTATAAATTCCTGAAAAAAATCGGCGGCACCCCCTCCCCGTTTGTCAATTCCTGGATGCTCCACTGGGGATCCTATACAGTACTTAATATTGCGTTCTGCGCTTGACTGTCCAACATGTGACCTGTTTACTTACACTCAATGCTAAAAAGCTACAGTGGACTATACAGTATAGCCCCTATACATGTTGCGTCAATGATTTTTAAAATGTGAATTCTGGGTTGAGTTGTCAAACATGGTCCAATTAAATCAACACTTGAAACACTATGACTTATATTGCGGTGCGACAATTGTTGCCCCGTTTGCATAATTTGTGTCATGTGGACAGTAGAGTCACCATGCTTCGTTACTCATTAAGGGGACATGCCCAAGTCTATAATCATAAAAAAATCGGTGATTTTATTTTAGCTTAATAATATTACCATATGATGTAAAAATGTTCATAGACTAGAACTGCAAACGTTTTTTATTTGCGTGCTGCGTACTTAACAGTTAGGCTGGATATAGAGACGAAATTTCCGTATTTCTTATTTTTGACATGGTTGTCAATAATTAGAAATCAGGAATGTTAAATTTTGAATCAAATGTGATCAATTTACCTTGTGTTGTTTGCCCGACTGTCCGTGTGCCGTCACCATACTCCAGCATACCCAGAAAAAAAACGGCAGAGTTATGTAGTTTTCAATGAATTTGAGTGGAATGGTCTGAAAGTGTCTGAAGTTAATAATTTGAAAAGTAGAAAGTTCCTAGAAGCTATAGCGTCTCATCTTAATTTGTGAAATTTAACAAATTTGGTTGTTTTGAATTTGTCTCTTTTCAGAGCCACCAGGATTCGTTGTGGTGTTTGAATCCTATCTGTTATTTTGTCTTGTTGTTTTGATGGTTTGTGAATTGAGTGTGTATTTAAGTGTATGCTTGTTTTCTTAACGTTTTGTGAGTTTTTGTTTGTTGGTGAAAATTATTAATCTGTTATCTATAAGTGCATGTGAATGCGTGACATGGCTTGTGAATTGTCACTCTCTCACCAACGCGGTGACACGTCAACGCCAGCGTTGCGCCAATGCTGGCTCAGTGCTGTTAGCACTGGACTGACATTGGCACTGCGTAGCCACACTGTGATAGCATTCGATGTTTCTATATCTCTCTCACTTGCTGCCAGCGTTGTCCCAACGTTGGTCCAGTGCCGTTGGTACGTGACGACACTGACACAGCTCTAGCAGTGATCGCTGACTTATTGCTGGTCCACCGTCTGCAACGCTGGCCCAACATTAAACTAATATTAACAACACACGAAACCACCCCGGCCCCATCTCTTGATCCGCTAATGCCTCTCCCCGAATTTTTTCGTATTTCCGACTACTTTTAGATGCAGTTTCCTTGTACTTGGCAACATGATTCACTATTATATTGTTGTCTCGCGTCCAGTAAACACAAAACATTTGTATATTATTTGTACAACGTCGGCCCAACGTCTTAGACACTAGTCCAACATTGTACAAATGGTATATATATGTTTTGTGTTTACTGGGGTGTTTGTAAACGTTATTCATTTATTATACATTTTATCTGAGACTGTAGGTGAGCCTACTATCCATGATTTTTGCGAGCATACTTATGCCCATCAGTGGGAATTTCCCTTCACTACAAAAATTATTTTGCGAAAACAATGCAAAGCTCTTAGTGAATATGTAAAAAAAAAAAAAGTATAACATACCCCAATAATTGATGTTCTAATTCACATCGATTTAATTTCGTTTAATATATGAGATTGGCATCCTAGAAACATTATTTTTTACTCTTCATACGACAAGTATTTGCATATTATTTTCCTAATTATGAATTCTTCCTTTTGCTAATAAGAAAAGGCTTGCGGTGGGCGCATCCGCATTTAAGAACCTTCACTTAATTAACCCTTTAAAGCCTCCTGATGAAAACTACATGTAACTTAATTCTTTACACTTTTTTCGTGAAGCTGTTTTAACAGTAGACTCTATATGACATTTTTTACAATTAATCACTCATCTCAGGTAATCTTCATACACTTACAAGTCGATCAGTGCGACAGTAAGTCGGTGCTTGTATTGGATGGAAGATGGTTAATTCAGGCCTGAAAAGGTTAAAAAATGAATTTTGAGTCAAATTTAAAGGCTCAAATAGTCTAATATTAGCTACTGAAGTCTTGGCCTAGATGATAGCTATACACGAAATAATAGGCATAGCTAGCCTACTGCAAGGTACAAAGTCAGCCTGTTCTGTGTGCAATTTTTTTTTAACTGGGTTAAATTATCTCCCTCAGGTATTTGCGCTATGTCACTGTTACAAAGCCCTATTATGTGATTATCATGGCTAGGTTACATTGCATTAGGCCTACTACGTACGGCAGGCAAACATTATAGTAACTATATATGTTTGCCTGTCGTCTGTAACTGTATTAAGATAGGCCTATTATATTATGTCCCGTAAAATGTGAAAATAACACTAAATTTCTTAGAATGTTTTCTTTTAGGCTGGGCCAGGTTGTACACACTTGCGTACATGCGTGCATACATGCTGGCTACGCCACTGCAGCTTATAGATACCAGCAATATTCTGTAGAATCCTTACTTTGTTAAGTTTCGTGGCAGTTATCCCCGGCTTCCCGGACGCGAGAAGCTGTGGACGACTGCCTCGTTTCCGTACCTTGGTGCCGGGCGCACACAATTGCAGCCCATGCGGTCTTGGTACTTTTCCCGCACTTCAGACGTTACACTCGGCGACTACGGACGTGCCATAGGTCGCTCTCTCTGAGTCAAACAGGACGTGCCGTGCGCAGAGGTTGTGCTTTGTTGTTGCCAGATGTCTAACGAATAAACATGACAAGTGGAGAAAGAGTTTTATGATTTATTTGGAACCGTCGATTCGACGGGGAAGGAAGTTTGTGTTGAAATGGTGAAGATTGGGCAGTTTCCCTCGTCCGCCATTGCGACCCTACACTAGAGACTCCAACGGTCACTTACAGGTACCTTCGGCGCGAGGGGCTCTCCATCTCCCCATACTGGTGACCCCTGACGACTGATAGTCAACGCAACAGTGTTTTCACCTGGAAGCCAGTTGAAAACCGCTGTTTTCAAGGATAGTTTTGATTAAATTTTAAGGGATTTTTTGAAAAAAATGCTATGGATTTTTTTCATCAGGTATGTGAAAACTGTAGGTCATTCTTTATATGCCAGTTTAAATTAGTCAGAAAGAGTTATCAGAGGAGAAGCACGTTTTTTTTACGTCGAAAACGGCGTGAATTTCTAATTTTTGTGTGTTTGGCGCTTTTTCAAGATGGCGACCATGTCGGTTTCTCTAGAAGAATCCTGAAAATTGTTCTCATAGACTTAGTCTACCATTTTTTCAATGTAAGAGTTTGTTAAATGCTTTCATCCTATTAATGCCACTGTAGGCGAATAGGAAGTGGGTATTTTCGGAAACTCATTTTTTATTGTTGATTACCATAATTGGGTGACTCGATTTTAAAGTCCATAGACGAAGCCTCGTCATTTTTTCGATTTTTCAGCAAAATCGACAAGAAATTATAAATATCGCTTCGACTCGGGTAACCTTTATTAGGTTTAGGGCCAAAATAAAATTGTTTACCTAAATGAATGTTAATAAACGGTCCTATTTGGTCTGTTAAAAATATTCCCAGGACCGTAGGTCAATATTTTATTACTATTATCATATGTTATTTCAGAGAATGCTGAATATTGTACATGTATTTGGTAGGTGAGCGCCATTTTGGACGCTGGTTCCCCTAACTTAGCTGATCGCCCGCCGTGGGCAAACACGTGTCCCGCCATAACCGGCATGCATTTGGACAGTGAACCTGTGTCGCCACATCACATTAGCATAAATTAGATAGCCATTTTGATTTGGTGGAGCTGATTCCTCACGTGTTCAAAACTATACACGGACTAGTTTTAATAAAAAAATTTAAATTATTAATAAATTTTCTTTTTTAAAATGATTGAAAGAGAGGAAATATAAATAAGTTGTTTCGAAAACAAAATTATAACACTAACTGTGTGAGATTTTTTTTCACTTTAAAACGCCCTTCGGTGTTTGTAATCGCTCTAGCCTATTTAGCGCCTTATTTGGGCACGCAGTAGGTAATGAATATGCTAATGTGAGGCGAGACGGGGCCGCTGATCATGTTTCTATGTACACACCGTTCCACGCATGCTGACACAGACAGGCAGCCACATGCTGTCTGCCGCACATGTTGGCAGCACCGACAATACCTCATACACACACCCACCACAGACGAAATAAACACAACCGCTACGACGACAGCCGATTTATACGTCAATCAATGAATCGAAGCGAGCGATTGATTTGGACGTTTATAAGAATGACTCGGTGATGAACGTGCCATTATAAAAAAAAAACGTGGAATGTTCATCACAGACATCATTTTTCAGCGAAATGATATACTATATCATCAATCAGCATAGACTACTGTCAGTCACGTTTTAAATATTTTTCTAAAATTATAAATGTAACTGTTTTTATTCGCAGTCACATTTAGTCTATCAGTTTGAGAACGAAATTTTCTCACAATAGTTTATTTCTGAAGTTTAAATTTTTTATAAATACAGAAATATTCGATTTGACAGTTGCGCTATCGCGAAACATTGCCAATATTTGTATTTGTTTTTTAGACTTGTGTTAAAAATTTTTTTTTCACCCATGTCGATTTACATTATACTATTATCCTAGCTTAGCATAGCATGTCATAATTGTATCTGGCATTTTTTTTTTTTTTATGTACAATTTCGACCTACGGTTTTCACTATACCATTATTCATGTGTGTGAATAAGTGAAAACGTCTTATGTCAAATATAGACCTTTAGTTTTCACGAAAATAAATATATACCTTTGTGAACTAGTGCACAGCACTTAGGCGCAACCTCAGCGACGCATTTTCAACTATATCTGCAACCCCTGTTTCTCGCAACATGCGACATAGCATGAACATTTTCTACAGTCTACATTTCTAAGATTCAGCATATTACAAACATTTTTCATCTGATTTAAACGGCAACATACAACCTATCCGTGCACGGCACGTCAAAATAGTTGGCATGTGTTAATATGACATGCCATTTTACACACATTTGAGATAGACACAGAGCCAATAGGCCAGCTATCTCAAATGCTTCACTAGTTAGCTAATTTCAAAACACTATTTCATAATGTCGAAGCAATACGACAGTGAAGGCTTCATGTCAACGCCCCTAGAAGGTGCGGATGCTAGACCTAAAGATGATTATCATCAAGACAGTGAGGACAATGAGGTTCGATTCCGAGAGGCAGACGAAGAATATCAACGCCTCAAAGCTGATTTCGCTCGAATTGCCCGAGCTAAACGTATGAGTTCTCACTCTAGGAGCGATTCCTCAAGGAGTACTTCACCGCTCGGTAGGCAGTCCCAGAGACGTGCTACAAACTTACTAAAGTTCAGAATCGCCACTTTCTACGCTTCGGATGTTGAACTCTGGTTCAACCAAATAGAGACTCAGTTTGCTCTTCACCAGATCAACGATGATGATGAGAGGTACAGCTTAACCTGCGCTGCACTTTCGGGCGAGGTCGCATCGGATGTGAGGGACGTGCTACTTCAGCCTTTCAGGTCCCATAAATACGAAAGCCTGAAAGCGATCTTGATAAAGAGACGAGGTTTGACCACACCCGAAAGGGTTAACAAAGTGATCTCTGGTGAAAGAATTGGTACTGACATCCCCTCGCGTTTCCTGTGGCGTCTGCAGAAGACTGCAGGTTTCGGCACAAAAGCCGTGGTGGGGAAAGCAGTAATTCGTCAAGCATTCATCCGACAGATGCCCGCTTCAATCAGAGCTAATTTGGCGACTTAACCCGACAGTGCCACCCTCGAAAGTTTGGCCGTTTTGGCCGACCGGGCACTGGCAGCCGAAGAGGACGTCGAAGAGAGTAAGCCGGGGGTTGCGGAAATAAAGGTAGAGGAAACCACCAAGCTAGTTGGTTTGTTGGAGGATTTGTCTAGGCGAATTAAAAAACTGGAAACCGTGACTACATCAGAGAGGAAAATAAATAAAGGACGTGGACGAGTAAATAACAACTATGCTCCTGCGCCTACATTTGCTCCTAATGTTCAGGCCTCAGGTTTCGTTAATAACCAACCCAGTCATTATAGAAATGAACAGAATATTGCTCCACCTTTCGTTCCGCCGCCGAATGCACAGGCCACTGAGTTTGTTAATAAATCAAATAATTGTACTAATGCACAACAAAATGATGACCTTTCGCACCGCCGCCGCAAACGCCACAAAATAATGTCGCGCAACCGACCGACACAGCCACTGCACAGGTTTGCTACTACCACCAAACTTACGGTGAAAAGGCGCGCTTGTGCAGTGAACCCTGTTCGTACTATGTCACATTAGGTCAGCGCGAAGTAGCAAATATTGCGTTATTTCACTCTAAGTTATTATATGTCGCAGATAAAGGACATAAATGCAGATATTTGATTGACACGGGCGCAACTGGCAGTGTTTTGCCGAAATCTTGCGCTAACGGGATTTCGGACGCTGACAGTCTCCCCCTGGTGGCAGCTAATAACAGTACTATACATACTTACGGCAATTGTAAACGCGTCGTCGATGTCGGCTTAAAGCGCGAATATCCGTGGACGTTCATAGTGGCAGATGTGCAGCAACCCATAATAGGGGCTGATTTTTTAATCCACTATAATTTGCTCGTAGACTTGAGAAGCCGATGTCTCCGGGACATGCGTACAGGTCTAGCTATTGCCGCTTCACTGTCATCGATTAAACCACTGTCATTGAACAGAGTAGACACTGTTCAGAACGAGTACACAAAACTCCTCGGCCAGTTCCCGGAACTGACACGCCCTACGACAAAGGGTGAGACAGTTAAACACGGCATAACACACAAGATAGTGACTAAAGGACACCCAGTGTTTGCACGACCACGACGATTAGCACCCGAAAAGCTGGTTACCGCACAACGCGAGTTCGATGAGATGATAAAACTAGGGGTCAATGAACCCAGCGACAGCGAGTGGTCCTCAGCGCTTCACATGGTGCCAAAGAAAAACGGCGATTGGAGACCATGCAGGGACTACCGTAGTTTAAATGCACAGACCGTACCGGACCGTTATCCGATTCCTCATATACAAGATTTCACGCAGCTTTTAGCCGTATCGAATTTTTTTTCGAAGATCAACTTGGTCCGAGCTTATCACCAAATTCCGGTGGAACCGTCCGATGTACACAAGACTGCCGTTACTACACCTTTTGGCTTATTTAATTTCACTGGAACACCGTTTGGTCTAAGAAATTCCGGTCAAACGTTTCAGCGCTTTATAGACCACGTTACATGCTGACTTGATTTTGTTTTTGTCTATTTGGATGACCTACTGGTAACCAGCTCAGATCATAAAACGCATAAGAAACATCTACGAATTCTTTTTGCCCAACTATCCGAATACGGAATTATCATTGGTCCTGAAAAGTGTCAGTTCGGTACAACTGAATTAAGTTTTCCAGGTCATCACGTTTGTGCCGAAGGAATTTCGCCGTTACCCAGCGCCGTTGACGTGATTGTTAATTTCGTTAAGCCCGAAAAGCAATGAGCACTACGTAGATATCTAGGAATGGTGAATTACTACCACCGTTTCATACCGCATTGCACTGCGAAGTTGACACCACTCAATAATTTACTGACAGCTGCCAACGAAGGACATACAAGACTGTCACCGAAGTCAAATTTCGATTTGAAGTGGAATAAAAATGCAGAGTCAGCATTTTCTGAGTCAAAACAAATATTGGCAAACGCTACGCTTCTGGTGCACCCAGATTCAACAGCTCAGATTAACATCACGTGCGATGCTAGTGATGTCGCCTCCGTGGCGTGTTGCAGCAATTTTTAAATGGTATGTGGAAGCCACTTTCGTTTTTCAGCAAGAAGCTGAACCCAGCAGAGGCAGGCTACATCGCGTTCGATCGTGAGCTTTTGGCGGTATACGCCACAATTAAACATTTCAGACACAATTTAGAAGGACGAAATTTCTTCGTTAATACAGATCACAAACCGTTGACATTCGTAATGTCATCCGTGACTGAGCGCGCGTCCCTACGACAAACACGTCATTTAGCTTTCATCGCTGAATTCACCACCGATATTAGATATGTAAAAGGTGAGACAAATTTCGTCGTTGATGCGCTGTCACGACCATCAGTGTCTGCGATACATGATGGACCAGCAATAGACTGTAAAGAGTTAAGTCTCGACCAAGCTAATGACGTGAAATTCACGCGTTTGAGACACTCGACTACATCCACTATGAATTTCAAACTATTAAAATTGTTCGATAATCAATTGATCTGGTGTGATGTGTCCAACTGGCCTTACCTTACCGCGAAATTTCGCCGAAAAGTTTTTTCAAACTTACACGGTTTAGGCCACCCATCGCATAGAGCTACCAAACCTTTAATTAATACCCGATTTGTATGGCACGGCATGAATATAGATATTGCTAGATGGTGTCGTACCTGTAAGGGTTGCCAGACTGCTAAAGTTTCACGTCACAACACCCCAGTTTTTCGGAAAGTTCACTGAACCTACCGAGCGATTTGATCATGTCCACATAGATATAGTCGGACCTTTACCCTATGCTGATGGCTTTAGATATCTACTGACTTGCGTCGACCGTTTTACACGTTGGCCCGAAGCTATACCTATGGTAGATATTAGAGCCGAAACGGTCGCCGATGCTTTCTTCAGCGGGTGGATAGCACGTTATGGTACTCCAGCCACTATCACCACTGATAGGGACGCTCAATTCGAGTCCAAATTGTGGGATAGTTTGTGTAATCAATTCGGGATTATTCGGAATCGTACCACGAGTTATCACCCCCAGTCGAATGGCATGGTCGAACGTTTCCACCGTCAATTGAAAGCCGCCATTATGGCGCACGAGTCACCGAACCCGTGGACTATCACGTTACCCGCTGTGCTTTTAGGAGTTTGTTCCGCAGTTAAGGAGAGACTAGGCAGGTCGGCTGCCGAGATGATATACGGGACAACCCTTAGACTCCCAGGAGAGTTTACTAAACAGTACACCGTCGACGCTAACACTGATTTGGAGAATTATTCAGACAAGCTACGCGTGGCCATGTCGCGTCTCCGTCTATGTCCGCCACGTGACACACAACAACACAACATTTTGCAAGTCAAGGAAATAGCTACATGTACTCATGTATTCTTGCGCCGAATCGCAAATGCGCCGCCTCTGACCGCCCCTTACGACGGACCATATAAGGTCGACGCGAGGAGTGGCACAGTAATAAAAATCCTAGTTAAAGGCAAGGTTGAGACGGTCTCTTTAGATCGCGTTAAACCCGCACATCTCGAGTGCGAGCCTACGACAGGTACGACAATACAGCGTAAAACGCCAAACAAACCACAGAGATTGACGGCTACCAAGACATCTAGTAGGAATCCACAGGGTCCACCTAGAACTGGTAGTGCGGACACTCCGACGTCCAACGGGACGAGTGTTAAAACGAAAAAGTCGACGGCAGTCAGAAGCAGTCAAAAATCGGTCACAGTCCCAAAGCAACTAGATGTTAAAGTCAACTTGTCTAACAGAGATAATACTTATGTAGCGCCGCATTCGCGAGCCCCCGCCGTATCCCGCGCTAATGGGAACGGCGGTGGTTTACGAACGTATTCCCGCATACCTTTACATCTACGGGGTAAAACCCAGGGTGCTGCTGACGCCGTAATCGACTCGACCAAAAGCAACCGTGCGAATATTGCTAATCGCGAAAAAATTTCGACCGACCAAACAGTGCGAAAAACTAGAGTCGGACAAATAATCCAGACTCCTGCCCGGTTCGTGCAGATGGTTCACGCCATAGTGGCGCCTAACGACATCTATGGCGGCCCAACCGCATGCACTGTATTAACAATGTTTTTAAATTGTAAATGAATACGCCAGGCCTGGCAGCATTGTGTACAGATATATAAAATGTGAAGACATTTTTTTTTAGCAAGTGCTAAAATACGAATAGAAATTTATGTTAATTAAATGAATGGGTTGATCGTAGCTTGCAGCATATGAATACATACAAAAAGGACAGTTGGTGTTAAGAGGATGGGACAATTCATGTATAATGCTGCGATTTCAACCACCAACGCTGTAACCTCACACGCTATAGTTTACGTGGCAGTTATCACCGGCTTCCCGGACGCGAGAAGCTGTGGACGACTGCCTCGTTTCCGTACCTTGGTGCCCGGCGCACACAATTGCAGCCCTTGCGGTCTCGGTACTTTTCCCGCACTTCAGACGTTACACTCGGCGACTACGGACGTGCCGTAGGTCGCTCTTTCTGAGTCAAACAGGACGTGCCGTGCGCGAAGGTTGTGCTTTGTTGTTGCCAGATGTCTAACGAATAAACATGACAAGTGGAGAAAGAGTTTTATGATTTATTTGGAACCGTCGATTCGACGGGGAAAGAAGTTTGTGTTGAAATGGTGAAGATTGGGCAGTTTCCCTTGTCCGCCATTGCGACCTTACACTAGAGACTCCAACGGTCACTTACAGGTACCTTCGGCGCGAGGGGCTCTCCATCTCCCCATAAATCTACACTGTATAACACACCATCTTGATATCAGTGATCAGGTGATGTATACTGTAGATCTGGTAATATTCGCGAGGTTTTAATTTTTGCGAGGAGGATTAATTCGCAAATTTAAGAATCTCGCGAAAATTATTAGGCCTATTATAATAGCGCCACCTATCATCGGAAATGACCATTACGGTACTACAGTGAGCTTTAACTACAGCCTCTATGAAGACTCAACAACAATGTATCATATATCCTAACCGATAGTGTGTGAGCGTGAATAAAAATAATGCTGGAATAGAGTATAATCATCGATGTGCATATTTATCGACCATGATGTACAATTGGTGATCGATTTGTGTGCTATGCAAGTCCGTACCCGCCTGCTATTGATGACGATGATTGAAATCGTTCTTCTAATTAGCTCCCCCCGTCACCGTAGGTGAGACGGAGGGAGCTATGGATTCTACCTCCGTTTTTTTGCCTCTTCTTTTGCCTATAACTTTGTAAGAAAATAAGCTAGGATAACAATTTTTGGTATGTGGGTTACTTCCAAGTGGATAATGAACAGGTTAAAATATTTTTAATCTGAATTCAATACGGAAGGTCGCAGAGGAGAAAATGATGATGTTACGGCGTTGGGCTGTTTGTAAACAATTCGTTTCCGGAGCATATCTCTGAAAGTACTTGTCCGATCGTCTTCAAATTTTACACACAACACCCCTAGGGGGTCTAGTTGTGCCTTTTGGGGTATTTGAACTTTGACCCACTTCTGGTTCAGAACTATGACCTATTTAGACGTTTTGACGCGCACTTCGTTTCCGGAGCAGATCTCGAAAAGTACTGGGCCGATGACAGTCATATTGCACATACATGTTCTCTAAGGTCCCTAGTTGTGCCTTTTCAGGTTTTTGGACCTTGACCTTGAAGTTGACCCAGCACTTTGACCTAATTTATAACATCGGTAAATCCGACTGAAAGATTTTGCGGAATATCATGAAAACCGCTCAAGATAGCTACACCATTAATATAAAACAAATTGTGAGGTTTTAGGAGAGGATGCATCCTGAAAAATTTCAAGTCGATAAAATTAAAAATGGCCGCCTATCGGCCATTATTCACCTCGACAGGCCTGATATTGCGGAATATCATGAAAACCGCTCAAGATAGCTACACCATTAATATCAAATAAATAGTAAAGTTTCAGGAAAGGATGCATCTTGAAAAATTTCAAGTTGATAAAATTCAAAATGGCCGCCTATCGGCCATTATTCACCTCGACAGGCCTGATATTGTGGAATATCATGAAAACCGCTCAAGATATCTACACCATTACTATGAAACAAATTGTAAGGTTTCAGGAGAGGATGCATTTTGAAAAAAATTCAACTCGTCCAAGTTCAAAATGGCCGCCAATCGGCCATTATTCACTTTCACATGGCCGTTATTTGGTAAACCGTGCTAGATGGCTAGACCATTACTATGAAACAAAATGTGTGATTTCAGGAGAGGATGCATCTTGAAAAAATTCGACTTGATAAATTTCAAAATGGCCGCTTATCGGCCATTATTCACTTTCACATGGCCTATATTTGGTCAACCGTGCTAGATGGCTAGACCATTACTATAAAACGAAATGTGAGATTTCAGATGAGGATGCATCTTGAAAAAAATTGACTTGATCAAATTTAAAATGGCCGCCTTTTTGGCCATTATTCATTTTCACATGGCTGATATTTGGTAAACCGTGCTAGATGGCCAGACCATTACCTGATTACTATAAAACAAAGTGTGAGTTTTCGGGGGAGGATGCACCCTGAAAATTTTCAACTTACGTATTCAAAATGGCCGACAATCAGCATTATTTACCTCGATAGGCCTGATATCAGGTAAACCGAGCTAGATAGCTAGACCATTACTATGAAACAAAATGTGACGTTTCGAGAGAGGATGCCTTTTAAAAACTTTCGACTCAATCGAATTCAAAATGGCCGCCTATCGGCCAATATTTACTTTTACATTGCTGATATTTGGTAAACCGTGTTAGATAGCTGGACCATTACTTTTAAAAAAATGTGAGATTACAAGAGAGGATGCTTCTTGAAAAAAATTGACTCGATCAAATTTAAAATGGCTGCCTATCGGCCATTATTCACTTTCACATAGCCGGTTTTTGGTAACCGTACTAGATGGCTAGACCATTACTATAAAACAAAATGTGAGATTTCAGGAGAGGATGCATCTTGAAAAATTTTGACTTGATCAAATTCAAAATGGCCTCCTATCGGCCATTATTCACTTTCACATGGGCGATATTTGGTAAACCGTGCTAGATGGCTAGACCATTACTATAGAATAAAATGTGAGATTTCAGCTGAGGATGCATCTTGGAAAATTTCGACTTGATCAAATTCAAAATGGCCGCCTTTAGGCCATTATTCACTTTCACATGGCCGATATTTGGTAAACCGTGCTAGATAGCTAGACAATGAATGTGAGATTTCAGCTGAGGATGCATCTTGAAAAATTCTGACTCGATCAAATTCAAAATGGCCCCCTATCGGCCATTATTTATTTTCACAGGCCCAATATTTTGCAAACTGTAAGATGTTAGTCCATTACTATAAAACAAAATTTGAGGTTTCGGGGGAGGATGCACCCTAAGTTTTTAACGAATTTATATCGAATTCAAAATGACCGTAAATCATCTATTAGTTACCTCGATTGGCCTGATATCGGGTAAACCATGCCAGATAGGTAGACCATTACTGGGATACTGATTAGGATCATTAATTTCAATGGAGGTTTGCAATCTCAGACAGACTGTCTAGTTCTTATCTTACTCTTAGACTGGGCTTCTTAGACCTAGTTGTCTTGCGTCTTGATTTTTGACCTAGCCCCTACACAAAATTGCTTAAATCAAATTCTAATTCGGAGCGGGAGCTCCTGGACTTATGTAGTCTTGTTACCATTACTTTGTATATAACAATACTGCTGTCCACTGTCATCATCCCAACAAACTCTGGAAGTTAAAACAGTGCTGAATAAACAATGGCCTGGTATTTCCAGTTTTGACCCAACATTTGCGCAAGGACGCGTGTGAGTTGAGAAGGTAGGCACGTGTCGTGACCTGAGGTAGACCCACTGGGAGGTAGACCCAGTGGATCACGCATACTTGTGATAACGATGGATGAGGGGATTCTTTGATTTCACGGCTGAGTAAGTGCCATTAAAACCTGACATTTCAGCTCAGTAACTATCAGTTAGATCTAATTACAACCGATTTTTTTTTTCAAAATCACAAATTCGCGATAATTGAAACACGCGAAAATTACCAGATCTACAGTATATAACAACAATGACAAAGGGCGGGGGCCCTGGTGAAAGGCCCATAATAAATAATAATTGCACTTCTACTTTTGTAATATTAATTACATTGTAGTCCTGTAAAATGATTCTTTGTCAAACATTTTTCATTAAGTGCAGTACTTTAGAATGTGTGTAAAATCAGCAAATGATGGGAATCGAGCATATAATATGAATATGATGAATAGGATATAAATACATAGTACCGGGTGTATAGGCATATACATATTTCCTTTTCATGATAATTTATTTTAGAACATAGATATACATTCTCTGACACATCTGTAGCTGATATTTTGCAATGCTGTTGACAAGCGTCAAGGCCCCTGGGCCTCTTGTATATAGATATATATTTGTTTGTGAAATGGAAACAAATTCAGAGGGCCCGGTAAACATGGTAAACACATTGATTTGTGTGTCTGTTGACTGAATGTTGTGTGCTGTCTCCGATGCTGGCCCAACATTAAAACAACATTGGGTCGAGGTTTCGTGTTTGATAGAGTTACAAAACCTGTTATTTTAATTGTCAAGTGTACTGTCACTTAAAAGATTAATAATGTCTATAGTAAACACTCAAGGTTGGTTCGATGGTGGGCATCGGTCTGCAAGACTGGCCCTAAATTAAAACAGCATTAGGTAAATACAACTTGATTATCAAATCTAGCATTTAAATGGTTAATAAGGCGACCAAGCCTGGACACACTTCCCGCATTTCAGTCTACTCATGCAATGAATTAGGCTTCACACAACATGTACATCATTGAACCGACATCGATCCATACAAAGTTATCCAGAAAATCCTGAATAAATCCGGAACAACAACTGGGAATTTTTCTAAAAGATATAGCATACAGCCTGACTATCTGACAAACATTGTGTTAAAACTGCAAGTTGATTGTATGAAAACCCATACCTTGTCACCCTCATATATACAAAACTGATTCATTCAGTGTTCCAGATACTGATAACTAGCCTTAATTCCTAAACTGCATCAATTTTTCAGAAAGTTTTGAAAAATATCTGGGTCATGGCGGCCATCTTTGATCTTTTTTCGTCAAAGTAGGACCTTGTCACCCTGATAACTTCAAAGCCACTTGTCCTATATACTCAATAATCCACGTACAGCATAGTAGTATTAATTCCTAGACTATATCAATTTTTCAGAAAGTTCAGAAAAATATCCGGGTCATGGCGGCTATCTATATTATTTATTCGTCAAATTAAAACTTGTCACCCTGATAACTTCAAAGCCGCTTATCCAATATACTCAATATTCAAGATGCTGCATAGTATTAATTCCTAGACTGAAGCAATTTTTCAGAAAGTTCGGAAAAATGTCCGGGTCTAGTCGGACATTTTAAATCTTTTTTTCATCAAATCAGGACCTTTTCACCCTGATAACTTTAAAGCCGATATACTCAATAATCAACATACAGCATAGTAGTATTAACTCCTAGACTGCATTAATTCTTCACAAAGTTCAGAAAGATGTCCAGGTCATTGCGGCTATCTTTAATCTTTTTTCGTCAAATTAGGACCTTGTCAGTTGTCACCCTGATAACTTCAAAGCTGCTTTTCCGATATACTCAATATTCAACATACTGCATATAGTAGGCCCTAGTATTAATTCCTAAACTGTATCAATTTTTCGGAAATTTCGAAAATATCCGGGTCATGGCGGCCATATTTAATTTTTTGTTCGAAAATTTAGAACCTTGTCACCCTGATAACTTCACAGTCGCTTATCCGATATACTCACTATTAAACGTACTGCATGCTAGTAATAATTCCTAGACTGCATCAGTTCAGAAACATACCGGCTTATGGCGTCCATGTTTAATATTTTTAGCACCTTGTCACCCTAGAGATGCTAGCCTCTGCCTCATAATATTACTTGATAATTACATGTACAAATTGATTATCTGGTAAAATTATAATTAATTAATTATTAACTTTTATTTGAAAAGTTTATCGTATAACAATGTCATTTAAAAGACCATTTGTGCCGAAAAGTGACGTAAAGCAATGATTTACTACTACTATTGAAAAATACGAGGGGGGCCTTCTTAGGTGTTTACACGCTAAACCTCTAGTTTCGTCTCAACCGTTCGCTACCAACTTGGTTAATGGCATTAAAACATCGCAAATAACACAAACAATCAGATTTTTGCATCCCTGGCATACTATATTTTTCTAAAAGAGTGCATTGGCAAATCTATACATATGAAATTTTTAAAAACATTGAAAACGTGACAACAGAAGGCACGGATAATAATCGAGTCCTATCCCTCAAGCAGTGTTAAGTTAAACCTTTGTCAGTTTTGTTGTTCAACAAATGGCAGTACTGTGCAAATAGTGTGATGCCAAACCACTTGCTAAAATCACAGTGGCATGAGGCTGTGACCTTGTTGACCTTGACCTTCGTAAATTAAAAATTGTTGTAATGTTTATAAATATAAACCATTAAAAACATTACGTTTTGGTGCCAGAATGTTAAAACCTGATATTAAAGCGAAACAATCAGGCTAAAATCATCAATCATCAGAAAAAGATTCTGTGTCACACAGTTAGCCAAAAGTGACATGTAACTATTGGACCACTAGTAAAAACAAATTCACAAGTGGGCCTATATAAGCGCTACATGCCTATTGATCATGTTTCGACCTCCATGCGATGCTTGAACGTCACAGAAGCTTATATTATTGTAATTTGATGTCCCAAAATGGGTTCCACGACACAAAATTAATCAAAAGTGACATATCACAGTTGATTATGGGATTATTAGTTGCAAAATTATTTTGTTCAAAAGGCCGCTGGTGGCCATCTTGGATTTTTGTCGTTTTTGACCAAACGCGACCTGCATCTTTTAAAATATAAACTGGTTGACCTCCATAAATCCTTTTTCTACCTAAATGCAATATAAAATAAGGTCCACTGGGAGACCAGTCGATGAAATAAGTGAATGCTTGCTTTTCACTGTGATCGATGGCGGCAATTTGTTTACAATCTACAAAATTCCGCCCACCTTTTCTAGAGAGGTGTAGGAGCTTATTTTTTTGACAAATACCTCAAACTACCTAAAACAATCTTGACCTTACTTGCCGCAGTTTGGTCATGGAATCATGGTTTTGGACCCTACCATTTCAGAATGGTTTTTAAATGGTTGACAAAAGTTCAAAATGGCCGCCAAAACATGTGTTCAGAAAGTGGTCTAGATTCAGAATTATCGACAAAATTGTTCAAAATCCAAAATAGCCACCAGCATTTTTTAAATGGCAACCAAAAAATACAATGTTCTGAAAATCGTATAGAAAACAAATATAGCCGACAATTTTCGTTGTTGTTGTAGCAGAAACCATGTACAACAAGACAGTCAACTCTCCCCAAAACATGAAATTGCTCTCAGTGCTGTCCCCCGGTATTGGGAGTTGGAACTAATGCTTTTACCATCTATCAAGTATGATTTTACCATATTACGACGAGTAATTATGACATTGATCCTATTAAAAACAATACATACTTCACATAATAAAAATCAGAAAAATAAGTATTGACGGAGGTTTACTTCTATTTTTTATCCAATAATTTGTTGGTTAGTTATCAATACTTTTTAATTGTCTTCTTCCCTTTGGTACCTCAGAGGTTGATGCGCCCGTATAAACAAGTATGCATATTCATTGCAACAGGTGACGGCCAGCTAACACGAGACTCAATTATAGTGTAATGCTGGTCCAAGGTTTGTAATGCTGGTCCAGCATTACAACATCATTGGTTCATCTTCTCGTATTTGCTGGCAGGTGATGATGTGTGCAAGGGTAGATAAGGGCAAAGAAAACCAAGATAGGGCAAACATAATATTACTATTTATTATAGTTTAATGACAAAGGATCATTTGTCATGTTTATCATTCGGAATATACCTGAACAGAAATATTTTATTGATATAAAGCATGTTACTACGGAGCCCCTAAAGGACACATGTGGAGGAGAAAATGAAATTAAATCGTGGGAACGGATTATAAATCGTGGGAACGGATTATAAATCGTGGCCACGAATTATAAATCATGGCCACGATTTATAATCCGTGGCCACGATTTATAATCCGTTCCCACGATTTAAAATCAATCGTGGCCACGGATTATAAATCGTGGGAACCGATTATAAATCGTGGGAACGAACTATAAATCGTGGGAACGAATAATAAATCGTGGCCACGAATTACAAATCGTGGGAACGAATTATAAATCGTGGCCACGGATTATAAATCGTGGCCACGGATTATAAATCGTGGCCACGTATTATAGATCGTGGCCACGGATTATAAATCGTGTGAACGAATTATAAATCGTGGCCACGGATTGTAAATCGTGGGAACGGATTATAAATCGTGGCCACGGATTACAAATCGTGGGAACGAATTATAAATCGTGGGAACGAATTATAAATTGTGGGAACGAATTATAAATCGTGTCCACGGATTATAGATCGTAAATCGTGGACACGGATTATAAATCGTGGCCACGGATTATAAATCGTGGGAGCGGATTATAAATCGTGGGCACGATTTAATTTTATTTTCTCCTCCACATGTGTCCCTTTAGGGGCTCCGTATGTTACTGTTACTGCTGATTCATCTGATCTGAGCGATTCTGTAACAGAATTAGCTTATTCAATGCTGAAATCATTCACGCCACAAATGGGTATTACCATTGAGGAGGAGAATATTCTTGTATATATATATCAGTGGATATCTTTGTCGCAAAGTGTCTCGATCTGCAGGTAAAGTAATTTTGATGCCAATAATAAATTGCATACATTTCTGTCTAAGAAGCAATATTTGAATATTCAAGGTGTGTGGCTTTTGTTCCACGTCAAAACTTAATACAATTAATCGGTTAAAAAGAACGAATTTTCGGGAATATACCTGAACACATTCTCCATAGGAGTCACAACAGAGATCAAATTATTACATTCATCAAAGACACTAAATCACGTGCAAATTGTGAATGTTTCACGGTAATTTTACATATTTATGTCCCCATTCGCCTACACCATGTACCGCGGGAAAACAATGAACACCTTATTACCAGTAACGGCAGGAGAAATAGAAAATTATGAAAATTCAACTATAAATAAATTGTGTCTTAAAAATGAACGTGTCTTGTTTTCAAGATATCAATATACTGCTAACGCTCCAGTCCTCAGTGACATTGATGGCAGTGGTCAGAGAGCGAAGGCTTACATATTATAATTTTATAATATTGCTTTTGTGTTCTAAATATATTTGTTTAAAAAATAAAAGTTTGAGTTAAAAGACACGTCTGCCAAGTTATGGTGGTTACCAATGTTTTGCCCAGATCTCTTTTGTGGTCGCTATGCTTGACGACATATCGTCACTCCCCTCACGTTCTGTGCTTACATATTTGTGTACTTTCTGGACACAGCTCTTCTGTTATTTAAATGAAGACATTTTAATCTCTAAAATTGTATGATAATATAACATGACTTTTCTGCTATATTATCAGTTATTTTCGTTCCAAAAATAAATATTGCAGAGAACTGATATTGTTATAACTGTCAAACCTAGAAAAACATTATTTTTTATTTACAAGCTAAAGTGGTGAAATTATATGATGATATACACTAGCCCAAAGCGTAGTTCCAACTCCCGTTAAAAGGGGACAGCACTGCACAATGTATTACACGCATTTGTATGGTGAAATCCGTAAGTCGACCATCTTATTGTACAGGGTCTTTGGTTGTAGCTCACGTACCTAAATTACAATTTAGCACTTTTTTAGCCTCTGACCAGATAAGTTTTCTAGACATAAGCTATTTAGAATATTACTGGGCAGATTGTTATTCAAGTTTTTGAAACGTGCAATAGTGAGCCATAGTCTCAACCAGGTACCATCACCGTTTACGTCAAAGGGGCTGCACCCCTTTCAAAAACCCCATCGACATAGTTTTAAAGCAGCCGCGTGCGAAAAATTGATCACTTTTTAGGGTGAAGACCTTCCGTGTTTATCCAACCATTTTCAAAAAATGTTTAGAAAATTTAAAAATCACAATAGCAGACAAAATTACACATTGATAATGAATTAGATATTTTTAAAGGAATCCTGGATCAGCCCTTGAAACGAAAATACCATAGCATGGGCCACTATGTTTTTCTCTGTTTTAGATGAGCGCGTGCATTAGATTTAGGCTGCGCATTTAAAAAAAACCATGTTTTTTCTGCCCAGTGCGCCCATTAGATTGTTGTCAATTTCTGAAAGAAACTGTTAATTTCACGAGATAATAAAAAGATTTCGAAAAAACAAGTTTATTTCACGAAATAAAAAAACATTTCTCCAGCTATGTTTTTTTTGCTTGTTTGTTTTTGCCCTCATTAACTTTTCTAAAAATTTGTCAAAAGTTTTGTTTTTTATTTCGTCGCCCTCATTGACTTTTCCAAAAATAGGCTCAATGTTTTTTTTCGTAAATGTTTTTTTCCGCCCTCCCTCATTAGATTTTGTATTTTTTTCTGATCTAAAACTGGAGAAATAAAACACAATGGCCTCATATAACAGTCCAAACTCACTCACTGGCACAGACTGGTCCAGTCATTTAGTTTAGGTTAGAGCTTAACGTGATCGTCGTAATTAACTGGTGAATAATCATGTCAAAATTAATCAATTTTAAATAAAACTTATTTATAAGCATGGGTATTTATTAGCTCTTCCGGCCTTTAGGCCTAGATGAGCTTATGCCATCGTGTTGCGTCTGTCGTCTGCCTCCCTCAATTATTATCCGATTTCAATTTTGTTTAGTTTATTTGAAAGAGCTCGTGCATGTGCATAGAACTGCCTCATGGATTTCAGAAATTTTAATTCGTAATGAACTTTTTTAACCTAATTAAGGATGAGCTTCTGTGTCATTGACACTCTGGTTTTAATCACTCGAAGCTGAAATAGTTAGCATAAATATTCCATTGGCAAGATTGAATCATAATCTACACAGAATGTAGAAAAAATATGCCCCATTTAATCCCCAAATATTGATTATTTATCTTCAGAACAGCCCTAAATATTATCAAATAGCATAACATTTTTAAATTCTGCGTTGATTTACAACAGCGTTGATTTATCAACATTCTGATACATTTTATGTGACATAACCTTTTGACATAATTTGACAATAACATTTGATATAAAGGGAATTGTACAGTTTAAAATGAATCGTTTTATCATTGCGCGTGACGATGTGAAGAGCTCAATTTATGACAGATCGGACAGCTAATTACCACTTCATATGAAAATACGATGTTGAATACAGTGGATCATACCCACCAATTGCTTGTGGCTGATTTTTTTCATCCTGAGAACCCATACACATATTTCTGCCACAAAAATTCTCAGGCCTATACCTGGAGCGATCATAGCCTTACCACAGCCATAATGTAAGCGCCATTGAGATGTGTAAAATTATCCCCGAACTTGATGGCACCTGCCCCTCCGTATGTTATTGACCCTTTATGTGAATATTCCTATAAAAGCCAGGCTTGGGGCCAAAGTACTCGGTACTTCGGTACTTTGGTACTCGAGTACCGATTTTGCAGTACTCGTCGGTACTCAGTACTCGTACTTTTAAAAAGTACTTGTACTCGTACTTGTGCTCAAGTACTTTTAAAAATAAAAGTACTTTTAACGAGTACTTACGAGTACTTTACGAGTACTAATCATCTCAAATTGATGCAAAATAGCTCACAGAAAAATCATAAATCATTATAGCGGGATATGGAACATTCAGTTAATGATTCTTTTACCATCCGTTTAACAATTATAGTGAAAACTGGTTTAATATATACTTTAAAATTATTTCAAAACTTGTCCTAATTACTTACATCAACTTTTAACAAAAGTGCGCCTTTTTTACAATATCATGATGCTAATTGTTTGTTCTGCCTTGTATATACTAGTATCCTCGTGTAGTTCACAGGATAATTAAATAGCTATTCTTAATAAAAAAGACTAAGAGACATTTCTTTGGAAAACAGGAATATATGTTGATATCTAACATTTACAAGTGACTATACTATACGGTAGGACTAGTAATCATTAAAGGGGGAGGCGTGATTTCAACAATAATGTAGCGGTATTTAAGAATCACACTTACAACACCTCGTTCTTCGCAGCTAAGCCCAAGGAAAGACACGACATTGAACCAATGGTGGTATACTGTTGGGCCAACGTTGATGACTGTGTACTAATATTACTATAGGTTCAATTTCTCGTGTTTGTTCGGACGATCGATCGGTATTTGCACAATATTGGCCCAATTGCGTAGACACTTAGCCGACATTTCCCCAGCACTGGACAAATAATGCCACTTGAGTGAACAAGTATAGTTTATAACTGTTTTCTAAAGCAGTTGAGACTCGATGTGGACTAAGCTATATTAAAACTGCCATAGCTCATACAACTCAGTACCAATGTTGTGTAAGTACTAAAAAACACGACGGCGACAACGCGACGTCTCATCTACAGTGACCTTATAATGTCGGGCCAATGTCCAAGACATTGGGCCAAGATTTAACCAGCAAGTACGTAAGATTAACACATGTAGTAACAGTACTGTTCAAACAAAGATGACGAAAGTAATTAGACGGCGAACATAACCCTTTAACTGCAGGAATATTTTTTATATATCATTAAAATTATAAAGCGGTTCATCCAAAAAAATTTGGAGCGCTTTACATACTAAAAACAAACAAAAAATAAAAGTAGACAAAATTATGCACAAGTTTACAAGACGTCAGGTGTCTAGCGAACTAAACTACCTTGAAATGTACAACATATAGGCTATACAATGTGTCAGGTCACCAGTAAGCAGCAGGTCAGTCAAATAAATGCTTTTTGATTTGTATTTTTTTTAATATCGTGATTATGTAGTTTGTCATTTGAAGCTAGAAATTGAGTCGGCAATTATAGCTGCAAATTAGAGAAAGATATAATTGAACACGTTAGTGTCGCGTAAGGGTTGAAGGTGTGAGGTTACATAACGAGTCAATTGTCTGCCTACGGCGGCTTTATATAACCCTTTCCGTCCCCGAAATGTGCTGACGGACCGAGTATAAAAATAAATACAACAGTGATGTGCTCCTCCTATAAATTGCATACAAATATATTTTTAAACTAATAATAATAATAATAATAATAAAGACTTTATTTACCGAGGGTACAGGTATATACAACAACGTACAAAATCAATAAAAATTAAAAACATACATGCATGTATGTACCAACCCACTGAGCATAGCTCATCCGCCGTGGGGCCCTCATACATAAACATTAAAAAACATACATTGATATATACATCTATTTAAATAATATAATGATATCTAGATAACTCGTATCATTCATTTACTTATATAATATAAAACAGTAATAATAGCATATATTTAAATTCGTGTACATGGTAAATCTGACAATATATCTGGGAGCAACATATAATTTTACAAACATCTACATGAGAAGTCATCATTTGAAGTAAAACAATTTACATGATTGAAGTGTATATATTGAAATAATTGATAAAAATAATATAAACATGGACATTTTTTTTTTTTATATATATATTGAGGTATATTTATATAACTCATAATAGTACTTAACCTCATACTATTACTTGACTTATAAGATAATATCTAGTATTGAAATATATATAAATATATATATATACAGTATATACATTGTAAAAAATGACAACTACAAACACACATACATAAATTACATTTGGGAGTACAATTAAAGCACAATTGCAGACAACATATATTTTCTTTCAAACGCAATTATTACAAATCTGTTATATATATTCTAACTATTTTTATTTCCGTTTTTGTATTCGCGTACGAATTCTTTTAATGTTATTGCTTTGCGTGCTTTGTCGGATAAAGCATTATTTATTAAAAGCAGCTAAGATCTAGAAGGATGAAGCTCTCGAACGCCCACTCTGGGGAGACACGGAACGCAAAAACAGATACAGGGATATATTACAAAGAAAACTTTAAAAAAATCACTCCCATTGAAATTGACAAGCAGGCTGATCTCAAAACCAAGCAAAAACTACTACTCTCATTACAAAAATATAAGCAATGCCATGCACTAAAATGAAAATCATTATACAGAAAAACATGTGACTATTCATGAAGTGGCTAGGTTAATACATTCCCTTACCAAAGGCAAATCACCCTGATCGGACAATATCTCAACTGAGCAACTTATATATGGTCAAAGTGAATTAAAGTGTGTTTTCGAACTTTTACACTCAAATATTGTCTATGGACTGGTACCTTAGTCTTTTACCTCAGGTGTTATAATTCCTGTCATTAAGAAACCATCTTTAAGTCCGAATATCTCTGGTAGTTATTATAGACCTATAGCGCTGAGTACCACGCATGCTAAATTGATTGAATTATTAATGCTTCCTGAAGATGACAGTTGTTCTAGTCAATTTGGTTTCCGTGATATAATAGAGGTACTGCATTCGCAGCCATAGAGTATCGCCTGTGAGTGTACATATGTAGTTTGGGTGCGGAAAACTGTTTTGATTTCACATGGCACAGCGCGCTTCTTTATTAGGTAAGGACACTATCCCAACTATTCAATGGCTTATTATATATACAGATGATACTCTATATGTTGATCTTGAATGCAGTAAAGCTGGTGTTCTCATTGGACCGTATTCATATTAATCAGGGTTTTCTGGAGGCCCTTTTAGGGAGGGGGTGTATCCCCCCCCCCGCTCGCACAACAGGTCCTCCCCCTCAATTCCCCCCGAAACATGAAATCCTCCAAGAAACCCTGTCAATCATTTGCATTAATGCTGATGATATCAATTTATTTAGTGCCACAGTAGGTGGCCTCAAATCACTCATTGATATATGCCTTGCATATTCGAGCAAAAGCGGTTTAACTTGGGTATTGCCAAATGTAAATGCATGATTTCTGGAGCCGATTTAATCTGTTGTCAACCATTTTGGTACTTGGGCTCTCAATGTATGGAAATCTCCACCTAACTCGATGTTCTTGTTATTATGTTTACCAACGATGGCATGAGTGAAAAACATGTACATAAGAGAAATGTAGACAAGCATTTTGAAGCACGAGTTCCTCTGGTATGAGCTATTCTGGTCTGCTTACCGTCCTAAAGTCACACCTGTGAAAGACAGCTTGCTGCCGTACACTTGTGTATGGCTTGGAAGCTGTTTCTCGTTTAAAAATAGCATTTAAAAACATTTAATCAATCCAAGGTCTCTAGTTAAGCAGTCACTTGGGCTCAGTAAGTACTATGATCACAGTAAAATTCTGACAGCGTTAAATGTTTCTCGGTGCGCCGAGACTATCAATAATTGCAGAATCAATCTGTGGAGGAGAATTTTTAACATAAAGTGGACTAAGCTCTGACTAATCACTACGTAATTGGTGCTGTTATTTTGCTGCCCGATATATTGGGCATGATGATGTATTTCCTCAAACTTTGGAAGCTAACATAATATTTATGGGTGCTCCACTTATTTTTAACGCGTTTAAATGTAAACACCACAGAAAAATTGTAGTCAAAGAAGATAGTGTTGTGAACACTTTCAGATTACTATTACATAGTCATGACTATGGCCTTTGGGGGCACTCCAGGTCACATACTCTAGTCACACTTCTTACTAGATTTTAAAATATTTTATTGTGCCAATTACATAATATATTTTACTATATTTGTATTTCGATGCTGCTGTAATATGTTGTATGTATTATCTACACTTATGGAGGTGCAGTAAATAAATTAATCTTGTGAATGGTTTGGTATAAACATATTTATTTGGATTTCCAAGTAGCACAAGTGCTAATACAAAGGAATGGAATGGTTTGCTCCAGCTATATGCTATTATATTGTCTGACCTGGTTTTAGAACGAGTTTACTGTTGATTAGATAACCTGTTTATGATATCATATGCATTTATCAATGAGCCGACATAACATTAATTAGGCAGTAAAAGTAAATACCCCTGCCTTCGAAGGGTGTGTTGCTCGAATACTGAGAGATTAGGACGCCCAGCGACGGAAATGAAGAGCTTAAACAGGCATTAAACAAGGCCCATTGCAAATTAGTACGATGTAATAGTGCTATGTATTATTAGGCATCCCCGATTTTATGGGGATGCCTATAGTGTTTAGCATTTTACTGCTGTCTCTTTGTTACCAGGCAATTCTTCCCACATATTTCTTTTTGGTACCAACCCACAAACGGCCGCCCAAATACTTGTGTGCACGAACAATAACTTTAGAACCGTTGGTTGTATTGCATTCAAATTTGATAGGGTGGTTCTCTAGGAATTTCCAATTAACTTTTATGATGATCCCCTTAAAAACAAAATGGTTGCGGCAGCCATTTTGTAACAAAAAGCGTTTTATAGTAATCCGACCTGAGGATAGCGGAGCTGCGCTAAATGCCACGGAGTTTCAGCATTAAATTGCATAGCGAAACCCAAGTCTCCGGCCGTCTGGGGGTAAATCCCCGAGACATGCCCAGAACCCCTTATCAGACGAGCGAAGGAAGACACTCTCAATAACCCAGTTTCAGCGATATTACCCATATTAAAGTCAATAATGGCCTCAAGTTGGCTATTTGTAATTTGAGTTGACATTTTCCAGGCTATGTCCCTCCCTGAAACAGCCGATTTTGTTTTATAGTAATGGTCTAGCTATCTGGCGGGGCTTGCCAGATATCAAGCATAGAGTTAATACTGACCGATAGTCAGCAATTTTGAATTTGATCGAGTTGAAATTTTTCAGGGCATGTCCCTGTTTTTTATACTAAATTGTTTAGCTATCTGGCATGGTTTTTCATATATCAGGAATATTAAAGTTAATTATGTCGGATAATCGGCCATTTTGAATTTGATCGAGTTTAAATTTTCCATGTCATATCCCTCCATAAAACAGCACATTTTGTTTTATAGTAATGGTCTAGCTATCTGGCATGGTTTCCCAGATATTTATAAGGTATATCAAAGTTAATTATGGCCAATAGTCTGCTATTTTGAATTTGATAGAAATTTTTCAGGGCATATCCCTACCTGATACCGCACATTTTGTTTTATAGTAATGGTTTGTTATCTGGCACGGTTTGCCAGTATCAGGCATAATAAAGTTAATTATGACCGATGATCGGCGATTTTGATCAAGTTTAAATTTTTAGGCCATATTCCTCCCGGAAACCTCACATTTTGTTTCATAGTAATAGTCTTGCTTTCTCGCATAATTTGCAAGATATCTTGCATATTAAAGTTAATTATGACTGATAGTCAGCCATTTTCAATTTGCTTGAGTGGAAATTTTTAAGGCCATATTATCCATGCCTGAAACCGCGCATTTTGTTTTATAGTAATGGTCGAGCTATCTAGCACGGTTGTCCATACATGATACCGCACATTTTATAGTGTTACTGTAATGGTCTATCTATCTGGCACTGTTTGCAGATATCACGCATATTAAAGTCAATTATGGCCGATAGTCCGCCATTTTGAATTTGATCGAGTTGATTTTTTTTGTTTTAGAGTAATGGTTTAGCCAGGATAGGAGCAAGTACATCGACATGGTACTTGGGTAAAAAAAATCGGTAGTACAAGTACATTGAAAATGATCAAGTACAAGTACAGGGTGTTCCCAAATGTACTTGGGGGCATAACAAGTAGCATACATTTGAAATGTATTTGGGTAGGCCTAGAGTTATCAAGTACTAAGTAGCCTACATTGGCGTGATTATCGATATGCAGTAATTAAAAAGAGAAAATAATTAAACTAAATTATCTGAGCAAAATAATATTGTTTATTCACTAACTAATCTATGACTCATTTGCTTCTGAGAATTACCCTTTCTGCTATTATCTTCACGTCGAGGATTCGTGCTCGTAACTATGATCATGATAGTAGCAGGGTTAGTTTTGAAAAGTTATCAGAAAAAGTACTATCAGAACTTTTTATCTTAGGTTTCTCATACCCTGATGACATCGCATAGCCTCACATTTATTTCATGAAATTATTGATCTCAGCGTATACTGCCATCAGCATACAAAAGTTTTGTATGCTGATGGACAGCATAGCAAAAGCTGTGGTTTTGTAACAAAACCACAGCTTTTGCTATGTTACAAAACCACAGCTTTTGCTATGCTGTCCATCTGTGACGCTATATAACATGTTATTGCGTCAAACTCGGACTACCCTTGTCATGCTTGTGGATGTCCTCGCCACCTGGTTTTTTCACTACCACCATGCATAATCTACCCGTCGCTTGCCACTAACATAGTTATTCCAATTTTGCGTTATCGCCCATTAGTGTTCAAAAAGATGATAGGGGTTATATAACTCATTAGCGAAGAAGTTCTATTACAACCCTTTATACAGTTATATCTAATTCCAACATAGTTAACAAAAAGAGACAAAATAACATAGATTTTGCCCATTTCACACAGAAAATTTAATTGAATTAATTTATGTACTACGCATTATCCGATTAAATCATTTGTTTACAATCACCCTAATTTCTGTAAATAATGAAGTCAAATATAAGAAAAGTTAATAGTAAAAAACTGATGTTCCTACAATGTACTTGCGTTCAAATACCAAGTATATATAGCAATGTTCTTGGGTACACGTACATTTTTCAAGTTCAAGCAAGTACCCGAAAAAAATGTACATACGTACAAGCAAGTACAAGTACTGATGTACTTGGCCTCAACCCTGGGTCTAGTTATCTAGCACGGTTTGCTATATATCAGGCATAATAAAGGAAACTATAGCCGATGGTCGACCATTTAACCCTTTGAACCCCACGAGCCGCTGACAGTGGCTGTTATACAGTTATATTTATGACGTTACAAATGGAGAGCCGCTCTGTGCGTCACAAAATATACACTAAAACTGAAAAGTTTTCTGTCCAAGTAGTCAGACTTATATACATGTAAAAGTATTCTGGATTGAAAGTTAAGTTGTATTGAGTTAAGTAGGTCAAATTTCATAAACCCCAAATGTCCCATTTACACCCCTTAGGGATGTGTGCAATATGAAATTATTTCGCCCATGGGAGACCTGCTCCAGAAACGAAATGTGGCCGGAAATCAAGCATATTAAAGCTAATTATGGCCGGCCATTTAAGTAGGTGAAATTTCATAAACCCCCAAAGGCACATCTATACCTCCCAATAAGGGATGTGTGTATGCAAAATTTAATAAATCCATCCAAGGGTTTCCGAGATAAAAAATGACTTGCTGGAGGTGCATTTTTTTAAACTTTTGTAATCTCTCAAAGTAAAAAAAAAAACAATTACTGATAACAGCCAGCGTATTTTTTCGTGGACTGACCTGGAAATATTTAACGGGGATGCTTTGAATGTTTTCGTGCCGAAACACAGTCACGTCTAGTTATTGAAGAAAAAGAATGATTAGCAAGGAAGATTAAGCAACCGAAAATATGCTAAATTGACTTAGACATTTTACTGTCTTTGTAGTCTAAATAATGATACAATACACACTTCTTCTCATTTACTAAATTTATATCTATTGAATATACTGAAAATTATCTATCGAGCCAAAAAGGCCTACAAACAAAACGATTGCACCGCAAACTAGTCGATGCTAGTCAATTCTATATATTTTAGATATTAATTATGGGCTACTATTGCTGTTTAAAGAGGGTTGATGAAAAAAGTTATTATCGCGAGTGACACAGTCATATACATGTGGCTATCAGACATTTGAAACCACCATGTCAGGTCTGGTTGGGCAGTAATCAGGTGAAACAAATTAAGTTAAAGCTCCCCTATTTTTTTCAGCGGTACAGTGGTAGGCCTATATATACATGTATCATAATCAACATACCTGTAGACTATTAACTTTTAGAACAAAGTAAAATATGTGATTATTGTTTAATTCGTGGGAAATATGATACCTTACACAACAAAGGATATAACATTAGAAACGATATTTTATTAACATATAACAGGTATACATTAATGTGAAAATCAATGGCACACGTAGAACAAACAATATTTTAATTTTAATGACAGTTTTAGTCCACAAACGGAGCACATCATCTAGAGTGCTCTTCCGACATCAAGCCACATTTGTGGACAGCATTATTTTGATTCTGGAGAAAAAAATTGTCAGGCTATAGTTTATGGGAAGTTAAAAAAAATCTTTGCTGAAGCTTTAAACTTCAAAGCTTATAATGCCTCAAAAACACAAGAGCCGACGAGAGGAATATGAATCTGTTCAATTGAGACAAGGTGAGCTTTCGAGCTGTTTCTGTTTTTGCGTACTATGGCCGTACCGGTTATTTGTCTGTGCTCTTCAATCCAAATTGGAAGAAGTCTTGATGACTGAGTTGAACAATCAATCCTACAGAGAAGATTGACTTTAATATGTTTCTCCACAGCTCCAGCGTCGGTCACTGATGTGCCAACCTCTTGCTGGTGTAATATTTCTTGTACTTGCGCTTCGCCAAATGAAACTCCAGATGGTGAGATAATGACAAATCTGTCGTATTGGTTAACTGCGACCAGCTTGAAACCATAACCACTTCGATGCGTGTCAGAATAGAAGTAATTGTTGTTGTAATTGCGACATTCTCCCTGTGGAAAAATATATAGTATATGTTTGCTGAAGAACTATACTAGACTTTTATTATGGTAATATTATGGATTATTTTATGGTAGCATTTATCACCGCATGCATTGGATGCACTAGTCCGATTGTGGTGACATTACCGAGACTGGCTTAGCTATACTAATGTCTTATTTTTAAATCACAGTGTATATATACATACTTGAAAAGTAATGCGTTTCCCATAGCCGAAACCAACACTTAGCAGCGGCACGGCTTTGCCACTGAACAAATATTCTCCCCCACATAGCTGTCGGACCTGATAATGAAAACCAGGCGTGATGCGCTTGTCCACATATGTTCCTGTAAGAATGAGTGCTATTTAGTCACGTTGTCAGATTATTTAAATTCATAACAAGTACAGCATTACTTCTGATAAATCGGTGGAATCACAATGATTAAATGATTAAAATAGACACAAAAGCTGAACATTTATAAAACAAATAACCTATGGCAGTCATTACAATTCATATGTTATACCATAGATGATCATTGAAACTGCAAACTTACACGCAGTCATTAGTTGTGTATTCGGGCCTATACTGGTAAAGGAAGAGAACATTTTCAAATATAATTAAAGTTATTGAATCGTCGTTGTTCCCTCATAACGACCAATCTATTTTTCTATTCATTTATATTAGACGTTAATGAGTAGTACTTATAAACAATTCTCAGTCAGGAGGTGGCTCACACGCCGAGCCTGGTGTCCCAGTCTTTACAATAATCGATAGGTGCCACTGAGAGATGTGATCTGAAATGTAATTCAAGTATAGCAAAGGAACGACCCCATGGGAGGTCAACAAACAATTTATATAACATTTTGTGAATTGGTATCAAATATATAGTAAACTGTTAGTTACTGCCACTGATTCGATGTGATGCAGATAATTGCATTTTAATCAAGCACACGTTCAATGTACAAATGAAAAACAAAGACGTTATTAGCCATATTAGCCCACAACTAGTTAATACCAGTCAACAGGTTAAGTAGATTCAGTATTATCATGATCAACTTACAGTGATCATTGTTTTAAATATAAAACATCACGAATTCACCAGTGGAATAGCTTTTTGCGTTGTTAAATTGATAGAAAACAAAATAGATTTACTACATTATCATTTTAAAATATCACCAATAAATATGTAACGTTAGACGAGGCATTTACACTTTGCTTTGAACAGTTACCAAGGCCGATGGTAATTGTAACTAAAATAGCATTATTTGCAGCAATTACATAAAAGATGATGTATTTAAAAACATGATTGCATTTTGTACAATAGTTTCAATCAAGTTAGATAATTTATATTTTTATCAACCATTTTAAGAAATAGCATGCCTACCTATAACTGGCATTTCATCTCGATTCAGTCCACGTACAACATATTCTGTTGGTAAATCACCAATGTCTTCCCCTCTCACAACATGTGATTGATCTTCAGTCCTCTTGTCTTCATTGTCTTCGTTTTCAAGCCGACTTAGATGCTCGATGCTATTTTTAGGTCGTTTAATTTCTGGAGCCAATGCGTCTTTCGCTTCCGCCCTACTTAGTTCTATGTCAAAAGTAGACTTGTTGAAGACTGCTTGCACAGAATCGCCTTGACGACCATTGCTGCCGTGTAAGAGTGTGGAAATATCCAGCTCAAAGACAGCAGTTGTGTCAGACATTTCCTTTGTGTGTAGGGGTCTGCTACTTTATAGTCTATATTATGTTGACCTGAAATATGTAAAACAAATATTAGACCGCGGGTCTTGAAGATTGTAGAGCGAGACGGCATAGGAAAGAAAGTAAAAAAAAATGAATATTGAAATGAATATTTTATATCTACTGAAAGTAGGTGGGTCGTCATGATTTGCTGAGTAGGCTACCTATATAATGAGGGCGCCCACGCATGTGAGTCATGGTCTGTCGTAATCAGGTAATTAATGTAAATATTATGGTTTAGTGAAGCAAAACGACACACATTCTTTAGGCCTAATGTGTTCAACCCTTTAAGTGCATGCAGGGTGGGCGTGCATTTCAACGTATTTAAACCGGTTTTTCAGAAAAAATACAGGCACCTGGCCGTATTTCGAAAGGGGGAGGGGCGTCTTTTTTACTGATGTTGACCATTTAGAGACCATGCGACCAGATGCCCCCGGAATTTTTTGCAAAATGGGATATTTTCCTGTATTCTAGGGCTTGGATATTTTTTTATAGTTTTATTTTTTCTAACATTTTATGTGAAACGCAATTTAAAAAGGCCTATATAAAAAAGGCTATAGGCCTATAATTATGGTCGATTATTTAATTTTGGTGCGTCAAAAAGGGTATCTAGGCATTTGTTTTAAAAGGAGGAATAAATACATCGATACATTAACCTACTTCGGAATATTTTCTTCCTTTCGAATTCTAAACAACTATAGAGTCTATGCTTATAAGCTAGAAAACGTTTAAATCTGACTAACGGTTAGGCCTATCATGTCCAGATCTATGTTGATCGTTTAATATTTTTTTAATATTTATGACCAATTTTATTGCTTTTGGGTACATTATTTGATGCAAATAAATGTGATATTTCAAACCATACCCGGAACAACTGTTTATTAGACTACATGTATTACAGGACGCCAAATGTTTTTTTACAAACAATTTGTGGACAAAACTGTATTTTCTTTTTAACTATTAATAGATCTAATTTTAAATGAAAAACATACATAAAAAATTGATCTGGCTTGCCCAGAATGCAATTGGTCACGGATGGGACTAGCTTTATATATAGATCTACTAGCCTTAGGCTTTTTTATAGTTATGTCCATGTCCATTATCAACTAAAACACCTGCTAAACTCACCTGTTTATTATTGTGACCTCTCTCTAACACAACGTCCCAACCTCAGATTGGTGATTAGCTTACAGTGCAAGCCTGCTTCTCTACTATGGCTATGCGTCTGTACGTGCAGCAGACGATGTCTACAGAAGACCAGCCTTGATCTAATCTAATCTGTTTAGCAATAATCAGCAGCTGGAAACAGCATGCGCTATGTTATAATAATAACGTCGTTTGAAAGTGATGCCAGAATAACTATAAGTTGAACTGAACTTCTAATATTAAATATGCTGAAAGTCCCTGTTCCAGACGTCTTTGTTCTCGATCAAACTGGGCCAAACTGGATTCACATCTGTCTGCGCTGGCTGATATAGCCAGAGGCAGAGGGGGTGCAAAATAATGAGATGTTTCTTCCGCTCAGTTCCTCCTAACGCGTGTTGGCGGGAGATTGTATTGATCGTTGTTTCCCTCCATGCAGACCTCAACATAGCTCTGTGATTGGTTGACAGGGAATTTTTACGATTTACGTTAGCGTGGCCTGCGCGTGATCACAGCCTTCCCCACCGGTAGATAGAACGCATGCTGAGTACGTGTTTGACCTCTTACCTACGCTCTTCCATTCACCGCATGGATACACCCGGTATATATACGTTTGTACAGTGAAGGTTAACAATGAAATAAAGAATTGTTTTATAAGATATATAATTAGTATCGTGAAATCGAAAGTAAAATATTATAGAAATTTAAAAACCTTATGTGAAATGATTCATCACAAAGAAATTTAGAAAAGAGCATTCGAATATTTATTATTCATACACATAATAGGGGATGAGTAAGTTGCTTGGAACACCGTAAACATGTAGTGATATTTACATAATGTCAACCATGTGCTTTGGTTAACATGTGCGTTCCCAGCTCTACACCTGAGATACACATACATGTACACACGATCATCTGTAACAGCGACTGTGCACTGTTGTGTCTTGATACATCCATAGACCAGGGCACGTGTTCACTGAAATACCGTCTTCACAGTCTAAATTAGTTTTAATATGTGATTTATAATATAAAGTGTGTAGCTAATTGTTATATCTAGGCTAGCCCTACAGTAAACATCGAACAGGTCTGGTCAATTGGTGTGATTTGTGAATTGAAACTGAACCAAAAGAAGCCACCACCAAGCAGTGACCCGGTGGCTGCTGTTGTCTTCACTTTGGTGTTTACTTGGTTTGTAATACATTTATTATCAGGCAGGGAATTTCATTACAATTATTCATGTTTTTTATTTGTCACAGTGACACAGTGTCAGTGGCATCAGGTGATGTATACCTACACATGTATGTCGAGATGCCATGGGCATGGCCATCACCATATCAATATGCTGGCTATCTAGAATATATATTGATCAGTGCTATGTCTATGCAAGCCTGGCTTATAATATGCCCATCTCACTGTGTCCGTAGTCTCATAGACTAGGTCCATTAGGCCCACCATAACTATAGTATGCCCGTCTAGTTATTAGGGCCTAATTATCTGACTATCAATTAAAATCACTTTTACATTATACTCATAGTCTATATAAAATTAGGCCCACTTAACATTTTGTATTCTTGATCTCTAAATATATTATTGTGTATCTTGACTTTCAATTCCAGTTGATTAATTAATTGCACATAAATGAAGGTACCGGTACCATAGGGAAAATGTTGCTATAGATGATTTATATTAGTCTAGTGTTTCAACATTCAAGCAACTCCAAACCAACATTGGGCCACAGTAGCTGAGCAGTCAAGGCCTAAGCTACTATGAATGAAACATTTATTTTAATTCAGTATATTCAGTATTGAGATCATTGGCATATCCATAATAAAACAAGGCTCAATTTACTTTCAGAAAAGTGCAGCAAAATGAAAACAGACAGATATGGCTTCCCTGTGAAACAGGGATTGTATGATCCTCAACTGGAAAAGGATGCCTGCGGTGTTGGTTTTGTTGTCAACATCGATGGAATTCCATCTCACAAAGTAAGTAAATCCAAAAAGATCAGACTAACTGTTCTTCAAATTATATATAAACATAAATTTAATATATACTTAGATCTATACTTAAATCATTGAACCTTCTATATGAAATTTATTTCAATATTAGAAATATTCTATTTTTTTCATTTCATATCTCTGAATATATAGGCTATAGTTTTCTGTTTATGGATTCTTAATATATACATAATTATGTAGGGGGGACTAGCCTATATCTTGCACACTACTAATACCTAATATGGCATCAAATCTACTAAATTAATAAAATATATTCAACTAACAAACCTAATTTGAATCTTGTATAATTTTTTTTCATAAAGGTTTTGCGAGATGCAGAAACAATGCTTCGAAGGATGGAACATCGGGGAGCATGCAGTTGTGACAATGATACAGGTGATGGTGCAGGTGTACTCACAGGAATTCCACATCAACTTTATGCTGATGAACTCCGGTAAATTACTCAGAATAGTATTTATGAGATTGTGCCCATCACTTTCATATCATTCATATCATAATACATGTATGTTACTCAAAAGAAAAACAGAGCAGGAGCCTATTTAAGGTGATGCTGGCTCTAAATTACTCACCATTTCATTAGTCGATGTGAGTGGGGTATTCTTCTTTTGTGAAATAAAAATAGCCATAATCCTTATAGATGATGAATAAATTTTGCTATCATCATGATCATAGAACTCAAGTAAATTAATTCTATTAAAATCATTACTTTTTTGTTTCAGTGACAAGCAAGGTGTATCACTACCTGATTATGGCAAATATGCTACAGGCATGATGTTTTTGGAAGAAGCAACTTCTGAAACAGCTGAAAAGTTGTTTGAAAAACTTTCCTCGGAGTGCAGCTTAGAGGTACATGACTCGGATGAATCTTCATTAATAAGAAAATAGAGTTTTAGCAGATAATCATTCTTGTTACATCTTTGAATTAAAAAAAAAATTTAGTGAAAATGTCATAGGAAGCCATATTTTAAAATATCATCGTAGCTTAGGGTGACCTTATTGGTTTTATAGTCAACACCAATGATTTTGGTATACCAGGTCCAGTATTTTCAAAGTGACTGACCAGTGTTTAAAAACCATGTTTTCATCCATGTGATTGACCAACCATATGCCTAAAGATCTAATAATAATAATAAAATTCTATAGCGCCTAAATCCTCATCTAGGGCAATCACTTTGAAAATACTGACCCTGTACCAAGGGTACCTCTTGAAAATTATGTGGTACTTGTTAAATTTACCTAATTGTAGTCTTATTAATGTCATTTAGAAATTATTGATTCAAAATTTAAATTAGTTAGGGCTCTAAATTGAGCTAATTGCTCTAATATGAGTGCCCTTTAATGTCACCCCAACAAGATTAGATGGTGGCTGTTAAAGGTGCTATATCACCCCTTATATGGTATGAATAATTATGTCCTTATATGGGGTGATCGGCTATCATGTGACCCTCTCAGAGGGTCACATGATGGCCAATCACCCCATATAAGGAAACACTTGTGCCCCATCTTGTGGCAACTTTGATTTATTTGTCATAAAATTATTTATACTATATGAGGGGTGATAGATCACCTTTAAGTTGCATTTTAACACCTTATTGGGTACAAATACACTTTAACCTTGTTGAATACATATACCTTCTTATTGCCAGACAGATACCTTCTTATTGCCTACTCCACTCAGTTTAGTGCTACAACATTTGTACTGACTGAACTTCAAAATAAGTAGATTAAATGTGTAAAATGCCAATACTATGATAAATGTGTTACTTTTCAGGTGCTAGCTTGGAGAACAGTGCCAGTTAACAGCAGTGTTATTGGTTCTGTGGCACGTGAAGGGGAACCTCTGCTTAGACAGGTAAGATTCACTTTAATTCACGTCCTTATCACCAGGTAGTTCTCAGACAGTATTAATAAGTAAAAGTGTAAAATAAATATTTTAGGAACATTTTACTCTGTAAATTGAAATGATGTATCATTTGTCAGGTGTGAGTTATATCCCCACACAAGAGGGTACACTGTCCCCATTTAAACAGTCCACTGTCGCGTTACGCTGAAAATCCTGCCCGAGCGGCAGTTTAATCATTACATACACAGATACAGGAGGGTGGTGGAAGGGGTCAGGGAAAGCCACTTGCAGTCGGCATGAATCAGCACACGGCGTAGCAGTGTGTAGGCACACACACTGCTACGGAGTGTAACAAGAGGGGGTGTGGGGACGATATATTAAAGCTATATATCTCTAACGTTATATAATAATCTGTTTATCAATTGTTATCGTCTGGGCCTGTAATGTATTCCCTCACCGGTTGCCCTAGATCGTAAAGACATGTGTTTTGTTGAGATGGTCTGTGATTGGTTGAGATGATTATCATGATCTAGATCTATCATTATGCATAAGAGATGGTGTCGATTTTAGAATAGCGGCCCTGGTAGCAATTGTGATAAGAATGGTATTAGATATACATGTATATATAATTTGTGACTCCAACTTTTATAATGAGCCTTTTTACATCTGCCAGGCACGTGGATACATGATGTATAAATCCAAAGGTCATTGTTGTTCTCACAAAGTCAGTGTTATATAAGAGACGTAATGCTATACCCAGCAAACACGAGACATGAAGCCAATGTTGGGTCAATGTTGGCCCAGCGTCGTAGACGGTGGGCCAACATTGAACCAACATTGGCTTCATGTCTCGGGTTTGCCGGGTACATATCATCCAGTCCAGCAAACACGAGACACAATGTTGTTTCGATGTTGGCCCACCGTATACGACGTCGGCCCAACATTGAACCAACATTTGGTGAACATCGCGTTTCTACTTGGAGGCTAACAATTGGCCTTTGTCACTACTACCTGGTGAGCGTAAAGTAAACAGTGACATTTGAATGTATTTGTCCCGCCCGCCCTGACAAACAAGATGAACGAACGATATGGACAGCCGAGTCCCGACGCAGACCCCTTTAGGCAAAAAGACATTGATTAATTAGAAAAAAATCAAAGAGCAGCAGCAAGATTTGTCACCCAAAATTACAGACAAACAGCCAGTGTGACATCTCTCATTCAGAACCTGGGCTGGACTGACTTGAAAACAAGACGAAAAAATTCTAGACTTTTATGTATGTTCAAAATTTTAAATGAGTTAGTCGAAATTCCTATCAACGACCGTTTAATCCCAGCAGATAGAAGAACACGTGGTGGGCACAATCAGGCCTATAAACACATCAGAGCTAACACCACACTGGGACAAATTTCTTTTTGGCATCGAACTATCCCTGATTGGAATTCTCCTCCGGCAGCTTCCATACAAGCGAAAACTGTGCAGGGGCGTAGCCAGGGGGAGGGGGGGGGGGGGGGTTGGAGGGGTTCGGACGAACCCCCCTTTTGGGCCCACTGACAACGCTGGCGGGCATGTAACTATATAGTAGAAGTCACATTATTATATCATTATTCTGTTACGGCTGCGTTACCTGATTTCACTGGCGATAATCAGCCGACATTTTACATGTAGTAAGTTGCTAATTATGACGCCCTCTGTAAACCCAGTGGTCTAATTTATTTAGTTTAATTACGAGATGTCACTACTATAGACAATTTAAAATGACACGTAGCAAATTGCTAATGACTCTCCTCTATGTGGCGCCAGGATAGCTCATTGGTAGCGTGGTTGACTCAGAGCCCGGGGATACCCTGTTCGAGTCCCGCTGCTGCCGATATATTTCCTTTGTGCACAAATATATAGGCCTATGCACTGACCCAAACTGTTCAAATTCATGGGATAACGGAAACGTACAACCGATTTGCGCATCAAAAAAAACACATAAAAAATAATTAAATAGAAAATCACTAATATGTCTGGACGGCAATGAAAAACAAAAAAAAAGTATTAATAAAACCAATAATTTCATTTTAGTTTTTATTTAGATATTTCAATGCCAGGTAGCCTACTATATTGTTTCTTATCATGCTTATGGCGCACCTATATATAGGCCTATAACCAATTCGTTTTGTTTAGTTCAATTGTAATTGCGAAATTTCACTATATGTCAACTTTTAAAATGCTCATTCAAATTTCAAAAAAAATTCAGGGTTGTTCTTACTTGCTACATGTATGATTTGAGATCGATTTAGTATCTATCTGATGTGAAATAGATGGCTGCTCACGAAATATCCTCATGAAAAGGGACGCTTTTGTTGCTTTTACTTCAACATGGATAAACCTACCGCATCAACATTTTTCTGAAAATCTAGGCTATTATTGATCAATAAATCAAATCATTATTTCATTTTCAGAATAGTGTCATGAATTCAAATCTACGTATTTTGAAAAAGTCTCCTGTTTTCTAACAATTTCCTTTTTGGGATGTTCTGCTTTCTAAGAGCAAGTTAGAAAGCAGAACACTTTCTCAAAATACTTTGGTGCATATTGTAAATTGCGAGGACAATATTTGAGAAGGTGAAAAGATGATTTGATGTATTGGACCTTAATGTATTTACAGAAATGTTTTTTGACGCGGTAGGTTTATCCAATTTATAGTAACTGTAAATAAGAATACACTTTATTTTGTTATTTTTAAAGTAGGCCTATGTTCTCCCACTTACATTTTGTAGACGTTTTATATGGTATGTAGGCCTAGGTACGCGCACATTGTGATAAGTTTCGTAAAGCGATAGACCATGACAAAAAAAGACTCGGCGCCCTTGCTCTTATGCACCTACACCATGACATGGTGATGGTTTAAAATCTCCGTCGGAGAAGTTGTCCAGCGCTTTGCAACACCTCACTCAAGACGTCTTGAAATGGTTAGTCTATATGTTAATTTAGTGTGTGATTAGACTTAACTCACTCCTCACTCCCCCACCCCCAACGTAACATACATGTGTAACTTGTAACATGTAGGCTAAGGATATTTAGACATCAATACAAATACATTGATAAAAAAGTGCCATTTTTCGGTCGTAGCTGACAAATAAATTCAGTTCCAGATGACCCCAGGATGCGCCATTAAACACATAATATTTCAAAATATCCTGGGGGGGGGGGGTGCCTCCAGACCCCCCTAAATGGCCGCCCCTTCGGACCGGTCAGCCTCTTCGAGGCTTGAGAGGTAGGCCTACAGCAGAAATTCGAACCCCCCTCTGACGAATCCTGGCTACGTTCCTGCTGTGGCAGCATTCAAGGGTCAGCTGGTCGACTAGATCTGCCAGCCTCTTTCCCCCCTCCAGCCTGATACTCCACAATGGAGGGCTGCTGGAGTATTCTGTAAAAGTCAAATGCTGCGTCAAGATTGTCGCAGCTTCGCCACAACGTGGTTTCAATGCTTCTTATTGCTGCTAGCAACACCAAACTCGACAAACATGAACGTTGTCTTAATAATCAAGGGGGTACCAATATGTTCAATTGTTGTTGGCTCAGCGTCAAAGACGATGGGCCTACATTAAATCATTATTGGGTTAATATGACGTGTTTGCTGACCTACTGAAATCAAAGCCCCTGTTCGACTGTCAAACCCACCTATAGCAAACACCATTTTTGGCTGAATGCTGTCCAGCGTCGCTGACGGTGAGCCAACTCTAAACCAAATTTTGCAGTTAAGTTGATCTGAGTATTATGATAATCAGGCAGATAACTTTGTGGACACAGTGGCTGAGATTGATTAGAAACGGGGGCATTGAATCGTCAACAGGTGAACAGTGGAATGTTAAACTCATTGTTCCATGGAATATATATTAGTTTATTTACAGCAGCACAGAAGAACTGTGTGCATAACATCATAAATTTCATTACTTGCTTCTCATTAATTTTGTGGTGAAATTCATACTTGCTTCAATCGCAGGCTCCAGATGTGTATTAGTAGAAAGGAATAAAAATAGTGTAAGCGGTAGCAAATAAATATTTCAGTACGTATATTATTGCGTACGTTGATAATGTCTGTTATGTTTACTATCAATTCGAGATATTACTTCATAAGATAATATGTCATATATATTTGACGGCCAGACACGTGTTTTGACGGCTTTATTGTATGTAACCTGGTAACCATGTCAGTGTGAACAACGAATATATAAATATAGGGACTTAAACATGTTCAAATTACTTTTAATCCGACAAACTGATGCTACTCAAAATACTCCTACCTCATTTCAACCGCGAATTGTTTACGATAGCATGTTTACTATGCAATTCCAGTTGAAAAATAATGAATAATCTAGTAGTACGCAAAATATTTAAAGGGTATTCTTTGCCGATGCTACAAATTCATTGAAAGGTAAAATAAATCTTAAATCAGAAAGTTTTGCACATACTGCGTCTGAGTATGTATATTCAGAGTCAATTTTCGGCTATATGGATATTTCTCGGCCTGTTAAATTATTATAAGCAGTTAAGTTATTCTGGCTATACCGCGATCAAAATTTGAATAAGCTGTCCCTTGCTGCTTCTGGACTTCGATCAGGGGGTCTATATATTCTCAACTGGTTTGTAGATATAGTAGCTGAGTTTACACCATATAGCCATACAAACGTTATTTAAACAGAATACCGCAGTCTTTGCCTTTCTACAGAGGTCATGTAAGGTAAAGTGGATGATTAGTTTATATGTAGTCCTGTATATTCCTTACAGTGACGTACATGTATAACTTTAAGGACAGAGACATAATGAACATGGTGAAGAATCACCCATATGTGTAGTTCATCGACCTGCTCTTCATAATTGATGTTATGCCACATTTTTACAGTATCGTTGTTATCTCTAAGTATTAAAGGTTTCTAGAAACACGAGAAATTTCTATAATATAACATATCAGTACATGGAACAATAATATTATGACACCAAGGTATAAATTCACATATTATATCTATGCCGATATTTTAAAGATAAAGATATGCTAAAACAAACACAAAGTTTTTAAGAGATTTAGTAGGTAAGCGTCCCAACGACTTTGTATTATCAGCACGTTTAATTACACTAGAGACTCGGTGATTCAAATAAATGGTCATTATAATTTTTTAAAATAATAAAAACCGGCAGCCACCATGCCTGGTCACTAGGGATAATACACACTGGAAAGTTTCGTGGTGAGGTGTACTTATTTCCACAACGGTCCCTATAACAGTGATCCAGGATGGAGAGAGGAAGTATACATGTAAGAGCATTGTAGGTGAAAACTCAGATGAGGAGGCTTAGTCTGCTGCTAAAAAATACATAAAATTCTGAAAAAAATACCATTCACATACGATCTGATTGTACCGTATGTACGTTAAACCAACCGACCTGACCTACTCCGAATACATGGGAAACCTCGAGACTCAGACCTCACATGTGGTAAGACAAGGGACTGCACATGATGTCTTGGAGAGATTGAATGCCGCTCACCAAGGATACTGTTCTAGTATCCTTGCGCTCACTAACCATGGAAAATTACATTTCAAAGGGACTGGCCCAGGCTAAAATCATCAAAAAATAGTTAATTTTATTTTGGCTTCTTAATATGACCATATGATGTAAACATGTCCATAGACTAGAACTGCAACAGTTTTTAAATTTTTCTGCTGCGCATTCACCAGTTAGACTAGATATAGAGACGAAATTCCTGATTTGTAATTATTGACAACCATGTCAAAAATTAGAAATACGGGAATTTCGTCTCTATATTTAGTCTAACTGGTGAATGCGCAGCAGAAAAATTAAAAAACTTTTGCAGCTCTAGTCTATGGACATGTTTACATCATATGGTGATATTGAGAAGCCAATATAAAATCACCGATTTTTTTATGATTTTAGCCTGGGCCAGTCCCTTTAAGATACTCACGTGCCGACCCATGTACTACACTGTATACTTTACAAAGGTTAATTTGTTTGACACGCTCCGAGACAGGAATCCAATTAACCCTACAACTAAGGGTTTTAGAACGAAAGTTTCCATGAAACTGGTTTACCAATACGTGGTAATTTTCTTTTATTTTCAAACCACATCAAACCACAGCAATTCTCGGCTTGTAGTGGATGAAGGTGACAATGGTAAACTCAGGATTGAAAGGGTTAAACACTTTATATTCGGCAATCCGAATGTGCGATCTAAAAGTACGATGGGGACAAACCTGATTGTTTTATTTTGTAAAATTTGAAATTCTTACTGGTAAAGTTTCTGGAAGACATTAAATAAGGGATAAAGCCAAAAGTCTCCTCGAATATTGATTTGGAACGACCCTTGACTTTAATTTTTAGCTCCCGCCGTCACCGTAGGTGAGCGAAGGGAGCTATGGATTCTACCTCCGTTTTTTTTTGGCCTCTTCTTTTGCCTATAACTTTGTGAGAAAATAAGCTAGGATAACAATTTTTGGTATGTGGGTTACTTCCAGGTGGCTAATGGACGGGTTAAAATATTTTTAATCTGAATTCAATACGCAAGGTTGCAGAGGAGAAAATGATGATGTGACGGCGTTGGGCCGTTGGGCCGTTGGGCCGTTGGGCCGTTGGGCCGTTGGGCCGTTGGGCCGTCCGTAAACAATTCGTTTCCGGAGGATATCTCTGAAAGTACTTGTCCGATTGTCTTCAAATTTTACACACAACACCCCTAGGTGGTCTAGTTGTGCCTTTTGGGGTATTTGAACTTTGACCTACTTCTGGTTCAGAACTATGACCTATTTAGACGTTTTGACGCGCACTTCGTTTCCGGAGCAGATCTCGAAAAGTACTGGGCGGATGACAGTCATATTGCACATACATGTTCTCTAAGGTCCCTAGTTGTGCCTTTTCAGGTTTTTGGACCTTGACCTTAAAGTTGACCCAGCACTTTGACCTAATTTATAACATCGGTAAATCCGACTGAAAGATTTTGCGGAATATCATGAAAACCGCTCAAGATAGCTACACCATTACTATAAAACAAATTGTGAGGTTTCAGGAGAGGATGCATCTTGAAAAATTTCAAGTCGATTAAATTAAAAATGGCCGCCTATCGGCCATTATTCACCTTGACAGGCCTGATATTGCGGAATATCATGAAAACCGCTCAAGATAGCTACACCATTAATATCAAATAAATTGTAAGGTTTCAGGAGAGGATGAATCCTGAAAAAATTGAAGTTGATAAAATTCAAAATGGCCGCCTATCAGCCATTATTCACCTCGACAGGCCTGATATTGCGGAATATCATGAAAACCGCTCAAGATAGCTACACCATTAATATCAAATAAATTGTAAGGTTTCAGGAGAGGATGCATCCTGAAAAATTTGAAGTTGATAAAATTCAAAATGGCCGCCTATCAGCCATTATTCACCTCGACAGGCCTGATATTGTGGAATATCATGAAAACCGCTCAAGATATCTAAACCATTACTATAAAACAAATTGTAAGGCTTCAGGAGAGGATGTATTTCGAAAAAATTCATTTTGTCAAAGTTCAAAATGGCCGCCAATCGGCCATTATTCACTTTCACATGGCCGTTATTTGGTAAACCGTGCTAGATGGCTAGACCATTACTATAAAACAAAATGTGTGATTTCAGGAGAGGATGCATCTTGAAAAAATTTGACTCGATAAAATTCAAAATGGCCGCTTATCGGTCATTATTCACTTTCACATGGCCGTTATTTGGTAAACCGTGCTAGATGGCTAGACCATTACTATAAAACAAAATGTGTGATTTCAGGAGAGGATGCATCTTAAAAAAATTCGACTCTATAAAATTTAAAATGGCCGCTTATCGGGCATTATTCACTTTCACATGGCCGTTATTTGGTAAACCGTGCTAGATGGCTAGACCATTACTATAAAACAAAATGTGTGATTTCAGGAGAGGATGCATCTTGAAAAAATTAGACTCGATAAAATTCAAAATGGCCGCTTATCGGCCATTATTCACTTTCACATGGCCGTTATTTGGTCAACCGTGCTAGATGGCTAGACCATTACTGTAAAACGAAATGTGAGATTTCAGATGAGGATGCATCTTGAAAAAAATTGACTTGATCAAATTTAAAATGGCCGCCTTTTCGGCCATTATTCATTTTCACATGGCTGATATTTGGTAAACCGTGCTAGATGGCTAGACCAACACCTGATTACTATAAAACAAAGTGTGAGTTTTCGGGGGAGGATGCACCCTGAAAATTTTTAATTTACGAATTCAAAATGGCTGACAATCAGCATTATTTACCTCGATAGGCCTGATATCAGGTAAACCGTGCTAGATAGCTAGACCATTACTATAAAACAAAATGTGACGTTTAGAGAGAGGATGCCTTTAAAAAACTTTCGACTCAATCGAATTCAAAATGGCCGCCTATCGGCCACTATTTACTTTCACATTGCTGATATTTGGTAAACCGTGTTAGATAGCTGGGCGATTACTATAATTTGTATTATTTTTTTATTTTGCTTTCGGAACATAGACACGTTAGGGCAATGTTGGTTCGCCGTCTGCGATGCTGGCCTAACATTGGTTACATGTATAGGGGACTATGCGTTGAGCGAATTCTGGTTTAATGTTGGCCACAGTTGCAGACGGTGGTCCAACATTAATAAATCATTGGTTTAAGGATGGAATGCCGATTGACATAGGGGACTACACTTTGAGCAAATAAAGCCTTAATGATGGATCAGCGTCGTAGACGGTGGACCAACATGAAACCAGTTCAGGTGCAACAATGCTTAGAATTCCCACAAACACGTGACCTCTACCCATTGTCGATAAAGAGGTCTGTGTTTTCTGAGACCTTCAAGTGTCATTTCGCCCCTCTTGATGCAAATATTCTTAATTAGCTAGTTAATTGGGATATTGTGAAGATCGCGAAAAGAAAAATAATTTAAAACAAATCTACAGCATTTGCAGTCAGAAGGTGTTTCCGGCCAGCTGTATTATCACGCCACATGCCGATGATGGACAAATATGATCACATACATGGCGGACTGTGGATTAACATTAAACCGCAGCATTATGTCATTCGGCATCCCATCATACACATATGTGAAACCAATACTGCAAAAATGTTGTACCGCCGTCTGGCCCAATGGCCACGATGGCCCAACATTTGCTCAACTTACCAATTAAAAACATGCAGCATGATACATATATAGGCTATCACCATACATCTAGACACAATGTCGGACCAACATTAAAACAACATTGATTCAATGTATCGTGTTTGCTGGGATGGCATCATTATCTCACGGTCGACATGCTCGTGTGATTGCCGGCGAGGCCCGTAAATACCCTCACAAAACCTTAGCTATCATTAGGTACTCTTTAAGTACCCTTAAATACCCTTAAAACCCTGGAATACCCAAAATATAATTAAGTACCCTTAAAAACATGACTGTAGCCTACACTATTAGGAACCCATTTTCTTCAGCTTTGTCGATTACCATGATATTTACTGGAACTCACTTTTGTCTATTACAGGAACTTATTTCGTCAGTTTCGTCGATTACAAGAACTCAGCTTCGGCGATTACAGAAACTTAGTTTCGTCGATTACACAAACCCAGTGACATCAGTCTCGTAACTTACAAGAACCCAGTCTAGTCACTTACGTTTCGTCATTTTCGTTTTGTCGATTACAGGAACGAGCTTTGTCAGTTTCGTTTCGTCTGTTTCGTTTCGTTTCGTCGATTACAGAAAGCCTCTAACTACATCCTTGACGATTATTTATTGTGACATCTTTTATTATTATTTCAAACTCTGTACTTTATTAGGGTCTCATGCTCAGACAAACTCAGTCAAACCTAGCTGACCAAAGGTTATAGCTAACGACCACTTTATGTATGTCTCTAGTTTTAGTTGTACCCCAGTTGTCTCTATCTCTGTAATCAGTCTGGTGCTTTCTGGGTCCCTCTGTTCAACAGTTCGTACACAGTGGACTACTCCTTTAAAAGCTTATATAAATTAATGAGTTTTACATGTAAAGCGCAGTGGCCTACTGCTATCTCTTTTATATATAATGGGGAGTTGGAAAGGATTTGCTACATGTTATTTAGTAAAATTTACTGGTAAACGCACTTAACAGTTTTTTATCGTGAAATTTGTCTCACTAACAGCCATAAACATGTACTTGCTTCTGAGAAAAGTACTTTATAATGGTCGTAGAGCTAAGATTTTTTTACCCAATAATCTTCCCTACCTCAGCACCTCAAATCCGTCGTTATCAGCAAGAACCTGTTAATGGCGCTGAACAGATTATTGCATGGAGCCCGTCATTACACTTTTAGGTGACAAAATATATTTGACAAAACCCAGCGAATGTGCATATCATTGAATAGTCAAAAGGATTTTTCGTGAGTTTACATTGCCATGACTTAGGGGTTGTAGAATAGATACTATATAGCCCCGAAAAATATACACATAACTTAAGATTTGGGCTTGTTTGACGTTGAGATGTAATGTTTGCACCCAAGTTTCACCGTTCACTTGTCGTGCAATAAACCCAGTGGCGTATCCAGCAATAAATTAAGGGGGTGCTCAGATTTCCAAGAAACCATTCAACAGCAGGGACCTATAGAAGGGGGAGTGGCATGCCCCCGCAAAAAAATAAACATCTAAACCTGTTACGACTTTTCCCTAGTGGTACCACTTTTTTGCTTACGACGCGTCCGCAGAAGTTGAGCCTTCTATAATATGATGAGGTGTTCACACCAGGAAGCGTCCCGGACGCGTGGACGCTACCCCCTCGCGGCGCGTCCACAGAAAGTTGAAAAATGTTCAACTTTTGTCGCGGACGCGCGCGGGGGGTGGGTGGGGGTGTTACGACTTTTTCTTTCCAGCTAATCACGCACTGGTTCTCGTCACGTGGCAAGACATGGTAAATAGTGTTGTTTACTTGGCTGCGCACATGTTTTCCTGGTAGCGATTTATATATGACCAAGAAGCCGACTTTCCAGATTTACAGGTCTAATTTACACGGAGATGACTGGGATTAAGCATCTTTCAGTAGTTCTCCTACCCTGAGATGCTACTGCATCTACTGTGTACACTTGATACACTTGTAGAGAAAAAGCCGGGTTAATAGGCTAAAATGAAGTCATGCTTAAATAATTACATTTAGGCCTATATTCCCCATATCGCTCTCGTTTTTTCAGGATTTCGTGCGCTCATTTTGTTCTGGTTTAGTAGGCGTTTTTTCTTTCTGTGTGATACAGCAGCAATAAGCAACAGATCTTCTTCTTCCAGCGCGTCAAAAATACATGTATCCATCATGGATTTAGAATTTCTTCTGACGTTAAGCTTCAACTTAGAAAGTGGTCAGCCACGTGTGTTGCAGCTATCACAACAAATGTTGTTTTATGGTAGCGTCCGCGTCCGCGTTTTGTCGTAACATATGTGAACAGTCCCGAGCGTTAAGTCGTAAGCGTTTTGTCGTCGGCCGCGCCACCAGGGAAAAGTCGTAACAGGTCTGAACGGGGCCTAATACTACGATTTCGTGGTATTTTTGCTGTAAAACGAAGATAGGAGATACTGGCTGAAATGTCTGTTTTAACTTAATGACAGATTAACATAGCATACACTAGTCCAACTATTTAAGCTAACACAGCCACACAATGGGACAAAAACATAAACATTATCATTAGCTCATCTAATAGCGAGCGCGATCTACTAGGCATATTAAATGAGCTAGATAAAAATAAACAGCTGTCGACCCAATGTTGTGGAGCAACGATAGTAATAATCAAACGTTGGGTCACCCTCATTGGGTTAATAATTATGCAACCTTGTTTGTGGAATGCCGAGTATGCAATTATGTAGGGCCTTATTATGCAACAATCATCTATTAAAAGTGATAAACATGTCATTGAAAAAAATTGTGGACCATTAAAATGCTTACAACGTTCACTAATGATCCCCCATGGCTGAATGTTTCTTAATGCAAATGTTATATTCCAGTTCATCATCACTTAGGCCTATATCAGATATTTTTGTTAGTAGTGGTTGTTCTTCAACATTGTTAAAACAAGTTTACTGCTAATTTTCAATTATTATCCTTGATTTCGTCTCTGGTAAAAAATAAACTGTTGAGTCTCAGCTGTATCTGAATTATTTCGTGTCAGTGGCTATACTGAAGGTTTATATATTGCACTGAGAAAATACGACAATTTCAAATAGGCCTTAAAACAATTCAATTTTGGAAATTGAAAAAGCGACCCTGTTTTTTATGCATTTGTTCTCAAGGCCGAGTCTCAGAGATGATATCTCTTGAGAAATAAATTCGCCATCACCCAGGTGAAAGAATCATGGTAATTGGGAAATTATCTTTATCCCGTGGTCCTTATTATTTTATTTTATGCAACGTCAAGTGCTTGAGAGGGCAACACGTGGCATGTGTTATAGTTATCATAGGGTAGGGTAGTCTATGGTAATTACTATCGATCTTAGCATATCTGCTTTGAAACAATGATGTTTCAAGGTAGTGTATGATAATTATCATCAATCTTAGCATATTTATTTCCCACAACGTTGTTTCAAGTCTCGCTCAACGTTTCAATTATTGGCCAAGACTAACAAAAAGTTGATATATTTTATTCTGTTTCTTTAAAAAAAAAATGATAATGAATGTTTGAAAAATGTGTCTATCTCACACTAGTTAAGGGTGGACAGAAGATAGAAGACCAGTCGCAACAAATTCCTACTTCTAGGTGCTCTGAATGGTCAAAAAGATTTGCATTTTAAAGATTTTTCTTCTGTTGCCACATAAGGGCGATGTGGCTAGCACTTCCCCAGATCAGTCTTTAATCTGTTAATGGCGCCAATGATGCATCCCAGACACCAGCCCTTTAAATAGAAATGGGTACACATTCAGACCTGTGTGGAGGGGGCTGGCACCAACATGTCGGACACTGGTGGATTAATTGTATATGAAATTATTGGTTGGAAAATTACCATTCAGGAAATTAAGGGGGGGGGGGTGCTCTAGCACCCTCTGGATCCTCCCGGGATTAAACCTATATTCCACAATACATACGTTCACAACTATATTAGAGCTGGATAAGATGTAAAAGGGTAAATAACAGGTATTGTTCCATTCTGCATTGTATTATTGCCTTCCTCTAATTAGATTGAAATATTGTAGAACTATATGGCAATAAAGTACATTTACTTTAAATGATAAAGCTAATATAAAAAATGAAATGACATTAATCGAGGCTTAATAACCTGACAAGTCAGGATTGTTTATCATAACCCTGAGTTGTGAAGGAAACACCTTACGTTAAAACATTAGGAAAAGTCAGGGGAAAGTTTTTGCTCTCAAGATCCCATGAATTGACTTTTATTTAACCGAAAAATCAAAGGGACAAGCTCCCAACATATTTTGATCATGAAAAGCTAGTCAAAGTCATGATTTACTAAATTGTGTAGCAACCCTTGATAATGTCTAGGATTTAACAGTTTTTATCGCTACGATCTAATTGTGATAATTCATTAGCCTTGAAGTCACGAACAGATGACTTGTTTAAAATGTGATATTTACTTACAAGAGGTATAATTAACTACCGGTATGTAATATCAGATATTTAATTATATAATATTTTTGTTAAATATAAATATAATTATAATAAATATTTTTTTATCTTTGTGTGGTTTGCACTGTTTATAAATTAACAAACATCAAGTATTCCATAGGATAATAACATCGCGGCATTATCCCCTAAATATAGGAGGAGGGCTTCCTTCTCTCATGATATCAGTAAAAAGCGGTGTCAGAATATTTTCACTCACTTATGTGACCTATTGCAGCGGGCGCCTTCTTGACTTAAATGACCAAATGCTTTAATATGCACAAAAACAACTCCCTTTTTTAGATCCTAGAGCTACAACTGAAACATGCGTGACTAATGAAGCCAAACTGTTTCAAGTACGTTGCTTGGGTCTTTGTGATGATTAAATTTTATTCTCAGAAATGTGTTAATAATAAAGCAATTCTTAGCTCTGCGAATGAATGAATGAGCCTCGGAACAATGAGTATGCGGACGAAAAGACTACACTGAATCAGGATCACCCACCAAGGATAGTGAGATGAATCTGATTGTACTGTCGTCTAGACCTACGACTGGCAGTCTGAAAGCAAGCACCCATTTCTCGTTCACAGAGGCTCCCCAAAATACTGAATTCTTAAGTTTGTGAAGGGGGGAACATTTTTAAACCTCCATACCAGAGTGGGGACGGGCCTTTTACCACTGTTGCATGCATTTATGTGCTTTTTGGAGGGATGCAAGATAACATTCAGCATAAACGTTTTTTATCTGATGTATATTTCAGTCAAGATCTTTATTTCAAAAAAATGAATATTGCTTTACGTCGCTTTCTGCACAATCATGGCAATTTCGCGACAGAAGGAAGCCCGAAGCCGGGACTATGCCCTACTCTTATTTCGAATGACTTTAAGGGTTCTTTATAGTGCACAGTACCATAGGCAGCACTGTACACTCCAGGCATTTGAACAGTTTGGAGCACTGAATATGCACAACCACGACGACAAATATCCGACCGGACCGAGATTCGAACATGGTACCTCCAGGTTATAAGCCCCAATCGATACGAATGAGCCATCGGGGCCGGCCCTTGATTTCTAAAGCGAGAAAAGTTAAAAACGGTAACATTGTATTCCCTAGTAACAAAAAATCAAGCCTCTGTTCGAAATATTGAGGAAGATATGATAACTTTTGTTATGATGTTATGGCGGTCATTTTGATTTTTTATGATACATGTAGTGATGTCGTTAGAGGTATCGTGTGTCTACCGCATCCCTTAATACAGAAAACATGTCGTTTGGTGAAATACATTCGTCTGTACTCAATTATTGCCGAGTACATGCTAACTTCAGTGATTTCATGACGGCCATTTTGAATTTTGTATGATAATGATGTCGAATAAGGTATTGTTTGTTTTATTGTATGCCTTGATAGCGAAAACGTATGGTTAGGTGAAATAATCCTGTCTCCATCTAAATTATTAACGAAGATATGATCACTTTAGCAATTTCATGGCGGCCATTTTAAATTTTACATGATATTGATGTCAAATGAATGTATCGTTTGTTTATTTCATTCCTTGATACCATAAATATATGGTTTGGTGAACTAATCTTGTCTCTATCTAAATTATTGGTGAAGATATGATAACTTTAGTTATTTCATGGCAGCCAATTTGAATTTTGCCTGAGCGGAGGGTTTTGACACCCATTTGCGAACTCCATCAAACTTTTTCATATTCTGTGGTTTATTCCGAGCATTTTCATATAGGTGGCATATTTTAACCACTGAAATCTCACGGAATTACACATGTTCCTGTACTAATTGTTCTGACCCTGATTTCAGCAACATTTCTGACAAAATTTAACTCAGACCTAATCTCGCTAACCGGTACAATATCCCCGTATAAACACTGTCGCGTTTCGCTGAGAATATCCTACCCGAGAGGCTGTTTTGTTTTGAAATAAGACAGGGGAAGGGTGGGAGTCAGGTGTGTATGCACCACACTAATTAGCTGATTGTTTGATTCTTGGTAATTAGGACAACAAATCCGTTGGTGAAACTGCTTCCAGGTGTCGACCATCTTCAGTATTAACTACTTCAAGATTGGATTAACGTCGAGTCGACGTAGAAAAAACTGATGTATAATGCGTTTGTAAATCTTTATCACCTACTATTATCCCTGATCATAAAATATATTTGAATGTAATTTTCACGAGTTGTTATTTATATAGCCGTTTTATTTTTTAAATAATATTGATAAATTTATGTTTAAAATTACCTTTCAATTATTACTTTAAATTAATTACATATATATATCGTTCAGAAAAAAATCTCAATTCTACTTTTTCACCAGACTATGTCTAATTTAGTGCGTTTTTATCCCCCGCCCACGAAGTAGGGGCGGGAATATTGTCATCACAATGTCTGGCAGTGCGTCTGTGCGTCTGTGTTTCGTTTATGGACGATATCTCGGAAACCGTTAGCAGAATTGTTTTCATATTGCATACACACTCTTTAGGGGGTGTCGATGTGCCTTTTGGGGGTTAGGATTCTTGGTCTAATTTTTGACCTTTGATTTTAAGGGGATGATTACATTTTTAAATTGATAGCAACATTTAATGCGATATTTTCTGGTGAATGATATAAATTTTGTTTTGTCTCTCAATGCATCGGGCTTTTTTAATTTTCCAGTTTAAACTTTCCATTGTGCATGAACATTGGGTGTATTATAGAACGTCCCCTCACTTGCCATATGATAACGAATCGAGGTTTCTCATATGCAAAAATAATCTAGAACAATTATTTTTTATTTCTCAATATAACATGGTTGTTATATAAGTCGTATTTGCCAATCTAGAAAGTGGTAGTTACGACCCTTTAATACCAAGTGTGGGCTGTATCAACTTAACCTTTTTGTAGCCACTCTCATACATTGCCCCATGACCAATATCTATTCATTGTTGCTGCGGCAACACAATGTGTACCCCTCGAACACAACTACGACCGACGACAATGGGAATGTTTGACCATAAGGGTGTCAATATTTTTTTCCTGATATAAAATCAACATTTCCTGTCTATGGTCAGATGGTTTACGCGATGGTTGACCCACAGTGGGCATCTATTTTGCTTTATTAATATTATGCTTCCCCCCCCCCTCCCCCAATGTGGTCCGGCCTGTAGTCGCCAAACGCATCGACGTGCTGCGTCTTTTTTGTTATGGACCTCACGCTAGTTTGTCATATATTTTAGTCACTATTAGTTTTCTGGGAATTTTATTAATAACTTTTTTGCAGTGAAACCGACCGTCGTATCTGATGCACAGGTCTTGTAGAAAGTAACAAATGAGTGTATAAAATATGCGCTTATTTAAATAAAAAAATAAATCATGAATAATTTTGTTGTGACCTGCGTGGGACATTTACCAAAACAACTAGTCAATAATTATGAGATATATTATAACTATAAGTGTCATATAATTATATGACGTACACAAATGATGTGTGTCATCTCATAAACCGTGTTTGTAGCGTATTATTGACAGGAGTTGCGTGGGCCTTTGAATGGTACACCAGCATTATATAGAATCAATACTTGTGACGCTGTATCAGTATCCGTGTAAACCGATCCCGATGATGCCATCCACATTAATGTTCCATCTTCGTCATCAGCATCTAAATAAAAACGCTGTTTTATTTATAGCACGATTATCTGGTCAACGAAAATGGTGGCTTTATGTTATAAGAAGCCCCTAAAACAAATATATCAATCAAGTTTTTATAAATAAATGATTCGCGTGAACGGACCTCAAAATTAAAATGCTCTGATCTACCACGGATCTCATAACTGAATATAGTGTATGTATGTTTAGCAATATCTGAACATTTGCTGTCCACCCTGCAGCATAGAAGACACGTTTTATTAGACTGTCCTGTACACAGGTTGCGAAACAAATTCGCGGTATTTTTTTAAGCGAAATATCTTTTAATGTTTTCCAAAACATGATTACGCGATTTATTTAATCCAAGGATTTATTAAACATAAATAAACAGGAGACAATGTGTTTGTCTGCGACAAAAAATTAAGAAACAATCTTACAACACGTCTCACTGGATGTATTTACCTCAAACAAGTCAAGTGTCTTTCAAGGCTTTGTTCAAACTCCACAAAGCCAAATTCCTATTTCCACAACGAAAATAGTACACTCAATCCATTCTCAGATACATATTCTCCTGTTGAGCCTCTAAACAGCACTATCAATACATTTCCAAATATTTGTTGCCCTCTCAGTCCTCTGTTTGCCATGAATGTATATTCAATGATTTAGTTGAAGATTTGTTTGCAAACTGCAGACGGTTGTGTAGTGGCGCTGTTGAAAGGGATATCAACCTCTAAAAATCGTCTCTTCTCTTGGCAGATAATGTCATATATGTTGCTAGCATACACAGTCGCCGATCTATACAATATTTACTTTAGTAGAATAAAAATATATTGTTTACAATGGGTCTTGTAGTCAACACTTTTAAAACCGTTAAATTATCAACTAACCAGAAAACGCGGGGAGTTGAACCAGTGTTGGTTTAAAGTTGAAAAACCTTAGGCCAACACTGGTTTAACGTCTCAGGTTTGCTGGAAAGGTATCACATGCCATCTTCAAATATGACTCAGTTATTCGATGCATACGGAAAACCCATAGTCTATACGATTCCACTTTGTAGGAACTGGTATCGATATATAGAGGTGAATTATATACAACTACAATAAGAAAATCAGGAAAGGATCTAAAAGGGGGGGGGGAGTTACTCCTCGACCCCTCGGAAAAAAAACATCATCTTATTTAAGGATTTCCTTATGAACTGGTGATATACTGAGGGACAAACATTGCCCAATATGCCTTAGATTTCAGGATTAAGCCTTTTCAAATAAAACAAATTCCTCGGGGGCGGCCCTTCCTTTACAGTGGAATATTTTCTTGTAAAGTTTTAAGCCCTCCCCCCGTCATTGAAAAGCTTGATCCGCCCCTGAAGTACATATCCACTTGATTTATGTAGATATATCCCGGGTGTCTCCAAACGCACTCACATGAACATACCTCTATCTATGGAGCTATGGAGCTTAGGTTATATTATTCTATGGAAATTTGGATCAAAATAACAAGCTATAGTATTGAAAGGTCATCAAATCCTTTCACGATACACATATAATCCTGAAGCAAAGACACCCCGAGTTGTCCTGACAAGCATAATTTCCCCAATGCATGTATCAAAGCAACTCTTCAAAGTACTAATAAAAATTATTGTAGTTATGTTTGGTACGAAGTTACGTACAATGACCACAATATAAATTATTATATATTATTTATTTGCTCATTATCACCAGGGAGCTGTGAACAACTCAACACATTTACCACATTTATGAGTACGAAATATAATGCAAACATAATGTGAAGTCACTTACAAACACAGGACACAGTGAAGCTCTGAGCAGTGAGCTGTGGATAAACATTAACTACAAATAGACGTGTGTATTGCGTGTACTGAGCTAGTTCATGCGTTGTCTGAGATGTCAATATTTGAACATGTAATTCGCGTTTGCTTTATAGACTCTACTATTCGTCATAAGTGTGTCATTGTGAATATTATTTGCTAGAGTAAGATATCTTTATAATATTTTTCACAAAACTTTTTACCTGTGTTTACCTGATATTTTTTGCGAGGAAACCCTTTACATCCCAAGGCCATTCACCTGTTTTACGATATTAAATCCTTTATAATTAGTTATGAAGCTCCTCGTGTTTATATGTGCTCTGTGGGGAAGGGTCAACAATTTGAAATTTATGCAGTTGCACAACGTGCTCCTCGTGTTTATATGTGCTCTGTGGGGAAGAATCAACAATTTGAAATTTATGCAGTTGCACAACGTTTTGGGGCGGGGGCCCTAGGGTAGTGGTGAGCACCACTGCCTTTCACGCCAGAGTTCGGGGTTCGGCTCCCGGTCTCGGCGGTTTCAAAGAAACAAAAATGTTTCTTCCCCATCCACGTGTGAAAGTCAGTATTGTAGGGAGCCTCCGTGACCGAGAGGTAGCGTGCTCGGCCTCAGACCGCCAGGGCTCGAATTTCGAATTCTGTGTCTGGAGGACAGTGTCATCTCAATCATCTCACCATCCTCAGGAGGTTCTCCTGGCCCAGTTTAGCCTATATGTGCACAAAGGTGGCCTAAAGCCCGATTCATTTCATTTCATTTTTGCACAACGTTTTGAGGAACAAATTTTACTTGAACTGAGAAAATATGATCTGATTTTGAAAATGGTAAAGACACTTAAGTTATTCTGTCTCAGTTAAAATAAGACTTAGCTCCAAATTGTAGCAGCAAATCATGTGCACTTTAACATATATGACCCTTATTTGTACCTATTGACAGAGAGGATGATCGTTCAGTTTCTTTTTATAGCAATTCAGCAGCCATTGCTTGCCAACTAATCTGGTCCCACACGCACTCTGGAAATTGATTAAGGAAGATAGGTCAGTGTGACTTCTGCAGAATGCATTCCCGACAAAATGTCTGGTACATGATATACCACAGGAAAAAAGAAACGTTGGCACTCTGTTTTGCTGTTGTTTGTCCAACGTTTCCGACCTCGGCCCAACTTTTAAACAGACTGGGATCAACGTATCTTATTTGATGTTATTGTGGTTCCATATAGCTATTATCCCTGCCAGGGATTTTTTTTAGATAGGATATTGTGGGCTGCTATGGGTGCTGTATCACATATAATGCTGCACGTAGGCCTCCTGTAGTCTTCACCAGAGAGGATATATATCCAGTTGACCCTTTGAACACTGATGTAGCCATTCTTTTCTTAGCACCTGTATAATCAATTGTTAAAAATATAATTTGCTTTCAATCTTGAAACACTTATATATTTTCGCAAATAACACAAATTTTCAGTCACTTGAAGTTGTGGATCGCGGTAGCGAGACAACTTCAAGTGACTGAAAATTAAATTTCTTAGTTCAGTGCTCTAAGGGTTGACATCCAGCAATTGGCTCAACGCTGGGAAAACGTCCTGCTTTGAACCAACGTTTGTCCACATCTTCTGCTCGTAGCCAGCAAACATGAGACGTTGATGCAATGCTAGTTTCTTGTTGGGCCAGCGTCGCAGACGATGGCCCAACATGAAACCAACATTGGGCCAGCGTCTCGTGTTTGCTGGTTACAGTAATGCACGTGTGATGCATCTCACCCAGCACGGACAGTCTATTAATACGTCTGCTGTTAGAATATCTGGCAAAATATCCAGGCTATCGATAAATGATACCACATACATTTATGCCATTAATATTGAATCATAGTCTGATAAGTCATAGTCATAGTCAGTGTCAATAGTATTGGTTTGACAGTTATTTTGTGAAATGCGGCTCGGACTGCCTTGTGTGCTGTAATTTACAGTAGTGTCAGCTTCGTTACCACATCTCTCAAGTCTATGGCTATACTTAACAGGCGGCAGCCCACGTTGCCATAAATGCTACTACCGGGTATCCGTTAAGTAGGCCTACACCCATGCCTATACCAAGAATGTCCTTGCCTATACCATGGAGATAGTAAAGGTTTTACTATCTCCATGCCTATACCAGTGTATACTGTGTATCCCCAGATGCCCTGAGATATCACTCACATTCTGGTTCTCAGTATAAGGTTACCATCTCTATGTGGGTCATTTCAGTGGAATGTATTAATTTGTCAGAATAAATTATTTTCGATAATGATCTGTGCAATAAATCAGCTATGGAGGTGTAAATTTAAAACCATCTCAATTTCTAGCGTATACATTTTATATATGTTTTTCTCCCGTTTGAGTGAATAATATAAACTTTATTCACAACACACTCGCAAGAACTGTTACAATATTTATTTGAGTTGAACATCAAGGGAATATAAAAGACTGTTTTAAATGGCAGAGACGCCTCTTGAATCCTAAGCGAACTGAATAAATCGTTATGTTTATTATTGAAACCATGCTGCTGCTAAAATTATGCTTCTGTAGTAAAATAAGCCCAAAGTTCACTTAACCCTTTGACTTCCAGGCCGGGGTGCATGCCAGGATCCAGATATACTGGTGTAGGAGTTCTATTTTTCGTCATTTGAAGCTGGAATTGCTAACGCAATTTCCAGCTTCAAATGACGAAAAATACATAAATGTAGTATATATTTGACGAAAATTTGTGTCATTTTATGGTTACGTTCATTGACGCATCACGACGGAAATTTCCGTCATGTATGGTAGTGAAAAGGTTAATGTACATGATGTACAACATATCTGAGTATAGTTCTTTCACCCTTGAGTTTAGTTTTTTTCGACACAAGATAAGCCAGATTAAACCCATATATGCCTACACATGGATAAGATAAGAGCTGTATATATGTGCTCATCAGATAGCCGCCGCCGTCCGCTCCCACTCAACATGCTCAAGAACCCACAGTATGTTGATCAGATAATCTGATTTGACAATTGGTGTCACCTCAAGCTTATTAAATTATCGTGCAGCTTTGATGATTCAATTATGTTGATCTAATTGATGTAAACCTCCAGCAGAAATTCCTCTTTATTTTGTTCAATTCCTCTTTATTTTTCGATCGCGAAATAAATACGTTTTGGTCGAGGTTGAATTATTGTTGAGAAATTGCAAAATTGTGCTTTAATTTGAAATGATAGTTTTGGCTTATTAATTTTGGCTTAAACCTTTCAGCGTAGGGACCGACTTTAGACGTCAGAATCCAGTGGTCCCCGCACTGAAAGTATAACATTTATAATGACCGTAGACCATTAACATAGGTCTTCAAATGAATCAGAAAGAGCTATTAAACTTAAGACATTTATCAGTATGGTGATTTCAAATTGAAAAAACCCCTTTGGTATCCATAGTTTATATACAAATATCTCAGCACTACGTTAGCACAATGCTGCACTGGTGTTCGCAGGATAGTGGTATTTGGTTCAACGATGGGTAGCAGCTGGTCAGAGGGGATGCATTCATTTGCGATACTTAGCCGGAACACATTTCTATTTTTAATCCAGTATGCCATATTTAATTAAGTTCTCTACTATTTCAGTAATGTAATACATTTAGCGCCTAAGAACGAAGTAATGTATGAGGAAATAACTATAACGTGGCTCAACGTTTTGTGCTTTCATTCTCACATATTTTATAACTGGTCTTATTGTGTATTGTATCATTAATATACACATAGTTTCATTAGTGTTCAAAACAAACTAATAATCTGAACATGGACTAATATTTGGAACAGAGGATACTTTATATTTCTTATCAGACCGCGACGCTGACCCAAAGCGCTGTTTTGATGTTTGGACTGCTAATATAGCCATGTCAACACTGTTGATTGACTAGACAGTAGGTGCACTTTAACACGGATACATCACGTGAAACACATTGTCATCCGGATGTCTATCAGGCCACACCAATTTAATTTTAGTTCATTGAAATCGACCCACCTCGGAAATGCGAAACTGTTTTTTTTAAATGTTTTTTTTCAATTATTGGCGGTCGTCCGATGAAAAATAATCTTTATATTCAATGAAGCATGTACTAAAAACATTATTAGTAATTGATCGGTTTGTATTTCGCCTATAACGGGAAAACTGTAGCGACAAACAAAATATCTAAAATAGAAATTCTTATTTTGGACCCTGAGATACATACAAATAAAAGAAAATGTTAACCTTTAGATCACTGAGCTACTAAGTTTAAATTTTCTGTGACTTGAAGTTGTGTCTCGCTGCCGCGATCCACAATTTTGAATCACTTGGATTAGTAAAATATATTCCATCAATGTCACAAATTATTTCTGTTTATAAATAGAAGTGTTGGTAAAATCACATGAAGACTACTTCAGTGGACATCAGTGCTCTAAGGGTTCTGTATATTTTGGGGATCCGGGTATGAGAATGCGAGAGACCATAGTGCGTTACCGAACTCTAACCCTCCAGAGCTGATAAGTGGATTGATGGGTACACAGACTTCTCGCCCCATAGTCAGTTCGCACCATTTTTTAGTGAGACGTTTCGCCCCCAACTCATACTTAGGAAAGACGTTTCGCCCCCTCCCCATAAATAGGAAAGACGTTTCGCCCCCGTCTTTATAGTTCAGGAAGACGTTTCGCACCCAAACCATATTTCAGAAAGACGTTTCGCACCCAAACCATATTTCAGAAAGACGTTTCGCACCCAAACCATATTTCAGAAAGACGTTTCACACCCAAACCATATTTCAGAAAGACGTTTCGCCCACAAATCATATTTAGGAAAGACGTTTCGCACCCATTTCACTATTAAGAAAGACGTTTCGCCCCCTCTTCATATTTTGGAAAGACGTTTCGCCCCATAATCAGAAAGACTTTTCGCCCCCTATAGTCATAATTTGGAAAGACATTTCGCACCCTTTTCGTAATTAGGAAAGACGTTTCGCTTGTTATTCATAAATCAGCATGATATTTATTTTGAAGAAAGACGTTTCGCACCTTAATCATAAAACAGCATACAATTGAGAAGATTGCCGTCCCATTTATAGAAAAGACGTGTGTGTGCCCACTTAGGCTACCTTGTTGTTCATGCATTTTACTATCACTTACCGTTTTCATTCCTTGATTCAGCCACTTTAATTTATTGTTTATACATAGATTAATTATTTATACATTAACGTATATATTTGAAGGCTGATTATTTATTTTTAGAAATATATATAGGGGCTAGGTATCTTAATTTGGGGAGGGGGCGAAACGTCTTCTCTGGAGTGCGAAACGTCCTAGAGGAACGGGGGCGAAAAGTCTTATCTAGGGTGCGAAACGTCCAATGAAAACGGGGGCGAAACGACTTACATAGGGTGCGAAACGTCCTATAAGAATGGGGGTGAAATGTCTCACATAAGGGTTCGAAAAGTCTTAATTTAGAGAGGGGGCGAAACGTCTTTCCCAGGGGGCGAAACGTCTTTCCTAGGGGACGAAACGTCTCACATAGGGGGCGAAACGTCTCACATAGGGGGCGAAACGTCTTCCGTGGGTGCGAAACGTCTCACAGGGGGCGAAACGTCTTAAACTGGGACAAGTCGTTACGGCGACGGTGGCGAAACGTCTTGAAGATGGGTGCGAAACGTCTTGGGGGACGAAACGTCTATGGTGCGAAATGTCCTGGAGCCGATTGATGGAGGTGTGTGGGTGGCCGTAGCTGAGGCAACACCAAATAAACCAATCCCCTTTGCATGCTCTATGATTTTCACTAGCTCCGTGTGTGTGGAACCATGAGAGCGATATAATGACATTAGGATCTCAGTTTAGTGAGTAGTGTGGTGCAAATGTCTGGAAGGAAAGGAGGACTGGAACCTGGAGAGAAATATTTTGAATTTTCAATTTATTTCCTTAGGAGTCGAAGAGAGGTGTTGAAAAGTAGTGTAGTGCAAATGTCTGAATGGAAAAGAGGACTGGAACCTGGAAAGAAATATTTTGAATTTTCAATTTGTTTCCTTAGGAGTCGAAGAGAGGTGTTGAAAAAAAACAATGATATCCTCGTATATCCGGTCTCTCTCACTGTTCCTGAATATAAAAGGCCGTTAAAAAGAATTTTGCAGCTTCAATTAGAAATCCATATACTTATGAATGTCTAAGAATCGCTTGATTGAGCCTTGTTGCGTAAGCCTAACTATATATTTTAGTCTTCAGGCAATTTGGCTAGATGCTAGTGTCGTCTCTATGACGTCCGTCCGTCTGTCTGTCCGCGTTCCCTATAGCGGGATTACAATATTTGTTTTGAAATTTGGCCACCGGTTCATCTGACAAAATAGCCGGACAAGCTGGAAAATTGCACGGGTCACATTTAAACGCCATTTGCAACCTCTGTAGACCTGTCATGCAGATACTCTCTCTAACATGGTGTCATGCGTGATACTCTCTCTAACATGGTGTCCTGCTTTCTAATGAGCCGTCAACAAGCGCATATGACGAACAGAAATTCACAGTTTTCGCATATTTACATATGCTAAAACTGTTCAATTTTTTATTAGATATTTCATGAATAGCTATTGTACCACCTTGCAAACACATGTACGAATTCAAATCGATTTGGTGTGTTCATAAGATGAAATAGACGCCTGCTCACGAAATATCGGCATGAAAGTTGCCGCGTCAAAGAATCGTCTGAAAATACATTATTGTACAATACATCAAATCGATATCCCACCTGCTGAAATACATCCTCCAATTCTACGATATCCAGCAAAGTATTCTCAGAAAGTGTCCTCCTTTCTAACCATCATTGTCCTGCTTTCTAACAATAAATTGAGCAAGGATGACCTGCTTTCTAAGCGATCTGCTCAATATAACAATATCACGATATAACTGTTGCAGTTAAGTATTGCCAATTTGAAAAAGGTTGTAAATCATCATTACATATGTATAATGATACTCCAACAACTGATGCGCACACGGGGAGGCAACCAGTATTGTGTAAAATACATAAAAATTCAACTAAATATCACTGGGGTGTAAATTAAACCGACTGGATCGTTGAGCACATGATGTAGACCCACCCGCATGCGCATCATAACTAACGTCCTAAGAAAGTAAATATTATGAATCATTGACGCTAAATCACTTAGTCTACATAAACTTTCATGTTTTTCTGTGTATACTTGAAACCTTTAAATATCAGTCACGTCGTAACTGTAGGCCTAACTAGGCATTAAGCCTATGTTAAAAACAATATGTGTGTAGGCTTATAGATTCAACAGACATAGACTACAACAGCCCCAAACAAGTAGTCATAGAGGGTGCTAAATCTAGCTTGTTGTCTGTGACATCAGGAGTACCCAGGGCCCAATTTTAGGCCCACTTTTATTTTTATTATATATTAATGATATGCTAGATGTTGTTTCTCTTTGCTCTATAAGTTTGTTTGCTGACGATGCTAAGTGTTTTTTTTTAAAGGATATTTAAATGATTGTGTTTTACTACAGCAGGACATCGAAAATCTTTTAATGTGGAGTTATATCTGGGGAATGGATTTTAACATTAATAAATGCAATATAGTATCCATCACCAGAAATAATTTGCCATTTATTTTTTAATATAAAATTGTAGACAAGCCCCTACAACGAGTACAGCACATGCGAGATTTGGGAGTAACGATAAACACCAATCTCGCATGGGGCACACATCTGCACCTTGTAAGGCATGATTAATAAATGTAATAAAACGATGGGTATGATTAACCGAGCAGTTGGTTTCAATGCTCCTGTTAGTGTTACGACCTCTCTGTACCGTGCATTGGTAACTTATAATATTGTTATAGTGTGTGGTCTCCCAGTGCAGTTTCAGATACAAAAGCTATTGAGTCAATACAAAGAGCTGCTACTCGTTGTATTCTTAATATAAATTATCCGGAAATTAAATACGAGCAACGATGCACAATGCTTCATTTGCAGATATTATCTTACCGACGTGAAATTTCAGATTTGTTATATATATGTTTTTAAGGATGTGTATTAAGGATACTATGACCAAGAACTTTATATATAAAGTTCTTGCTATGACGTATCGTAGTATGATAATATAGAAGTACTTTGAAACTCATCTCTGAGATATGGCAATGCGGGCCTTGTTTTACGCATGAAAATTGTTAGAATAGAGTGTTTTAAAAGAAGTTATTTTAACAGAATTGTTCCACTGGGGAGCGCCCTCCCGCGGCAATCGAGGGACGCCGATTCCCTATATTGTTTTAAACGTGAACTTGTGATGCATTATGACAACCTTGTTACCGGTACATATTTAGATACAGATAATGTATGTACCTGGTCAGGGGCATGTAGGTGTCACTCATGTGTGTGTAATCGTGGTGCTCCACGTTAAAACTTTTTTTTATTATTTGTTACTTTTTTTAACATGATTTAAATTTTATGACGATGGTTTCTGAGCTTTTATAGGCATTTTGCCTGTTCTCAGCTAACCTGCCATGTTGTACTATTTGTTCAACGAGCTCAAATTCATCCATATATACATGTACTGTGTATGGCGAATGTTTTTGTTGGGTTGACATAACGGCAGTGCGATGTCAACGATACAAGTTGACGTGTCAGCGAACAGTGACTGTCCGAACCATTTAACCTCTTAACCCTTTAAGCCCTCACGATGCATTTTTAAGCATCATTTTACATCCCGAAAACACACTTGATTTTCCTACAGCTAGGGGTTTTAAAATGAAAATTTCCATAAAACTGGTTTACTAATACATGGTAATTTTCTTTAATTTTTCACCCACTTCAAATCATCTTTATCCACTACAAGTCGAGAATTGCGACAGCAATTCGCGGCTTGTAGTGGATGAAGATGACTATGGTAAATTCAAGATTGAAAGGGTTAAACAATGTTAAGCGCCAGTCCCGATTATATACGATTATATACCGAGTTTTACATTTTTATTAGCACATTACATATCAAATTCTAAAAATGGTAAAGTTAAAATCTGACATCAATCAGCAACATTTGAAAATATTTGACCGCAAAATTTTGTCAAATTGGAATAATTTTCACTCACTTGAAATTGTGGATCGCGTCAGCGAGTCACAATTTCAAGTGGGTAAAAATTCCAAATGAGAAATTTTGCGGTTAATGGGTTAACTGCATGCGCATGGGTTCTTTACTATTTTAACTCATTTTAAGCTGCAATAGCTGAGATAATCACAAACATTTAAAAAAAGGTGCTTTTGTCGCGAGTTTTATATAGAAAATGTATTACTCTCAATGCGTATTTAGCTCAGCGCACGTGAAAATAAATAATGATATTTTAATACACGTCAGATATCTGCCACAATTGATGCGAGGAGCTCACATTTTCGTTTTCCATATAACTTAGGGTACTCATAAAAATTAGGTTTAATACTAGTATTATACAAAACAGCGAAAAATGTTAATATGTCATCAAATAACCAATTCCTTAACCCCCTTACCTCTCAGGGCTTATTCCAGAAGGGGGTATACAACTTTATATCTCATAAATTCAAAAAAGAAATAAGTGAGACCGTTTATACGGCCATGGCAAGTAAGTAGTTCAAGGTGGGTGATGTCACCACATGCCGGTGTTTTTCCGACCTATAAATTCCATGTCAAAGGCGTAAATGACTTCATTTAGAAACTGCAGGTTCAGGTTCACGGGTCTACTATTAACCCTTAACCCCTTCACTACCATAAATGACGGAATTTTCCGTCGTAATTCGTAATGTTACGTAACCATACATGACGGAATTATAGAAAACATGTTTACCCACTTGAAGAAGTTGTGTGTGTACAATTTGAACTTATGTCAATCTAGTTCATTTCTCCTGCAAATTTTCTTATTTATTATTTCTTATTTCTCAGGGTTTCCGCCAGGGGGGGGGGGGGGAAGGGGGTCTGGGGGGATAACCCCCCCCCCCTCTGTTGGCAAAGAAAATGAAAATACATTCCGGATTTTGCTGTCATTTCAGTTAAAATAGGTCAATTTAAGCACTCAAATAAATTTAAGACCCTGAATTGTTTTTCTCCTGGGGGAGGACCCGCCACTCCTTTTGGACCCCCCCCCCCAATCAAACATTCCTTGCGGAAACCCTGGATCTAGTTATGTCTGTAATCGGCCCATTTTAGAACCAGTAAGGTGATCGTTAACCCTCAACCCTTTAACCGCCAAATTATTCAATTTGAATTTTCACCCACTTGAAGCTGTGTCTCGCTGACGCGATCCACAACTTAGTGAAAATTAGTCAAATTTGACAAAATGGGGGTCAACTCTTTTCAAATCTTGCTGGTTGATGTCGCATTTTATCTTTAACATATTTGAAATGTGGTACTTAATGTATTAATAAAAATGAAAACCCGAATATATGCGGCACCGGCGGTTAAAGGGTTAAAACGTTACCTTAAATTACTCATATTTGTCTAATTTGCGACCAACATTTGCAAATCAATAACAGTGATTCAATCGGCTGATAAGGCGAATTAAAAATTACTATAGTCGTGTTTGGCGGTCAAAGGGTTAATGTGTTCCACTGTGTGATCCTGATACCCTCACTGACCCGTTCGTGATCCTATAATACATGTATATGTACTGAACGATCCAATCTGTGTACATTTAAGTTAAATTACCAATGATCATAAATTCTGTCGATGTAGCGAAACAAAAAGTGGGTAAAAAAATTGAAATGGTAACTTAGCGAGAAAAGGGTTAATTTAAATGCGATAATTTTTATTAGTTAGGCCTAATAAACAGATAGATCCCTCTTTTCATTCCAATCCAACCACAAAAGGTAAAATTTGTGATGAATTGACTACATAGGACATAGGATTCTCATATTTTTTCTTGTAACTGATAATTAGTCATTCCCGTACTATCAGGATGCTTATAGTGTTCAGCATTTTTTCGTCTGCACAGTTGCCGCCGCGAACCGTTGGATGGGTTGGTTGGATGGACCGTTGTGGGTGCGATATCTAATGAACAGTCGATTGGATCGCATTTAAATTTGATAAGGTGATTATATCGATATTTCTGATGATCTGATTAACTTCTTGGAAGAATCCATTCAAAACAAGATGGCTAACGAAGGACATCTTGAAAAAATTGCCGTCCAAAAAGCTTGTGGGCACGATATTATATTTGGATTGATTGTGTTCAAATTTTATAGGGTGGTTCTTTGAGTATTTCTCATGATCTGGTGAACGTTTGTGAAAAAATTATTTACAACAAGATGGCTGACGTAGGATATATTGAAGCTTCTGAGCGCGATGTCTTATGAACCGTTGATTGGATCGCATTCAAATTTGATGTGTGTCTGTAGACATTCCTGGTGATCTAATTTAACTTTGGAAATAATTCATTAAAAGCAAGATTGCTGACGTAGGACACCTTATTACAAAATTGCATAGTGCGCGTGTAATTCTTCGCTTAGATTTACAAGCTGATTTGTTTTCTAGTCGGTGTTGTGTGGATGTTTTTGATGAACCTGGCAATATCTAACGGGATGCTTTTAATGTTTTCCTTACGAAAACGGTCAAATCTAATTTTGCGACACGAATGTTAAAGGGATTGTAGAATGAGGGAGAGGTTAGAGAAGAGATGCCCTCAAAAGCTACATTTACGCAGATAAGTTTAAAGTGGCCCTGTCAGTGTTCAGCACAGACAAAAAATAGGTGGGGACATTTGTCTCACTATACCTTGGAAAAAAAGGAGACATTTGACCTCTAAGTGCGTAATTGACGCCCAGTGTTCAGCACAGACAAGAAATAGGTGGGGACATTTGTCTCACTACCATGGAAAAATAGGAGACATTTGACCTCCAAGTGCGTAATTGACGCGATATCGCGGCCTGTGCTGAACACTGCAGCCTGTAATTGAGGAAAGGGTGTATATATTCCAGTAACTCATTTGTCAAAATCATATTTATTATCCACAATCATCGTGGACAATAAATATAGTTTTGACAAATGTTACCAGTTACAGTAAACGGGTATAATAGAGTATCAGCTGGATCAGCAACTCACTGTAAAACAAAATGGCTCTTTTTATCGCATCTAAGATTATAGCAATCTTAAATATTCCATGGAAAGGCCATCACTTTTTCGCAATTGTAAAATTCTACTTTATTTCTATGCATAGACTGTCGTCAAGTGTCGTCAAGTACGCCAAGGGCAAATATTTGACGTCTTCTTAGTAAACATTTAGTGTAGTCATTGAGCCATTGTGGGTTTAATGTTGACCCACCGTCTGCGACGCTGGCCCGAATCAAACCATTGGTTCAATGAAGCAAACCGCTCACTACCTTACCCATCGGGCGGGGGCCCTAGGGTAGTGGTTAGCACCGCTGCCTTTCACGCCAGAGTCCGGGGTTCGGTTCCCGGTCATGGCGGTTTGAAAGAAACAAAATTGTTTCTTCCCCATCCACGTGTGAAAGTTAGTATTGTGGGGAGCCTCCGTGACCGAGAGGTAGCGTGCTCGGCCTCAGACCGCCAGGGCTCGAATTTCGAATCCTGTGTCTGGAGGACAGTGTCATCTCAATCATCTCACCATCCTCAGGAGGTTCTCCTGGCCCAGTTTAGCCTATATGTGCACAAAGGTGGCCTAAAGCCCGATTCATTTCATTTCATTTTCATTTACCTTACCCATCATGTGCCGAATTGCCTGTTTTCTTTACACTTTCCAGGTCCGAACAAAATATTTTAAAATTATTGCGAGTTATTTTCGCGAATGATCATGGGGCTATTCAGTATCATATTTGCACCACGGCTGAAAATATGATCAATTGTTTTGAGAAATGGAAATGTGAAATTGAAAGAACAACAGCGACCCAGTTAACTGACATGACGGTCCAAAATCGAGAGAAGAAGTGGAATAAAAAATATGCACCGTTGAACAGACGGGGTTTACTTCAGCGCTCTCATATCAGTTTAAGCAGGTGTATCTGCCATATACTTTACCTACACTTTTTCAAGCCTGTGTTGTTCTGACTGTTAAACTCAATAGCCTTGACCTCCAATGTTTCCACCGAGCTGGCTAATAGAGTATGGGGGAGGGAGACTTGTATAACATTCTTTTCACCGAGTAGCCATTCAAAAGAGTTCCCGGTGACGTCACTGTAGTTCACAGAGTACATTATTTAGAGTCGAAATACTTCCTTTGTATCGCAGTCCATTGTAATTACAATCATCAACTGGGCATGTCTTGTTGACTGTAAACCATGCGTTAAAACAACTTTGATTTAATTCTGCATAAGTGTAATCGGATAGCTGTTGATTTAATGTTGGGCCAGCGTGGTAGACGGTGGGCCAACATTCTGTGAACGACTTGTGTTTCCTGATGTATGGATAACTTTTAGTCTTATTTTATTGTAATGATCATTATAATGTTCAATAAACTTCATAATAAAGATTGCGGTAAACCGTTATTAATTATTGTATAAGTCATTATGTACACAACTAAATTGGCTTCCCCAACATGCTCAGTGCGCATTAGTGTTATTTATCTATCGACCACTGAGTCGCGGCCGCGATTCAGCTTCCCTTCCAATTAACCCTTTGAGTGCCAATGACGAATCTACGCTTTTTCAAGTTTTTTTATCATATAAAATCACAATTTTTGTGAGATAAACTGATGTTAAATTAGTATAAATTATAAATATGAATACTTTTCACACACTCGTAGTTGTTAGTCGCTTTAGCGGGACAAACCTTTTTTTGTTTGCTTGGATATAATTATTGATGTAATTATTGGTCCTTCGAGTTTACAACTCACGGACCATAGATTGACTTTTTGTGGAGGGAAATGTTCAATTTTAATAGATTCAGCCAGTTGCCACGGTAAATGTGTAGTTTTACTTTAATAGGTGCTCTTTTAAAGTTATTAGTAATCCACTTACTATTTACAGTTATAAACCACCACTGCGACCTCGGACCTTCAAGTGAATTGCATTTATTTACGCCCTCCATTTCTGAGCAACAAAAAACATCCCAGCTTTTTAAAGACACATTTTATACTAGTAGTATTCAAAAATCCTTGTTGCGGTGATAGCACACAAAGGGTTACCCAGAAAACACGAGACGCTGACCCAATTGTATTAATTGTTGGCCCAGCCATCTGCGACCCTGGCCCAACATAAAATAAATGTTGGGTCAGCGTTTCGTGTCAGCCGGGCTCACGTTTCGCGTGACATTCAGGTACAGAGGTGATTGAGTAGGACTGGGTGGGCGAATAAGTCGACAGAATCCAAATCACGTTGTCTTAATGTTGTGCCAGCGTCCCCGACGCTGGCTCCGCTTTGAGGCAGTGTTGACAGTGTCCGTTGCTGCTTGTGATCACAATACTGTGCTTGTTACGAACATCTATTTACCAGTGTTCACGTGTGCTCATCTCGCTGAATTTATAGTCTAAAAATCAATAGTCAAATAGGGACCTACATTATTGCCACCGCAATGCATTTATTTTAGAGATAACGAATTATTATTGTCAGTATAGAAATTTTTGGTGTTACTGCAGAAACAATGGACATATTTTGAACCATGGTTTGAAAACGACTGTTCTGCACTCTGGGGTCACAAAAATTAGTGATGCCATAAATATAATGTAATGGGCAAATGAATAATTGCGCGCTATTCACGTCCCGATAGGGCAAAGAGGTGTGGTGCGGTTTGCCACTCGCTGCCCGCATGCACTACTGACTGACCCAGAGCGTGTTCCCCGCGTGCCCATGGAAAATTCCACTTTCTAATCTCGCCCAGTTATCCTTCGCTCCAGCGATCGATATACTTCTCTCATGTAATTACGGATACCCAACAAACACGATTTGTTGCCCCAATTTTGTCTCAATGTTGGTCCAACGTTGAAGAATGCTGGCAAACATTATACGACAACATTGGTATGAACGTTTTGTGTTTGTTAATTTGTTACTCTAATAGATAAGGGTTTCATAATGCCCACCAATTATAACATAATGACCAATTATAACATGACTGTTCATGTCATTCCATTGAATTGGTATAATTTGTTTGTGGGTGACACTTAATCTTTTTAATATTATTCAAATATGGATATATATATATATATATGTAAGTGTATTTCTAGCCCATTGAAGCTGTGTCTAGATGACATGATACACAGTTTAAAATTATTGAAAATTATTCAGATATGTCAAAACGGAGTCGAATGATTTTTTGAATATCGTTTGAAGACATGTTCCACCTTTAAAATATACCAAGCCTATTTAAAGTGCTAAGTAAAATGCTTAAAAATATAAATATCGTGACTGACACTCAAAGGGTTAATTGTATCGATTCTGTCAGACTTCTTAACAAATGAGGGTTTATTTTTCTCGGTTGCATTTTCAAACTGCAGCGCCTGGCATAATTTACTTATTCAAAGCATAGATAAATAATCACATGAATTGAAGAAAAATATTTTAATTTTAAAATCTTCATTTAAAAAATGTGTATTTTATACATTTAAACAAGGAGTATTTGATTTCGGAACAAAGGTTACTACTTTGTGGCTTTATAATGTAATGACCACCCTACATAAAACATTATGACGTGGCAGGCTGGGCATAGCTTTCTCCGGGTTTCCACCTATACTAGGCTTACTAGTATCAAACGCGAGCTTTGGTTTAAAGGTATCCCTTTCAGAATCTTTGAAATAGTCCCACCATTGGTACAGCACTGGTCAAAATAGGTATAAACTGGAGTAGCACAATGTGGAAACAGTTTCACAGCCCTCTTGTTATATATGCATATGACCGTGAGCTGTGTATAAATACATTGTACTAGTTTGTAAATGCATTTTAGGGGCCACCATTCAATTACTAGGTTTCATTTTCAGTTCGTTTGTGCTGAAAAATATACATAGCCACTAGTGGATCAATGGTGGTCCACCGACTGTAACGCTGGCCCAACATTGACCCAACAATGGGCCAAAGTTCACTGTTTAACGAGTGGGTGACATAACGATGTCGACATTAAAACCATTTGTTGTTTGTTTTCGTTGTAGGTTTTTGTTACTGGAGATTTTGATGAAGACAGATTTGCAAAACAGGTAAGCTCCAAACTTCTTTTATATATAATTCAAGGTAAAAAATGCTGTCATGGGATTTTACCAGTGCTTCCCTTGAGACCGCAATAGCGCGTAATAGCTTTCTCTTTAATTTGCCCAATTTAAACTCCGGTGACCTTGTGGATACAAACGTCAGTTGTGTGCATTTACTTCAATTATTGTCGGTATTTGTTTCGATTAATTCCCGTGATAGGCTATTGGCATTGCAAATGCTCTCAACCGGCTCCTTCGATCACAAACGAATTTATAGCGGCCATCTTGGGTTTTCAAGGTCAATTCAATGAAACGACTTTTGGTTCGATTATCTTATCTGGGTAATAGTCAATCAACGTTCATTTATGTACACACAAAGAACAGCCTAGCATTATATCGTTTTGCGGATAATTTGCACGTGATGTGAAATATCGTAAATGTCAACTGAACCTTTGACTGGATCTGAAGTTATACACAATAGTTGATTTGGTAAGTTGGTTGACAATATAGCGACACCATCTCAATGTACATTGAGAGGATGTGTTCTCACTTTAGTGATCAATTCTTTGTTGCATTATTCCTTACACATTTTTCATGCTGGTGAAATTTTAAGTTTCAACTTTTTAAGTTTCCATTTTTAATCCAAATACATGTACCTCTGAATGAAATTTAATTATGAATATAATTGTAAAAATGTAATTAACTTTGTAAAATATAGGCCTATTATGACTGATTTTGTTGTGGTCCGTGGAGCAGAATCTCTGGTTACCCTTGAGTACTTGACTGACTTTCTAAAGATGACATCGTGACAAGGTCGTCTATCCTATTAATCTGGTTTCATTTTCAAGGCTGTCAGGGGACCATGACCTTCAACAGAGCAGTATAAACTCCGCGGTGTAAACACATGGTATAGGCACTAAACACAGCAATTACAAGTATCCTTCCCAGTATCGTTGTGGTGTTGGGCCAACATCTTAATGCCTGGCCCGATGTATCTCTTGTTTTGTGTGAGCCCAGTCCAGCATATGAACCATTGTAAATCATGGGTACCCTTTAGAGTAACTCCTGTGTTGCTGGACCCGCATGTGTACACGGGTTCAGGACAGATTCAAACCATGTTAAAGTTATTCAAATAATTCAATTTTGGAGATAATTATTTTTCACAATGAGAAATATTTTTCGTCATTTGAAGCTGGAAATTGCGTTAGCAATTCCAGCTTTAAATGAACGAAAAATAGAAACGAACAATTCACCAGCACAAGTAAAGATACACACCTGTTATTTAAATGAACAGACAAAATCAAAGCTTCTGCACGATTGTTTTCCCTTAAATGATTCACTTAGTTTAATCTGAATATCTTTAGCCTTAACCTAGAACTGTATGATCATCGCATATTTGTTGGGAGGTATCCGGTAGCCAGGGGACACCCGGCTCACAACGTGCGCCCAAGAAGTACGGCGCATTTACTCCCAATGTCGGGTTAATGCTGGGGAAGCGTCGTAAACATTGTCCCAACATTAAGCTTACAAGAGCTAGTCATATATAATTTAAAAAATGATTTTTTATTATCATAGCAATTTTTTGGTTATGTGGAGTAGAACAAAATAAAATGGTTCACTTCTAAAGTGTGTATTTTAAAATAAGATATCAGCAGCGAAGATGTTAAAACACAATAACAATTTAACATAACTCAGTGTTGAAGACGTCAAGATTGAACAAATTGACAGAAAGTATCTAGTCTCTTGTTTCTTTGTCCGTTGCAGCTGACTGCCCGCTCATTATAATATTTATAAGCTTAGTAAAGCTGATAAAATTGAAACAAGGATATTTCATGGAGTATAATTATGAACGGTCTGCCCGTACCTGAAACCGTATTGTAGGGTAATATCTAAATTAATATATTACTTCAAACACTATCCGATTTGTGTCTGACCAGCCAAAATCTGATAGTGTGAACTCCAAAATCCGATCTAATGTGTCTGACCGGACCGGACATGACTGATCAGATATTTCAAACATGTTCCTATCATTTTTTTTAATTTTCAACCACGTGAGGTTGTGTCTCGCTACCGCGATCCACAACCTCAAGTGATTGAAAATTACTATTGTCGTGATTAGCAGACAAAGGGATAAGCTGTAAATATAAAAAATATAAAACTTACTAAAAAATAGTTAAATAAACTCACCATGCAGGGCATTTTTCATTGGGACCGCTATCAATTGGAAAAAGCAAAAATGTATTTTTTTCTTGCATTATGAATACAGATCTTCTGTGAAGCGCAGTGACGTCACTCTGTGTTTTTATTTATTTTATTTTCATTAGAAAGTTATAGGGGCCTAGATATTTCAGAATTATCAATTTTAAAAACTAGCATTCCTTCAATAACATACGTTATTTGTTTATGACAATCGGAACAATCACATTATATTAAATAAATCAATAGATTATAATTTTTATTAAGTTTTTACATTGTTATTAAATGCTGGTGGAGTGTAACGGATAATGTACTTCTAAATTTTGAAAAAGTCAATGACATTATGTGTTCAAAAGAATAATTTAAAACTTGTTTGTAGTAGAATTATGTCACTTGAACCAAGTAAAATATTTAGGCAGTGGATTTTTTTGATTTGTGCTCCAATTTGTGCTTGCAATAATTAACCACCATCAGCCATAAAAATGTGCAAATTGACTGTCAGAAAATACGATTTATCAACAAATAAAGCTACACAAAAATGCGATGCCTCGTTTTGTGTAATTTTCAGTTGAAAATCCATTTTTAGTAAAATTGTGATGATCAAATAGGCGAAAATATTTTTTTGAACAATTAAACATAGCGAGAGACAGCGAGATGTGTGATTAGATGTTGGTATAATATGTGACATTGGCCCACCAATGACCCAGTAGTGAACTGGCACGGGTTTTTGTGAGCCACCGAGGTACGCAATGTGAACACACGGCAAACACAATACTTTGACCATCTTTTTGGTTAACCCTTTAACCGCCGGTGCCGCATATATTCGAGATTTCATTTTTTATTAGCACATTAGGTACCACATTTTAAACATTTTAATGCTGACAAATGACATCAGTCAGTAATTTTTAAAAAGTGCTGACCTCCATTTAGTCAAATCTGAATAATTTTCACTCACTTGAAGTTGTGGATCGCGTCAGCGAGACACAACTTCAAGTGAGTGAAAATTCTAATTGAATAATTTGGCGGCTAAACGGTTAAATGTTAGATGAGAGTCAAATATGTTTATTACATTAATGTACGGCTATGGTAATTCTGCAAAATGTCCAAAAGAAAACTGGAAATTGGTGCGATATTGGACATTTCCACCCCCGATCAATGGAAGAGTGACTCAGCCTGCCACATGACGAGATAAGCCGATCACTTCCGTTGCTATTTAATTTGAAGGGGTGGAATACCATACTTGGGCCAGCCTCAACCACAATATTTGGCACGTTTAACAGACAGAAACAAAGTGGTGGGCAAACTTTTGTGAGACAATTGCCTCATTTGCCTCAATGTAGTTTCGGTCCTGAGAATACCACGAATAAGGAGGATCCGTTAAGAAAACAAACTGTTTGAATGGAGTTGACTCCGTTCACACTAATTATGATATTTAGAACAGAACTGGCGACTTGAAATATCATATTAAGCTGGTGGGCTAGTGTGCTCTTGTTTTGAAGTGTTACGACATTTGCATGAATACTAGCACTTAATTTATGGTAATGTACATGTACAAGTTGAAGTATTTAAGGGAGTGATTTCTATATGTCCAAGTTTTTTTGTGCATATATATACCAAGGCACTTTTTATATTCCTAATTAAAATTACCTTATTGCACTGTACATTTATTGGGATTTGACTGACAAAATAAAATAATGTTTATTACGTTTGTTTGCATTAGTTAAATCATTAATGATTATGAGTTATATAAAAGCGTTATATAAATGATTCATTGTACATTTATTGGAACTTTATTAAATTTGTCATAGTTAGACCATTAATGATTATGAGGTATATAAATGATTCATGTCCAACCCCTGATCATGCGGGCTAGTAAATATGTAGAAAAACATCTAGACAAATGTTTTATCGATTCGTTGGTCACATGATGATGATGATGTTGATGGATGTTCCACACACGTTTTTAATATTAGCACAGGTAAAAACTTTTAGAATTAAATTACACAAATATATCATTTATGGATGTTTATTATGAATGATTCTACCTATGCTAATGACTAAGAATAATATTAAACTTAGCCTTGCGAATCTCATTTTGGTCAAACATACGACATCCCAAAATACATTGCCACTGTTGTCACGCAGCTAATCCAGCAGACACAAAACGTTGAATCACTGCTGGTTTAACGTTGGTCCACCGTCTACGACGTTGGACCAACGTTAAGCCAAACATTGATCAACGTCTAGGTCTGCTGGTTACCTGAGATGGAAACTTTGAAGGGTTATCATGATGATCTACCACATTATATATTTCTATGGTGAGTCCAATGATTATGGTGCTATTATAATTTGGTAGATGTGGATGTAATATTGGGGTCCAATAGTTACTTGCTTGTCTGCCAGTGACCGTCAACCCATCTCGCCATTCACAGAAAAAAAACTAGGAGGTGACACAATGCTGGGCCAGCGTCGTAGACGCTGGACCAACATTAAAACAACATTGAGTAGCAAGTGGAGTGTGACCCTTTCAAAGCGGTGACCATATATGATATTATCTGTTCCGTTGTAAATGGCTGCGATCATTGCAATTATATTAACCTGATATGAATAACATTTTCTGCAACATAATTATACCTTTTTATCCCCCACCCGACGAAGTGGGGGCGAGGGGTATTGGCGTCGCCTCGGATGTCCGTCCGTCCGGCCGTCCGTCCGTCCGGCCGTCCGTCCCGCGTCCGGATGTCCGCATTTCGTTTCCGGCGCAGAACTCGGTTACCCGTGCATGGATTTCTTTAATTTTTGACACACACATCCCTTAGGGGGTTTAGATGTGCCTTTTGGGGTTTTTGAAATTTTACCTGCTTAATTGGCCGACCATCGGCCATAACTAACTTTAATATGCCTGATATCTGACAAACCGTGCCATATAGCTAGACCATTACTACAAAACAAAATGTGCGGTTTCAGGTAGGGATATGCTCTGAAAATTTTCAACTTGATCAAATTCAAAATGGCCGACTATCGGCCGTGATTAACTTTAATATGCCTGATATCTGACAAACCGTGCCATATAGCTAGACCATTACTACAAAACAAAATGTGCGGTTTCAGGTAGGGGTATGCTCTGAAAATTTTCAACTTGATCAAGTTCAAAATGGCCGACTATCGGCCGTAATTAACTTTAATATGCCTGATATCTGACAAACCGTGCCATATAGCTAGAACATTACTACAAAACAAAATGTGCGGTTTCAGGTAGGGATATGCTCTGAAAATTTTCAAGTTGATCAAATTCAAAATGGCAGACTATCAGCCATAATTAACTTTAATATGCCTGATACCGGACAAACTGTGCCAGATAGTTAGATGCTCTAACCTTCAAAATTGGCATAATTTGGAAAATGATGACGATAAAAATTATTTGTGCATTTCTTTAATTTTTCTGATCCAAAAAATAATATTCATTCTGTCCAAATTTGCATAAATTCAAGATGGCAGACAAAAAACAAAACGGCCAATTGTTATCAAAGTTTTTTAAACGTGCACAGGAGAAGCAAAGTGAGTCATCGTCTCAACTGTGTACAATCACCGTTTACGGCGAAGGGCGAAGGGGCTGTGCCCCTTTGTAAACCCCATGAATATAGTTTTAGAGCAGCCGCGCGCGAAAAATGGGTCACCTTTTACATGTTTTAGGGTAAAAAATGTTGTTTTTTTATAGAGAAAAACACATAAAATTAAAATCTACCAACGAAATTCAACATTGATAAGGCATTAAATCCATTTACAGCATCAACCCTTGGAACAAAAATTCCATAGGATATGTACCAGTCCAATAAATACTATAAAACGAAATGTATGGTTTCAGTGAGGGATATATATATATATACCCTCTTAATGGCAACTTGCTCAAACTAAAAAAATGCTGACTTGCGACCAACATTGACTTCAATATCTGTATTATACACAGTAATCTAGATAGGTGGATCATTATTGTAGAACAGAATGTGAGACTTCAGGGAAGTATGCACCCTGTAAAATTTCTATCACGCGGCGGGGCGGGGGATTATGGTGGCCGGCTGGCCTCTTGTTTGGCAGGTATGTCAATCTATATATATAAGCCAAGCTATTTTTAATTCATTCGAAGCAGAAGCTTTCACTATTTAAGATTAAATTGGAAGAAACATAACGAAAACATCTGTTCAGTTCTTTAAGTGTTACGGTACTAATCACATTCTGGGTCCGTATTCTCGTACAAGTTACGTTATATCGTAGGCTTCTGAAGCCTACGATATATCGTAACTTGTACGAGAATACGGGCCCAGAATCGCTTATGAATATTTGATGACGAGTGACTGGTTTAGCTGTATTATATAAGGGGCGGATTCAGCGGCCTGCCAAGATGACCTCTCAGGACTGTAACTCAGTGTGACCATAGAGTTAGAAAAGTGTGTGACTGTGTTTAACCCTTAAAGCGCTGAAATACCTACGTATAAACCAAGGAGACCAAAGGTTTTTTTCAATTTGAAAAATGATATGATAAATGATATGATAAATGTCTTAGTTATCTCTCTCTGATTTATTTGAATACCTATGTTATGGGTCTACGGCCATTATAAATACATTTATTTTTATCTTGCAGTGCGGGGATCGACTTTAGACGTCAGAATCTGACGTCTACGTTTAATGTAATGAAATAGGTTATTGCTGATGCCTAGTTACTTCTTCAGTGATGGTTACTTGTTTAGTCAGTATATTTATATTCTGCGATGGATTGTAACAGGTGCATAAACACCTAAAAGCAATGTAGCGCCTAAAAGCTATGTTTTAGGTGATCATGCAACTCATATTGATTTTTTATGTGTACAGGTATGAAACTGCTGACATGTCAGTATCAATATAAAGTCTGACAACTCATATTAATTGTATGCTTTATTATTAACTCGTATCAGACCGTCCAATTTTAGGAGAAATTTTATAAAAACTTAACTCGAAGAAAAATGGTAAACAGCTGGGCGTAAAACAGAGCACGTGTACAGGCCTATATAAATTCAAACGTAAAAACACATAGACAGGGATATATCCTAACCAATCTAATAAACATGTCTGTCAAACTTTTCTCAACGGTTTCTATTGTGTTTTTTCCCGTAGATTTCAAATCTGCCAGATACCATTCGAGATTTTGCATATTTAATTAGCTAATTTGCATATTTCCAAAATGGCCGCCCAAAAAACGTAATCGGCTATGAATACAATCACGGCAACCATAGAAATGTGTTTTTTTGGCCCTAAGTTCGGGTTTTGAGATCCCATAATGCCATTTTGACGACAATGTTATTTTTGGGGTCATTGGAAGGTCATAGGTCACGTGACCATTGAAATACAATATCCCACCTTTACGTTTTAGCAAAAAGTGCACAAATGGACTTTTTGGGGATAAAATGATGATTAGAATGCCTGATATTATATATTTAATTTCAGAGAGTTACATCTCATACACAAGACTATATTTATTAATACAAGATGGCCGCCATAATTCAAAATGGCCGCCATCCGAACCTAAAATCAAGATATCTGAGCTTCTAGATATCATATTTAAGCTATCTTAGTGTCTAGATTGAGGTGTTGTGGATCAAGGAATACAATGTCAGACATCATTATACTTTCAAATGATTTTTGATGTCTTTTTGATCTCTATAGTTTGATATTTTGGCAAAATTGTGTTATATCATAGTTATATTTGAATAACTTCCTCCCAGAATGAGGTTATCATCCGCACACTGTTCTGAATTCACATGCTAACATGATTTAGAGTAAAACCATAAACATCACATGTATATGACAGCGATTAAAGAGATAAATAGACATATCATTTACATTATAATACGGCACTGTTATTTTGTAGCGTATGTAGAACTACTACCCAGAACTACTACCCAAGGGATAAACATCATATTTTCTGGAAAACTGACACGGCGTGTTGTAAAAGTTTGGGCACCTGAAATGATATCTACATATATTTAGGATCACAACCTCGGTGCACAACCTTGCAAATCGACTAAATAAATTGGAAATTGGCAGGAAGCCAATAATGGCGGCAATTACCGAAAAACTTGAATTTGTCAATATCTCGGTCAATATTTAAGATAATTTGCTTTTAAAGTTGTCTAGACCAGTATTTTCAGGGTCAAGGATCAATATAAAACCAGTCCTGAAGTGATTTAATGGCTTGTAAATATGTATACCAGTAGGCCTATATACACACAACTCTGCTTTTATGTTTTGGAAATAATTTTTCACACTGTATATTAATAATCACTTTTGATAAGAAAACATCGTGAGCGTACGATGTCATAACAATGATAATGTTTATTGATCAAAAACTTGATAATAGAATAAGTATTAGCCCCTGCAGTGATATAGCATTTGGTATTATAATCACTTCATAACGTAGTCAGTCCAAGGGGTACTGGGATGATTGCTAGTAGTAGTACTTTTCGCACCCACCTGGGGAGGGCCATTTGGGATCTGTCCCGTCTGTTGCATGTTGGGGAAGCTGCAGCCTACACGTGGCTGGCTATAATATTGTGGTGGATTGCCAGCGGGGTAGCCTGTTTCCTCCACTCAATAGTGGTATCAATGCAGCTCCCGCATCAGTACAGGCACTGATGTTGGCCATGCCAGAGCAATGCAGGCAATAGTGTGTGACATTTGGTCTCTCATGTGGAGTGAATGGAGTTACCCTCAACTATTGTGATTCTTGAGGACTATCCGACTAGAGGATAGCGGAGCTGTGCTAAAGGCCTCCGTGTTTCAGCATTAAATTGCATATCAAAACCTAAGTCTTTGATCGTCTGGGCATGTCTGAGGGTAAATCCCCTAGACATGCCCAGAACATCGGGCAGTAACCCACCATGCCCTATCACCCAACGCTCACGTCATCAAGGTATCAAGGTGTTGTACGCAGCTAGCTTTGCTTAGATATTTCTGACAGTCTTCTACATAGCAGGGGATTTTTCTTCTCTTACTCCAGCAGTTTTTGTTGTAACCCTTCTTGCAGCCACTTGTCATTGCGTGTGTCATATATGATGGCCTTGGTGGGTTTGTAGATTTACCTAGGATCAGTTTATCATTTTATACAACCCGTCCATAGTCCTCAGGCTTGCAGGTAAGCTTGGCTATGTAAGCTGACTTGTCAAGTGCTGTTGCCAATGCTGCCCGCTTTAGATGATGTTCTAAAGCAAGGGGGGTGGCAGTAATTTCAGCAGTGATTTGTTATTATAAAACTTGATGAATCGGAGTTTATATAGCTATATCACAGCCTTCGAAGTTGGATTATGTGTTCACAAGAAGCTACTTTGCCTGGTCACACACATCTACCGTTATTTCAATGTGAGCACCATGGCATTATCAGCTATCATGCTAGTTCCGTTTTCTGCGAACAATGATAGAGGCATATTGCTACATTCATGATCACCAATAAAGTTATTAATTTTTAATGTCTTCACCACTTACTTTTTGTGTGTTATTTGCCGAAGAGTAGAAATGTCATTACTCTTGTCAGACGAATCAATTTCGCTTATAATACTATTTAGGTTTCTGGTTCTGAGTCTAGTCATTCACGGGTGACAAGAGCTTCCTATAATTATGATCTTGAAAGTAATGGCAGCTTTGGACACCATTTCTTTCACATCAAGACCAGAAGCTCTGCTGAACATAACAAAATAGCTAACAGGGAGCGATCCAAGTGGTTTTCAAGAGTTTTTCCAACATGACTCGCTTTCTTGCTTTTCTATGTCAGACATGGTACCAGGAGGAACAAAGTGTTCAACTAAATTTCACTTAGGTGGTGGATAACACGGGTGTACTAATTACAGTCACATACATTGCATTGTATATTTAGTGATTGGTCGTTCATCTCAAGACAGCTATCCATTCACGAGTTTTGCCGCTGCAATGGGTCATGCAAACTTTAGGGCACTGTCATTTATTCACATTATTAGCGGACGAGATACCATCGGCTATTCATTCTCTACTGGCATGTTAAAGTTGGCTGAATGATATAACTACACTGGTAGACTTTGCTGATGATGGTGCTCCCATTGAAATCACGATATATGTGTGGGGCCAGTCACAACAGCTTTTTGTGAACTCATATTTCAACAAGAGAAGGCTGTGATATAGATACGCTCAGAGACAAAACGTTTCTACCACCCAATAAAAATGCTTTCCAGCAGCATATAAAGCATGCAGCCAAGCCATCCTCAAGCCTTAGGACTATGGATGGGTTGTAGAAAATGGCAAGCTGATTCCTGTTCAGTCTACATGTACAAACCCACCGTCGCCACCACATATGATTCACAAAATTTCATCCCTGCATGAAGGATTGCAACAAGAACTGCTAGTGTGAGAAAAGGAAAATCCCTGCTAATTATGATGTGACTGTCGGTGATCCCCAAGCAAATGCAGCTTTGTACAACACAACACATAATCCTTATAATTAAATAGCATAACTGCATCATATACTTTTTAGGCACACTCACTTTCAATAATCTTATAATCGATATACAATGTAGTTGTGTGCATGTTGCTTCCTGCCACTAGTTCCTTCGACAGTATTATTTTCAGCGCTCTTAATGCTAACATTCGGCTAATTATGTTTTGAAGTGATTATTGTAACAAGTGATGTAACACAACAAGGAATAATACTTATGTTAGATTATAATCAATAAACTTACCATTGTTATCACATCAATTTTTTTCTTATCAAACGAGATTAATAATATCTAGCGCAAAACATTAATTTCACATTATCAAATGCATGGCTTTGTGTACTATCTTGTTAAGAAGACATAAAATCACTTCAGGGTTGTCTCCATATTGATCATTGACCCTAAAAAGATAGGTTTAGACAACTTTAAAAGCAAATTATCCTAAATATTGACCGCGATATTGACAACTTAAGGTTTCTCGGTAATGGCCGCCATTATTGGCCTCCTGTCAATTTCCAGTAGTCGATTTGCAAGGTTGTGCACCTAGGTTGTGAACCTAAATATATGTAGATATCTTTTCGGGTGCCCAACCGTTTACAACACGCCGTGTCAGACTGTCAGTTTTCCAGAAAATATGATGTTAACCCCCTGGTTATTAGTTTTACATACTCTACAACATAACAGTTCCGTTTTATAATGTAAATGATGTTTATTTACCTATTTTGTCGCTGTCATACACATGTAATTTATATGGTTTAACTTTATATCATGTTAGTATGTGAATTCAGAACAGTGTGCGGATGATAAACTCATTCTGTGAGGAAGTCATTCAAATATAACTATGGTGGGGTAGAGGGATCACACAATTTTGCCAAAATATCAAACTATAGAAATCAAAAACACTTCAAAAACCTCTAAAAAATCATTTGACAGTATAATGATGTTTGGCATTGTATTCCTTGGTCCAAAAACCTTAATCAAGCCACTAAGATCGCTTAGATATGATATCCAGAAACTAAGATATCTTGATTTTCGATTCGGCTGGCGGCCATTTTGAATTATGGCGGCCATCTTGTATTAATAAATATAGTATTGTGTATAAGATGTAACTCTCTGAGATTAAATCTATATTATCAGGCATTCAAACCATCATTTTATCCAAAAAACTTCAAGTTGTGCACTTTTTGCTAAAACGTGAATGTTGGATATTGTATTTCGATGGTCACGTGACCTATGATCTTCCAATGACACCAAAATTAATATTGTCGTCAAAATTGCATTATGGGATCTTAAAACCCGAACTTAGGGCCAAAAAACACATTTTTAGGATTGCCGGAAATGTATTGATAGCCGATTACTTTTTTTTCGGCGGCCATTTTGGAAATATGCAAATTAGCTAATTAAATATGCAAAATCTCGAATGGTATCTGGCAGATTTGAAATCTACGGGAAAAAATACAATAGAAACCGTTGAGAAAAGTTTGACAGACATGTTTATTAGATTGGTTAGGATATATCCCTGTCTAACATATTCTATGTGGAGTGTTGTGTTGTGTTTACTTTCTGGTTAACTCGTGACCATGACAAACTAATTGACGCGGATGCTACGCTGCTTAACATCGGATTTTGTTCACCGCATTCTTCGTCGGCCATCAGATTTAACATATATCAACCCAGAAAGTAATTACCAGGTATGCAACACGAGACTTTGACCCGATGTTGGCTGGATGTTGGTCCAGCGTTCAGTGCAGGTGGGTCATTCATGCTTAATGGTTTTTAAAAGTGGTTCTATAAGGGCCTATAGGCTAATCGTCAATTAGATGCGTACAATTAGATATTATTTCATTAGTTGATGATGCACACTGGGGGGGGGGGGGGGGGGAGCTGTGGTGATGTTTTGTTCACGTGTTTGTCCAGTGTTCTAGATTTGGCCGTTATTTGGCTGACGGCCAGTTTCCCCTGGTATGGTGTACTCCTGACGTTTCTCCATCATATATACCTCTCAACAGTCACTCATTGACCCAATGTTGGCCCTGCGTCTGTCTCAATGAGCAATATTCGGTGAATTATGTATTGTTCCAGCTGAGATACCTTGTTGACAAATTTTGTGTGATTGACCTTACACAAATATTTGCGTTGCAAAACAGGGTCAGGGCCGTAAGTTCCTCACAGAATATCTATATAACACAGGGTTTTCACGACACCTTATTTACCTGAAAAGTAGAATTGTTTATGAAAAACCTGAATTGTCCGGAAAAACACCTCACTTTTAAAAAATGTAGGAAAAGTCAAAGAAAAAACAGTAATTTTTTTATCGGGCGTCAAACCTCCCCCAACTATTGTTTCGTCCAATACTTTAAAAAGTTCATTAAATTGATATAGATTTATCCCAACTACAAACACCGTGTTCCTTCTCTCCAAGGACTTAGACAGAGAGATCCATCCATCCGTCTTTTGTACGTGTAAAAAAAAATTGCCAGATTCCACCAAATTGCATTGTGGGAGGACCCCAGACCCCGTCCTGCACCAACAATAAGTAAATTTGGACTCTTCACATCCTGGATACAAAGATCGTTTTAATCCTTTCAATATGGTCGTTCTAGCTTCTTTTCAATTGTTTTACAGAATTATTGGTCTAGAAAATTAATGAAATAAGAACCGCAAAATCAGTGGTACACATTTGGACCGTATGTCATCCTCTGGATCATAGAAGCTTGCCACAATACCTAATCTGTACGACGCTCTGTCCTGGCAGCGTTAACCCTTACCCCACTAAACACAACTATAGTCATTACCACGCTCTGTCCTGGCAGCGTTAACCCTTACCCCACCAAACACAACTATAGTCGTTACGACGCTCTGTCACATCCTGGCAGCGTTAACCCTTACCCCACCAAACACAATTATAGTCGTTACCACATCTGTCCTGGCAGCGTTAACCCTTACCACACCAAACACAACTATAGTCGTTACGACGCTCTGTCACATCCTGGCAGCGTTAACCCTTACCCCACCAAACACACTATAGTCGTTACCACGCTCTGTCCTGGCAGCGTTAACCCTTACCCCACCAAACACAACTATAGTCGTTACCATGCTCTGTCCTGGCAGCGTTAACCCTTACCCCACCAAACACAACTATAGTCGTTTAATACCACGCTCAGTTCTGGCAGCGTTAACCCTCACCCCACCAAACACAACTATAGTTGTTTAATACCACGCTCTGTTCTGGCAGCGTTAACCCTCACCCCACCAAACACAGCTATAGTCGTTTAATACCACGCTCTGTTCTGGCAGCGTTAACCCTTACCCCACCAAACACAGCTATAGTCGTTACCACGCTCTGTTCTGGCAGCGTAAACCCTTACCCCACCAAACACAACTATAGTCGTTACGACGCTCTGTCCTGGCAGCGTTAACCCTTACCCCACCAAACACAACTATAGTCGTTACCACGCTCTGTCCTGGCAGCGTTAACCCTTACCCCACCAAACACAACTATAGTCGTTTAATACCACGCTCTGTCCTGGCAGCGTTAACCCTTACCCCACTAAACACAACTATAGTCGTTACCACGCTCTGTCCTGGCAGCGTTAACCCTTACCCCACCAAACACAACTATAGTCGTTACCACGCTCTGTCCTGGCAGCGTTAACCCCCTCCCCACCAAACACAACTATAATCGTTACGACGCTCTGTCCTGGCAGCGTTAACCCTTACCCCACCAAACACAACTATAGTCGTTACCACGCTCTGTCACATCCTGGCAGCGTTAACCCTTACCCCACCAAACACAACTATAGTCGTTACGACGCTCTGTCCTGGCAGCGTTAACCCTTACCCCACCAAACACAACTATAGTCATTACCACGCTCTGTCCTGGCAGCCCATCTGGGCATGTCTGGGGGTATATCCCCTAGACATGCCCAGAACCCCTTATCGGGCGAGCGAAGGAAAACGCTCTCAATAACCCACCATGCCCTATCACCCCACCCTCACATCATCATCTGTACATCATTCATCTCATTAATTGACTACAACGTTTTTATCGTATTATAATGTCACTTAAAAGACCTTTTGTGCCGAAAAGTGACGTAAAGCAATTATTTACTACTACTACTACTGTCCTGGCAGCGTTAACCCTTACCCCACCAAACACAACTATAGTCGATATGACGCTCTGTCACATCCTGGCAGCGTTAACCCTTACCCCACCAAACACAACTATAGTCTTTACCATGCTCTGTCCTGGCAGCGTGAACCCTTACCCCATCAAACACAACTATAGTCGTTACCACGCTCTGTCCTGGCAGCGTTAACCCTTACCCCACCAAACACAACTATAGTCGTTACGACGCTCTGTCACATCCTGGCAGCGTTAACCCTTACCCCACCAAACACAACTATAGTCGTTACCACGCTCTGTCCTGGCAGCGTTAACCCTTTCCCCACCAAACACAACTATAGTCGTTACCACACTCTGTCCTGGCAGCGTTAACCCTTACCCCACCAAACACAACTATAGTCGTTACCACGCTCTGTCCTGGCAGCGTTAACCCTTACCCCACCATACACAACTATAGTCGTTACCACACTCTGTCACATCCTGGCAGCGTTAACCCTTACCCCACCAAACACACTATAGTCGTTACGACGTTCTGCCCTGACAACGTTAACCCTTACCCCACCATACACAACTATAGTCGTTACGACGTTCTGTCCTGACAACGTTAACCCTTACCCCACCAAACACAACTATAGTCGTTACGACGTTCTGTCCTGACAACGTTAACCCTTACCCCACCATACACAACTATTGTCGTTACGACGCTCTGTCCTGGCAGCGTTAACACTTACCCCACCATACACAACTAAAGTCATTAACACGCTCTGTCCTGCCAGCGTTAACCCTTACCCCACCATTCACAACTATAATTGTTACGACGCTCTGTCCTGGCAGCGTTAACCCTTACCCCACCAAACACACTATAGTCGTTACGACGCTCTGTCCTGGCTGCGTTAACCCTTACCCCACCAAACACACTATAGTTGTTACCACGCTCTGTCCTGGCAGCGTTAACCCTTACCCCACCAAACACAACTATAGTCGTTACCACGCTCTGTCCTGGCAGCGTTAACCCTTATCCCACCAAACACAACTATAGTCATTACCACGCTCTGTCCTGGCAGCGTTAACCCTTACCCCACCAAACACAACTATAGACATTACCACGCTCTGTCCTGGCAGCGTTAACCCTTACCCCACCATACACAACTATAGTCGTTACGACGCTCTGTCCTGGCAGCGTTAACCCTTACCCCACCAAACACAACTATAGTCGTTACCACGCTCTGTCCTGGCAGCGTTAACCCTTACCCCACCAAACACACTATAGTCGTTACCACGCTCTGTCCTGGCAGCGTTAACCCTTACCCCACCAAACACAACTATAGTCGTTACCACGCTCTGTCCTGGCAGCGTTAACCCTTACCCCACCAAACACACTATAGTCGTTACCACGCTCTGTCCTGGCAGCGTTAACTCTTACCCCATCAAACACAACTATAGTCATTACCACGCTCTGTCCTGTATCGCGTTCTATGTGTTTTAAAAAACGCGTTTAAATCGCGTGACATATCGCACGAAAAAAAACGCTCGCGTGACGCACGCGTTCTGTCTGTGGAGCCCTTCATCCGTTACCCCACCAAACACAACTATAGTCATTACCATGCTCTGTCCTGGCAGCGTTAACCCTTACCCCACCAAACACAACTATAGTCGTTACCATGCTCTGTCCTGGCAGCGTTAACCCTTACCCCACCAAACACAACTATAGTCATTACCACGCTCTGTCCTGTATCGCGTTCTATGTGTTTTAAAAAACGCGTTTAAATCGCGTGACATATCGCACGAAAAAAAACGCTCGCGTGACGCACGCGTTCTGTCTGTGGAGCCCTTCAACCGTTACCCCACCAAACACAACTATAGTCATTACCATGCTCTGTCCTGGTAGCGTTAACCCTTATCCCACCAAACACAACTATAGTCATTACCATGCTCTGTCCTGGCAGCGTTAACCCTTACCCCACCAAACACAACTATAGTCGTTACCATGCTCTGTCCTGGCAGCGTTAACCCTTACCCCACCAAACACAACTATAGTCATTACCACGCTCTGTCCTGTATCGCGTTCTATGTGTTTTAAAAAAACGCGTTTAAATCGCGTGACATATCGCACGAAAAAAAACGCTCGCGTGACGCACGCGTTCTGTCTGTGGAGCCCTTCATCCGTTACCCCACCAAACACAACTATAATCATTACCATGCTCTGTCCTGGCAGCGTTAACCCTTACCCCACCAAACACAACTATAGTCGTTACCATGCTCTGTCCTGGCAGCGTTAACCCTTACCCCACCAAACACAACTATAGTCATTACCACGCTCTGTCCTGTATCGCGTTCTATGTGTTTTAAAAAACGCGTTTAAATCGCGTGACATATCGCACGAAAAAAACGCTCGCGTGACGCACGCGTTCTGTCTGTGGAGCCCTTCATCCGTTACCCCACCAAACACAACTATAATCATTACCATGCTCTGTCCTGGCAGCGTTAACCCTTACCCCACCAAACACAACTATAGTCGTTACCATGCTCTGTCCTGGCAGCGTTAACCCTTACCCCACCAAACACAACTATAATCGTTACCATGCTCTGTCCTGGCAGCGTTAACCCTTACCCCACCAAACACAACTATAGTCGTTACCATGCTCTGTCCTGGCAGCGTTAACCCTTACCCCACCAAACACAACTATAGTCGTTACCATGCTCTGTCCTGGCAGCGTTAACCCTTACCCCACCAAACACAACTATAATCGTGACCACGCTCTGTCCTGTATCGCGTTCTGTGTGTTTTAAAAAACGCGTTTAAATCGCGTGACATATCGCACGAAAAAAACGCTCGCGTGACGCACGCGTTCTGTCTGTGGAGCCCTTCAACCGTTACCCCACCAAACACAACTATAGGCGTTCTTAATCCGCTTTGGTAGCCGATCAAATCACTGGTATTGCCCGGCAAACACGGGGCATTCACCCAATGCTGTTTCAATGTTGGGCCAGCGTCGAAGACGGTGGGCCAACATTGAAACAGCATTGGGTGAATTGCCCGTGTTTGCAGGGTGGGAACGTACTGAATGATTGAACATCAAGATTTGCAAATGTTTGATTTCAAATTAAACAAATATGAGTAATTCTCACCCACGCAGTAGCGAGACACAAAATAATTCAAGTGGGTGAAAATATAACTCATTTAATTTAGCGTTTTATGGATAACCACTGGCTACACCTGGGTTCCCGCCTCAGCTGGCTTTAGAAGAAAAACAAAATGTGTTTCTCGTTTCATTTATTTATTCTGGGTTCATTCAAATTATTGCTATATTGATAAAAAAATCGCACCAGACGAGAGTCAAAATTTGTTAAGAATATTGACCTCCAAGCAGAATCGAAACATTGACCCAACGTTGGTTTATTGCTGGTCCAGAATCTTGGGCCCGCATTAAACCGACATTGGGTCAATGTTTCGTGCTTGCTGGGCTGTAGCAAAATGTAAAATCCTCATTCCGGACACCAGCACATGCAAGTCTTATCAGAACAAGAGACTGACAAGGTTATGATAGACTTCATTATCTCATAGCAAGGTTTGTATTGTACCAGATACAGGCATTCGGGTCTGCGGTGTTCGGGCGAAATGTACAAAACCCATCACCCTCTGGAGAATACAACTCGGTCGGGCTGAGATGCGGGACGATACAACTTTAGCCATGGTATTATCTCTAAGTACGGACGCTGTACCAACATTGATCTAGTGATAGCTGAACAACTCTTGTTAACCAGTAAATCGTCGCTACCTGTCACGACTGCCTTGTGATAACAAATAATTCATAGGGTATTTGAAGGTGATGATGAGCTCACAGAACGACATTATAAACACCAGAATCAAATTATACCTTACCTCTTACGAATTCATACCCGGGAAACAACACATTTGTATAACATACCTCGTCGGGCTAATGTCTTCAAGACAACGTTGGTCTAACATTGTAGAAATGTTATACACATGTTCTGTGTTCTAATTTAAATCTTCACTTGCTGGTAATTTTATCTCCCTATCGCGACCCATAACGCCAAGCGGCGCAAAAAAATCATTTTTGTTTATTTCCTGACGAAATTTGTAATAATTGTTTACTGAACATGGTAAAAAACGATTTTCGCCCATTATCACCACAGCTTGTATTTGATGTGCTAGTAAAACAGATTTGAAATGCTTATTATTTATTAGTTATATTCGTGATTGACGTTCAAATGGTTAAAATATTCACTTTAATTTATATTGGTGACTCCAATTGATAAGTGACTGAATGATATTGTGAGGTTAATTATTTCTCATTCATTGTTTATACTACTCCAGCGGGAACAACGTTTCAACTATTTTTGTTCATTTTGGTATCAAGGTATAAAACATGTGGAATCTGAACAAACGCCCAGTAAAGATAAAGTGTGTAGTTGGCCTATAATTTATTATATTGTCCATTATATAAGCAAATCAGCACGAGTGTAGGTGCTGGGTAAATTGTCTGTTTGTTTTGTAAGTCAACCTATTAGAGTGGAGCACGATAATTATGACAGAAAACAAACACGTGATACATTAGTTAATCAAACAACCAGACTATTTATGAGTGAAAATTATTCAGGCCTTGGGAGAGTGATGTGCCAGCGTCCCGAGCTGACTGACTTGTAACCAAGCAAACACGATACATTGACCCAATGATGGGTCAATGTTGGCCCGCCGTCTCCGACGTCGGCCCAACATTGACCCAGCATTGGGTCAATGTATCGTGTTTGCCGGGAAGGCTTATGATCATCTCATATGATGATATCCCGTGATTATCACTCAATTGATCATTCTCCCGTGTTTAATTCAGCTGGTTATCAATATCGCGGGACGGACATCCCTGTGACAGACAATTCCATTACCACTTCAAAAATAGATGAAAACGTGGGCAGATTAAAACGGAATTTTTTTGAATCCCCGGTCATGCCTTTGTTGAGTTCAAAAATCAGCTAATTTGCATATCCAAGATGACCAACAGCCCTATCATTATTGCATTGGCAATAAACGTTTAATTGTGGAAGGTGGAGACTTTCCTATTTGCTATGCTATGATATCCCGTGATTACCACTCCATTGATTATTCTTACACATTACATTACGCCCTAGTTAGTTATCAATATCGCCTAAAGGACATCCTGACAGACAATTCCATTGCCACTGTAATTCAATAATAGATGAACACGTGGGCGCTGCGACAGATTTAAACGGAATTATCCACGTACATCTCATTCTCACTCAGTGTGTGTTCCCCGCATTCAGCTCACTCGATAGGTCGTGTTTTTATCATAGGGAATATGCCTACCTCATATCTGCTGGCTAATTATTCGTATTTACCATAATAATACCAATATCAAATAACATAATATTGTTGACAGATATTGGCGCTATGAAATAATGAGTTTATTCAATACATACTGATATTCATATTTTGTGCATAGATATAAAATTGTAACCTTTCTGTTAATGATATATTCGATAGAATATAATAATAAAATATACACAAGTTGAAAATGCATATACGGTATCTAGGATAATAGCTAAACAGGTAATAATTATACCTTTTCTGGTAGCCATCCACCTAATAATAATAAAAAAATCTTTTGAAAATAAATTTAAAATCACGTTGTAAAATGTCGCTACTCAGTTTAAAAGTAGCCTACAATTAGAGCAAAAACAACATAAAAACATGGAACAACATAACGTTGTTTCCTGAAAATAATTATCTAAATAAACATGCAGAATTTTCTCTTCTGACATTTTGTGGTAGAGAGTTCCATAAGTAAACAATGTGGTTAAAATAGCTCTTTCTAAAACGCTCAGTTTTACAAAAAGGCACTTTCATGAGAAATCCTTCATCTGTCGAGCTGCGTGTACAACGGTCAATGCTGTCTGAAAAAAATACATATTTTGAACTATCGACTTCGTATTTTCCATTAAGGCACTTCCAAAAAAATATTATGTCATTTCGCTCTCGTCTCATTGATAAAGGTAGCATTTTAATTTTCAAGAGTCGTTCCTTGTAGCTATCAGCAGAAAAAATACATATGTATTTAGTCATTAAACGTTGTACCCGTTCCACCAGGCGCACATTACTGAAACTTGTTCCGCTCCGTGGTGAACAATATTCTAGTACTGAACGTGCTAAAGCACAATATAACATTGATTTTGTTTGCTGGGGAGCGTGCCATCCCAGTGTACGTTTTATCAGACCACATACTCTATTAGCTTTGCTGACAGTTTTTTTTATATGCAGACTTCAAGATAGTGTCGAGTCAACATTAATTCCAAGGTCTAATAGTCCTGTCACACGTTCAAGTGGCACACCGTTTATCTTATAACAGAAAAGTACAGGAGATTTATTAGTAGTAATAGTAATAACATGACAGTTTAATACATTAAAGTTCATCAGCCACTTTTTAGACCAATAATAAAAGCTATCAATATCTTCTTGAAAATCACAACAATTTATTTGACTTCTAATTTGTTTAAATGCTTTACAAGCATCTGCAAACAATGCAACTATGCTGTTTTCACATTATTGGAACTCATTCCAAAAAATGTTTTAATATGGTTCACAAAACGGATTCTGGGCACTGTTTTTTGTGTCCATATAATGTGTGTCCCAAATGACTATCACTCACATCTTCTCAAATACGGCAAAACGCATAGGTTCATAGACTATAGTAGGCACACTAACCATTGTTTCTGAATAAGCATAAATATTTGTATTTGCTGAGTTATTAGGATTTCCGTCGTCAATTTTACGACAGTTAGTGGTCTCCAATTTTCGAGCTGTGGGTTGAGCCATCAGTTTATACCCTGTAGATAGCCAATAGATTTTACTGAGAACATTGCTTACCTTGGGATCAAACTAGTCCGATATAATATTAAGAAATTGCCACAATGAGAGTCTGAAACTGGGGGAAGCTGGCAGATGTTCTACTTTCCAGAGCAAATATATTATGATATAGATGCAATGTTTTGCAATGATATATCTTGCCTTTGAATATCTAACCCTTGGTCTCTATAGCATCTAGCGCCACAGCCAATATTGTGGTAAAAACATTCTTAGTGCTGTTGATCTACATCTTAGGCAAACCATTGGACGAGATGGCCTTCCTTGACCAATGACACACACAACAACTAGGTCACTCACATCTCTGGATATTTCAACATGGACGACAGACGCGTGACATTGATACAGTGCAATGTCAATGAGGCTGAACTAGATCTCAGGCTCATCATTGGTCGAGAAAGTCATCTCGACCAATCTCATGCACAATATCTGGGTCAGTCATATACTGAAGGGCCATCCCACTTTCCGTAAGTGATCTGATACTGCTACAAACTCGAAAGGCAGTATCTACTTACTTGTAGTGTGAGCAGCTACTGTGTTTGGTAATTGTGGCTGTGTATGTCAGTGTATACACATGATACACGTCCGGCTCCAGGCTAACTGTGATTATGTAATACGCAGGACTCGCCACCTTCTCACTTCTGACTGTGAACTAAATCTATTTAAATTGTAATTATATCAGGATTCAAGATATATATTTGTTCTTTTCAGCTCAAGCTGTTCAAGATTGATATATTACAGACTTCCTTAGTGCCAATCTTGATGAAATGATCAATTTTTAAGTCAGGATCGATCCATCCAACTGTACAGAGACGGAAAGCCAGATTGATAAGCTATCACCTGCAACTCATTGCCCCGCCCAATGCTGGGCTAGTGTTGGCCCAGTGGTTATTGTGAGTCAATGCACGCGGTTATCATGGTTATACAGAAACATTTAGCAATGCCCCTTATATATAAGTTAACTTTTCCATTGCGCCGATTTGACATGGAGAAAACACAAAGTATGGTGAAATATTAACCCTTACACTGCTGCATCAAATTTGATATTAAAAGCCATTATATTACAAAATCAGTTAGCTATATTTAAAGCGCAAATAGGAAGACACCACAAAACAAAAGTGAAAAAAAAAATATTTTTTTTTGCTTGCACAGTACAGTATAGTCCCCTCTGATACGATTTCCATGCTGCCAGAGAACCAAAGTCGCATCAAAGGGGTAGTCGTATGTAAGAGGGGTGAAAAAAACTAGAAAAAACGAAAACTGGGCCGAATTTGATGTTAAGGACAGCACCTTTTAAACACCTCCATTTTCGTTGTGACAGTCTGATGAGCGCAGTTGACAGCCTGTGTTAATTGCCGGTTCTAACGGTAACACACGTGATTTATAAGTACTAGAAGTTGCTTGTGTTTTCAAAAGAATTGAGGCAATGTTTTTTCCACATTTCAATATAGGCCTATGCTTTGCAGTACAAAACATACATGTGACACTGACTGTGAAAGCTACTTTCAATTGATGTCGACCCATCAAAAGTTAAGACTAGGCTGAATACTGAGTCAAATTTTTCCATTCTGGGCCAATAAGACAATAGGCCCATTCGAGTGGCTGTTTTCGTCGTCGACGTTTTTTCGTCAAAAAGGTCACGAGTGGCTGTTTTCGTCGTCGACGTTTTTTCGTCAAAAAGGTCAGAGGTGAAAGGTCATTCAACAAAAATTTGACGGTGAATTTTTCCGTCTCGTTTCGTCGACGACGGAAAAAAATCAAACAGCCAATCGAGTACGATATAACAAAACGTAAAAAACGTCGACGACGGAAACAGCCACTCGAATGGGCCTAATGTACCTTATTATCCCTAAAAACGTGCCAGGTAGGGAGACGCAGTAGGGGCTGGTTTATTGTATATGTGCACGGAGATCATTGGACGATACCACGCTACTTTTTAGCTCCCGCCGTCACCGTAGGTGAGACGGAGGGAGCTTTGGATTCTACCTCCGTTTTTTTTTGCCTCTTCTTTTGCCTATAACTTTGTAAGAAAATAAGCTAGGATAACAATTTTTGGTATGTGGGTTACTTCCAGGTGGATAATGGACAGGTTAAAATATTTTTAATCTGAATTCAATACGCAAGGTCGCAGAAAAGAAAATGATGATGCTACGGCGTTGGGCCGTCCGTAAACAATTCGTTTCCGGAGCATATCTCTGAAAGTACTTGTCCGATTGTCTTCAAATTTTACACACAACACCCCTAGGGGGTCTAGTTGTGCCTTTTGGGGTATTTGAACTTTGACCTACTTCTGGTTCAGAACTATGACCTATTTAGACGTTTTGACGCGCACTTCGTTTCCGGAGCAGATCTCATAAAGTACTGGGCCGATGACAGTCATATTGCACATACATGTTCTCTAAGGTCCCTAGTTGTGCCTTTTCAGGTTTTTGGACCTTGACCTTGAAGTTGACCCAGCACTTTGACCTAATTTATAACATCGGTAAATCCGACTAAAAGATTTTGCGGAATATCATGAAAACCGCTCAAGATAGCTACACCATTACTATAAAACAAATTGTGAGGTTTCAGGAGAGGATGCAAGTCGATAATTTCAAGTCGATAAAATTAAAAATGGCCGCCTATCGGCCATTATTCACCTCGACAGGCCTGATATTGCGGAAAATCATGAAAACCGCTCAAGATAGCTACACCATTAATATCAAATAAATTGTAAGGTTTCAGGAGAGGATGCATCTTGAAAAAATTCAAGTCGATTAAATTCAAAATGGCCGCCTGTCGGCGATTATTCACCTCGACAGGCCTGATATTGTGGAATATCATGAAAACCGCTCAAGATATCTACACCATTACTATAAAACAAATTGTAAGGTTTCAGGAGAGGATGCATTTTGAAAAAATTCAACTCGTCCAGGTTTAAAATGGCCGCCAATCGGTCATTATTCACTTTCACATGGCCGTTATTTGGTTAACCGTGCTAGATGGCTAGACCATTACTATAAAACAAAATGTGTGATTTCAGGAGAGGATGCATCTTGAAAAAATTCGACTCGATAAAATTCAAATGGGCCGCTTATCGGCCATTATTCACTTTCACATGGCCGTTATTTGGTCAACTGTGATAGATGGCTAGACCATTACTATAAAACGAAATGTGAGATTTCAGATGAGGATGCATCTTGAAAAAATTTGACTTGATCAAATTTAAAATGGCCGCCTTTTTGGCCATTATTCATTTTCACATGGCTGATATTTGGTAAACCGTGCTAGATGGCTAGACCATTACCTGATTACTATAAAACAAAGTGTGAGTTTTCGGGGGAGGATGCACCCTGAAAATTTTTAACTTACGAATTCAAAATGGCTGACAATCAGCATTATTTACCTCGATAGGCCTGATATCAGGTAAACCGTGTTAGATAGCTGGACCATTACTATAAAACAAAATGTGACGTTTCGAAAGAGGATGCCTTTTAAAAACTTTCGACTCAATCGAATTCAAAATGGCCGCCTATCGGCCACTATTTACTTTCACATTGCTGATATTTGGTAAACCGTGTTAGATTGCTGGACCATTACTATAAAACAAAATGTGAGATTTCAGGAGAGGATGCATCTTGAAAAATTTTGACTCGATCAAATTCAAAATGGCCTCCTATCGGCCATTATTCACTTTCACATGGGCGATATTTGGTAAACCGTGCTAGATGGCTAGACCATTACTATAGAATGAAATGTGAGATTTCAGCTGAGGATGCATCTTGGAAAATTTTGACTTGATCAAATATAAAATGGCCGCCTTTAGGCCATTATTCATTTTCACATGGCCGATATTTGGTAAACCGTGCTAGATAGCTAGACGATTACTATAGAATGAAATGTAAGATTTCAGCTGAGGATGCATCTTGAAAAATTCTGACTCGATCAAATTCAAAATGGCCCCTATCGGCCATCATTTACTTTCACATGCCCAATAATTTGCAAACTGTGTTAGATGTTAGTCCATTACTATAAAACAAAATTTGAGGTTTCGGGGGAGGATGCACCCTAAGTTTTTAACTAATTTATATCGAATTCAAAATGACCGTAAATCAGCTATTAGTTACCTCGATTGGCCTGATTTCAGGTAAACCGTGCCAGATAGGTAGACCATTACTGGGATACTGATTAGGATCATTAATTTCAATGGAGGTTTGCAATCTCTGACAGACTGTCTAGTTCTTATCTTACTCTTAGACTGGGCTTCTTAGACCTAGTTGTCTTGCGTCTTGATTTTTGACCTAGCCTAGGACTACATTAATAACCCTACACAAAATTGCTTAAATCAAATTCTAATTCGGAGCGGGAGCTCCTGGACTTATGTAGTCTTGTTTTTATGGGCTCAAAAGCGCGTGGGTGATATTTAAAGGGACTGGCCCAGGCTAAAATCATAAAAAAATCGGTGATTTTATTTCGGGTTCTTAATATAACCATATGATGTAAACATGTACATAGACTAGAACTGCAAATTTTTATAATTTTTGTGCTGCGCATTCATCAGTTAGACTAGATATAGAGACGCAATTCCCGCATCTCCTATTTTTGACATGGTTGTCAATAATTAGAAATCAGGAATTTCGTCTCTATATCTAGCCTAACTGGTGAATGCGCAGCACAAAAATTATAAAAATTTGCAGTTCTAGTCTATGGACATGTTTACATCATATGGTCATATTAAGAAGCCAAAATAAAATCACCGATTTTTTTAATGATTTTAGCCTGGGCCAGTCCCTTTAACAGCGGCGCGATATTTATGGCTGAAACGCTGATCAATCTGTCTGACTCAATGATCACTGAGTCAGTGCAATGACAAGGCAGTCATCACTTATCCTGAAAGTGTAAGCAATGCTGACGAGCTACCGTCATTTTGACACAACTCAACGTACAGACTAGAAGCATACTTAATCCAGGTGCCGACATCAGGTTTAAAAAATACCCGTGAGAGATCAAGGCTGACACTGTGCACGCTATGGTTCTGTTAATGTGTCACACACATTACACTCTAACTCAACCCGAAACTCTAGGATTGATCGATAATACATTGCCAAAATAAAATTTTTAAAACAAATGTTATGGATGTACACTGTATTCTCAATGCAAAATTCAATGGCAGACAGGCGAGGCGGGCGTCTTCTATGTTGACCAAGATTGAAGTTAAGCAGACAATATAACCAACGCACACACTAGTACAGATATTATCTTCATGTGTATTACACTCTGAGGCACTGTAATGCACGTGGCTGTGAATATGGTCGGCGTGAGACGTTGGTGCAGTGTTGTTCTAATTCTGGGCCATCGTCATCAATGGCGGCATCCGCTTGGCATCTCGTGGCGGCGTACCCCGTTTACGTTTATTCTCAATGATGATAGACTGCACCCTGCCTTATTTTTCAAATCAATAACTTTGCGAGTTAAAGCGCTATCATTATCTAATTTATATCATTATTTTCAGCATTGAAAAAGTTTTCTGGTGCTTATTATTACATATCTGTACGACCATAATTGAAAAAGTTAGGACTTTGAAGTGGGATGTTTATCACAACTAGCAGACACACGGACACCGCTGACGTCCCCTGCTAATTAGTGGTGGACTGCACCTTGTAACGCCAAGGGTGCATTGGATGTTAACTGCAGCGCATGTAAATAAATAAATATTTACATTGAAAACCATATTTAAACATGGTTTTAAATTAATAACAGAAAAAGTATACAGAAAAAATAGTTATATCACCGGAAAGCATTTTTCAGCTACTATAATCTGATATGCGTCCCAACGATGTGGAAACATAAAAAGTCGTATCTTGTCAATACAGGCCGGCAGACATCTACAGACGTGACACAGTCTGTGAACAGCTAATTTCAAAAAGTCGTATCTTTAGAAGGATATCGCTATCTGGTACGGTGATATGAAGCTACCAGTACACATCTGCACACAGTGTCAAGATTGTGTCGATGCTGGCCTACTTCATTCGACGCTGTACCAGCATTAAGCCAACATTGGCTTAACATAGTATCTGCTGGGCTGTATTGGCGGAAAATATATTTGTTTTGATTACAATTTTACATGACCCATTGCTTAATATAAATATAAACTTCAGTCTAATGCAAAAAAATTACTCTCAATAATGTTCAGAACCGCAGGGTTCTTGTTTATATTCTTGGGCAAATCATTAATGTACAGTAAAAATAATAACGGACCCAGTATTGAGCCTTGTGGAACGCCCGAAGTAACATTTAGCCAGCCTGACTTACATCCTGATATAACAGCTCTCTGTTGCCAGATAAATATGACTCGAACCATTTTAGAAGTTTACCAGTGAAACCGAATTTCTTTAATTTCAGAATTAATAAATCATGCGGCACACTATCGAAAGCTTTAGAAAAATCCAGGTTTAGAACGTCGACTTGCCCCTGGGCATCGATAATGCTACCTATCTCATGAAATAAAATGAGTTACCTGAGTAACAGTCGATCTTCCCTTCAAGAAGCCATGCTGCAATGCATAAAATGTCATCAAGAACGGGAATAATATGGTTATATACAATAGAGAGCAGTGATATAGGTCTGTAGTTACACACAGCAGATGTTCGCCCTACCCCTACCTTCATTCAAAGATCTGTTAATGATGCCACAAATCAATGGTGCAACATAACTAGAAAAACGTTTCAGAAAAGTTGGAGAAAGGTTATCAGGGCCAGTGGTTTTTTAGCCCGCCTTTTAATTTTAATTAAAAAAGGTGGGCTATTGCAATTGAAGTTCAGCGTCGTCGGCGTCGGCGTCAGCGTCAGCGTCGGCGTTAACATTTACTTGTGGGCGTGATAACTTGAAAAGTTTTTCATGTTTCCTTCCCAAATTTGTTTTGCATGTTACTAATGACCACTTCTCGGACAAGTTCAATAATGGCTGAAAAAAAATTCAAAATGGCCGACTTATTGCGATTTTTCACCTTTTACGTCAATAATTTGACCTTGTGGGCGCGATAACTTGAAAAGTTTTTCCCGTATCCTTTTTAAATTTGTTATGCATGTTACTAATGACCAGTTCTCGGACAAGTTCAATAATGGCCAAAAAAAAAAAAATGGCTGATTTCTTGCGATTTTTCACATTTTACGTCAATAATTTGACCTTGTGGGCGCGATAACTTGAAAAGTTTTTCACATATCCTTTTCAAATTTGTTATGCATGTTACTAATGACCAGTTCTCGGACAAGTTCAATAATGGCCCCAAAAAAAAAAAAAATGGCCGATTTATTGCGATTTTTCACATTTTACGTCAATAATTTGACCTTGTGGGCGCGATAACTTGAAAAGTTTTCCATGTTTCCTTCCCAAATTTGTTTTGCATGTTACTAATGACCACTTCTCGGACAAGTTCAATAATGGCTGAAAAAAATTTTAAAATGGCCGACTTATTGCGATTTTTCACCTTTTACGTCAATAATTTGACCTTGTGGGCGCGATAACTTGAAAAGTTTTTCACGTATCCTTTTTAAATTTGTTATGCATGTTACTAATGACCAGTTCTCGGACAAGTTCAATAATGGCCGAAAAAAAAAAAAAATGGCCGATTTCTTGCGATTTTTCACATTTTACGTCAATAATTTGACCTTGTGGGCGCGATAACTTGAAAAGTTTTTCACATATCCTTTTCAAATTTGTTATGCATGTTACTAATGACCAGTTCTCGGACAAGTTCAATAATGGCCCAATTTGACCTTGTGGGCGCGATAACTTGAAAAGTTTTTCATGTTTCCTTCCCAAATTTGTTTTGCATGTTACTAATGACCACTTCTCGGACAAGTTCAATAATGGCTGAAAAAAAATTCAAAATGGCCGATTTATTGCGATTTTTCACATTTTACGTCAATAATTTGACCTTGTGGGCGCGATAACTTGAAAAGTTTTTCATGTTTCCTTCCCAAATTTGTTTTGCATGTTACTAATGACCACTTCTCGGACAAGTTCAATAATGGCTGAAAATTTTTTTTAAATGGCCGACTTATTGCGATTTTTCACCTTTTACGTCAATAATTTGACCTTGTGGGCGCGATAACTTGAAAAGTTTTTCACGTATCCTTTTTAAATTTGTTATGCATGTTACTAATGACCAGTTCTCGGACAAGTTCAATAATGGCCGAAAAAAAAAAAAATGGCCGATTTCTTGCGATTTTTCACATTTTACGTCAATAATTTGACCTTGTGGGCGCGATAACTTGAAAAGTTTTTCACATATCCTTTTCAAATTTGTTATGCATGTTACTAATGACCAGTTCTCGGACAAGTTCAATAATGGCCCAATTTGACCTTGTGGGCGCGATAACTTGAAAAGTTTTTCATGTTTCCTTCCCAAATTTGTTTTGCATGTTACTAATGACCACTTCTCGGACAAGTTCAATAATGGCTGAAAAAAAATTCAAAATGGCTGATTTATTGCGATTTTTCACATTTTACGTCAATAATTTGACCTTGTGGGCGCGAAAACTTGAAAAGTTTCCCACATATCCTCTTCAAATTGGTTATGCATATTACTAATACTGGTAAGTAGTTCTTGGAGAAGTTCAATAATGGCCGAAAAAAAAAAAATGGCCGATTTATTGCGATTTTTCTCATTTTACGTCAATAATTTGACCCTGTGGGCGCGACAACTTGAAAAGTTTTTCACATATTCTCTTCAAATTTGTTATGTATGTTACTTATAAGTAGTTCTTGGACAAGTTCAATAATGGCTGAAAAAAAAAAAAAATGGCCGATTTATTGTGATTTTTCTCATTTTACGTCAATAATTTGACCTTGTGGGCGCGATAACTTGAAAAGTTTTTCACTTATCCTCTTCAAATTTTTTATGCATGTTACTAATAATTAGTTCTTGGACAAGTTCAATAATGGCTGAAAGAAAATTCAAAATGGCGAATTTATTGCTATTTTTCGCATTTTACGTCAATAATTAGATTTTGTGGCCGATAACTTGAAAAGTTTTTCATGTATCATCTTCAAATCTGTTTTGCATGTTACTAATAACCAGTTCTCGGACAAGTTCAATAATGGCTGGAAAAAAAATTAAAATGGCCGATTTATTGTCATTTTTCGCATTTTACGTCAATAATTTGACCTTGTGGCCACAATAACGACTTTAAGTTCGATAATGGCGGCGGGCTATTGTCGAGTGTGCTCTTGTTTTGTATCTAAGTGCTGCAAAATATTTCTTTTTCGGTTACTGTAATTGATTCTAGGGCTGAATTGTTTTTTCGCAGTCAGGTTCACTGTCAAATGAATCACTTAGTTTATCATAGTTTGAAAAGATTGACTGAAAATATTCCTCATTATACATACATTGAATCAATCCATACAGGCGTTTAGTCATGTAAGACTGAGGGATATGGTAATCACCAGCGGTAGGCGGGTGGGTGGGCGGGCGTAGGGTTTGGCGGTGCACACTCTTGTAGAAATTCAAATTGCTTAGGGCCTAACAATCTCGTTTCCGGAGCATATTTCAGAAGCCACTTGGGGGAAACCTTTCACACACATCACCCAGGGGTGTAGATGTGCCTTTTGTGGATTAAGAACTTTGGTCTTTTTTTGACTTACATCTTTAAGTCAAAATAGCTTTTAGAATATCAGTACTGTTTCCAGAGCATATCTCTGAAATCTCTTTTCATATTGCACACACACATTGTCCAGGTGGTGTAGATGTGCTTTTAGAGGTTATGACCTCTGACCTACCTTATGACATATCCCTGAGTCAAAATAGCTTGGTGACTAACAATCTCTTTTCGGTAGCATTTATTTTCGGTAGCTTATTTATTCTACTGAACGACCGGGGCGCTGATTAGAATACCCCCTGAGATTACATGGGAGATGGTCGCTTATTTGAGCTGTTTTTTTAATTATCATTATAGTGTATATGATCGTGGTTTTTCTTTTCAAATCAGGGGGATGGGCTTTTTTTTAGATGGCTGTTTCTTAGAATGAAACCTCTTTTTGAGCTATTATGAATGAAACTTTACACATGTTATCATTTATTGGGCACATTTCATAACATTTGTGCATTTCCATCACGAAGTTGCAGCAGGGGATGGTGACGGCCTTTGACCTTTTGTTAGCTGTGTCTTACAAATGTGTAGGATTTTTTTGTGGGATTGGCTCTCTGTGTGATGTTTCATGTTTCATGTCAGCATCAGTGTTCTTGTTAAAATTGATGGCTAGTATGCTTGTAATAAAGGCATCACCTTTTTATTTCAATCTGATCACTGGTTTCATCCATCTTTCTTATGACTTGTAAGAGTTACCTATTACTGTTGAAGGTATATCTACTCAGAAAGCGAGCTACTCATGAAATACCACGTCATGATTTACGTTACTTCCTTAGCAGTCTTTCCACTGCAACTATTATTTATAAGGTAAGGTACAGTAGGTGTTTCATAATATTTACTAAAGCAAATAATGCACTGCAAAAAATATTCTCTTTTGTATAAATGATTGGAAAATGTTTTATGCATTGCATCATATTTTTTAAATTGGTGCTTGTAGATTAAAGCTCATATGAATATACATCTTCATTGTTCTTGTCGTTATTGACATACAATCTCAGTCACTTTTTTTTGTTATATATAATGTCATGCTTTCTTTGATGTCTACATTTTTCTTTACTAGGGCAGGTAAGGGATATTGTTACCTGTATTTAAACAAAACTTTCCAGTAATAATGAAGCTAACAAATGTAGAATTTATTTCAGCAATGTTTTGATACTGATACAATTAAGTATTTTATTTCCAGGGATTGTTGTCACCCAATCAGCTTTGCAGTTACTTTAAAGATCTTGAGAACCCAGACTTCCTCACACACATTGCTCTCATACACAGCCGATTCTCAACTAATACCTTTCCATCCTGGGAGCGGGCTCATCCACAAAGGTGACTTTAGTTTACATCGTAGTATACAATAATACATCAACAAATAAGTAAAATTAGAAATACAGTACAGTAGAACCTGCTATGAGCAGCCACCCTTGCAACACAGTAAAAGTGGCCTTTTAGCTCATAAGAGTGACTGCTCATAGCAGGTTTTACTGTAATCAAATATGTCATACATCAATCATATAAATCATATAATATTATTATTATTATTTTTGGTGTCTTTATATAGCGCAACATATTTTCCTTTCTATGCGCTTCACATAAATCACATTAATTATTAATATACAATTTACATATCATATACTTAATTAATACCTGGTATTACTGGAAAAGTATCAGTCATTTAATTGTCCCATAAACTTTATCTTGCTGTAAATAACTTCATTCCGTAGGGTTTACTATTTAGCTATATCATTGTACATTTTTGTGATAATTTTCTGAGTTCTATGTATATTAAAAAAGTATGCAAAAAAATATTACAAAGGCCTTTTTAACTATGAAAGTTTAATAAACGTCAGATTTGAAACAGTATGACCTGTCATTATTGTGTAATTTAAAACTGAACGATTCAAGGGTCATTTTTCTGTTAAAGGTACCTGGCCCACAATGGAGAAATCAACACACTACGAGGTAATGTTAACTTGATGGCAGCCCGTGAGGGTGTAATGCACAGTGAGGTATATGGAGCTAGCCTAGCACAGCTCTACCCGGTAGTGGAAGAAGGAATGTCTGATTCTGGATCAGTGGATAATGTTCTGGAGTTCCTCATTATGGCTGGTGGCCGTACTTTGCCTGAGGTGAGATATTAACCCTTAGCCTGCTAAAGTAAATAATTTAAATTTTCACCCACTTGAAGTTGTGTCTCGCTACCGCGACCCACAACTTCAAGTGTGTGCAAATTTTGAGACAACAAATTTGCATGATTACTTTCAAAATTAGTGATTCAACCTGGTAATAAAATGGACTAAAAACGATTTTAGTCGTTAATATAATTCTAGGGGTAAGAAAGTATGGTGATATAAAGCAGCGGTTTTAGTGAGGATGTAATCACATGTACTGCATAAGATTTACCAATTGTAATATACCCAACCCGTGGATCAAACCACACAGGTACACCAGTCTACATTATCCCCTCTTAAATCTTAGATTTTCTTCCAAGAGCATTCAATACACTCAAGGGTTTACTTCTGCTGTCGACCTCTTACACCAACCCTAATCTTAGTCTTCTGTACCAAACTGCTATGGGATGCTACGTAATAAACTTTAAAAATTGAATGGCATTGTAGCAATGTTGAAACCTCCAAGTCCAGTGATCAAACCATAACTTTAGTGCTTGTTACCAATATAGCCAAAGAGGTAACTTGGTGCCCAGAGTAATTATCCTTCCAGTCTATCATACACAACTGTTTATTACTTTCAGTCTGAATAGTAACAACTCAACATCTCTTAGTTGTATAATGTGTATAAAACCCTATTATTGCTGTTTTTACCAACTGACATGATTGAGGCACAGTTTTATCTAAATGATTTAAAGATGTATTCTCTGATATGGCTGGCATTTTAGGTAGGTCTACTGGCCTACACATTTTGTTTCTGTCCTTCACACTAATAACAGCACCCCAAATATCTAATATATTATGAGTATGCAAATAATTTTGAATAGATAATATCATTACATATGGGTTTTACTATTTTACATTAGCAATAATTAGATCCATGTCTTATTGGATCATTCTGCTAAAAAACGCTCATACAAATACTTTAGATACCTGATACATGCTCAAAATAAGTTAAAATTGAATTTGTATAACATTTGTACAGGCCATCATGACCATGGTACCAGAGGCGTGGCAAAATGACACGAATATGCCAACCAACAAGAAAGATTTCTACAGATGGAGTGCATATGCGATGGAACCTTGGGATGGACCTGGTATTTATTCTTTAGTAAAATTATGGTCAATTGTGAACTAAGATAAAATAATTCATTATTCGTTTACATATTTGTTATAATTTGGCAGTTTCAATATTGCAAACCAAATAGACTATTACATTTTTATCTCTGTGTTTAACTTGAACTACCAGACCTTCATCAACAAATCCATATTGATTGTTGCAGCTTTGTTGACCTTCAGTGATGGTAGGTACATTGGAGCTATCTTAGATCGAAATGGTTTACGCCCGTCACGATTTTATGTGACAAAGGACAATCACATGTACATGGCTAGTGAAGTAGGAGTGGCTGATATCTTGCCAGCAGATGTGGTTAAAAAGGTAACATTATATATGAAATGATAGAATAAATAATAATATTTACATATTACCATAACACTTGTGTAAATTTCATGCAATTCAAAATCTTCTTTTTAAACATAGTTATCTGATAAATTGAATGAGATTTACATCTTCTATTTGTAGGGTCGCTTAAAGCCAGGAAGGATGCTGCTGGTCGATACAAAAGATAAACTTTTCATTGATGATGAAGTGCTTAAAGCTCATATTGCTGGGTTGAGACCAGTGGGTAAATGGCTCAAAGAGGTAAAATATTTATACATCATCATTATGCACGGATAATTCATCTGGTGAAATAATTTTTCTTGTGAAGAATTTACTGGTTGTTACATTTACCATGTTTACCCTAAAAACTGCTCATTTGCAGAAATATGTAATGTAAAGTTTCAAAGTGACCATAGCTGTTATCAGCACACTGAAGGTGAACAAAATAATCTGGATCTGGGTAAATAATATTTTTTTTAATGTTATTTGAAGCTGGCAATGGTTTTGTCAATGCCAGTTCAAAAGATATATAAATTATCAAGGAATGGTTGTATCCTCTTCATTGTGGACCTCCACTTTGCACTCAAAAAGTGGTAGACTCATGCAGTGAGAACAATTATACAGATCAAGCCATAATTATATGACCTCCTGAAAGAGAATATCCATTCTGTTCCGATTTAGTAAGGTTAACAGACTGTAAGGGGTAATGTGTTCATATTTAAAATTAATCAAAATGACCAATATACCAAACTTGATATAAACTTCTAAGAAAACTCTACGTTTGATATATTTTGAAGACTTTGCTGATGGAAGAACTTTATCAAAACTGTGACCGTCGTCAAGTATTAGAACGTGAAGACAGTACCATGCATATCAGTCACTATGAAGGGGGAGTGATTGAGGAGGATCGACGCCTTCCTATGTTTGGATGGACTGTAGAAGCTCTTAATATGCTGGTGTTACCTATGGTGAAAGACAAGTATGTTCAAGTTATCACCACTTTTGTAAATCATGACTTTTTCATATATTCAGTTTAAATACTGTAAAAGTCTATTTAAATTAATTTTTTTATATATTGAATAATGAATATGTTAAAATTTTAGAAGACTCAATATTTTGCTGGTTGATACTTTTTAATGTATTTTTAGCCATCAAATATTAAATGTATCATAGCATAATTCTTTGGCTTAGAAAAAAGTATTTGAAATATTCTAGGAACTAACCAACTGTGCAAATCTTTAACTGCAATTCTGTTCATAATATATATATACACATAGTGGTTACTTTCTTATTAACAGGAAAGAAGCGTTGGGTTCAATGGGAAATGATTCACCTCCAGCTTGCTTGTCTCAGAATAACCCACGACTATTTGATTACTTTCAACAATTGTTTGCACAAGTCACTAACCCGCCCATTGATCCATTCCGTGAAAAAATAGTCATGTCATTGGTAAGATGTTTTTCTATGATCCTTAATTGTAAGATATAAATATTGAAAATTAGTTTTATATATTGTAGGCTAATAGTAATTAGCATGAATTTAATTCCCACAGAATCAATGACTACTACAGTAGTACATTTTCTACCACATACATTAGGCCTACATTAACATTACATTCTTCAAAAACACTTTCAGGCTGCTCCTGTTGGACCTGAAGCAAACATCCTAGAACCAAGTCCAGAGCAATGCCAGAGACTTTGGCTGGACCAACCTATCCTCTCTAAACGGGATATACGTGTTCTCAAGTACAATACCTACAGGGGCTGGAAGGTATGTAGATGTATTTAACCCTTACAACACTGAAATATTTTGTATAAACCATGAAGACCAAAGGGTGTTTTGTAATTTTAAATCATAAATGTTTTAGTTAGGTCTTTCCGCTTCATTTGAATATCTATGTTATGGGTCTATGACCACTATACATATTTTAGTTCTTTCAGTACGTGGATCGTCTTTACACATCTGTAGATGTCAGATTCTGACGTAGGCCTATAAAAGATGTTGAAAGGATTAAAAAACATCAATATCTTGATGCAATATAGCCTGGACTTCTAATACTGCAATATTTTGTTTTTGTTTAATATATTTATATGTACAACTGCCATATTTAGAACTCATTTAGCATAAATTATCAATGCATCCATATTCCATTTTTCAGACACAGACTATTAACACCATATACCACGTTGATAAAGGAGAGGCTGGTCTTAAGGAGGCACTTGACAATGTGTGCCTTGAAGCTGCTAAAGCTGCAGCATCTGGTTATACACTATTAGTGCTGTCTGATAAAAGGGCTGGGCGCAGTATGGTGCCAATAAGGTAAGAGCTCAGATTATTTTTCACATTTGAATATCAATGTTAACGCAAAAAAATATTAAAAAAATTCACAATATAATTTCTCTATAAAGTAATTTTACAACAAAAAAGAAAAGAAAGTTTTTTTTCCTGTGAAATTAAAGTTTAGGTTTACTATTTACATCTCTGAAATTAAAATAAATATCCATAAAACTATGACAAAATTATAAAAAATAAAAAAAATTACAGCATATACAAATCTTTCTATTACTTTATGTTACTTTGTTTGCTCTTTTGTACTGATGTCCCAATATTTATAGTGTTTCCACTGATCCGTGCCTCTTCAAATTGTTTCTTATTTTCAAATTGTTCCACTTGACATATATATTAGGAGATATACTGGAATAGTAAATCAGAATAAAACAACATTATCCTCTCTTGGCTTATCAACTGAAGATCCACTGATCATATTAAAATGGCTTGCTCCTATATTTCATGTGAAGTGTTCAAATAACTAAAGATCAAAGTGGTGTAGCAGCTTTAAACACTATTGAATTGTATATTTGGCTTTTATTCAACAGTTTTAAATAGTAGACTAGCGGTATATGCGGTGTACAAGTTTTATACAAGTGACACTGGTTGGGCCTACTTTTAGCTATTTGAATGTGCATGTTTTTTGTTGCTAGCTCCACACTCGCTTTGGGGGCAGTTCATCATCACCTGATTAATGAAAAACTGAGGATGAGGGTTGGCCTGATAGTCGAAACTGGAGAGGCGAGGTAAGGAACTGAATTAAAAAGATAAAATAGCTTGTAATTGCATTGAATTATGGACGACTGTAGGTGTCAAAATGAAAACTCCCCACTAAATTTATGATAGACTTCAGTAGATAATCAGACAAAGAAGAAATTAACTGATATAAATATTCTGAAATGAAAATAGTTTTGATCTGTTTAAAGCTGGAAATTCCATATTCGAACGAATGAAAAATAGCACATAAAAGTACAACACTGAATAAGATAAAGTACATGTATAAGAGAACCTGCCTTTTTGTTTTCTAGAGAGGTACATGACCTCTGGGTTTTATCTTCTAGAGAGGTGCATGACCTCTTGTGTGTTTTTTCTAGAGAAGTACATGACCTGTGTGTTTTGTTTTCTAGAGAGGTACATGACCTGTGTGTTTTGCTTGGTTTCGGTGCCGATGCTATCTGCCCATACATGGTGTTTGAGACAGTTGCTTCACTACGTGGAAGAGGACTGCTTGACCCGCCCTTGTCAGACTCTGAAATTTTTTCCAATTACGCTGCAGCTGCTGCCCGAGGAATTTCAAAAGTCATGGCTAAAATGGGCATCTCCACCCTTCACAGCTATAAAGTAAGTGCTGAGTGACATTTAACTAGGAAAGTGAACATATAATAAAATACCAAATAAAAGTTATTACATGATCAGTAAACAGGATTTTTTGCAGCTATGTTGGTTTAATATGCTGACAAGTATTCATGATAATGTTCCAGCTTTAAATCAACAAAGGCTGATGTCTTGTGTTTGAGGGGTAATATCTATAGTGAGTTACACAATCATCAATTAAGCAAACAATTAACACTTTGGATAAGATGCTCAGATATAAATTGTTTCATTCATAATGCCTTAACCCTTGAAGTGCTGAATTAATTTCTGAAAAACATCGCAACCAAATAGGTTTTTTAAAATTTGAAATCATCATAAATGTCTTAGTTAGCTCTTTCTGATTCATTTGAATACCTATGTTATGGGTCTATGACCATTAGAAATATTTTTAATCTTACAGCGCGAGGATCGACTTTAGATGCAGAATCTGACGTCTACAGACCTCAGATTCTGACGACTTAAGTCGAGCCCCGCACTGTAAGGGTTGAACAAATTGAAATAGATTACTTTTGTTTCGAAATATTATTATCATGTTTCTGTATCTGCAGGGAGCACAAATTTTTGAAGCAGTTGGTTTGAGCTCAGAAGTAATTAAAAAGTGCTTCGTGGGCACCGCTTCTAGAATTGGAGGAGTGACATTTGACATCCTAGGACAAGAAGTAAGTATTATTAGGCTATATTAAATAACACCACTGTTTTTTTTTGTTACATTCTAGTATACTGCAGTGAATAGTGCTATAAATATGTTAGTGAAATTGTTTCTGTTTGCCTCACTTGATGAGCTCACTGTTTATTTGTCCCATCTGATAACATAGCTACAGATTTTCTGGCGGATTTATAACTCTACTTTCAGATATGGTTGTAACCTTTTTGCACCCTTGTTTCATCTATTTTTTGAGAAGGGCCTATCAGCAGTAATTCACACCTAAGTTGACTGGAAATGAGATGAAATACTTTGGATTTGAAAAATTAATTGGGGCATCATCCACAAAACTGTCCCAACTTCAACCTTTTTCTCACGAATTTATCTTTTTAAACTTTTCATCCACTTGAAGTTGTGTCTCTCTGCCGCGATACGCAACTTTAAGTGGGAGAAAATTACTCCTAATTGTTTACTTTCGAGACCAAGCATTTGCAAATCCTGATGTTTAAGCAATCATAACATTTCTCATTAGGCCCATTCGAGTGGCTGTTTTCGTCGTCGACGTTTTTTCGTCAAAAAGGTCAGAGGTCAAAGGTCATTCAACGAAAAATTGACGGTGAATTTTTCCGTCTCGTTTCGTCGACGACGAAAAAAAATCAAGCAGCCAATCGAGTAGGATATAACAAAACGTAAAAAACTTTGACTACGAAAACAGCCACTCGAATGGGCCTATTGGCTGAGTATGAATCTTACACACTTATTATTCCAGACAACCTGATTGCAACTACACAACTTGTCTTTTCCCAAGATAATAAGCATTGTCTTAAATTTTTAGTCCTAAATTTACCAAACAGGTTTATATTATATTATAATCTTATTAACTTCAACTGCTTTGCAATTTGCAGGATGTACCTCAAAAAATTTCTCAACTGCAAATAGCAGTGTATGGGAGTACCGGGTTAGTTAAACACATGTAAAAAATTTACAACTGAAATAAACATGCTATCATATATTTTAAATGCTCCTGCACTAGTATCTTTTTTCAGGCTATGAATAGACATGAATACGCTTATGCAGCTCGTCGTTGTGATGCTAAGATGGTCATTGCTCCTGGCTACTACCAGTGGCGAGATGGAGGCGAAAAGCACATGAATGACCCATTGACTGTCGCCAACTTACAGGTTATATACATTTTGCTAAATATTCAAAATTATGTTTTTCCTACAAAAAAGCTGGTATTACTAATTAAATATTCCTGCTCCAGATGAATGAAAAAAAGATTTAATAATTAATTGGGATAAATAATTAGCTTAGTGTCATCTATCACATATATAAATAAAATAAGCAATGTACATGTATATCTTGTTTGGTAATGGATTCAAATATGACTAAGCTCTGATTCGCTGATAAACCCTAATGTAGAGCCTGTTTAATTAACTCTTTCAGTGAGGGAAACCGTTTTAAGGGCATTTACATTTTCTTTACAACAAAAATATTAATCTAGATGGAACAAATGGGCAGGTGCAGATCTCAAATGAAGCAGAAATGGAAAAAAGTAAGGGATTTCTATTTGTAGGATGCTTCTAAGAACAACAGTAAATCTGCTTACAATCGATTCGTGGAATCCGCTGTTGAAAGTGCTAAGCATTGCACCCTGAGAGGCCAGCTGGATTTCAATTATCCCGCTGAGGCTCTAGAGCTATCTGAAATAGAACCTGCTGCCAGCATAATCAAGAGGTTTTGTACCGGTAAGTCTCAATGAATAATAAAATGTTACAATAATATTATTTTTGTCTTAGCTTAGATATTTTATGTTTATTTTGAATGAACAGTATAATAACAGTATGCACAATTTTTTTGAGGAAATGGTGGGTGGTTCAAATCAAACACTATACATCTGTACATTCCGTGACAACATATTTTGCTATGTTATGATCTAATCAAACCTTATGCCTCTGCACATTCAGTGAGAACATACTTTATTATGTTATGTTCTAATCAAACCCTATGCATCTGCACATTCAGTGAGAACATACTTTATTATGTTATGTTCTAATCAAACCCTATGCCTCTGCACATTCAATGAGAACATACGTTATTATGTTATGTTCTAATCAAACCTTATACATCTGCACATTCAGTGAGAACATACTTTATTATGTTATGCTCTAATCAAACCCTATGCCTCTGCACATTCAATGAGAACATGCTTTATTATGTTATGTTCTAATCAAACCTTATACATCTGCACATTCAGTGGGAACATACTTTATTATGCTATGTTCTAATCAAACCCTATACATCTGTACATTCAGTGAGAACATACTTTATGTTTCGTTCTAATCAAACCCTATACATCTGCACATTCAGTGAGAACATACTTTATTATGTTACATTCTAATCATACCCTATACATCTGCATATTCAGTGGGAATATACTTTTTTATGTTATGTTCTAATCAAACCCTATACATCTGCACATTCAGTGAGAACATACTTTTTAGCCCGCCTTTTAATTTTAATTAAAAAAGGTGGGCTATTGCAATTAAAGTTCGGCGTCGTCGGCGTCGGCGTCGGCGTCGGCGTTAACATTTACTTGTGGGCGCGATAACTTGAAAAGTTTTTCATGTTTCCTTCCCAAATTTGTTTTGCATGTTACTAATGACCACTTCTCGGACAAGTTCAATAATGGCTGAAAAAAAATTCAAAATGGCCGACTTTTTGCGATTTTTCACCTTTTACGTCAATAATTTGACCTTGTGGGCGCGATAACTTGAAAAGTTTTTCACGTATCCTTTTCAAATTTGTTATGCATGTTACTAATGAGCAGTTCTCGGACAAATTTAATAATGGCCGAAAAAAAAAAAAAAATGGCCGATTTATTGCGATTTTTCACATTTTACGTCAATAATTTGACCTTGTGGGCGCGATAACTTGAAAAGTTTTTCACATATCCTTTTCAAATTTGTTATGCATGTTACTAATGACCAGTTCTCGGACAAGTTCAATAATGGCCGAAAAAAAAAAAAAATGGCCGATTTATTGCGATTTTTCACATTTTACGTCAATAATTTGCCCTTGTGGGCGCGATAACTTGAAAAGTTTTTCACATATCCTCTTCAAATTGGTTATGCATGTTACTAATAAGTAGTTCTTGGACAGGTTCAATAATGACCAAAAAAAAAAAAAAAATGGCCGATTTATTGCGATTTTTCACATTTTACGTGAATAATTTGACCTTGTGGGCACGAAAACTTGAAAAGTTTTTCACATATCCTCTTCAAATTGGTTATGCATATTACTAATAAGTAGTTCTTGGAGAAGTTCAATAATGGCTGAAAAAAAAAAAAAAATGGCCGATTTATTGCGATTTTTCTCATTTTACGTCAATAATTTGACCCTGTGGGCGCGATAACTTGAAAAGTTTTTCACATATTCTCTTCAAATTTGTTATGTATGTTACTTATAAGTAGTTCTTGGACAAGTTCAATAATGGCTGAAAAAAAAAAAAAAAATGGCCGATTTATTGTGATTTTTCTCATTTTACGTCAATAATTTGACCTTGTGGGCGCGATAACTTGAAAAGTTTTTCGCATATCCTCTTCAAATTTGTTATGCATGTTACTAATAAGTAGTTCTTGGACAAGTTCAATAATGGCTGAAAAAAAGTTCAAAATGGCCGATTTATTGCGATTTTTCTCGTATAACGTCAATAATTTGACCTTGTAGGCGCGATAACTTCAACATTTTCACAAGTATCCTCCTCAAGTTTGTTATGCATGTTACTAATAAGCAGTTCTTGGACAAGCTCAATAATGGCCGGAAAAAAAATCAAAATGGTCAACTTATTGCCATTTTTCACATTTATTTTACGTCCATAATTTGACCTTGTGGGCGCGATAACTTGAAAATCGGCTGGTTTAACATACCATTTATATCTTGGGTTGTTATTTACGTGATGACATTCGTCTTTACTTTCTTTATCATAATTCGGCGGCGGGCTATTATCGAGTGTGCTCTTGTTTAGTTATGTTCTAAATCAAACCTTATACATCTGCACATTCAGTGAGAACATACTTTATTATGTTACGTTCTAAGCAAACCCTATACATCTTCACATTCAATGAGAACATACTTTATTATGTTACGTTCTAATCAAACCCTATACATCTTCACATTCAGTGAGAACATACTTTATTATGCGATGTTCTAATCAAACCCTATGCATCTGTACATTTAGTGAGAACATACTTTACCATGTTATTTTCTAATCAAACCCTATACTTCTGTACATTCAGTGGGAACATACTTTATTAGTTATGTTCTAAATCAAACCTTATACATCTGCAGATTCAATGAGAACATGCTTTATTATGTTACGTTCTAATCAAACCCTATACATCTTCACATTCAGTGAGAACATACTTTATTATGCGATGTTCTAATCAAACCCTATACATCTTCACATTCAGTGAGAACATACTTTATTATGCGATGTTCTAATCAAACCCTATGCATCTGTACATTTAGTGAGAACATACTTTACCATGTTATTTTCTAATCAAACCCTATACATCTGTACATTTAGTGAGAACGTACTTTATTATATTATGTTTTAATGCTATTAATAAAAATGATAATGTTTAATTTGTATTTGATGTGTGATTGCTTTACTGATCACATTAGTTTTGCATCTATATATCTACATTATTCTGTGTTTCAGGTGCCATGAGTTTTGGCAGTATATCTTATGAAACACATTCCACTCTGGCAAAGGCCATGAACAAGGCAGGTGGGAAGAGTAACACAGGAGAAGGTGGAGAAAACTCTGATAGATATCTCAATACTGACCCGGACCATAACGCAAGATCAGCCATCAAGCAGGTGGCATCCGGTCGTTTTGGTGTCACGAGCTCCTACCTAGCTCATGCTGATGAGCTACAAATAAAGATGGCTCAGGGTGCTAAGCCTGGTGAAGGAGGAGAACTGCCCGGTTATAAGGTCTGTATTAACCACATACATAAACTACATGGTTTATTTTGAATAGTGCTATAATTAATCAAGAATTACTGAACTTTCTTTTCATATATCACACATAGGTATTTATTTAAGTCTGGTCATTTTCATTGATTTTAAAGTGTGAATTGCTGTCTCAAATCCCACCTGAAAGCAAATGAAAATGAGCTTAATTACCTTGTGTGAGTCTTTTCTGACCTAATATAGTAACAATATAAACATACTAATTGATGTTGTGTAAGTGTGGCTCCTGCTCTCCATTTACTAACAACCAGTATTTGCAACAGCAATTATGGTTTAACCCTTTCAAGCCTGAATTTACCATTGTCATCTTCGTCCACTACAAGCCGCGAAGTGCTGTCACAATTCTCGACTTGTAGTGGATGAAGATGATTTGATGTGGTTTAAAAATTAAAGAAAATTGCCATGTATTGGTAAACCAGCTTTATGGAAATTTTCATTTTAAAATCACTAGTTGTAGGAAAATTAAGTGTGTTTTCAGGGATGTAAAATGATGCTTTAATGGATCGTGAGGACTTAAAGGGTTAAGTGTAGGTGCAATTACACTAAAAACAATCACACATGATAACATGAAGAGTTTCAGCTAATATGTTTAGCTGCCTGTGGGCTCGTTCACAATTGTCCAAATTACACATACTGAGCGAGTAATACAGCTTGTGTCCTTAATCCTTGGGTTTAATTTGTAAATTTATACATACGTTTTTTTTGTCATTCTCAAGAGCACCCAGAGACTTGAAGCCCTTGGTACTTTTTTTTATGGTTATAAGATTATGAGCAATTATGAACTCTCTTCATTTGGCACTGTGGTTACTGTTTTTTTGCCATAAACTTTGTCATTTTAAGTTCAAAAACTGTGTACATAATTTTGTAAGTAGCATTTATAATATGACTAAAATATATCCACAGTTCAACACTGAGTGGGAGCCACGTTTTGCCTCGTCTCAATTTCAAAATACTAATTGTCTAATTTATAGATAATAATGTACAAAAGAGTGAAAGTACATATCAATCGCTGCATTCTAAGGATTGATGAGGGTTGCTGTAGCTTGACTCGGTATAAAATTTATATGGCGTCAGATACGAATGATAATATTTGCATTTTGCAACTGTAGAGATGAGTGCATGTCCTAATTAAAGTACATGTTCTTGAGTTTGTCAAAGTTGCCCTGATGATTGATACAAATAATGCAGCCCTCATCATGTACATAGAATGCTTTGAATGTCTAAACTACATTTTTTCATATTTTAGGTGGCCAATGGCTGCATAGGTTCACAAAAAAGGTGACTTAGCGAGTTAACTGATCCCAACATACATGTGTAGTAGGCCTTTGTTGTGCCTGTTTTTTTTACTGTAAATTCTGAAATGATTCTATCCTTCTATCATTTGTTTTTCTTGTCAAAATAATTACCTCACATAAATGTTAGTCTCACAATAAAGAGTATGTAGCTCTTTTGTAATTATGAAATGGTGATGCTTTTTTATTATTAATTCTGCATAGGCACGAAATCTCATTTTTACAGCCATAATACAAATGTTTAAATTACTACAAGCAAATGCAATCATTAATGAATTAGCTTCAATGCTATATCAAAGTTTTTTTCCTAAATTTATTATGCCATGTTTCTTGTAAATATTTCAGACAGTGTATATTTTTTATGACAGGTGACAAAAGAGATTGCAGATACACGTCATTCTATCCCTGGAGTAGGATTGATCAGCCCCCCTCCTCATCATGACATTTACTCTATTGAAGATCTATCTGAGGTTTGATAATATTCATTTACCATAAGCATACCCACAATCAAGTACAACTGGAAATAATTGTTGTGGATGGTGTCCATTCGCTCGTCTGTGATGTTCATACCTGCTGTCTATTATGCTATGGTCCCTCAAGGCTTTTTAAGCCTCCCGATGCTTTTGGGCATCGCCACCATGCGGCAGTAGCTCGGCAAATGCACAACAGTTGGCGAACATTCAACGAGATAAACCAAGGTGAAAAAGGTTGTGGTCACATTGGCGATGTTCCCATCATGCTCTGCTAAGCATCCGCAATGCTATGCTGTGTGCTTCCACGTAAAATCTCTCCACCTTTTATATGCTCTCCACCAGGCACTGTATCATCGCAGTGACGTTGTCAAGACATTACCACGACATCCACAAGACATCACTATTATGCAGCTGAAACATCCCCAATATTCGTCTGTTGCACACCGAAGGATCACTGACTATCACCGATTCTAAAAGTACATCGTTATCTGTTAGCCAATGTAGCATCGATTATTCTCCGAATCTTCCCTGATGCATTTCACAGAATATTCGTCAAAATGTCTGTTATACTTCCCCAAATATTCCCAGAGGGTTTGTCAATACATTGCGTGTGTTTTCTCGTGGGTCCACACGTTTGACATCGGAACCGCTCGCTTTTTCATTGCCAGTACATTGCCGGACATTCTGGCTCTCGTGGGACCGTAGCATTAGTAATTTTTACTAGTTTCTTATTTGGACATTTTTAGGCCTCAACCAAAATGTGGTTGACATTTATTTGACATGCTGCTTTTATCTAAATAATTATCTCATTTTTTTTAAATGATTACTAGAGGCTAAGATGTATTTCCATTGCCGACAGACGTTATTTTCTATTTAAATGTGTGTATATTTTTGCATTAAGCAATTGTTCAAACAAAATCAATAATAATGTAAGTATTATTTTTCGCAGTTGATATATGATCTGAAATCAGCCAACCCTTGTGCTCGTATAAGTGTGAAGCTGGTGTCTGAAGTAGGTGTCGGAATAGTGGCATCTGGAGTGGCCAAGGTAAGCAACATGCACTTTGAGGCGCTGCCATCAATTTTTGTGCGTTGTATAGTAGGTGTGAATTTATTTGTTTGTACTTTAGTCAAGTGTGAATGATGCAATGAATATACATGTGATGGTACATTATTTAATCAATTAGATATTTGTTTTAAAATGGAAATTATACATGCTGATATAAAATATAACATTTGTATGACAGTGTAAAGCCGAGCACATCACTATATCTGGTCATGATGGTGGAACTGGAGCTAGTAGTTGGACCGGCATCAAACATGCTGGTTTACCTTTTGAGCTTGGTATCGCAGAGACACATCAGACCTTAATGCTGAACCAACTGAGATCTAGAGTGGTACTACAGGCTGATGGCCAAATTAGAACTGGTAAAAAAAATTCATTTTTCTTACCACAATTAGATATTCTGTAGCAACTTTGGATTTGAAAATGCCAGGTATTTTATTTTTAATTTATGTTAATTTTTAATGGGTTATGTTGTGTGGCTACCTCCAGATCTGGTTTGTGATGGGATATTTACCATTAAAAGTGAAGGTTTATAGTCTCATATGTTGTCCATGGAGCCATCAGCCAACTTTTTAAATTTTACCCCCTGGTACTTTTCTTGACCTGTATTTCATTTCAACTCACTGGGAGCATATAGTTTGGGTGCGGGTAACTTTTCCAACATATACCCATCTCTGTCCTACCAGATACTGTTTTATCAAGCCGTGATTGAGCACACGTGACAGACAGTAGATAGAAAAAATCGCCACGTTGAAGGTTGAAGCCAGAGCCTCTTATCATGCGAATGAACAAAAATGCCCAGTCATCCCATTATCATGGCATAATAATGTATATCACTTATACTTATTTATAATATGCAGTGATTTGTTATTTCTTTTCGATTATTATTAGACCTAAAAAAGGAAACCTCCGTGCTCCAGATAACATGCGTATATGCGTAAAATACGCATGTAAAAACAAAAAAACTCATTAATAGAAAATCTGAGGAGTATTATTACCCAATAAAATACCCATCAAAATAAAAAGAAACAGGAAAAATGAAACGATTTGTTGTATTTTGTACGTGAGCACTCAGCAGAACTATGTGACCTGAGTGTAAGAAAAAAAATGATCAATAAAGCTTTCATGTTGTTGTATGAAAAATACTCGTTGTATATTTTGTCATCATATTTCACTCCTCATCACCCATTTCAATGAGTGAAATACTCCTAAAACCAAAAAAATATCTGGAGCTTTGAACTTTCTTCGATAATTTCTTCATAATAATATACTGTATTCACTGACCAATTCTAAAGTCCCTCATAGGTAAAGCAATTGTAGTGGCATTTTTTTTCTTAAAAAAATACAATAATTTTATCTGTGACTGCCTGACTGTTTACAGGACGAGATGTAGTGATTGCTTCATTGCTTGGAGCTGATGAGTTTGGCATGTCTACAGCACCTCTTATTGTGATGGGCTGCACCATGATGAGAAAATGTCATCTAAACACCTGTCCCGTAGGAGTAGCCACTCAGGTGTGTTTCTATAGACCACAGCGCAATATAATTTATCACAATATTTGTGCCACATATGCCACTGAAAAACTACGGTACTTGAAAGGTCATCCAGTGACCATTGCCTAGAACAATGCCAAGCAAATTGTTGCCATAAGCCATTTTTAATGAAAGATCCAAGACGTTCAAAGTCTCATAAAGCACAGCATTATAACATCATTTGATATTAAAACACGCCTAATCAAATTAACAGTCGTTTTTGACAGCAATAGATCTACAGTTTCTGTACTGTACTCACTTTTATCTGCTCTCAGCGGCCACATAACTGCACTATTTATAGCAGAGTCATGCTGTGCACGGTCTCAAACACTTGTGAATATCTGATATTAATTTTAGTCAATAGGGTGGGATCTCCTGATATTAATTTTAGAAATAAACTTTGCTCCTGTGACCTGATAGATAAAATTGATATTAGCTTGGGCGGTAATCCTAATGATAATTATACAAAGTTACAAGATATTTTAATTAAATTAAAAGAAAAACATCTTCCAAAAAAAACAATAAAATTTTATAAGCAGAAGCACAAGAAAAGGCCCTGGATCACCCGAAGCATAATTTAATCTATTAATTTAAAAAAACAGGCTATATAAGTTATTGAAAGTAACTCCTACAAGTTCACTACATTATACTACCCTCAAAACAATATATATTAAAATCGTCAATAGGCTAGCTAAAAAGCATTACTACTTTTCCAATTTACAAAAATGTAAAGTAGACATAAAACAGAGCTGGTCTACTATTAACCAATTATTATCTAAAAAGGGTAAGAAAACAAGCATTCCTGATTTCTTCAAAATAGATGGTAATATTATTACAGGTAAAAAAAGTATAGCTAATAACATAAATAATTTTTTTTATCAATATTGGATCAAAATTAGAAAGAGAAATAAATGTTCCCTGTGATAAAAAACTTCAGTCACTTTTTGTCAGACAAATGAGATGCAAATTTTAACTTCACAGCTGTTGATGAAAATGATATTAGAAAAATAGCAGATAAATTGGACAATAAAAAATTTGTGGAATAGACGGAATATCTAACATTATTATGAAATCTATAATCAATATTTTAATTAAACCATTAACCATTATTATTAATCAAATGTTGGAAACTGGTGTTTTCCCAGACAAACTTAAATTTGCCAAAGTTATTCCTTTATTTAAAAAAGGAGATCCCACCCTATTGACTAATTATAGACCTATTTCTCTTCTCCCATCTCTTTCAAAGATATTTGAAACAGTTATAAACCAACAATTATATGATTATTTTGAAAACTCAAACCTGTTCTTTAAAGGTAAAGGCCATTCCACTTAAAGGCCATTCCACTGAAATGGCATCTTTAATACTTGTAGACAGAATTTTATCCTTTATGGATAATGGTGATACCCTATTGGCATATTCTTGGACTTATCAAAAGCTTTTGACACTCTGAACCACAATATTTTACTACATAAATTAAAACACTACGGATTATCTAAAAACTCGACTGGAATGATAAAAAATTACCCAGAAAATAGATCGCTATATGTAAACTTTGATAATGTTCATTCAGACCATCAAAAAAATTCTACTGGTGTACCACAGGGTTCAATACTCGGTCCATTATTGTTTCTGATATATGTGAGCGATCTCCACAATTCAAGTAAATTGTTCCAGTTTATTCTCTTTGCCGATGATACAACTTTATTAACAAAGAAAGGCATAAATAATAATTTATTAAACAGAGAATTATGTAAAATATCTATTATCTCTAAAAGTACCTAAATCAAAATGCATATTATTTCATCAGCCACAGAAAAAAATCATAGAACCAGAAATATTAATAAATGGAAACAAAATAGATTGTGTCAATAATTTTATTTTTTTCAGATTAATAATCAGTAAACATTTAAATTGGAACAACCATATAGATCACACATCATTAAAAATATCACGAGTAATTGGGACTAAGACACACTGTACCAATAGATGCTCTACTTTTACTCCACAATTCCCTTGTATTGCCACATATAAATTATTCTTTGCTAGTTTGGGGACATAATCCATTTCGAATCACAAAACTGTCTCCGAATCATAACGTTTAGCAATATATTTGCACACTGTAATCCATTTTTTTAAAAACTTGCGCCTCTTAAAAACTAAAGACATATTCAAAATAAAACAGCTGAAATTCTATTACAAATATCGAAAAAATAACTTACCTCTGTACTTTCAAAATCTTTCTATTAAAGCAAATAATCACTCACAACACCAGGAATCAAAATATATACAGATGTCGCATTAAACATGATTTTGCAAAACAGTCATTATTTTTCTCTATACCGGAAACCATAAACAACTGTGCAATAAATATCAAAGAAAAATTGACCACCCACAGTATCGAAGGTATGTCAATGTACGCCAAAAACTTTTAATTAACTTATTATAATTTAGAATGTAATATCCCTGATTGTTATGTATGTGTACATGACGTATAATGTTATATAGTTTTTTATCCTGCGGGCGCCCGATGTTGAGTCAGTGTTGGCCCGCCGTCTATGATGTCGCCCCAACATTTATCCAACGTTGTGTCGACGCCTCGTATTCGCTGGGTATGTGTATAAATGTATAATTCTATATTGCTTTTATTCTTCTTCTTCTTCTTCTTCTTCTTATTATTATTATTATTATTATTATTATTATTATTATTATTATTATTATTATTATTATTATTATTTTTATTTTTATTTTTATTATTATTATTATTATTTTTATTATTTTTATTTTTATTATTTTTATTTTTATTATTTTTATCATTATACATATTCAATTATAATTTTCTTTCTAGGGTGGCCTCCATGATAGCGACCTATGGTTTAAGTGGAGGTCTCCTAATCATTGCTATGCTAATAATTAAAATATGTAAATGTTTTTATTTGATCAAATAAATGAATCTGAGTCTGATATCTCAACAAACATGAGGCATTGATCTAATGTCATCTCAATAATGGTCCGCTGTCTATGACGCTGTCCCGGCATTGAAGCAATGTTGGCTCAACACCTTGTTTTTATGGTGAAATTGGTATGTTGGGTTATTTTTGATTTTTTTACAAAAAGATAGACAATTCTGTATATTACAATATACATGTATATTCTTACAATGTCAGGACCCTGAGCTGAGGAAGAAATTTGCTGGAAAGCCAGAATACCTAGTCAACTTCCTTTTCATGCTAGCTGAGGACATAAGAGGATATATGGCTAAATTAGGATTTCGCACAATGGGTGAAATGGTTGGACATGTAGAGCGCCTCAAATTTCAACCTGCTGAGACTGTACCAAAAGCTAAGACTTTGGATTTCGCTGCAATATTAACCAATGCTCAAGATTTGCAACCTGCTTCAAGCCCATTTGGTGGAACGGTGCCACAAAATTTTGATCTTGAGAAAAGAATGGTAAGTTACTTATTAATGCTTTACCAGCAAATCAGTTCCATATTAAGCTTATATATTGCATAATTATAATAATACAGGATTTAATGTTTTTTCCGATTACTGTTCAACAGGATTATGTATTGATTGAAAAAGCTATGGATGTGCTTGAAGGCAAAGCCAAGAAGGTTGATATAAATATGATCTGCACAAATGAAGACAGAACCTTGGGAGCTACTCTGAGTTATGAAGTCTCTAAGTTAGTGAGAACTTTTTTTCTAAGTACAGTATAACCTGCTATGAGCAGCCACCCTTGCGACACAGGAAAAATGGCCATTTAAGGCAGGTGGCTGCTCATAGGAGTTACATTTGTGTACAAAGTGTTGTTTCTCAACGTTTGTTACAGTTTTCATATGTTGTGCTTTTATTAAATATTTTTCTGCTGCGTGCACTCAAGGGGTTAATAAAGCTATACTGTGATTAGTACCTTGAAGGTTTTAACTGTTTTTAGACGTTATGTAGAAGAAGGTCTACCAGACAAGAGCATTAACATCAAGCTTATTGGGTCCGGTGGGCAAAGCTTTTGTGCATTCCTAGCCAAAGGCATCTATGTGGAGCTGGAAGGAGATGCCAATGATTATATAGCTAAGGTCAGTTTGCAAGGGGAATTTTTTTTTCCATACTGATCACAATCTATTCCGCCCTTTTTTATTTTCTAGTCTTTTTTTTTTTTTTTTTATATTCTAGTCTTTTTATTTCATGTTTAAAGCTGTAAATACTCACGTTATGTAGGGCTTTCAGCTTAAAATGAAATAAAAATAGGTCCTACTTAAAAAAATAGCCAACTGAAAATGGTATACTATATTGCTTCATTCTGTGATTACATTTTATTAATTACCTATCCTGGTAATTTCACCATTCACTCCTCACAGCAAATGAAAATTAATCAGTTTTATAAATACCCAAGTTAAATTTATCAGTTTGGACCACCCTATTTTGATGGTGATAATTCTTGTTGAATTATTTAATTTTATAATAATTTTGTCAAATATTGCAAAATATGTGTCACTAGCAAGTAAAAGACTAAAGAGTCATAAATTCAGACTTACGTTTGATGAATGATGTGTTTATGTATTGCAAACACTGGTAGTTTTAAACAGCACAAATAACAATAGTTATTATTATATTTGGTTAATCTGCATTGTTTACATAGTACACTGTACCAGAATCGTAAAAGCTAATCATTTTTAAGTCTGGGCTTATAATTCACATATTAATCACAGGGGTTGTCTGGAGGGAAAGTCGTAATCTATCCCCCAAAAGATTTGATGGATGCTTTCAAATCTGAGGATAACATTATTGTTGGAAATGTGGTGTTGTACGGAGCTACATCTGGCCAAGCGTACTTCCGTGGTCAAGCTGCTGAGAGATTCTGTGTCAGAAATTCTGGTGCAACTGCTGTATGTGAGGTATGTATGAAAAATCAATAGTATATAATATTTGTTGTTCAATGTCATAAACAACAATAAGGCAAGTCCTACTGGTAATTTTTTTCAATAAATAAAAATTGTGTTTATACACATGAGCTCTGTGAGTGACTCCATATATAAATTGCTGTGTAGTTAGAGACATTTATGTTTTTATTCCAGATGTGTTTGTCTTAAGAGCTCTTATAACTTATAACAGTGTCAGAGTCATAACTTATAACAGTGTCACAGATCTAGACATTTAGACCTGGGCCTGTATTATCATACAAGTTACGTTATACGGGCCCAGTGCTTCAGGGGTTAATATTCATTATTGACAGGGCTGTGGTGATCATGGATGTGAATATATGACTGGAGGACGTGCTATTATATTGGGAAAAACTGGCAGGAACTTTGCCGCTGGGATGTCAGGTGGACTTGCTTTTGTATTGGACAGGTAAACATATTATTATTTTTACTATTCTCTTTTCTACCTTGAACCATTGCCTGCCAAGACTAAGCATGCATCATTTGACACCCTTTAACCGCCAAATTATTCAATTGGAATTTTCCCCCACTTGAAGTTGTGTCTCGCTGACGCGATCCACAACTTCAAGTGAGTGATAATTATTCAGATTTGACAAAATGGAGGTCAACTGTTTTCAAATATTGCTGATTGATATCACATTTTATCTTTAAGGTGGTACTTAATGTGCTAATAAAAAATGAAAAGCCGAATATATGCGACACCAGCGGTTAAAGGGTTAAACATCCATGTCGCATACATTCACAATGCTCTTGCAGCCTATGTTTTATATATCACACTACTGTAGTATTATTGAGCAACTTATAATGTTTTCTAAAGATCTGATTAACTTTTGGGAAGAACCCATTAAAATAAAAAGGCTGATGTCAGCCATCTTTGGTTGTGGTCATGTGCCACAGCTTTAATTTTTTGGTCAAGGTGCCTGAGCTCCTGTTGGTGTAGTGTTGGTGTAGTATTCTACTCCTGAACATAAGCATAATGCTCTGTCACATGGCAAAATCTGCAAATCACTGCTTGATACTTAAATTTCTCTGAATACGAGATTTAGGCACTTTGTGAATTCAGCGTATGTTTTACAAGATGGCACCATATTTTTTCTGTGAGCACCCTTCTGCCTAACCTGCAAAACCGATTGGCCAGATGAAAATGAAAGCTTCTACAATGGTTGAGACCTGTATGTATTTTGAGCACATTCAGAAACCTGGCTTCGCCGGGTAGGCCCATATATGTGATTAATAAAAACTTGATAGATGTATATTTGCTTTTAGAGAAAATGTAGTTTTCTGCTATTTGTATTGCGTGTTTGGTAAACCAAAATCTGCAATTTTCTAGCATTCAAACTGGCTTACTGATTGATTCTGTTTTCAAAGTGACAAAGTGTTCCAAAGTAAATGTAATATGGAAACTGTGACGGTGGAAGAGGTGGAAGAATTGGAAGACCTGCAGTGGTTAAAAGATACAATACAAGACTACAAGGATGTGACAGGATCAGAAGTAGCTGAGAGACTGCTACTGAACTGGCCTGCTTCAGCCAGTGAATTAGTAAAAGTGAGTCTGTTATGGGATTGAAATTATATTTTATTAGGAGATTTAGAGCATGCAATGTCATATCTATATATTGTTGATTATTATAGTGATCAATATTATTTGTTCAATAGAATTTTTTTATCACATTTACTTTAAAATTCTAGTTTTATAAGTCACATTTAACCCTTTAAGCCCTCACGATGCATTAAAGCATCATTTTACATCCCTGAAAACACACTTAATTTTCCTACAACTAAGGGTTTTAGAACGAAAATTTCCATGAAACTGGTTTACCAATACATGGCAGTTTTTTTAAATTTTTAAACCACATCAAATCAAGTACCAAGCATAGACGTGATCAGAGATCAAGGACTTAAGTGATGATACTGGATTCATACCTTTCAATTTTATATAACCATCACAGAAGAACAAAATAAACAGTAGATTTAGTCTGATGATATTATACATCTGCAAGACATACCCTAATTGTCTTTTAGCCTATTATTTTCACTCGTTTATATTTTTCAAATCTTGAAAAGAATTGTACATTTTCTGTTTGTTCTATTTTCAAAAACAGACACTAGGCCTACTATTTGATTTTATAATAATATTTTTCCAATAGTTAACTTGTAAGATGTTAGCAAGACTGTGTAATAGGCCTACTGTCAAAGAAAGAAAAAAATATATACAATTACTGTTTACATGAATTAAAGAGGGTTAGTGTTAATCAAATGTCACTTACTTGACCCATAATTGAACAAATAATGTGTATTTACTCTGCACAGACCGAACTTGATATTTATTTACAGAGTTTGAACTGGTATAAAAAGCACTTGAATCATCCCCATTTGTGTACTCTGAAGTATTTATGGCAAAGTGAGCAAAACAAAAAGATATGAAGTATTTGTCATTTCAATTGCATCCGATGAGCCCATATCATACTTTTGTACTTTCAATCTGTAGTGTCATACTACATGTATTGAATAACCACTCTCTCTCAGGTCTTTCCTCATGAGTATCGGCGAGCACTGCATGAAATGGAACTGGAAAAAGCCGGTGTTAAGCAACCTGAGAAAGAGAATTCATCTGAGCTGTGTAACACATATGGTGAAGATATTATAGTATCCGAATCAAGTCTGAAAACACCCGCTAAGAAGGTAACATTTCACTAATTTATGTCATATAGCAAAGATGCAATATTTTCAGAAGATTGTTAAGTACTTTGTTTGACAGTACTGTTTGATGAATGTGTATTAGGTACTTCTGCTGTATAAAATTTTGCAAGTTTTCGTAGATTACTGTATTGATTATCTCAATCTTACATTTCATTAATGATGTTATTACAAAATGTAATATCTAGGTTACTGACTGATATATTAAAATCCATAATGTGGAAGAGTTTAATGGCATTGAAAAAGGTAGGCCTATTTTTAAAAAAAGTATTATGTTATTGTATTTTTTTGTGAGAAAACTTGTTTGTACATACTGAGACCAAAATACTGTAAGCCCTACATGCCTTTAAAAAGTGTCTCTTAATTGTGAAAGTGTCAATAAGCAGGAAAACAGTTTGACTTGTGTTGTAACAAATGTAACTTAATCTACTGTAAGGTTTCTCTCATGTGAATCAGATGTTAGGTTAGCATCGCAGGTTAGCTTGAGAAAATATGTCTCTGTAATTACAGGGAGAGTTTGACTTTGATGAAGATTATGGAACGAAAATGATGAATGGAAAAGGGGATGAGCATGATGCAAAAATCCAGGATATCGAAGATGTTATTCCTGATGTTGCAAAAACTGTAAATGGACCGATTGATAAAACACGGTACAGCTAGCATTGTTTAAAAGTTTACTGCAATTATGTTGTCTTGTATCATACTATACTATAAAAATGTTACTGACATCAGGTGAAACATTATTTGAATAAAACTTATCAGTTATCACAATGACCAAAAATTGTTTAAACATTTTCATCCTTTTCCTGGCATTTTAAATAATATTTTTTACTTATGAAAAGTTCTTTGATAAGTTTGTCTTCAAAATTTTAGCAAATTTGGATAATTTTCTGAAAGGGTTGAGATGTGTTGACTTTTGTTGTTTAGTGAGCGATCAATATTATTATTAATGTTTAAAGTTAATAGAGATTTTGCTTTATATGTCACAGGGGATTTATGAAGTACAAAAGAGCGACTCAACAATACCGTAAACGTGATGTCAGATTGAATGACTGGGAAGAGGTGCATGACCATCCCACAGTGAGACAGGGCTTACGAGTGCAAGCTGCTCGGTGAGAAATTTAAACACTATCAATATATCGGCTCCTTAGATATGAAAAGGTGTATCTGCCACTTTGGTAGTGGCAGATACACCCTTTCATTTCTTAGGGGACGAATTATGTTGTTGTTCTATGACTATAGCATAGTATAATTTATATATGTGCTAAGTTATTATTTAAACTTAAACACATTTGAAATTGTCTTGCTACCGAGACCTACAACTTCAAGTGGGTTAAAATCACTTATAATTTGTCACCATGGTTTTAAAGGGTCGTATCTTCCACTTTGTAAAGTGGCAGATACGACCCTTTAACCCTTACAGTGCAGGGATCGACTTTAGTCGTCAGAATCTGACGTCTATAGATGTCAGATTATGATGTCTAAAGTCTATCCCAGCACCATAAGAGTACAAGTATTTCTGATGGCCATAGACCCATATTATAGGTATTAAAATGAAGCAGAAAGAGCTAAGTAAGACATTTATGATGATATTAAAACCCTTTAGTTTCTATGTTTCCAACAAAAATAATTCAGCATTGTAAAAGTTAAAACGAAGGTGACGAATTATTGAATTTGAGATCAAACATTTCCAAATATTTATGTTTAAACACTCATTTCATTCCCAATAACAGTGATTTAATTGGCTAATGAAACTTTTCTATATCTCTTGGATCTATTTCAGTTGTATGGATTGTGGTGTACCTTTTTGTCAGTCTGAACATGGCTGTCCTTTGGGTAATATCATTCCAAAATGGAATGATCTTGTATTTCAGGTTAGTGACACAATTGTGTTTTCTACTTGATTTTGAACAAATTAACATTTGCTGTAGTTTATGCTTTGTTGAAGTGATGAAATAAAGGATGTGAAGCAATCACGAAATGTGTTTTATTTAACTTTCATAGAGCACATGTTAATGGTGGTGTTATGGGTACTGGTAAACATGATGATAGAATATTACGGTTGATGTTCACTCGTATAACTGTGATCCATCAAGTTTAATATCTAAGTATTAATGAATTCATTTATGATTGCAGGAGAACTGGAAAGAAGCTCTGCACATGCTCCTGCAGACAAATAACTTCCCTGAGTTCACTGGACGAGTGTGTCCAGCTCCATGTGAGGTTGGTATTGCTGTCAGTACTAGTGTCCTGATTTGATGATAACACACACATATAATTCCAAAGCATGAAAAAAAATTTCTTATCTTTTCATTTATATTGATGTTCTAAACAAAGCCTTAGTAATTTATCTGATAACATTATAAAATGCCTAGAAATTTTCACAGGGTTCGTCCGTCATAAAGGGTGTCCAAAACACAGGGAAACCATCACAAACGCACATAAATCTTTACAGAGCTTTGGTTGCCACCTATAAGATCCCCTTCTCCTTAGTGCTAGACTTGCCATTGAACAACCATACTTTTATACTTTTTGACGAACCATGTTTTCACTTTTATTTTTTCTGCAGGGTGCATGTGTCTTGGGTATTAATGAACCACCTGTTACAATCAAGAACATTGAGAATGCCATAATTGATTATGGCTGGAAACAAGGCTGGATGGTACCCGAGCCCCCTGAACACAGGACAGGCAAGTCTGTGGCAATTGTAGGCAGTGGACCTGCTGGACTAGCTACTGCAGCACAACTCAACAAGGTTTGACAGTGTTTTTATACAAATCTTGCAAACTTTTCCACAATAATTTTCAATAGCATCTGGTTATGTAGCTGCATGCAAAATCAAATTGCATTTTTAAATGTAAAACTTTATCTTAAATGAATACCTTCAAGGGTTATTTATATTGCACAGTAGGCCCTACTATAAACAGCACTCAACACTTCAGGCCTTTCAACAGTTTAGAGCGCCGTATATGCACAACTTCGATGACAAATATGTGACCCGGCCACGATTCTATTTGAGCCACAAACAGAGTGTATAAGCCATCGGGGGTTGGGGATGTGTCAAAAAGCTAGTGCTACTAACCACTTTTAGTAGATTAATGATGTTTCAATTTATGTTGCTTTGTGTAGATACATTATCAATTAATCACACATTTTTATGTAAACAGTGTGGGCACAATGTGACAGTGTTTGAAAGAAATGATCGAGTGGGAGGTCTCCTACGCTACGGTATTCCAACTATGAAACTCGGCAAAGATGTAAGTAGCTTTTATATACTTTATAGTTTTGTTCATAAATCAGATTACAAAAATCCATGAGATGTTAGTTTTTATCCCCCGCCCGTAGAGGAAGGGGAATTTTAGTCGCGCCAGGCGTATGTCACGTTTTCTTGTGGGCGCAAAAACTACGGGTCAAATTCTTTCGAAATTTTAACATGACATTTCTAGCAACATGGGGATGTGCAAGTGATTTTTTAAAGATGCTCCAAAATGCAAAATTTTTGTGGGCGCAAAAACTTAGTCAGAAATTATTCAAATTTTACTATCACATTCCCTACGATAATGAGATGTGCAGTTGATTTTTTCAAGGTTTTATTGAAATTGAAAATGGCCGCCACGGATCAACTTTAATTATTTTGTTGTGGCCCAAAAACTAAAAAACTAGTTTGGTGATTTTTTTTGAAATTTTTACATCACATTCCTAGCAACATTGGGATGTGCAAGTGATTATTTAAAGATACTACCAAAATTCAAGATAAAGTTCTAGTGAAATTCAAAATAGCCCCCATGGATGAAATAAATAATTTTTTGTAGTCGGGAAAATATAAAAATTGAGGTCAGAAATAATTCACACCCACCATCTGAAAGTATGCATGTGATTTTACTGAAATTTAAAATGGCCACCACAAGTCAACTTTTTAAATATTTGTGACCGCAAAAACCTTATTAATGATGGGGGATGATATAGGACTTCAGGCCTCTTGCTCTTTTAGTTTTATTATATAAATGAAGATTTAAAATACATGTATTTCAAAAGCTTATAATTTGCGACAGGCCAGCATGAACCCCATCCAATACTGTAATTTCTGCGTGTTTAGATTTTAGATAAATTGCAACAAAGATTTCAGTGATGATTTTGATTTTATTTTTATTATCTGAGACAATTTAATTTTTTTTGAATACTGAATGAGAATGTGTGATTGTTCTTGCTGATACATCTTTCCTGTCAGGTTGTACAAAGGCGTGTTGATCTGATGACTGCAGAAGGCATTACCTTCAAAACAGGACAAGCTATCGGCAAAGATGTACCTGCTCAACAATTGCTGGATGAAAATGATGCAGTAGTCATTTGTGCTGGATCCACATGGCCACGTGATTTACCCATTCCAGGTAAATTAATTACAAAATTCTCAATGAAAAAATGTATTTATAACAATACTTAATTTATATTTAGTTTAATACAATTTTCAACCCCAAGGCATTGCCCAGTATAATTTGCTATTCAATCTTTAAACTTTTTGCTTGATTGATATAGTATTTGTCATACATTTAAACCTTTGAATGAATTAAAACACTTTAATTTTGAAAAATTGATATAACAAATTTCAAATAATAATAAAAAATTAAAATTTGGGAACATAATTGTAAATCTTGACCGTTAAAGTACCAAATTACATAATTACATATTTATCTCCCGCCCACGAAGTAGAATATTGTCAGCAGCATGTCTGGCCGTGTGTCCGTGTTTTGTCTCTGGACAATATCTTGACAATTAACCGTAAGCCGGATCGATTTGATATTACATAGACACATCACTTAGGGAGTCTAGATGTGCCTTCTAGGGGTCATGACCTAATTTTTTAACGATTTTGAGCCATTATTGCCTTTAATTGATGGCGGATGATAAGTTCAGTTCCCGGACGATATCTCAGAAAGCATTTGCTGGATTGTTTTCATATTGCACATACACATCCACCAGGGGGTGTAGATGTGCCTTTTTGGGATCATGACCTTTGACCTGATTTTTTACCTATGATTTTGAGGCCATTATTGACTTTAATTGATGGCAGATGATAAGTTCAGTTTTCGGATTATATCACCGAAAGCATTCACTGGATTGTTTTCTTATTGCATACACACATCCCATAGGGTGTGTAGATGTTCTTTTTTTGGGGTTATGACCTTTGACCTAATTGTTAACCTTTGAGGCCATTATTGACTTTAATTAACAGCGGAGGATATTGTTAGCATCAGCGCTCTTGTTTAGTCAATGGATGGTATGTCTCGCTGCTGTGACATATGTTGAAATATTCCTGAAAATGTTTTGCAGGTCGTAGTTTAGAGGGTATTTACTTTGCCATGAGCTTCTTGGAGACATGGCAGAAGAAACAAAATGGAAACAATATAGACCACTTGAAAATGTTTGCTGAAGGAAAAGACGTGATTGTGATTGGTGGAGGTGACACTGGTGTGGATTGTATTGCCACTTCTCTCAGACAGGTGTGGTAACCCTCCGGCATGGTTCACCACAGTGCCGGAAATGCCGGCTGCCCGACCGGATGAATTTAAAAAAAAAAGAAAAAATTTAATAATTTTTTTTTATAATTTTTTTTAGTTCTGTTTTGTGGTGTCCTTCCATTTGCGTTTTAAAGATGGCTAACTAACAGTGACTGATTTTGTAATTTAATGGCTTTTAGTATCATTAAGAAAAAACGTGCCAGATATTACTTAGTGGGCAACCACACATGCTGCAAATTGTATGCAGCAGTGTGAGGGTTAAGCTGCTCGCGCGTGCTAAGTTAATATTTTTGAGAGAACGACCGCATGCTTTTTTTTCTGTGGGGAACCCTGCCTCCGGGGATGAATAAATTTTGTAGAACTCATGGGGACAAAAGGGGTTATTTCAATTTGAAATCATTCTAAATTTCTTAGTTAGCTATTCCTGCTTCATTTGAATACCTATGTTATGGGTCTACGGCCATTATAAATTATATTAATTTTTTAAGTGCGGGGATAATCTTTATACATTAGAATCTGGCGTCTACAAATGTCCGATTCTGATAATTTGCAGGAACCCTTTATTTTAGCTGCATATGAATAGTTTTCTTAAAATTAATTAAAACAAGTTCATGGTTGACATGATCCAGGTATAATATTAAATTACATTATTTATCAGATGTGATGTTTAATTCTCTTGCTTCAATATTTTTATAATTTTGGATAGAGAAGAATCAAAAGAATGTATATTTTGCAGGGAGCCAAGAGTATCACCACATTTGAAATTCTGCCGCCGCCACCAAAAGACAGAGCCGATGATAACCCGTGGCCAACATGGCCGAAGATTTTCAGAGTGGATTATGGGCACGAAGAAATACATCACAAGTTTGGGAAAGATCCCCGTATCTTTAACATTGCCAGCAAGGTTTGTTTCTATAATGATAGTTCAAACGATATAATGCAGAGACCATTATATAAATACTATTAAACAACCCTTGTCATACTATGACCATATCATATGGTGAAATTTAATACCAAGAAATGTATGAAAATGGTTAGAATTAGGCCGTCCAGAAAATGGTTAGAATTTGTTTTTTTCATTTGCTGACTTAAGATAGCTCCTAAATGATTTACTGCTGGCTAAGTTGACCCCTTTGGCAATATTTGGACCAATGTTTGCGTAGAAATCATTAAATTTGTTTGATATTGTAGATTTATCTGACACTACATGTAGTTTATTTTTAATAATGAAATATTCAGAAAATTCTGACAGAGATAATCCAGCAGATATACAGCTACATTGTGTCCATGATGATAAATCACAGATTGTAATAGATTCATTGTAATATTTACTGTCAAGAAATGTTTTTTGCAGTGGATTACTGAAAGTCAGCAGCCTGTGTTATGAAAATGTTATAAACATTGTTTTGCAGTTATGTAATCCCATATACCTGCAACTGTAGGCCTAAGGATTATACATATATTAGGGTTAACATGTTTTTAATTGAAACATTGTTTTAAATATACAATAATCGTGATATGATTTTTCAGAAATTCCTTGACGATGGTAATGGCAATGTGTCCGGTATACAGACCGTTCTGGTAGAATGGAAGAAGGACGTGACAGGGCGGTGGCAGATGGCCGAGATTCCAGGTGAGTTCCCAGAAAACACTGGGTATTCACCCAATGCTGTTTCAATGTTGGGCCAGCGTGGAAGATGGTGGGCCAACATTGAAACAGCATTTTCAGCTTCAAATGATGAAAAATATTTTAAAATATGAAAAATAGACATCTCCCAAGTTGAATGATTTGATTAACTGAGCGTCAGCCACACACTATTTTATCACTTTCAGTGGCATTTTATTTGGTTTGAAAATTGTTGGAAACCGAATATAGCATCACAAGGGTTAATACGTTAAATGAATTGTTCATATTATTGTATGCCACCACAGATTCAGAACAAGAATTTAAGTGTGACTTGGTGTTGATGGCAATGGGATTCCTGGGACCAGAAGAGGAGATCATTCAGCAGCTGACACTGAACAAGGATCCCAGGTCCAACATATCTACACCAAGAGGGCGGTACAACACCAGCCTGAAGAAGGTGTATGCGGCCGGTGACTGTCGCCGTGGACAGTCTCTGGTGGTACACGCCATCAATGAAGGACGACAGGCTGCCAGGCAGGTGGACATTGATCTGATGGGGCGTTCTCAACTGGCTGGTCCAGGTGGAATTGTTCAGCTGACGAAGCCCGCTGGCTGTGTCGCCACCACGGCATGATAAACTAGATCACTATAATATATGAACGGATAAATTTGTAAACTGAAAAACCAGTTGAACTTGTCCTTTGTGGTTTTAACCCATAATGCTCTGCTGGACTTGCTTCTCTACCTTAACCATGTAGGTGGCTAATTTTATGCGAACTTTAATAATAAGAAAATGGGTAATTCTTGAACACGTGACTAATATACCGGACACTGATTAAAATTGCATCATGTTATTATTTAAAAATAAGTGGGCAATAGATAGGCTTACGATGTTTGACTAACATGATAAACAATATATTTATTATCCATTTAATGCATAATATAACAATGTTTATTGCATAATATAACCAGTCAAACTACGCCATGTATCGTTACTAATTCCATTGCTTACACCCAAGATGCTAATGTCATCTGCGTATGTGAAACAAACAAACAGACAATGATAATGTGAGTGTTGTATTGTATTAGAAGGATATGTCACTGTTTTAAGAACATTATTATGTTTTTGTATAATGTGCAGATCTTGAAGTACAATCACTTGATCCAAGAAATAGATTCATCTAGCATATTCACTTAAAAGTGATTTGATTGGATAAACGTTATTTGAAAAAAATTCCCATTTTTTTGTCTGATATTAAAATTAGATAATAGTTTCTAAGCCGAGTGTGATTGCATGCCATTTAGACAAAACGTGACACACATTGACACTTATTTGTCATTGGTAAGTCAAGAGTTACAATATCAAACACACTTTGTATATATTCAAGTACCCAGTATTTGTACTACGATTGGAGAAGTTTGTGTCACTTATTCAAACTTCAAATGCATACAAAATGTCACAGAACAGCCCGGCTCAAAATGTTTTAAAGGTCTTTAATCCTTACAGCGCGGGGATAGACTTTAGTCATCAGAACCTGACGTCTGTAGACGTCAGATTCTGACAACTAAAGTCTATCCCCGCACTGTAAGAGAACAACTACGGTATTTATAATGGCCGTAGACCCATAACATAGGTATTCAAAGGAATCGGGAAGAGCTAACTAAGACATTTATGATGATTTCAAATTAAAAAAAACCCTTTGGTTGCCATGGGTTATACAAAAATAATTCAGCGCTTTTAAGGGTTAAGCTTGTTCCGATTCAAAACCTAACATTACTAGATGCCAACCTTCATCTGTCTCTTGTCGTTTGCTCTCTGAGACAAAATACCTTGTTTATCTTGAACGATACTGTCAACTTTTTAATGTTTGTTTATCATGTTAATGTCACCCAGATATGTTGCTGGAAAAGAATAAATTTCGTTTAGTATAGGCCTAGTATTGTAGGAAATATTTTTGGAAGTTCATCTTTACTTACCATGTGCCCATATTATTATTGTGTTCAATAAGAATGTTGGAGTTGATCTGAATGATCATGTTAAAAAACTTGTTAGCGTTATTGTTATTGATGTAGGTCTAGTTCTTTAAATAATCCTACAGTGTGATTCACATGCAAAATTATGTTGAAAAGTTGTTGCAACAAATTGCATGTATATTTCATGATGCACCATTATTGATAACTTGACATACGTCGGAAGTTATATTGCCACCTGGAAAAATGACTTCAATGTGATAAGTACACCGCATAAGATGTAATTGTTTTTGCATTTATGTAAAAAAACTGTTTTTTTTTCTCATTTGCATGTAATATTCAACCCTTTGTCAGTTACAATGCTTTAGATCTGCAAATGGATTATAATTTTATACTTCATATAATTTATCTGATTTTTTTAACCCAACGAATACATTCTCTATGTCATAGCCGGACAGCTCAACTGAGCCGATATCAAAAGTCAGCAGGATACACTGACCCAATGTTGTTTCAATGTTGGGCCATCGTCGCAACCAACATTGGGTCAGTGTATCATGGTTGCTGGGTATTGTGCGACATTAACCCTTTACCCGCTGAGGTTTTATATTTCCACCCACTTGGAAGTTGTTGTCAAATTTAAGACCAAACATTCAAAATTCCTACTGGTTAAACATCAGTTTATCTCACAAAAACTGGGATTTATTGTGATAAAAAAATAGAGTCGTGCTTAACCCTTTAAACCCTCACGATACATCAAAGCATCATTTTGCATATCTGAAGAATGACTTGATTTCCTATACACAGGGGTTTTAGAGCGATTTCATGGAACTGTTTTAATAATAACACTATCTTTTTTTCATGTGTCACCCACTTCAAGTCATCTTCACCCACTACAATTCGAGAATTGCGACAGCAATGCGCGGCTTGTAGTGGATGAAGATGATAACGGTAAATTCAGGCTTGAAAGGGTTAATTACGTAATAGAGTGGCTGATAGGTGAAGGGTTAGTTATTTGCAAAGATAGTAGACATTTTTTTCAACATTTACATTATACGGTGGCCGGTTTATGCAGTCAATCCTTCTTAATGGACTAGAAATCACTTTACCTTAACTGTATCATTAATTGTTTTATTAAATGGTAAAAGTTGATAGATATGACAGAAAGAGAAAGAAGTCTGGCATATGTATCATGACTGAAAATAAAACATTTTAACTGTGAAAAAGCGAGGTGTAATTACTGTAAAGTGTTTTTGTATTTGAACTACTAATTATTCCATCCAGTGAGGGTGTCGGTTTGTAAGCGTGTCTGAACTAATTGACTGAAATTTATCACAATTAAAATATTTACCATGAGCGGAGAAGTTATGAATCTGATGATCCTCAAATAAACATCTTTCTGGTAGATTCAACAAATATATCATCAATTAAAATAGTAATAACAGGGTTTTTTTATTGTACCTCATTCTGCTGCAAGTAGACCCTAGGCTATGGAGAGTTATATGATATGTGAAGTACACGGTACAATAGTCTAGTAAAACACTGATCTAAAATGTCGTTCATGATATAGCTTATTGAATAATGTTGTAACTGACACGTTACCGACATCATGTCTAGATCAGATAGTATAACTGTTAACACTGTGCTGAGTACACGGGAGAACATTTTGTTGTTCTTGCAGTCGTTGTTAGAAAATGTTCCTGCCACAGCGTAGGCCTGTTAATAATTGAGTGTCACCACTATCATAAGGCAGCTAAATGATGAGTGGCAGCTTGTAAGAGAAAGTAATAACGTTCTTGTCCGTGAAGATAATGTGATACAATATGATAGATGTTGATAACTAGATATGGTGTGTTGTAACATTCAGTGTAGGCCTATGTCGTAGAAGAAATGTCAGTGTTTTGTTTGTAACTAGATCTATACTGCTGCAGCGCAGGCTCAATCTTTTCTCACCAGGACCTCTGTAACGATGTGGCTTATTACGACAGTTCAGGGCTCGGTCTCACTAGCATTAGGTTCAGACTTGAATAATTGGCCTTTACTACCAAACACGATTGGCCTAATGTTGGGCATTTGGTCGATGTAGGCCTATCGTGTTTGCTGGGTTAGCCCTTTGACTGCGGAATATGTTTTTTCGAATTGGGTAATAAATTATGAAATGTGCAGTTTCACAACTCAAATTGTACATTATAACAGTTACGTTTTTTAAATAAAGATTTTTTTTTAGTTAGAGATGGAAATTGTGTTGACAATGTCAGCTTCAAATCAATCAAATATATTATATGAAAAGATAATGAACCATTAATCACTGACCAAGTTTCATTTCAAAGATTGTAATAATATAGAATACTAAACGTTGACAACAATTTAAAGGAGGGGAGGTTGTGTACAGCAATCATTGTTGACGTGTGCATGTGGTCAGTTAGATAGGGTACTGTAAGTTTTGCATTTTACCATGGAATTGGATATGCTAGTCCGTGTGATTATTATATATACATGTACGGTCTTAGTTTCCTTTGCAGTTAATTACTTTCTCAGACTTTGTTAAAATGATTCTAATGGGTTGAAAAAGTCTGTGATTTTCCAGAGGTAACCCTATTATATAGCCGTCCCCTATTGTCTTGCCACATAAAGGGTTCGGGGAGGAAGGGAGGGTGAGGTGTTAAACGGCAACGATACTGTTTTGGTCTAAGCTTATTGATAATTTTGACACAATTGTACTATGTGCAGCCTGGTAGCGAAACAAAACTTGGTAGAAAGTGGGTGGTCACATTTTGAAATGTTACATGTTGTTGTTACAGGTAATTAGATTATGGGTAATCGTCATATCAGAGTAGGATGTTAAAGTTATTACTGAGGGTAGTTGCTCAGTAGGCCGATATGTTAAACGTTCTTATCGCCGTCAATGTTTAGATGATCAGAGGTGCATGTTGTAAACCATATCACCATGAAAGTGCTAATTGCTTCCAGGCAGCTACAAATTGGCAACAAATTATTGTAACCAGCTCATGCTGGATATTGGTGTAGTAAGCGACCGTTATGCTTGAGCCAATGTCAAGAGCTGTAATTGTCTACTATGTGATAAGAATAAGTTATGTGTATAGGTATTAGTAGCTCTAGATAACCAATGACAGTGAACTTCTGAAGGTTAATCAACATGTCAATAATATGACTATAATTAAACTAGGGTTATTTTATTTCGTTAATAATTCTTGTTCTTCATATTTGGAACACTTAATAAGCCGGCTCGTTTGGGTTTACAAGCTATCCAGATATTAAAATTGACCATTGATTGCTAATGTATTCTTGGTTTTGATAATAATATATATTATCTAACGAGCTACTGGTTCTGTAAAACAATAAAACTTGTGTTCACTACATTTGTTAGATGTTTATATTTGAAGAGGGAGACCTTCCATTACGGAACAAGCTAACTGGATTGTATAACACGCAACGCGTCTTTCTGGCTGACACTATTAGCATAGCAGGTTTCATGGTAATCCACTTCACATAGCCTACAGGTTAACTCGACATACTTTACTACAGTTGACCTTTCATCGGCCTTGAAGTTCTTATCCCCAAATTTCTGTTGTCAATGCGAGAAACTGTTGAAATTATACCACTCTTTTATATAATATACTGAATGATAACATTGCTGATACATTAGGTGACCTGCCGCCTCGTATTGAAATACTCTCTCATTTGACCCAGGGAGGTGCTCTTTAGACCTCCCTGGTTGACCAGAAGCCGCTAAAGGCGCAAGACGTTCCTTTAAACCACGTCAAATGCGCTGTCTAGCGTCAAGCAAGTAGAATAATATATTGGGCAAAAAAGTGACAGCCATGGTGCCATCTACATCTGTCATCACTACTCATTTGAAATGATGTATTACCCTACTGTACACGTCTATGTCACCCGTGGCTTAATCCAATAAAGTTTCCAGTTGAAATGACGCATTATGCTACAGTTAATGCACCAAATCTAATATTCAGCTCCCGCCGTCACCGTAGGTCAGATGGAGGGAGCTATGGATTCCGCCTCGGTCTGGGTTTTTACCTCCTCTTTTGCCTATAACTTTGTAAGAAAATAAGCTGGGATAACAATTTTTGATATGTGGGTTACTTCTGGGTGGATAATGGACAGGTTGAAATATTTTTAATCTGAATTCAATACGAAAGGTCACAGAGGAGATTATGTTAAACACAACACTAGGGGGATTTTACACACAACACCTCTTGGGGGTCTAGTTGTGCCTTTTGTGGTATATGAACTTTGCCCTACTTTTGGTTCAGTACTATGACCTATTTAGACGTTTTGAAACACACTCAGCAGATCTCGAAAATTACTCGCCCGATTACAATCATATTGCACATACATGATCTCCAAGGTCCCTAGTTTTGCCTTTTCAGGTTTTTGGACCTTGAAGTTGACCCAGCACTTTGACCTAATTTATAACATCGGTAAAACCGACTGAAATATTTTGCGGAATATCATGAAGACCGCTCAAGATAGCTACACCATTACTATAAAACAAATTGTAAGGTTTCAGGAGAGGATGCATCTTGGAAAATTTCAAGTCGATAAAATTCAAAATGGACGCCCATTAGCCATCATTCACCTCGACAGGCCAGATATTGCGGAATATCATGAAAGCCGCTCAAGATAGCTACACCATTACTATAAAACAAATTGTAAGGTTTCAGGAGAGGATGCTTCTTGAAAAATTTCGACTCGATAAAATTCAAAATGGCCACCTATCGGCCATTATTTACCTCGACAGGCCTGATATCGGGTAAACAGTGCTAGATAGCTAAACCATTACTATAAATAAAAAATATGAGATTTCAGGAGAGGATGCATCTTGAAAAAATTCGCCTCGATCAAATTCAAAATGGCCGCCTATTAGCCATTATTCACTTTCACATGGCCATTATTTGGTAAAACGTTCTAGATGTCTAGACCATTACTATAAAACAAAATATGAGATTTCAGGAGAGGATGCATCTTGAGAAATTTTGACTTGATCAAATTCAAAATGGCCGCATATCGGCCATTATTCACTTTCACATGGCCGTTATTTGGTAAACCATGCTAGATGGCTAGACCATTATTATAAAATAAAATGTGAGATTTCAGGAGAGGATGCATCTTGAAAAATTTCGGATTGATCAAATTCAAAATGGCCGCCAATCAGCCATTATTCATTTTCACATGGCCGATATTTGGTAAACCGTGTTAGATGGCTAGACCATTACTATAAAACAAAATGACAATCAGCATTATTTACCTCGATAGGCCTGATATCAGGTTTCGGGGGAGGATGCGTCCTGGAAATTTTTAACTCTTTTATCAAATTCAAAATGGCTGACAATCGGCATTATTTACCTCGATAGGCCTGATATCAGGTAAACCGTGCTAGATATGGTCTCACCACCCTAAATAAGCCGAAATCACGACAGGTGTATACTAATGATGGAATCATCACACAAAATATTTTCAATGCGGCTGTTTCAACCTCTGTTGAATTAAAAACAAATACAAAGAAGTTATATTTCTGTGAATATTTATTAAGTACATGATGTCTCCTTCATCCCGAATATCAGATATAACTGTTTCGTGATAATCTGTCAGGGATACAGTGGGTTTAAAGGATGTGTGTCTGATCTGTGAAAGAGGGTATAAATTCAAGCGTGATTTGAACTATAGTGACCTTTTTGTACACCAGGGGGCCTAGCTCAAAATCTGTCTGGGTAGCAACCCCTTATCGGAGCTGATTTTGAAAATGCACAGTCCAGGCTTCATTATGATATGCGGCACTAGATAGGGGGGAGGGCAAAAAGAAGTAAAATCGGCCCGTGGAATTGAGGCATTTTACATGTATTTCAATGGGACTGGCATTTGGGGTGGTGAGACCATCAGTGCTATAAAACAAAATGTGACGTTCCAGGAGGTTGCATTTTGAAAAAATTGACTTGATCAAATTCAAAATGGCCGCCGATCTGCCATCATTCACTTTCACATGCCCGATATTTGGCAAACCGTGTTAGATGGCTAGACTATTACTATAAAACAAAATGTGATGTTTCAGGGGAAGATGCACCCTGAAATTTCTAAACTAGATTCAAAATAGCCGCCTATCGGCCATTATTTACTTTTACATGCCCAATATTTGGCAAACTGTGTTAGATGGCTAGACCATTATTATACTAAAGCCTGACGGCACTGAAGTAGAGCTTGTGCCGGGCTTCAGGGTCATTGTTTTAACAGGCCTGTGTCCGGAAATTTTTGAAGGGGGGGGGGTCGAATTTTGGATTGTCGGGGTATTTTCGAAATAAGTTAATTGGACCCCCTGTAAAAAAACTGTTTGAATTTATATTGCACGTGTAATGTTGTGAATTCCTGGCGAAATGAGCCATAGGGGTCTAGAGTGCACAGGGTCAGCCGTGATCTGTTACATCAATTTTTTACACCTCAAGTCGACACCTGTATTGATAGACTGCACATTGATTTCAGTGCACATAATTAACTCTAGATAAATACGCACCCCAATTGCGTCTCTGTGTTTATTAGTAGGCCTATATCCGGTCTATTAGGGATAATCTGGTAGGCCTACCCTAATGGGAATAGGTCAAATCTGTGAAACTCAATGACGTCGACCTCCTTTGTTTTCACCGAGCTGGCTAATACAATGAAGTATGAGGGAGGGTTCTTATATAACCTTGTTTTCACTGAGTGACGTCACTGCGTTTTACAGAATGAAGTATGGGGGAGGGGGTGTTATATAACTTTATTTTCACCGAGTAACGTCACTGCGTTTCACAGCTAGCTACTCCCTGTGTGACCCTGGGCTGGGACTGTGGTGCAGTTCATTATTCAAAGCCGATCTATTAAACAGAAACTGTTTATATTAACCTGACAGTTTGGGTGGTATAGGCATATAGTTACTAGGCATACCCCAGTCAATGACAGGTAGGGGAAGGTACAAAATAACGTGTCTAACAAACAATTTAGTAGCCTAGGCACATTGCATGCTAGTAGGCCTACTGCTATTTGCTCAAATGTGATGGCAGTGTGTATTGTTCAAATTGAAATAACTGAGTCAGGAGACAGATTAACTACTTCCACTGCCACAGTCGTTGAGCCAATGTTGATTTAATGATAGACCAGCGTAATAACAGTGTGAGACTGCAGGACAACATTAAATAGACTCACTATAATAGAACTCACAACTCGATAAGCCTAGATATATTGAGATTGCAAAGTTATCGATATAATTAGGGAGTTAATAACTTGATGTTGAGTTGAAAACAATAATAGCCTAATTTAAATGTCACTTCTGGGGCTTCGCATATGGCTATGAGATTCATTAAGCATAGCAGGATTAGGCTATGCATTGCCTGAGGGGTGTTTTTAAAGTTTTCAGAACGTATTCAGACTGTAGGCGCCAGTAGGCCCTAGGCCTAAGTTTTTACTACAAATGAATTGGGTTTTTTTGCTGGTTTAATGTTAGAGCATCGTCTATGAAGCTCGCCCAACATTAATGCCACATCTAGTTAATGTTTGTTTTGTTGGGCAGTGAGTGGCCGATAGGCATAGTATATAGGCCCCATACATGTGTATTGGCAGGCCAGCAGAGACAAGACGTTGAATCAAAGTTGGCTTAACGTTTGTCCAACGTCGTGAATGGTGGACAAATGTTGAACCAACATCGATTCAACGTCTCCTTGTGTCAGCCGAGTATTGTGTATGCCTCTGGGACAGACTGACCATACATCCTTTACAGGCAAACACGCATACCGCTGAACAATCACATGCAGCCGGCGTTGTTTCAATGCTGGCACACCCTCTACGACGCTGGCCCAACATTTGGTCAGCGTTGCCGTATTAGGCCTACTATTAATGACAGGTGCACTTCCCACCAAACACGATACGTTGACCCAATGTTGTTTTAATGCCGGGCCGACGTCGGAGACGGCGGGCCAACATTCAAACAACATTGGATCATAGTAGGTCACGTGTCGTATACAGTACTGGCAGCTTGGTATTGCGAGGCAGGTCAAAGCACTGAGGGTCAAAGTGTATTGCTAAGGTCACGTGTCACGCGTGACGTCACCTAACAGACATGGCTGACATAGTATTGTACATGATAGGAATTGATGCGTCATTTATATCAGTGTTCATTTGATCAGCTGATCCAAAATCTCAAAATCTGGCTTCGTGGTACAACAAAAAAAGTTATTCTTAACACACACATGGAGTTAGTTATGTTCCCAATTCCAAAAATTTAGTTATTGCCGTGAAATTAATCATACAGAAAACCACTCAGACCCACATTGACCGAAAAAGTAGAGCGGCGCTCTACTAAAAACAAAATTTGAGGTTTCGGGAGAGGATGCAACCTGAAATTTTTTAACTAGATCGAATTCAAAATGACTGTGAATCAGCCATTATTTACCTCAATAGGCCTGATATCAGGTAAACCGTGCCAGATAGCTAGACCATTTGGAGGTTTGCCATCTCTGACTGACTGTCTAGTTCTTATCTTGCTCTTAGACCTAGTTCTTGCGTCTTGATTTTTTACCTGGCCTAGGACTACATTATTAACACTACACAAAATTGCTTCAATCAAATTCTAATTCGGAGCGGGAGCTCCTGGACTTATGTAGTCTTGTTTATAATTTGCGTTACCAAGCATATCAGCAATAATACTCTGTGTCAGGAGTGACTACTGTGTATGGAGAAGAACGTGGCCTGCTTAGAGCAATGATTGCCTGGTTTCTCTATTTAAGTTCAGACAATAGGTTCCGCTATCTTTAGAGACTGGGAAGTGGCACATTGGTGGAGCGTCTGACTGCCAAGGCAGTCATGAATGCGTCCCAGGCTCGAAACCCCATTGGTCATACTGCGGACTTGCAGAGAAATATTCTTGTTTCTCCTATCCCAAAGTAGCCAGGCGATCACGATAATGGCGGCCTCGTGGAGTTGAACCAGTGTATAGACTTTAATTTTCACGAAGACCACCACCTGGTGAATTTTAGCCCTTGCCAAACCACTGCTATCTCTCTAGCCGAACAGTTTTATTGAAATAGTAATGATTTGTGTGATATTTGACAGCATATCACATGATACTCGTAGTATAATATTATGTAGTCACCAAGGCCACAACTAGATATATTCAACAACAACCTTTATTTTGTATCTTTTGGCCAACAACTCAGATAAAATATGTATGCATAATACCGCTACAATTATTGGACAATCAACAATTAAATAAACAGAATAACAAACAATGGTTTATTGTAAATATCACAGAAGAAAATATTCCTTATTCTCGTAGCACTTTACTTTATACAACATTATGTTCATCAACTGCATGTAGCATAATGTATATTATACAAACAGTTTGGATGCAAATAAACCATGTATAATATACACCAAGTCAATACTACCACATTACTTGATGTAATGATGAATGTCTCGTTCCATAGTTTTGTAAAATCATGATGATAAAACCAATTGCATGATAAAATATTCTTATTTGTATAAATACATATTTGCTTAAAAAGCAGATATTATCACAGTTATGTGGACTTTTCTTACGGATGATCAGCACATTTTCTCTCTCACAAACAAATTTTTCTCACGCTGCAGTCTTTCCAGCCTCTATAATTTAAAATTGAACACAATCAAATTATTTGTTATTCACATTAAAGAATTATCACATTATTTTTTGAAATTTTCATCTACATTAACAAATAAATTACTGTGGTTGCTAACAATATAGTAGCTGTTGAAAATAGAAGAAACAACATCAGAGTTGCAGATCCAATAATGTCAATGTAGGGTATGTCTGATAATACTAAATTTCACAATCCTCATTATATTTTAACCATTTTAACCCACATGTCCCAGTCATAAATTTTTAATCATAATAATAATCATACAATTGGTCGAAATAAGGATGTTCCGAGAATATTTTACAGTTAGGTATTTGATAAAATCTGGTAATTTTCATTCATCCTGACAGAATTGTGGCAGCAATGTACATCTCAAGATAAATGAGGGCACGACTATAGTCCTTTTTTATTTATTTCATTAGCACACCAAATCACTGTTATTGGGAACGAAAATTGTGTTTAAAAATCAAGGTTGGCAAATGTGAGTAATTTTCAGCGGCAGCGAGACACACTTTCAAGTGGGTGAAAATTAAAATTCTTTATTTTAGCGCTTCAGGGGTAAAACCCCTAGAGTGTTTAAATATGATTCATATTTGACTATTCCCCCTATGTAGATTTTGTTGAAATAATCGCTAGACACAATAAAGAAAATAGATTGTAAAACTAGATGTCTGAATAATGATGAATAAATACCCTGTATCTTAATTTAGACCAATATTGGGTAAAAAGATGTCATGGGTTACAATGATAATGCATAACAGAATAACAGTTTGGATGAAAGAAGTACAAAATCACGGCAAGCAGTGAATATAATAGAGCATACCTTTTTCTGGCGTTCTCCGGGGTCGTATGATACCTTGTGTGTTTGGTGGCTTATTGGTGACTACACGAACACCGGGTTGTGGTCCAACCTCAGCATTATCTCTGTGCTGTTTGTCATATTCATCAGTTGTCAGAACAGGTGAGAAGGTTAAGGAAAACATTCAATTGTAGAATACCTCACATAAACACAAGGTTATCAAATATGTGTGGCAAGATAACCAAACTGTTTCAATTTAGTTTCCAAGTCCAGTTTACATAGTTTTGCTCAAACAACAGTGATAAATGAGAAGGATTACATTTTCTTCTAGTATAAACCATGCAATATCATTAGTGGTGAGAATTAGCCAGTTCTTAATTCATTTTCTGCCGCTGTGTACTTTTATATTCATGATTCACAATTCGAGAGTCAATCACTACTACTGTGATATATTGTTTTCAATAATGTTTATTATTTTCTTCAGACGCTTCTCTTCAGCTGTATAGCCGATCACAGCGCTTAGGGAATCAAAGAGTCATGTATGCTAAAAGTTGCATTAAAACATAGGCGGTCAGTGTACTGTCTGCAGACTGGAATAGGTGTGTTTTCATTGTTTGCTTAAAAGATTGCAGCATGCAAATCGTCATAATGTTCATGCAGTGTCAATTTGTTCCAAAGTTCTTTAAATGAAGTGTTTTAATTCAAGGTGCAACTTGCTTTATTCAGAAAGTTCTTTCTTTCAAACAGTAAAATTGTAAAATACATACCTTTAATAACTCTGATTTGACAAATCAAAATGATTTTCATTAACTTGAAACAGGATCCAATCAATTAGATAAGTTAGAGCTCAAAAGGGTAAATATTTCACTAATTTAGAAGTGGATCACGGCAAGAACAAGAAGATTGGTTCCAAGACAAAAATGTTAATCAGAGGTGTAGTAATAAGATTATCCAGAGAAATATATCAATATGTAATGTAAGAAAAACAGATAATATATGCTAAGGTTGATGTAATATATGAATCAGCAATAAAAGGATATTTGCAGATATTGGCAAAGATAGATGTTCAGTCTCGGTCGTAATTTCCAACATGTGATTAACAAATCCCACTCCACGTTCTCCTTCCACCCCCGCAGCTATAGCATACACCTCTATTGTCAGCTTGGCTTTCATTCCAGCTGCAATCTACAAAAGACATAACTTCTGTTACAGTAACAGTGTCCACTCCACTTCACATGGAAATGCTACCAGGTTTTTTTTTTAATTGTATAGATTAAGTACGACTCCACAACTCCCATGTTACTGAAAATTACTCTGAATTTTAAGTTGAGACAAATATATGTGCCACATATTTGATACATGTCTCACTTTTGAAAGTCGACATCCCACTGGGCACACAACGTTGTTGCGACGTTAAATCAACGTCATTGACGTTGATTTAACTTTGCAACAACGTCGTGTGCCCAGTGGGATTGCTCTGGAGGTTAAACTTTGTAATGAGCTCTGACTCACTGGTCCAGGTTTGTAGAGTACCCTCATACCAGTGGCTGGTGGAGGTTGTCTGAGTTTGAAGTGACAGGAGTCGACACCGGTGTTCTTCAGGTTTACAAGAAAACTGTATGTTACTCCTTCTTTCAAAACACCAAAGTCTACTTTGTCTGGCAGCAACTGGAAGCCCTGCATTGATGCCAAGATATAGCGCCCCTTCAAGGTAGCCCCAGCAACAGACGTTGTATTCACCTTGCGTCGCACAGGGTCTTCAATATTCATGTACTAATAAAAATATCACAGCAGATTAAAAATGTATCAGGTAACGTGAGTCATTGAATTACAAGTTGAAACATTTTTAAATCAAATAATTATACAGATACAATATCACAAATTTAAGCCTACACCTAGCCAACATCGGACAGGAAGCCTAAACCTGGCCAACATGGGACAGAATGTTTGTTCCCTGATGTTTGTTCTCACTGTTGTGTTAGCACATCTGAAGCTGTTCAACATTTAACCCTTAAAGTGCTGACATCTTTTTTATATAAACCATGGAGAAAGAAAGATTTTTTCACATGTCAGAATCTACAGACATCAGATTTTGAAGTTGATCCCCGCGCTGTAAGGGTTAAGCAAGTGTTCAGTCACAATTCCGAGGTGGTTGGGAAGGCATTATCATTTGAGGAAAAGTACATGTATACGATAAAATTTGATTCTTAGTTCCAAAGATTTCTTCGTACACTAAAGTGGAAATTGATGGGTACCAGTAGTGAAGAAACATACAGATTATTCTTTTAAGATGTAATACAGCTTATTTGGTATGTACCTGTGATGGTGAGCTGCTAGAATAGTGTAAAGAAATATAGTACCCTGGTAGATTATGTGGTTGTTAACCTTTTAAGCGTGGGGACCATATTTATACGTCAGATTCTGACGTATAAAGATGGTACCCGCACTGAAGGAATTAAATATTTCTACTGGCCGTAGACCCATAACATAGGTATTCAAATGAAACGGAAAGAGCTAACCAAAACATTTATGATGATTTCAGGTGGAAAAAACCCTTTGGTTTCGATACAAAACTATTTCAGCGCTGTAGGGGTTAATGAGATGCCACTCACCCTGTCATTGGGAATAGCTCCCGGCCGGCTGCTGTAAGTGTACGCTGGAATATGAACAGGCTCTATACGTGGTTTGCCAACAACATCAACCAATGTGCTCTTAGTTCTATTAACATCGGATCCAGGTTCTAAACTCTGATTCATATCTAAATGTAGAGCAAAAACACATGCTGTTAAAATACAATAGGTCACTCAACAAGTTTAGATAAGTATATCATTGCGAGTACCAGAGATGGCTTATTACAAAAAATGTTTAAAATTAAAGAGAATCTTTGTACATATCAATTGTCTAGAAATACCCACTGATGTTATCTTGTGTGAATTGTTTTTCATTTTCGTTGGGAAGAGTGGATGGATTTTCTTCATTTTTTTCAGTACTTTTTGGAGTAGGGCCTTCTGTCAAGGAAACAGTAAAAGTATACAAAAAATAAATGCACAGTGCTTTATAAAAACAGAAAATACAGTAATAGAATGAAAAATAATAATTATGAAAATATAGACATTGTCGAAACTAAAAATTGCCACAACAGCTTATTCTTTAATTAAGAATATTTAATAAAGAATAACGATGAATATAGATGAAAGAAGTGGAAGAATCAATCAAACATTCAAATTTCTCAAGACTCAGAGCACATAGAAAGGTATTGTACCCACAAGCTTTTAGGGCGGCCATCTTGGAAATTGGCTGTTTATGGCTCGGTGCCGAAAAAAATATACGTCAGAAAAATTGCCCATATCATATCTAATAAACAATATTTATCAGTTAACTTTTAAGTGAGAGCTAAATTGCGGATATGTGTCTGCGGAGACAATTGTAAACACTATCCTGATGCTTAATTATGGCTTATCATGACCTATGTTAGATATGGAGAGCCCATATTGCTGTTTTTTGTCAATTTACAAATATACATGCTGTGTTAGACAAAATATGAGTATTGTAGGAGCTAGGCCACATATGTAAATGAATATGTACATGTACCGGTATATATAATCCATCACAGCTTGAACTGGGTTACAGTGGTACTTTCAGCCATTTTGCATAATTTATTATTTATTTGGAGCTACTATGAGCTAGGTTCGAATGGTAGAAAAAGGTTATCAATCCCCCAAAATGGTCACTCACAAATAGCCAGTTTCACACAATACAGTAGAACCTGCTATGAGCAGCCACCCTTGTGACACAAGAAAAGTGGCCTTTCAAGACAGGTGGCTTCTCATAGGAGGTTCATTTGTATACAAAATGTCATTTTGGGGAATGACCAAGTGGCCTCCCATAGGAGGTTGGCTGCTCATAAGAGTGGCAGCTCATAGCAGGTTTTACTGTACACCAGAATTCAGGTTCTACCATATGTTTTTAAAAGCTATGATTTTTCACCAGAGGCTTTATTAAACATTAGATCTGATGGGGATTTAAAATGGAGGCATGGTAACCCAGGGTGTGATGTATCATATATATATATATACACACTCCCGGGCGATGGATACTCAACAGTAAACTTACCAGGTCTCTCTTGTATTGTTTGTACTGCATGTGCTGGTGTCGGGTGTTGAGGGCGTACAGGGGCTGGAGAACCTTTACCGTCTGCATGAGCTGGCGTAGGGTTACCCGGTCTCAGCGCTGATGGCGTGTTACCACTCTCAGCTGCCAAAATATCACAAAGTATTAAATTGTGAAAAAGATAAGACTATTTACTGTATCTACGAACACTGTAGAGAATTACTGTATTTCTGCGTAGAATCACTGTAATAATAATCTGCATCATTCTGTTAACACTGGCAACCTCAAGATCATCGCAATTTAATTTAGCGTATTGCAATCTTATTATTTGCTATGATAGTAGTTATTTGCATAAGTTATTTACAGTTATTTGCATAACATATTATATTAATGTGAAGTAACGTATACATGTATATAACAAAATTACATAGAAATATTCTGTGACAAGTTATTTTTATTTCAAATAAGATAAAGAGTTATGTTAGCGTTAGGAATGGGACAAAAATTGAGTACTGGTACAGGTAAGTGCTATTTGATATTAACACACACTCAAGTAATTAGTATTAGATCCTCATGCACCTCTTTTCTTATTTGGAAAAGCAAAATTATCTGCAAATTTGTGGTAAACTTGGTTAAATTTGTTTGAGTCAGATTTATTAGACAGTAAATCTACCAAGCTACGCCTTTTTATAATTAACCCTTGTGCTGCTGAATTCTTCTATTTTTTATTCATTTGAAGCCGGAATTTCTAACACAATATCCGGCTTCAAATTATAAAAATGTTTCTATTTATGAAAATAGACATCTCCCAATTTAATTATTTGATTTACTGAGCATCTAACACAAACTGTTTCATCAATTTAAACGATATTTCAGGAAACCGTATATATAAGGCCCTAGCATGAAAAGGGTTGAAACTACACTATTGTGGCAATGCACACCTCACATGGCAGTGCGCTGTTCACAAAGGAAGTAAGGCTTTACTCAGCAAACACGAGACATTGAACCAATGCTGATTTAATGTTGGTCAAGCGACGCAGATGGTGGACCAACATTAAATCAGCATTAGTTCAATGTCTCTTGTTTGCTGGGTATATCTTCTAGAATAAGATGACAGTGTACCTGTCTGTGGTGACGGGGTGTTGTCTGAGCAGGGCAGACTGCCATCACTGAGACGTGTGGGACAAATGTCTGATGTGTCTAAAATCCAAGAAAATATATACAAAATGTGGCAAACCAAGCAGTGCACAACAAAACAAAAGCAGTGACCCTCGTACAAATAACCCTTCATCTGGTTTATTGGCTTAACCCCTTACCCGCTACATTATCTTATTTAAATTTTCACCCACTTGAAGTTCTGTCTCGCTACCGCAACCCACAACTTCAAGTGGGTGAAAATTACTCATATTAGTTTAATTTGAAACTAAACATTTGCAGATCTTCATGTTTAAACACACATTTCATTCCCAATAACTGTGATTTAACCTGCTAATAAAACAGATTAAAAATGATAATAGTCGTGATCAGTGTTGAAAGGGTTAAATGGTTGTATCTACCAGTGCAACCCTTTACTTCTGAAAGGGTTACATGCATGTGATGGTGGTATTAACACTCCTTATACAGAAATCACTGTAAAACCAAAATGTAATTATACTGTTCAGCCACATGTAAATTATTGTCTCACTCAACATGCACAGACTGCACAGTTTTAATTAGTAGTCTTCTTCCATTTCAAGACTAAGGCCAAAAAGAATATTGTTTGTTTCCGGTAACCAACTGGAAAATGTTGATTTTTATATCTCAACCAACCCTGTTTTGTTATACAAGCTTAAATTAGATTATACCTACCACCTTCGAGAGAGATGGTTGAATTCAGAGAACAATTGATTAAAAAAATGACATAACACTGTTAGGGTTAGATACGGCCAGTTGGGTAACCAGAAAAAAATAATTTCAGAAACCACAAACATGGCCATGGCAGGCCAAGGGTTATTGTTAAAAATTCATTTCAGCTGTAAAATATCAAACATGTTAGGATGAATTGTAAATGGCAAACAGACGTGACTGCAGGACCACAAGTGGTTGTTTCCACTTACCACCTGTTAGTTACAAGGGTACATTATATGGTATTAACCTTGCTGAGTTTCTTGATGACTGTTGTCTGAGCAGGATGAAGCTGTAGTGCTGGTGCGGAGAGCAGCAGAGCCGTCTCTTCGTGGATCATCAGCTAGTTGGCGTGACAGCGCATCCATGTCAGGAGCCTGTCAAAAGAAAGTTGTAAAATGATTTATTATCCGCATTAACCCTTTAAACCCTCATACCGCTTCAAAGCATCATATTTCTGAAAAGTGATTAAATTTCCTACATCTAAGGGTTTTAGAATATATTTTTTTAACTCTTAAAATATATGGCTTTTTTAAAAACTTGTCGTGCAATTCAAGTCATCTTAATTTACTACAAGTCGAGAATGGCAATAAAAATTCACGGCTTGTAGTGGATAAAGATTGCAATGGTAAATTCAGTATTGAAAGGTTTAACACCTTCTACTGCTAAATTTAATTATATTCTTTTTAGTCATTAAATCCTTAACAGAGATGCCAGTTTTCCGGAATTTCATAGAACTTCCGTATTCATGATATGGCCTAAAAATGGACTTTTTCAACTTATAAAAAGTAAATCTAGATTTTTCTCCATGAACTGGTATCTCTGAAAAAGTAGTGAAAGGGTTAAGTATTAATTATTAGATGTTTTTTACAATATATCTCTCTGAATTCTTTCTTGAATTCATGTGACCTCGAAATTAAGATTTATAACTGAGAGGAAAGTATTTATAAATATTTTTTCCCACATGAAAAAAATGAAAATATTGGGTCTGTAACTGTTACAGAATTAAAAATCAAAACATGTAATTTATATAACCTGAAATTTACTGTTCAAGTGTAAAATTATACAATTTCCAATAGCCTGTAATTGTGTTTTGCCACATTGGAACACAACTACATGTGGATGAAATTTATGTTTGCTGACATATGTCATTCAACTTCGAAAACTATTGCTGAAAGCCCCAATAACAAATTTAACCTTTTTGGATAAAGACCTGAATTTTTAAATTTAAAAGAGTAAATATTTGGTTTATATAACTACATGTAATATATTAAACTGTAAGTAGTACACAAATCTATATTATCATTCTTTCACCTTGAATTGAAGGGATGAATTTATCACTGAACAAGACTACATAAGTCCAGGAGCTCCTGCTCCGAATTAGAATTTGATTTAAGCAATATTGTGTAGGGTTATTAATGTAGTCCTTGGCTAGGTCAAAAAAAAAGACGCAAGACAACTAGGTCTAAGAGGCTCAGTCTAAGAGTAAGATAAGAACTAGACAGTCTGTCAGAGATTGCAAACCTCCATTGAAATTAATGATCCTAATCAGTATCCCAGTAATGGTCTACCTATCTGGCACGGTTTACCCCATATCAGGCCAATCGAGGTAAATAATGGCTGATTTACGGTCATTTTGAATTCGATATAGACTACCGGTACCAGTTAAAAAATTCCAGGGTGCATCCTCCCCCGAGACCTCACATTTTGTTTTATAGTAATTATTTGTTTTATGGTAATGGTCTAGCTTACCTGATATCAGGCCTATCGAGGTAAAAAATGCAGTTTGTTGGCCATTTTGAATTTAATAAGAGTTAAAAATTTCCAGGGTGCATCCTCCCCCGAAAAATCACATTTTGTTTTATAGTAATGGTCTAGCCATCTAGCACGGTTTACCAAATTCGGGCCATGTCAAAGAGAATAATGGCCGATAGGCGGCCATTTTTAATTTGATCGAGTCTAAATTTTTTAAGATGCATCCTCTCCTGAAATCTCACATTTTGTTTTATATTAATGGTCTAGCCATCCAGCACAGTTTACCAAATAACGGCCATGTTAAATTGAATATTGGCCTAAAGGCGGCCATTTGGAATTTGATCAAGTCGAAATTTTTCAAGATGCATCCTCTCCTGAAATCTCACATTTTGTTTTATAGTAATGGTCTAGCCTTCTAGTACGGTTTACCAAATAACGACCATGCGAAAGTGAATAATGGCCGCTAGGAGGCCATTTTGAATTTGATCGAGTCAAATTTTTAAAAGATGCATCCTCTCCTGAAATCTCACATTTTGTTATATAGTAATGGTCTAGCCATCTAGTACGGTTTACCAAATAACGGCCAAGCGAAAGTGAATAATGGACGATAGGCGGCCATTTAAAATTTGATCGAGTCAAATTTTTTCAAGATGCATCCTCTCTTGAAATCTCACATTTTGTTTTATAGTAATGGTCTAGCTATCTAACACGGTTTACCAAATATCAGCAATGTGAAAATAAATAGTGGCCTATGATAGACGGCCATTTTGAATTCGATTGAGTCAAAATTTTTTAAAAGGCATCCTCTATGGAAACGTCACATTTTGTTTTATAGTAATGGTCTGGCTATCTAGCACGGTTTACCTGATATCAGGCATATCGAGATAAATAATGCCGATTGTCGGCCTTTTTAAATTTCCTATAGAGGTAAAAAATTTCAGGGTGCATCCTCCCCCGAGAACTCATATTTCGTTTTATAGTAATGGTCTAGCCATCTAGCACGGTTTACCAAATATCGGCCATGTTAAAGTGAATAATGGTCGATAAGCGGCCATTCTGAATTTGATCAAGTTGATTTTTTTCAACCTCACAATTTGTTTTATAGTAGACGTGTAGCTATCTTGAGCCGTTTTAATGATATTCCGCAATATGAGGCCTGTCGAGGGGAATAATGGCCGATGGGTGGCAATTTTGAATTTTGTCGACTTGAAATTTTTTAAGATGCATCCTCTCCTGAAACCTTACAATTTGTTTTATAGAAATGGTGTAGCTATCTTAACAGTTTTCATGATATTCCGCAAAATATTTCAGTCGGATTTACCGATGTCATAAATTAGGTCAAAGTGCTCGGTCATCTTAACGGTCAAGGTCCAAAAACCTGAAAAGGCACAACTAGGGACTTTAGAGAACATGTATGTGCAATATGACTGTAATCGGCCCAGTACTTTTCGAGATCTGTTCCGGAAACGAAGTGTGCGCCAAAACGTCCAAATAGGTTATAGTTCTGAACCAAAAGTAGGTCAAAGTTCATATACCCAAAAAGGCACAACTACACCCCTAGAGGTGTTGTGTGTAAAATTTGAAGACAATCGGACAAGTACTTTCAGAGATATGCTCTGGAGACGAAATGTTCACGGACGGCCCAACAGCCCTACGGCCCATCGCCGTAACATCATCATTTTATTCTCTGCTATCTTTCGTATTGAATTCAGATTTAAAATATTTTAACCTGTCCATTATCCACCTGGAAGTAACCCACATACCAAAAATTGTTATCCTAGCTTATTTTCTTGCAAAGTTATAGGCAAAAGAAGAAATCGGAGGCGGAATCCATAGCTCCCTCCGTCTCACCTACGGTGACGGCGGGAGCTAATAAAGGCAGATATACATGTCCCTATTAACCCTTGTCCTGCTATGCCCGGATATATACGGGGTTAAGGATGTTTTAGATCAATAAAAATATCACTTAATTTTGATAAAATAGTTTTTAGTAGATGATTAGTTGATCCAATAATTTAATTTTAGACATGTATTTTTTTCATAAATAGTAATATTTTTCGTCATTTGAAGCTGGAAATTGCGTTAGCAACTCCAGCTTCGAATGCGAAAAATCCAATTGAAGCAATTCAGCAGGACAAGCGTTAATATTAAGGAAGTGTTGTTAGAGTATAGAAGAAGAGTATGACAATTTGTATGGAAAATATTAATTTAATGTGCCATGCAAAAAAAACACATTTACTGTACCAATTGAATCTGTAGCCATGTTATTATATTGAAAAGTTTGCTAGGACATTGAAATATGACCTAGCTTACAAAATAAAAAATGACTCATCTACATGTAATCAGTCGCATAGCACATTCCTCTCACTTATAGAAATGCCAAAAATCATACAAAATATCAAAAAAAATGATACATTTTGATCTTCATGTAACAATGCGATTTTGTTTTATAAAATATATCTTCTTGGTGGTTTATTCTAGTTTTCTGCATTTTATTTTTAAAACGTTAAAAGCATAAAAAGACAATTGTTATTTACAATTTCATAACGTTGCTTTGAATAACCATAATTCCTAACCGCAGAAATCATCCATTTATTTCAATTGCTTTTTACCTACTTTTCTGAAAAATTTGCAATGCAACTGATTTTTGCAGATTGGTGAAAATTAGACATTTATGTAAAGAAAAAAACACTTCAAAAACATCTTAGCCACTTGAAGTTTTAGATTGTGTTGGGGATAACACTTCAAAAAAAGTTACAAATTCAACTTTGAAATGTAACACTAAGATTAGGATGTTTAAAACCTTTCAATACTGATTTCAAATAGATTGAACACATGCCATTCATCATTATATACTTTATTTACTGGGTATAACAGAAAAATCTTTCCCATACTGATGTTCAAAAGAGGCATTTTTTTAGTATTCCTCATTTATTGCATACACAGATGGGGTCTTCCAGTACCATAGGACAGTATTTATAACAAAATTGTGCACGAGTACGACACTGTGTTATGTGCATCATCATGCATATCTAACATTCACATATAAATATCTTCCCATCACATCTAAAGTGTTCTATCTGCCTTTTAAATTAGGGACAGATATCACATTTTGGCTGCGAAAGGACAGTATACGATAAATAGCCTACTAACTTGCAAATCAAAGATACATAGACAATTTAAAAAATACAATATCATGCAAATCATTATAAATGCCTGCATACTAATATACTATACTAGTCATTTTTCGAGTGAGACCCAATGACTGGCCCAGCAAATATGATACATAAGGCAAGTGTTGTCTATTTGTTGTGCCAATGTCTGACACATTGGTTCAACAGTCAGCAAACAGTATACTTTGGTTCATGTTTGCAGGGGTGCTTGTTGTGCATCAAAGGTTACATGCATACAGACGAAGGCAACACTGCTAGACCTACCAAACTTCCCTCCTTTCCAAAGTCAGGCCAGATCTAATGAAACAGAACTTGAATATGTTTAACAGATAACATGTAACGTAAGACATTTTTGTCAGCAAATACTGTCACTTTTCTACAGCAAAGAAGGAGGTAATTTTTTTTCATACATTCTAAATGTAATATGATACAAACCTGAGATAGCAGGAAAGCCTTCCCAAATTCACTCTCAAAATAAGGAGGAATAGTATGCTGACGGAGATCTTGACGAGCTTCAGATTCCTCAGCCAGCTCCCGTTCATCTCTTTCCCAATCAGCTTTAGTACGCTTGGCCTGAGGTGTAGGGGGTGGAGAGGGTAATGGTGCGGCTGTGGCTTTCTCATAGAGGGCTTTCACATCACCTATCATATCAGACATACAATATCTATCGTACTGTTGTGACAATAGAGCCCTACATAATCATCAAAACTGATTTTAATGGGCATGATGGATCAAACAAACAGTGTCAGCGTACCACATCAGTAACTGTTCTAATCAACAGTCTCAGCAATTATCAAATTCATGCATACAAAGGGTAATGCATTTTTCAAGTCAATTCGTAAAACAGAAATGTTTTTTTATTACTATAACCAACACAATGAAAGAATTACTGGTAACCTAAACAAGAAGTTCCAAGCAGTAATCTCTTATTGTGATAAAACTCTGTAAGACGGTTTTTAAAATTTAATTGAAATTTAACTTTTGCTGTTTTATTCATGAAATAGATAACTCTAATAATATTTTAATAATATTAATGACTTCAGACGTTAAATTCTAAAGCTGTCTGAAAGGGTTAAATAAATGTTTAATTGAGCAAAAATTTACAAGCGTTCATTAAGAAAGACTTTCTTGAAATCCAACAGATATAATATAAGTTGTAATAGATAGATAAGACTTAGTTCATTAAAAATGACCAAATTCTACAATTAAAAATTAAAGTTTGATTATAAGTTGGTCTATATGAGTTCAGTTCATGTATGACAATCAGAACTTGACCCATGATCCAAAAATATAATTTTGCTACTACGAGATCAAAATTAATTTTCAACGCTGCATTGTGCCTTCCAATAGACAAATCACAATAATCTAGATCATAGAGTTGCTGTCAGTGATGGCATAGGGGAATATGGCTTTGAGAAAGAGAGGCATTTATACTTATGTCCTAACCCTGCGTACATGTAATAAATAAGTTATTATTACCATCCAAAAATTTAGTCTGGCCTTCAGATGGCAGAACTTCGATGCTGTCACCAGCCTTATCTTCAGCATTATCTGCAGGTGCCTTAGACATCCATGCCTCGGCTTCAACCTCAAGATTAGCAGCCCGCTGTTTTTCTTCCTCTGTACGGGGATCTTGTACAAGTAATGAATGCATGCTTTCTTGTCTTTTCTTGACAAAATCTGCGTAGTTTTGTAAACCCTGACTTAGGCTGACAAACAAATAAGAAACACATACGGTAATCACCAAATAGAATTTATTGTGATAATTTACTAACAACCAAACAGTAAAAAATCAACAAAAATTAAGGTCATTTTACAGGAGGTTTTCACTGCTGATATTAGAATTGTTTGAATTTAAAAAATAAGATTTTTTTAATATCAGGTCATCAGTTAGGCCACATAATTGATTCAACTATAAAAGTGTAAATATGATTGTGCCATGATATTGTTAAAACAAGAAAATCATGCCTTTCTGGGGTCACATGATCAGACAAGAAATGCAATTACCTTGTTCTCAATTGACCGGACATTGGTTTATACTGTAGAATTTGTCGCACTTGTAGTGCTGAAGGACATTTGAGAATAGGCTGCACCATAGTTTGTTTCATTGAACCTCCAACCATCAGTCCTCGTCCAGTAGATGTACCAAATTGTGGTCCCTCTTGTACATTTTCTGTGGGTGGGAAAGATTGAAGGTCACGAGATGTTAGTCCCGCAGGTATGATGTTGCTTTCCATATAGTTAGTCAGCCACTGCTGAGATATGTCTTTGAGATATGGTTTTAATATAGTGATACCCAGCACCCCGGGGTAATCTGGTAGGGGATCCACGAGTATGGCCGTGGACGGGTCGTCTTCAGCTTCAGCTATGTAATCAGCCACATCTTCATATCTGAGCAGCTGTGTACCACTACCATCTGGACGGATTACAAACAACTTAGGTGCGTGCTGCTTATAATAAACCACCTGCTTACTGATTACTGCCTTGTCCTCATCTCTCTTTTCTTCCTGCTGCTGAAGTGGGTCATTATCTTCATCAGGGGGGATAAATAGTGTAGGTTTCTCAGCCTCAATCACTTCAGTCCCCTCAGCAGGCAACACAAGACACTCTCCATTGTTCTTAACATTGAATACATTCCCCTCATTGTCCACCGTTTCACAGATGACATCAGCGGAGTGCTTCATCACATACTGTAGAGGTCGAGAGGGATCACGCATCTCCACGCTGTTGTTTGGTTGTGGATGATAAATAGCATGACCTTCTTCATCAATAGAGAGCCTCCCGCCTGTAATGTGACATAATTCATACTGTCCGGATGGACTGACTTGTAGAGATGTACCGTTACCAAACTCTGTTTGACAGAGGCAGTCTTGCTCGTCAAATAAAACTGTGGCAAAACCTGGGCATTCCACACGAATTTGGTGCAAATACTTAGTGACAATTTCTGTTACTTCTCCTGATAAAACAACAACAACAATTTCATGCAGTAATCATATTGTTATTTGTGCTATCAATAAGCCGTGAAAAAAATGAAATCTTATATTAGATCCAAGCTACCTAATCTTCATGAAATATAAAGAGGCCACAATAGAGTGACTGCTTTGAGCAATACTGCCAAACTCAAAATGTCAAGTGTCTATGTGTACTACTTCTGGATTATCAGCTAGGGAAATCTATTTATTCATTTTTATTCGAATTTATAAATAATAAAATAAATTTTACTGTATACACCCATCACATCAACGACCATCCCTCATATTTGACTGTTTTAAGCTGTCACTAATGGGATCGTTGAACACATGCAGGGACAACTGTAGCCGTACAAGACAGATCAGACAAGAATGTGACAATATTTATTCGTGAGTTCAAAACTTTTCCAGTAAATGTGGCAAAATATCAACGTTATTAGAATATATAAAAGCAAAAATAAGAATGAAGAACAAACAATAATTATTTTAATTATTTATTTCTTACCAGTCTCATCAGTCTCTGTGTCTTCGGCAGGCACCTCCACCTGTCTGAGATTGGTCGTGATACGTGTGCCGTCAGCGTGCTCCACAACTGTGCTGCCATCTGGGTGATAAATCATGATAACTTTGTCTTGCCGTGTATGCATCGACTGAAAAAATAAGTACAATGTGGTTTATAGCAATCTCCACATAAACGTGAGAAGAATTTTTTAAATGATTTTCACACAATATCGATAGACATTAATTATCAAATCTTCCTCCACAGACTTCCCCCTGGTCAAACTACCCCCAGAAATCGACCTATTTTTTAAGGAGGACCCCTGAGGTAGCCCCTGGGTACAATATAGGTTATAGGTATGCACACAAATTAAAAATGCAAGAGAACACTGTATCCATGTCACTGACCATTCTGGTTGGCGATTTTCAACCAAGCATGTAATGAAATATCTCCATTGCAATTAATGCATGCACACAGTCATGTGGATTTCGCATAAATGCGAATTTGGTAAAGAAAGGTAGTTTTCGCATAAATGCGAAATTAGTGAAGGAAGAGTTGAACATCTAAACACGACTACAGTTGTTTTTTATCTTTTTCATTAGCCGGTTAATTAAACCTTATCCTGCTGATCACGACTATTGTCGTTTTTAATCTGTTTTATTGGTTGATCAAATCACTGTTATTGGGAATGAAATGTGTGTCTAAACATCAAGATTTGCAAATGTTTGGTTTCAAATTAAAGAAATAAAAATTTCACCCGCTTGAAGTTACAACTTCAAGTGGGTGAAAATTTAAATAAACAAGACTACATAAGTCCAGGAGCTCCCGCGACAAATTAGAATTTGATTTAAGCAATTTTGTGTAGGGTTTTTAATGTAGTCCTAGGCTAGGTCAAAAATCAAGACGCAAGACAACTAGGTCTAAGAAGCTCAGTCTAAAAGTAAGACTAGGTCAAAAATCAAGACGCAAGACAACTAGGTCTAAGAAGCCCAGTCTAAGAGTAAGATAAGAACTAGACAGTCTGTCAGAGATTGCAAACCTCCATTGAAATTAATGATCCTAATCAGTATCCCAGTAATGGTCTACCTATCTGGCATGGTTTACCCGATATCAGGCCAATCGAGTTAACTAATAGCTGATTTACGGTCATTTTGAATTCGATATAAATTAGTTAAAAACTTAGGGTGCATCTTCCCCGAAACCTCAAATTTTGTTTTATAGTAATGGACTAACATCTAACACAGTTTGCAAAATATTGGGCATGTGAAAGTAAATAATGGCCGATAGGGGGCCATTTTGAATTTGAACGAGTCAGAATTTTTCAAGATGCATCCTCAGCTGAAATCTCACATTTCATTCTATAGTAATCGTCTAGCTATCTAGCATGGTTTACCAAATATCGGCCATGTGAAAGTGAATAATGGCCTAAAGGCGGCCATTTTGAATTTGATCAAGTCAAAATTTTCCAAGATGCATCCTCAGCTGAAATCTCACATTTCATTCTATAGTAATGGTCTAGCCATCTAGCACGGTTTACCAAATATCGCCCATGTGAAAGTGAATAATGGCCGATAGGAGGCCATTTTGAATTTGATCAAGTCAAAATTTTTCAAGATGCATCCTCTCCTGAAATCTCACATTTTGTTTTATAGTAATGGTCTAGCCATCTAGTACGGTTACTAAAAACCGGCTATGTGAAAGTGAATAATGGCCGATAGGCGGCCATTTTGAATTTGATCTAGTCAATTTTTTTCAAGATGCATCCTCTCTTGTAATCTCACATTTTGTTTTATAGTAATGGTCCAGCTATCTAACACGGTTTACCAAATATCAGCAATGTGAAAGTAAATAGTGGCCGATAGGCGGCCATTTTGAATTCGATTGAGTCGAAAGTTTTTAAAAGGCATCCTCTCTCAAAACGTCACATTTTGTTTTATAGTAATGGTCTAGCTATCTAGCACGGTTTACCTGATATCAGGCCTATCGAGGTAAATAATGCTGATTGTCGGCCATTTTGAATTCGTAAGTTAAAAATTTTCAGGGTGCATCCTCCCCCGAAAACTCACACTTTGTTTTATAGTAATCAGGTAATGGTCTAGCCATCTAGCACGGTTTACCAAATATCAGCCATGTGAAAATGAATAATGGCTGAAAAGGCGGCCATTTTAAATTTGATCAAGTCATTTTTTTTCAAGATGCATCCTCATCTGAAATCTCACATTTCGTTTTACAGTAATGGTCTAGCCATCTAGCACGGTTGACCAAATAACGGCCATGTGAAAGTGAATAATGGCCGATAAGCGGCCATTTTGAATTTTATCGAGTCGAATTTTTTCAAGATGCATCCTCTCCTGAAATCACACATTTTGTTTTATAGTAATGGTCTAGCCATCTAGCACGGTTTACCAAATAACGGCCATGTGAAAGTGAATAATGGCTGATTGGCGGCCATTTTGAACTTTGACAAAATGATTTTTTTCAAAATACATCCTCTCCTGAAGCCTTACAATTTGTTTTATAGTAATGGTGTAGATATCTTGAGCGGTTTTCATGATATTCCACAATATCAGGCCTGTCGAGGTGAATAATGGCTGATAGGCGGCCATTTTGAATTTTATCAACTTCATATTTTTCAGGATGTATCCTCTCCTGAAACCTTACAATTTATTTGATATTAATGGTGTAGCTATCTTGAGCGGTTTTCATGATATTCCGCAATATCAGGCCTGTCGAGGTGAATAATGGCCGATAGGCGGCCATTTTTAATTTTATCGACTTGAAATTTTTCAAGATGCATCCTCTCCTGAAACCTGACAATTTGTTTTATAGTAATGGTGTAGCTATCTTGAGCGGTTTTCATGATATTCCGCAAAATCTATCAGTCGGATTTACCGATGTTATAAATTAGGTCAAAGTGCTGGGTCAACTTCAAGGTCAAGGTCCAAAAACCTGAAAAGGCACAACTAGGGACCTTAGAGAACATGTATGTGCAATATGACTGTCATCGGCCCAGTACTTTTCGAGATCTGCTCCGGAAACGAAGTGCGCGTCAAAACGTCTAAATAGGTCATAGTTCTGAACCAGAAGTAGGTCAAAGTTCAAATACCCCAAAAGGCACAACTAGACCCCCTAGGGGTGTTGTGTGTAAAATTTGAAGACAATCGGACAAGTACTTTCAGAGTTATGCTCCGGAAACGAATTGTTTACGGACGGCCCAACGGCCCAACGGCCCAACGGCCCAACGCCGTCACATCATCATTTTCTCCTCTGCAACCTTGCGTATTGAATTCAGATTAAAAATATTTTAACCCGTCCATTAGCCACCTGGAAGTAACCCACATACCAAAAATTGTTATCCTAGCTTATTTTCTCACAAAGTTATAGGCAAAAGAAGAGGCCAAAAAAAAACGGAGGTAGAATCCATAGCTCCCTTCGCTCACCTACGGTGACGGCGGGAGCTAATAATGGGTTAGCAGTTAATAGGAATGTGTTTAAATCAATTCAATTAGATAACTTAGTACTTGGAAAGAAAAGAATTGCGTTTTTTAGGGGACACACGCTGTGAATTGCTGACAAATCGTGCGCGTAATAGAGTAGGCAAACAATGATTATTTCTAGATTGCATAGAAATATTGATAAAGTAGATGTTTGCAGGACTAGTTCATGCAAACAAGAATGTTTCTACTACATGCATCAAAATGTTTAAATAAAACCATGACCCAGGTTTCATCGACAAAAGGTATGATATTGTGGCTCTCTCTATTGATTTCACATCCACCTTCAGATGTCAGTGCAAGGTGGGGATGCAATGTTTTTGCTTCAAAATAAAATTTGCCTTATCCCCCGAAAAGCTTTAGTTGTTTTTTTTATTGGCGTACCTGTCCAGTCATTGGATCAGAGGAGCTGCTGATTAACGCGTCCTTCACGTCTACACTGCTGCCATCTAGCCTTGTAACAACCCGTTGTCCAGTGGAAGTTGTGGTTATCCAAAACCCTTTTTCTACAGGTTCCTCTTCCACCACAGTGGCCTCCTGGTGCTCTGTTTTCTTAGCACTTCTACGACCAGGCTTACTTGCTGTAACAGAACATGTAAAATTGTTAGTGATTCAGATATACATGTCCACAAGGCCATCCCAAAATATATCTTTTGATTTCATAGTGTGAAAAAGAATGATGTAAAAAAATGTATATTACACTGCAAAACGTTTACTAGAAAAGCACAAGATCATGATACCCGGTGTACTGACAATTATTGACTTACATGTGGACGCAGACCAAATTATACAAAGATTTATGACTCCAGTGATATCATTATTCAGACCCGGTCATATAGAATTAACACATACATTTTTTGTTGGGCACATCTGTTTCACTTTTGCCACTGGTAGGCCTCTGCTGGGCGGTCTCTTCACTTTCTGGTATAAGTGGAGAATGCTGTACAAATTGACTTACTGTCCCATTACTGAAAAGCACCTGTCAAAGCCAAATTAATATGACTAAATATCACCAATGCTACACCATCAATGGTGAGATTTATTTAAATTCATAAAAAATCATTATTTAAAATAAATCAAAAAACAAGCAGTAAAGTTAATAAAGGTAATAAAATTGTGACAGAGAGACAGCTTAAACAAAAATCATTTTTAAAAATTGAAAGAAAAAATGCATGAGCAATTGCAGAATTGCAGCTGAAATTATTAAAAAAGAACAATTCAGTGTGTACACTGGAGGCTTAAATAAATTTATATAACCCTGTAGCTACTATTAACATTCTCACCGTTGGCTTGAAGCAAGAAAAGAGATTCTAAATTAATTTTTTTAAATTGAGTTTAAAAAGTTCAAAATTATAAAAGGCATAGAAGCAAGTCAGCACCGATAATGGTCTTCTCTACAATCCAACATAAATGTTACAGTATGGATGACACTTCTAAATGTTTCAAACTACCTTTTCCAACAAAATTTTGACTGAGAATTGTAAAATATGAATTACAAATTGTAAAAGTAAAAACGTAGGGTTCCTTTTTATTCCTTTAAAGATTTCAATTGCGTCAGGAATGGCAGTTTCAAATGCATGGAAATTGTGAAAGATTAATGCAGCACTTAAATATGTATTATCAGCAGCATGATAATTTGCTTACCTGCACAGACCCATCAAGCATAGTTTTGACTACTGTTCCATCTCTGTTTATGATTCGAGACGACTCGTCCATGGCGTGTTTGCGTTCTGCCTCGCACCCCTGCACACCATCTGTTTTATAGGGGTAGCTCTGCTTGACAAGCAGCTGTCTCTCTTCTGGATCATTCCCAATGATTCCTAACCACAAATAATTATAATTACCATGTCTGCTTTCAAAGTAATTAGAGTTGTATTTTGGTTATAAGAAAAGTATAAAAAAGGCCTATCATATTTTTTGAGGAAAATTATGGTTAAAATTTGTATACGAGGTTTGAGCAAGATGGTAAAATTTAATTACACATGTGAATACATTACAGTAATTATCTGTTATAGCACGAATCGTTACTACACGAATCGGATATAACACGATGCAGCCATGGATCCCAAAATTTTACACTATCTTTTTTACCATTTTTCTGGAAAAATTGTGTTATAAATATTTGAACATTCAATTAAGCATGAAATTGTCCGCCAGTGTCACATGTTAATCGTGCCATAGCGGTAGGCCTGATCCTTCACGCATGACGCTCAGCAAAGTCGCTGGCAAGTAGTATTGCACAGCACATATCTGCACCCTTTTAGAACAACAGTATCTCATTTCGTATTTGAACACAAATTCAATTCAAAAACGAAACGTGTAATAGATAATATAAAACGAATATGACGTGCACGATTTGATCTCGGAAATGTATTTATTTAATTAAATTAACTTAATGTGGCATGTTTAGCAAGTTTTTAAAATCGCGTGTAATGAAATATTATAACACGAATATGATGTGTTTTATATCGTGTTATAAAATATTAGAACACAAATATGGTGTTTCTGCATGTTTTTAAAATCGCGTGTAATGAAATATTATAACACGAATATGATGTGTTTTATATCGTGTTATAAAATATTATAACACGAATATGGTGTTTTTATATCGTGTTATAAAATATTATAACACGCATATGACGTGCACGATTTGATGTCAGTAATCCTAGCTATTAAATAAAATTAACTTAATTCAGCAGGTTTTACTGAAAAAATAGTTGTTTTTATCTAAATCACGTAATAAAATAGGTGGCCAGAGGTGATGACACGCCGATCGTTTGATAAATGCCACCTCTTCACAACTCACATTGTGTAATGTCGAGCAGCGTTCTCGTTTGTATTGCAAGGTGTAATGTTTGCGACAATTTTGTGAAGCACATTTAATGTTTCTTGACATGTAGTAGGCCTACACTGTTAAATACTATATGGCTAACCCTTGAATTATTTATCACCGTTTTATTCCATTCCTAATTTAAAATAAACATAAATCTTATATAAACTTGATCTCTTGGGACCAAAACGTTTATCGACCATTGGCAGGCAATTACGCAATCTTTGGCGCTGTCAGTGAAATGAAAGCAGTGGCTAGATGACACTTAAATATTGGCCAAGCATTATAGATGCCGGCCCGTCATTGTAACAACATTGTCCGTTCACTTGGCCACGTTAACCTTTTTACACCCATCAAACCCGATTCATGTAAATTTAAAACCCTGTTTTTTGTCAGAGCAATACTACCAAGTATGGCTACAAAACTGCTACATCATGCTTCTGCAGCAGGTTATTTTATGCAATAGATATATTTAAATTATAATGAGCACTATGTTGTTCTAATTGTGAATTATTATTGTTTTAGTTTTGATGACTTAGTGACCGCAAGGCTAGTGTCTGCAGTACGGCAATGTGCATTGGCGCTGGTTATATTTTCATATAGACTGGTGTATTGCAGATGTAAAATACACGGATTAGCTCGGGTGTTCTATCAAGTGTGTGGACTCAACCGTGACAAGTGATCAGTACATGTATTGTTCAGTTTATTTTGGAGTTAGTTCCAACTCCCCCCCCCCCCCTCCCGATGCTAGTAAAAGTCCAGCCATGGTCGGGATAGTTTATTGAAGCGTTTTCAAGCCTACAGGCTTGGTAGTTGTCCTATTAATAATTTAATATCAGGGATATAATACTCCATTACATGATTTAAAAGAGCAACATATTCGTGTTATAATAAATTATTACACAATTAAAAAACATACATTAAACCAACATTTGGTAAGTGTAAACATACAAAAAGACAGATGTTAGATTAGTTTATTAACCAATTTAAAAGAAAATATAAAGAACATTTCGTGTTATGATAAGCATGTCATTTTGTTAAATAATTTATAAATAAGGTTATTATATCAAATTTAATGGTGTTGCATAAATATATTTATATAACGATATAATCTGTCAAAAATCACTGTCAGTACAGAGAGCTCACTGACAAGTCTGATTGACAGGCGTGTGCAAACGCCGATTGGTCAATATCTCCCTCTCATCTCACCTGACCAGGGGCGGATTTAGACCGGGTTGACAGGGTTGCAGAACCCTGTCAGCGTTTTCAAATCTATCAAATTACAGGGTTTGAGATCTAAAAACTGGTAAATTAATTTATTTTTTGGGAGATTGGAACCCTGTCACCAGTGATCACCGTTTTGATGACAGGGTTCCAAAACAAAACTGATGGCCTAGATTTTTCTTTGTTGGTCAATTAGGCCATTTCATTGATCTCAAGATAAACTCCGGCACTAAGAGGTGTGGAAGGGTGGGGGTAATACTGGCAGCAGGTGTAATTAACAGTCACACTCCACAAAGCCGAAAGGCAGTATCTGCTTACTTGTAACGTAAGTACATACTGCGGTTTGGCTTTGCACGGCAGTATAGGCCTACATGTGCCTCCGACAATTGCATAACATCTGTTAAAATCTTGAGTCACTTATTTTTGCATTTTTTATACTTTTTGTACTGATATAGATCTGGTAATATTCGCGAAGTTTTAATTTTCGCGAGGCGAAGGAATTAGAGAATTTAAGAGTCATTGATAAAATTATTATTATCATATAGCGCGACCTATAATCGTAAATGACTACAGTGAGTTTTAACTCCATCTCTATGAAGTCTCAACAATAATGTATATTTTATTAATAGCCGATAGTGCGTGGGCGTGAATAAAAATAACTCGAGATAAAGTACATCATCAATAATTTATCTGTATATTTATTTATCATATTAGTCAGTGATCGGAACGGTTTTGCTAGCTAGCCTGTACTGCAGTAATGTGTTTGTATAACAATACCAGCTTGAGATTCCATTGCAACCGCCCACCTAACACTGGATGTTAGACCAACGCTGAATTAACATTGGACAGGTATCTCCGTCGCTCACCCAGCATTGAACCAATGTTTAGGAATAGGCCCGTTGCGAATGCCGGCACGTGTCGTGTATAATTATTTCCGTAATTGGTATTAGGTAAGGGTGAAGTGGGCTACGCCTATAAAACAATGAATGAGGGGAGTTTTAATTTAACGGCTGAATAAGTTATTCAGACGTGAAAGGTAAATACAACTACAAGCGCCATTGAAAGGTGTCATTCCACAACCCAGTGACTATATCAGTTAGGCCTAGATTTGGCAGATTTTTTTTCAATATTGAGAATTGTAGACTTTACGAAAAGTCCCAAAATCAGAAATCCACGAATATTTGAAACCCGAAAATTACCATAATATATTCATAATGGTTAATGGTTGGAAGTTGGAACCCTGTCAGATTTTTTTCTGGATCAGCCCCTGCTGACCACGACGCTGGCCCAGCATTAAATCAGCATTGGTTCATTTGCGATCTGCGTCGTCAGTAAACGTGAGCGTGTCAAACCATTTCAAGCCTACAGACTTGGTAGTTATCCTATGAATAATATAGCATCAGTGATATGCTTTTTTATTACACGATTTGGAAAAACATAATATTCGTGTTGTAGTAATTGATTGCACGATACCGTGTTCGTTGTCTCGTATGATCTCACGTTGAGAGTGATATTTCACGAGATTTTTACAAGCACACCTCTACCCACAAAACGATGACGTCATTAAACACTGTACATGGCACAGACTTGCATACATAGCGTCACTCTGTTCGCGAGTCCTGTATCCCCGATTCAACTAATTTTACTTCTACTGTTTATATTAGACACATTCAACCAATTCACATTTTTATTATTTACAAATAATAATTAATATAACTTCTAAAACTCAGATATTTGTACACAAAATAAGGCCAGAAAATAACGTTATGCTACAAGCTAGAAATAGTGTCCCGTGTCAGTTATTTATATTACCGCATCCCGTGTATCTCCAGTCATATCGACCTAGTAGTACTATTGATAAAATCGGGCCATTTCGTATAACACGATCGGCTTATAACACAATTCATACTTATGGACCCCACCGATCGTGTTATAACGAATAACTACTGTACTATTATTACTGAATTCAATTAAACATAATGTTTGAGTTGCAAAGACTAGGTCACACTTTTAAGTCTTGGATTATCCAGGAGATTCTACATTTTATTGTTTTTGATTTTAAAAAATACAGCAAAAATAATTTACCGAGGGCTAGACTTCAATATCAAATTTAATATGATATTACATATTTTCCTGTGGGAAAATATACACATTTTCCTGTGAGAAAATATACATTTAAAATTGTTAATGTTCATGGAAATAACAGTGATTCCATATTGGAGTAAGGCTGAAGACCTGTTCTTACCGACAGCACTCTCTAACATATAGCTAGTACAAAGACCATCAGGTGATGTAACATTCAATTGTAAAAACGGCTGGTGTGGAGGTGCAGGCTCCTCTTCTTCCTCTTCAACTACATCAGTTTCCTAAAAGAACCCGTTCAATATAGCTGTAATAGCATTGTTTAAGAGTATAGTGAGATTTATACATACCGTACTTGCTGGACGATATCACACACTGGTCTATACCGCGCAAAAGGTCAAAATAGGCCTTTCTTAGTGCTTGAGCCTTGCACACCGCGCACTTGTTATTTACCGCGAAATTCACAATATCGCGGTGACTCGGCAGTCGCCAATGCTAATGGTGTGTTAGTAAGATTGATCTGTGACGAAGACGATGGCCCTACATTAAAACAACATTGGGTCGATGTCTCATGTTTGCTGGGTATGTACATAGGCATGCATGGATGTGCAGTTATATTACACTCTAACACATAGGCCTAGATATTTATCAATCATCATGACATACTATCGGCCGCTAAACATGCTAAAAAATCACCAACGTGTTTATAATGATGTATTGTACAATGTCAGCGTGTCAGTTTATTGAGCAGTTAATCCTTCTGACAGAGAGTAACAGTGACAAGTGACATGAACCATTCAAACCAAAAAGAGACCGTTTGCAAATTCCTTCTTCATTAGAACTATACCGGATTGGAATAAACTACCATCTGATGTAAAATTGGCGCCGACCTTCACAGCCTTCAAGGCTAGATTGAAGAAGTCGGACTAATTTTTCTCTTTTAACTACCCATGCAAACCTCTCCCCGTGGCGCGATAGCACACAATGTGCTCCTGCCACGTAACTTTCAGATTCAGATTCAGATTCAGACATAACTAATCCGTTTGTACTATACCTTGCCTAATGAGCCGTGTTCATTCACGTGTCAACGAGGCTACACTCACGGCATAGGTCATAACGGCACCAACGCGATGACAAAACTACTGACCTTTCACAGCTCAGTGCTCTCGTCTGAGCGATCAGACATGTCAGACAGATCGCGCACCTGTTCTATATCGAGCAGGAGCTCAAAAAAAAAAATAGCGCGATATCGTCCGGTAATTACGGTAAATAAAATAAGCCTTGTTAAAAATAATTTATTACAGATCATTCACAAATTATATAATTTATAATTTTTTTGCATCTTGCATAGCTTGTGAATACACAGAAGAATTAATAATATAGCATCTAGTAATCTATGGTGTTACTTACAACAGCTGGCTCCGGAGTGGCAATTTTTTCAGTTTTATTCTTGTCCCCGCCTTTTTTACTTTTGGATGGAGAGTCCTTACCAACAGGAGTAGGGCTGCGTGGTGGAGGCAAATTGAATGGCTCTGGTTCATATGGTTTCCCTACAACATTGAACAAATTCTCAGATACTTTATTCATGAAAAAATAGAAGTAGTACCTGCGACATTGCATAAAAAAGAAGGCATTATTAGCACACAGGCTTAACAATTATAACTATAAAAAGCAAAATTAGACTTAAAAAGTACAAAGTAAAATATTTTCTAACAAGGCCTGTCGGAGACAGAATTAGGCCTTGGCATCTGATCATCGTTTAAAAGGGAATAACATTTGAAAATAACTTTTAACTATAACTTTTAAAATGTTGACTCCACTATACCTCAAGACCATTTATTTCAAACTAGTTATGTTAGATAGATATTTCCAGCTGGAATTTTTCAGAGCATATACCTCCTTAAAACTGCACTTTAGTAATGGCCTGGCTATTTCGCATGGTTTTCCATAGATAACAAATATTTTAAAAATAATTGCCGATGATCGGCCATTGTGGCCGCCATGATCTAGTTTTCAGTCGATGCACACCCACTTTCGAACTCATGCGAGCTATTGGCAACATTGATATATTGTATAAATTTTAGAGCGATACATAGAAAATTGTTGAATGAATCTCGTTAACGAGAAAATTTCCAGATCGGAAAAAACTCAAGGTCATAGAGGTCACAGAAAAGACAAATGTGAAATCAAGGTCATAATTAACCTGCATATGAAGTTTATTGTGCATTCCAGTAATGTGAATCAAGTTATAGTGCCGGACAGACAGACGGACAGACAGCATGATGACAATACTATAGGCATCCGCAAAAATTTTGCCGAGACCTAAAAAGTCTTGTAATTACCATCCACTGGCTCTCCTGTTGGACCATATGTGCTCAGTGAAATACACATGCCGTCAACTAATTGAGCTGAGAATGATCCGTATCGTCCAACACATGGTTTTTTAACAACCTCTGGTTCAGGACTTTTATGTGGACTTTGTGATCCCTCTTGTTCATCACTTATCTCTGCCTCTGGTTCCTTTTCTTCTTGTGTTTTCTCAGTGGTCTCCACATCAGCTTTCTCAACCACTTCATCCCTTCCATCAGCGTTATTAGTCACATTTCCCTCATCCATAGGTTTCGGGTCAAGAATATGAACATTGAACAAATGCCCATCTTTCATGACAGTTGTGTGAATATTAGTGGCTCCTAATAGAACATAGACACAGAATATTAACTATTAAAGCAGTAATTTATTACTTAAAAAAAAATTTTGCCATGATACATTGCAATGCTTTTGAACAGAAAAGTACATTCCTAAATTATAGTGTCATGAACTACTGGTCCTTAAGTAACAAAAAATGTAAACAAAAAGAAGCTTCTGTATGCTCTAATGGTAGGGGCTTTAATGCAATAATAAAATTTCTATATAACATGTACAAGGTCATGTAAAATTAATTTGTTTGTTCCACAATGATTTGTCTGAAAAAAAACATTGCAATAGGTCATTTTCGGATTACATGTGACTACAAATTCTATTTAAATAATCTGAAGTGCAGGGGGCTTAATTTACTGTGTAGATATTCAGTACATTTAAACTATTTATGCAACTATTTATGTTTTCTTAGAAAAAAGATAACTGGAGCATTCAATATTTCTATCCCTAATAATGACAATGTAGTTTTTGTTTGTTTGTTACAAACCTTGTTCAAAGTGGACCTTTTCAGAACGGATCTGCCCACCATCTGCTGGCAGCATAGTTGATACAACTCCAGACACATGTAGAAGGTGGTTGCCCGTATCATACCCTTTAAACTTTAACAGACATTTCATTTTATAATACAATATCATAATTATGAGAAGGGTAAACTGACTATATGAATTGACTAATATTGAAATCTGACAATAAGTAGTAGTTATATTGAATTAAAACAAGACTACATAAGTCCAGGAGCTCCCGCTCCAAATTATAATTTGATTTAAGCAATTTTGTGTAGGGTTAATAATGTAGTCCTAGGCTAGGTCAAAAATCAAGACGCAAGACAACTAGGTCTAAGAAGCCCAGTCTAAGAGTAAGATAAGAACTAGACAGTCTGTCTGAGATTGCAAACCTCCATTGAAATTAATGATCCTAATCAGTATCCCAGTAATGGTCTACCTATCTGGCACGGTTTACCCGATATCAGGCCAATCGAGGTAACTAATAGCTGATTTATGGTCATTTTGAATTCGATATAAACTAGTTAAAAAATTAGGGTGCATCCTCCCCCGAAACCTCAAATTTTGTTTTATAGTAATGGACTAACATCTAACCCGGTTTGCAAAATATTGGGCATGTGAAAGTAAATAATGGCCGATAGGGGGCCATTTTGAATTTGATCGAGTCACAATTTTTCAAGATGCATCCTCTCCTGTAATCTCACATTTGGTTTTATAGTAATGGTCCAGCTATCTAACACGGTTTACCAAATATCCGCAATGTGAAAGTAAATAGTGGCCGATAGGCGGCCATTTTGAATTCGATTGAGTCGAAAGTTTTTAAAAGGGATCCTCTCCGGAAACGTCACATTTTGTTTTATAATAATGGTCTAGCTATCTAGCACGGTTTACCTGATATCAGGCCTATCGAGGTAAATACCGGTAATGCTGATTGTCGACCATTTTGAATTCGTAAGTAAAATATATTCAGGGTGCATCCACCCCCAAAAACTCACACTTTGTTTTATAGTAATCAGGTAATGGTCTAGCCATCTAGCACGGTTTACCAAATATCAGCCATTTGAAAATGAATAATGGCCGAAAAGGCGGCCATTTTGAATTTGATCAAGTCAAATTTTTTCAAGATGCATCCTCATCTGAAATTTCACATTTCGTTTTATAGTAATGGTCTAGCCATCTAGCACGGTTGATCAAATATCGGCCATGTGAAAGTGAATAATGGCCGATAAGCAGCCATTTTGAATTTTATTGAGTTGAATTTTTTCAAGATGCATCCTCTCCTGAAATCACACATTTTGTTTTATAGTAATGGTCTAGCCATCTAGCATGGTTTACCAAATAACGGCCATGTGAAAGTGAATAATGGCCGATTGGCGGCCATTTTGAACTTGGACAAGTTGAATTTTTTCAAAATGCATCCTCTCCTGAAACCTTACAATTTGTTTTATAGTAATGGTGTAGATATCTTGAGCGGTTTTCATGATATTCCACAATATCAGGCCTGTCGAGGTAAATAATGGCCGATAGGCGGCCATTTTGAATTTTATCAACTTGAAATTTTTCAAGATGCAGCCTCTCCTGAAACCTTACAATTTATTTGATATTAATGGTGTAGCTATCTTGAGCGGTTTTCATGATATTCCGCAATATCAGGCCTGTCGAGGTGAATAATGGCCGATAGGCGGCCATTTTTAATTTTATCGACTTGAAATTTTTCAAGATGCATCCTCTCCTAAAATCTCACAATTTGTTTTATAGTAATGGTGTAGCTATCTTGAGCGATTTTCATGATATTCCGCAAAATCTTTCAGTCGGATTTACCGATGTTATAAATTAGGTCAAAGTGCTGGGTCAACTTCAAGGTCAAGGTCCAAAAACATGAAAAGGCACAACTAGGGACCTTAGAGAACATGCATGTGCAATATGACTGTCATCGGCCCAGTACTTTTCGAGATCTGCTCCGGAAAGGAAGTGCGCGTCAAAACGTCTAAATAGGTCATAGTTCTGAACCAAAAGTAGGTCAAAGTTCAAATACCCCAAAAGGCACAACTAGACCCCCTAGGGGTGTTGTGTGTAAAATTTGAAGACAATCGGACAAGTACTTTCAGAGATATGCTCCGGAAACGAATTGTTTACGGACGGCCCAACGCCGTAACATCATCATTTTCTCCTCTGCGACCTTGCGTATTGAATTCAGAATAAAATATTTTACCTGACCATTATCCACCTGGAAGTAACCCACATACCAAAAATTGTTATCCTAGCTTATTTTCTTACAAAGTTATAGGCAAAAGAAGAGGCAAAAAAAAACGAAGGCAGAATCCATAGCTCCCTCCGTCTCACCTACGGTGACGGCGGGAGCTAATAAATGCCACTGAATTTGATCTTGTGGAGATGCTTAGTTATTCAAATAATTTAATTTTCAGTCGAAATATTTTTAATCATTTCAAGCTGGAAATTGTGCGTAATACAAACCAATTCAACAGCACACATGTAAATAAAACAAGCTAAGGCTAATTCACTTAATTTTGGGATAATGCAATGTTTAATTGGAAAATTACATTACTTCAAAACTATCAGATACAATTGCCTGTTTTCTCAAGTATCAGAACCTTAACAAAACATATTTATGTATACATGTAGTGATATATATTGAGGGGACATTTAGTGGTAGTATTTTATTCTAAAAGTTCAAAATTATTATTTATGCAGCCATGACAAATATCTCTACATACTGGCCAAAATTGTTCCTCAGCAACAGGCTCTTCTGCTGATGCCTCGGGTGGCACAACTTCTTCTTTCGAATTTTTTGATTTGACACTTCCTCTTGAGCCAGGCCGTTTTGATTCTTTTCCTTTCTCTTTCTCTTCTTTTGCTGCTTGATCTTTAGTGGCCTGGTACAATATAATGTAACATTAAAATATAGATGATATCATATATAAATATTCATACCTAACATTATGAAGAAATAAAAATGTCTACCAGAAAAAAATATATAAATAATATAATGTTGGTTTACCTTTTTTTGTGCAGAACGGGCCCTTTTCTCATTCTTTAATTTTTCTTTCTCATCTTCTTCTGCTTTAACACGGTCCTGTTCTTCTTTCCATGCTTTCAGAGAGCCCTGTCTGACATAGGGGTTACTACTAGAGGCACGTTCTGTACTGCTGGAGCGAGAAGGACTTTTTCCACGAGCTGAAAGAAAGTTTTGGTAAGAATAATTTTTGTATTCCATTTAGAGAGACAAAGAAAACGGTGGAACAAAATTCCTTCCATGTCAACCATCACTGAACAGCGCCAACCTCAGTGGCCAGCATTTGCCAACGTTTTTGCAGTAACAATTTTATTTATACTATGTATATCCTTTCACTTATTTAATGATGGTAGTCAGGGTTCGTAATAAGGGCTGAAAGTCTGGTTGTCCAACGGACAACCACATTCTCAAAATGTGATTGTCCGCCTGATTTTCTGGTTGTCCGCCTGATTTTCTGGTTGTCCGCATGCCTTTGCTCAGGGCGGCTCCTAGTCAACATTGTCAACCGATCCCGCCCCCGCCCCCGGTTGACAAGCTCCCTATTGAAAAAACAGGCGAGGCACCAGTTTGATGTCTGCACACCCTCATGAATCTGACTGTCTAGTGGTGTACAATCAATTTGTGATGCCAAAAAAGTGTATGGCCGCCACCGTTAGTAGGTTTTTAAGGTCACATCAGGAAAATATAAACAATTGAAAATTCGCATCAAGCGAGTATAAACAGTATAAAAGGCGGCCATTTTGTTTGAATTTCTGGAGTCTATAAACAACATCCAGCTCCCCGTCTGGAAACGGAGTGCCAGACAGGTGCCCTGTCTAGGCGGCTCCTAGCTAAGCCTGATCCTGGAAAAAGTGATATATTGCCATCAACAGACTACTTTTTTGTACGGATCAGTTTTACTTTTAGTGCCTAGGCCTATATTGTTATCGACCTGTGACTACCAACTTTCTGTCTTACGACATTCAAAACTTGGCAGCGTTACCAGACTTCGAGCTAATTTTTATCACATATTTTTATGTTTGTGCAGTTAATAGTTTGTGCAGTTTCAATAATTAATATTATGTAGGCCTTTATGTTTGTAAACCAATTTCGTAACCTAATATACCGGTAGATGGCTTAATGTATTCAAACTAGGCCTACATGACTGCAGTCTTCAAAAGGTGGCTTTGATTCTTAGCAATGCTATATTTAATGCGCTAACGGCGGCACCGTTGACAGAGATAGACCTACACTGTTGTGAGAAACTGGCCAAGCGTTGGTTCAATACAGACGACATCAGACCACTATTGAATCAACATAGAGATAAGATCGGTTAAAACATGGAATAGTATCTATATCCATGCTTAAAAATAGTGAAATACAATTTGCATTAAACTAGTTGCGTATGACAATGCAGATCAGTATCTCAGGATCTATCACTCTTACCATAAGAATGTACAGGTACAGCAACTGCTTACCACGTGCATGGCTGTTCCTTTTTGTTGCGATTCCCCCGATCAAACATTGATTATCAAGACATAACTGCAAGTCTAGCACACAAGTCATAATGACAGGGAAGGGGATGGAAGACAATAAAGGAAACGGCCCCAGGAAACGGAAACCTGGGGATTCCCCACTGACTAGAGGAATGTGTGTAGGCATTGCGATATCAATGAATACAAGTTTACATGTGGCTTCAGCACTGATTAATTGCCAATGTCGCATGTTAGGCTTATTTCTAGAAAACAAATTATTGTTCTGTTTAGTCCTAAAATTTAAATACTGTGTTTTTACCACACAGCATTGGCAACAGTCAGACCGACAGAACAGCAGACATGATTCAAGTTAACTCTGTCTCTGATATGACGCTACTCTGCCGTGTGTCACGTGTCACGGTACGGCGAAGTATGTCAGCGTGTCCAGTGGCAAAATTGTTTTGGGGATAAACGAGGTTGTCCGTACGGACAACCAAAGTGTCCCAAAGATAAATCTTTGGTTGTCCGTGACGATTTTAGGTTGTCTTGGACAACCGGACAACCACTATTACGAACCCTGGTAGTCTCTGACGACAAAATGCGTTCACAAGTTTGGATAAGTGTAACATTGATTGATCGATGCTGAATATTAGCACACATTGATTAATTATGGTCTACTTGCACACCAGCATTGACCCAACAATGAACTAGCGATGTCCTGTTATTTAGCATTGACCCAACTTCCATCCTGTATCCATTGACGCAAATTCCACCCTATATCCCACAAACAAGGCATGTTGACCTAAGTTGTTTTATTGTTGGGTCGACGTTGAACTTAAACTTAGGCTTAATGGCGCTTGTTCCATGGAATTCTAGTTATTTAATGGGAGAGTCATTCGTATGGGCTAGGTGTGTTATTATACATGCATGCATGTATTCTTTGCATAAACAACACATCTTTTTTCCGTCCATTGGGAGCTTTTCTGAGTATCAAATTTGAATAAAAAGATGTTGATAAAGAAAGTCATCAGTTAAAAATGGTTAAGCCACATTTATACCATGCCACAGGTACCCATTGTCAATTTGGTATTAACCCTTCAACCGCCGGTGCCGCATATATTCTGGTTTTCATTTTTTATTAGCACATTGAGTACCACATTTTAAATATGTTAAAGATAAAATGTGACATCAACCAGCAAGATGTGAAAAGAGACCTCCATTTTGTCAAATCTGAGTAATTTTCACTCATTTGAAGTTGTGGATTGCGTCAGCGAGACACAACTTCAAGTGGGTGAAAATTCAAATTGAATAGTTTGACGGTTAAAGGGTTAAAGGGTTTTATCATCCACTTTGTAAAGTGGCAAGCACAACATTCTAATTTATGCCACATGATTGATCAAATAGAGAGGGTTACATACATACCTGGTGATTTTTTAGGTGACTTGGATCTGTCACGTTTTTTTGTGCTGCTTGTTGGTCGAGATGCCGCTTCATCAGCCTCTTTCTGAATTCTTTCAACCTCCTTAGCCAATAGGGAGGCCTGGTATTTTGCATCCTGCTCCCGAATAAAATCTGACACGGATTCTAAATCTGCCACATGCTCGAGATAATTTCTGAAGACACAAAATAGATATTTGTGAATTGTAAATTTCATATCATGGGGACATACCCCTACTCTTTGTGCAGTTGGGAAGGTATATTTATACGTTTTTAATGATATTAATACCTGAAAATTGTGTTAGTAATTCCAGCTTCAAAATGAATGAGATCTGCCCCTGCACATCTCATTTATTTCAGTAAATATTTAAACAAATAAGTAGCAGCACCTAAATCTAAGTAAATACCCAGTAAACACAAAACATTTATATAACATTTATACAACGGCGGCCCAGCGTCATTGACGTTTGTCCAACATTGTGTAAATGTTATACAAATGCTTAGTGGGTATCAGTAACCTACCTAAATCCTACATCAGAGTGTAGTTTCGTCTGCCAATCAGTATAGCTATAAAGTGCTGCATTGTATGGATTGTGAAGTACAACCATCAATGAGTTGTCACGGCGATGATAGTAAGTGTTCATGTATGGATGTGTGTACGATGTCTTGTTCAAAACCTGTAGTGAAAAAAATATATATTAATTGTATTTGAATTACTAAGGAGATCTTCCAGGTATATATTTTACAAAATGATTTTAAAAAGTTCACCATGTTATAGCTGTACATATACGTTTTAGGCAAGTTTCTGATCTTATATAGCCTCCTGTAGCAGTTAAACTGCCTGTCAGGTTGGCAGTAAAAAGGTTTTTCTAAAAGTACCTGAATCAGCTCCTCTGCATCCAAGTGCTCAGCAAAACACCAGCGATCCAGATTGCGTTTTTCCACATCGTTTGTCTCTTCCATGCTGTCCAGATAGGCTTGTGACTGACCTACGTCTAAGCCAGAGAAGAAGGGCTTATCCTGTAAGGCCACGTCATCCATTGCTGAGAAGTGGACTGAATGGCCTGCATGCACAGAAAGAAATTGACTCACACTAATTCAGGTTTTAAATTATTCTCACAAAAAAAATAATTAGAAAAAGACCTCGATGTTCTCAAGAAATATGACGGAACTTCAAATATGTTCTGATGTGTTCCATATATTTGATGGCGTAAATAATTTTGCTCTGTTGACAGATAAATTTAGAAATTGTACTAACATAATTTAGCTAATTCATTTCAAAAAAAAAATTGCCATACAAAATCAAACTTTCGGTAGATCAGACATATTGAAGGTCAAATTAATTACTCTTAATCAGTCGAACTAGAATATCAGCGGTGATCACGCCATATCATTATTAAAAATAGTAATTACGGCATTCGAGTTAATGTACATAATAATTTATGTACCTGTAATCCTGACATTATTGCTTGAAGAAAAGTTTATTTACTAATGCTTATTTACTAATTCAACATCATATTCATTCCCATTGAGAAACCTTCTGATGTTATTGGTTAACATTTGCTGACACAGAGCGTCTTAGCAACTACACACAAAAATTAAATGTTGTCCTGACTGTGAGTATGATTCAATGTTGTTTTAATGGGGAAGACGTTGGAATTGCCCCGATAAACTTGACAGTTTGAGGCGATGCAATGCTGGTCTTATATTAAAGCAACATCGGTTCAACTTATCATGCTACAGCCCTGGAGAAGCAGTTTGTCCATTGTTGGGTGAATGGCTGTATAGTGTCACAGACGGTGGCCCAACAATAAATCAATTTTCACCTGGTGAATGTCTTGTGTTTGCAGGGTTTTGTTTGTTAATTAGTCCCCGCTAATCCCTTGCACAACCATGGTTGGGGTAATGTTACAAGAGCGACACCCAGCATACCATACTCACTGGAAAACAAGTCTGCGATCACGCAATTAGCGTGATGACCATGACATAACAATGGGACAGTAAAGGCATTCCATCCTCAAAAATTTGATGAAGAAGCGGACATCGGGGATGGCAGAACATAGCAGCAAAAATACATGGGCAGATCCGTTCCCTTCAAAATCGCAACCGATGTCAAAGATGCCATAGCAAAACTTCGAATGACTGATCTTTGAGGGGTGGCTGTACCATTATTTTTAAAAAAGATGCAAGTACAGTGTATTTTAGATGACTTTGTCCCTAAATTATATTTTACTGCTCAAACATCTGATTGAGGCTGCAGATTATTCATTGTGCACATAAGATCAAGTTATATCAAGTTTGGAGCACTGCTCAAAAATAAATGGAATAATTCTGTCGCCGAATTCTAGGCATAACCTATACCCGTAACTACAAAATTTAAAGATGGGGGGGGGGGGATATCCCAGATCCCAGACCAGGGGCAAATACTGATATTGTGGTTTACTTGGTAGCACACAACAAGATAATCTCAGGGCCATTTCAACGTCAAACTAGCAACAGGCTGGTCACAAGTATACTTCAGAAAGGCGGAATACGGTAGAACAATGACGACTATACTCGGCTCTGGACCAGCAGTTAAAGGGTTAATGGTTTTGACAAGAAAACATCTGTTTGTTATCTGTCTATTTGGAGAATCCTTGACAAGAAGTCAAACATCTTAGGTTTTATATAAGAAAGTGTTCAGCCAACACAAAAAAGATAATTCAAGCATCAAAAATAGGCAAAATAACATAAAAAAGAAGCAAAACAATCGATTCATTTTTAGCACAACAAAAACATCTACAACATAACCTTATTTTTTTTAATTTCGCATGTGACTTAAAGAGACCAAATGGCACAAGTTGTGAAAAGTAAATAAAGAGGTGGAATTTATAATTATCACAGAGACATTCTCATAAAATAATGCATACAAGTACTTTTCACATAATTATGAATATTATGGTTATGGTTGTTACCTCACTTGCTTCCAAAAACGTAAATAAAAATATTCATGCATTGGAAAAAAGTATGTGTTGATGCAAATGTGAGAAAAAACATGTATGTATCAGATATTCACCTCGGTATTGAAGGGTTGTAGCTGCTACTTTGTAATATGGCAGATACAGCCCTTTAACCCTTAAAGCGCCGGTACCGATTATATTCGGTTTTTTACATTTTGCATGTCAGCTTTGAAACATATTGAAAAAAAAACGTGACGCCAATCAGCGAGATTTGAAAATAGTTCACCTCAATTTTGTCAAATCTGAATAATTTTCACTCACTTGAAGTTGTGGATCGCGCTAGCGAGACACAACTTCAAGTGAGTGAAAATTCCAATTGAATAATTTGGCGGTTAAAGGGTTAATACCAGGGTGTTGACAGGAAGAGAGCCACAGATTATAGACACCAAGGATATATTACCATCATCAGCCAAAAGGATGGAAGCTAGTAAAAATGTATGAAAGGAACAATTAATGTGTTATCAGCTAGGTAATTTGTCATGATAAAAGTTAAATATCCTTCAACAAAAAAGGTTAAATTAAGACATCAGATATAAAATTTAGATTTCTAAATCTGTCAATTTTAATTTGAAAAATTGTGAAGAAAAGTTTTTTCTCCTCCTGTTCAACAAAATGACTAATCATTTTGGTTGAAAAGTTCCATTTTTTCATTAGCATATAACGATGTTGAAGACTCAATGAGATCAAGGTCTAATGAAAAAGGCTGGTATATTGATTTTATTCATAAAACAAGTATGCAAGTTTACCTGAAGTACTTTTACGAGAACCAGCACTTCCTTTTCGATCTGTCCTTTTCATGATACCAGCAGAGCTTGGTCTTGAATCCTCGTCATCACTGCTTAGCGGAGGAGCAGGCATTTCTGGAGCAGGACCTGGAGAGGAGGAATCGCTACCTGAAAGTTAACATCACAATATTAGATGGAATATCAGGAAATTGAGTCCTTCTGATGACAAAAATATATGTTTTCATGTCTATTTTTCATAAATAATATTATTTTTCATTCATTTGAAGCTGAAATTCATTAGCAATTACAGTTTCAAATGCATGGAAAATACTCACAAACAACAAACAATTTAGGAAGACAAGTGTTAAAATGCTGGGCTGTATTCTGTACAAATAAGTTTCTGTTGTTGGTCAGATTTTATTTTAATATATTTATCTTCAAGAAAGTGTCATTATTTTGAGTAAATAATTTATGATAATAAATTATATATATCTCTTGACTCATGACATTAAATTAAGTATAGTTTACTTGTAGCCAATATATTGCAGCTGCTGCAGTGAAAAAAAATAAATTTTAATTAATAATCAATTCAAGTTGTGTAATATAACTTTTTACTTTTGCATACAAAAGATGAATTAAAGTAAAAATACCTACTGTATTTATTCTAATAAATGCCCATATTCCAATAAATGCCCCCCCCCCCCCCCCACAATTTGAAAATAAAACCCACTATACATGTATGATCATTAAAAAATTACTCTAATAATCGCTTTGAAAATAAAACCCACTATACATGTATGATCATTAAAAAATTACTCTAATAATCGCCCATCCCCCCTGTAATCTCAGGAGGAATTCTAATTAGCGCCCTGGGCGGAAATTAGAATAAATACGGTACATACACTTTCTGAATAAAAAAGTTTGTAAACATGATAAATATAATATAATAAGTCTAATTAACTGATTAAAAAACAACTAATTTTAATCAGCGTCCTAATAACCAACCAATTAAATGGAAATTTAAAATTATATACCCATTTGAAACCAATCAACGATTTTTCACAACACACACACCATGTGACCAATCTAAGAGATTGCAAATATTTATGATTAAAGCTGAAAAATAAGCAAAGCTCACCACTGCATTTTGTGTAAATAATATAATTTTCCTCAGAAGTATAATGACATCATCTGGGTAAGAACCATCAAATTAGAAATGTTGAGAGTTGGTTGTCAAGATTCAAAAATGGTAGAAATAATTGATTTTTTCATTACTGATAATGTTAAACAAAATTAATTTTTCCCCCTTTAATTTGTGCCTTGCTACTGTTACCTACAACTTTAAGCAAGTGTAAATTAGGTAATTATTCTGGGTAATTCAAGTTTAAATATAACTATACTATAGTATAGAAATCTTCACCTAATAAAACAGTTTGTAGACCGGAGAGATGTAATATCTCTTGGTAGATCCAATCGCACTTTTAATGAAGACAGCCAACTTGATCAGGGGTTTAGGTGAGAAAAATCTCCAAGACTGATTTACAGTTATCTCATTTAATGATAATTAAAAAATATTTCTATCACATTCTCAGAGTTTTCTACATTTCTACATAAGCACCAGGCAATAGATGTTGATTAGCCCAGCTGACTATACCTCATAATTCCTAATATTCCTTCAATATGAGCTGCGATATAAAACAGCTATCAGAATTCAAAACTCATGCTTAATGGAATTTTTCAAACTTTATAAAAAAACAAGTGGTATAGTTAAAAAAAAAAAAGAGTTGAAAATGTTCTCAATTTATACATCACACCAATTACAATTATCGAACCTGATGAATTACAGAGCAAACATCAAACAAAAGTCCTATCATATATTTATTTTATTAAAAAGATACCACTTGGTGCTTAAATGAACTATGGGTACTCAATTGTTAAAATGGTTATTAATTCTATTTATAATCTGTTCAGGACTAGGGCTAAAACAAATACATTAAGTTAGTAAAGAGTTAGTTAAATTAACTGCAATCCACAGGCTAAAATTAGTAACAACAGCCTGAGACTAGGATGGTGGTAATAATGAATGTCATAAACAAAGATTAATTTCTGCTACAATAAACCAACCACTTCAAACAAAGCACACAATTCCTAATTAGTTAGATTTTTACCCCTATTCTTCTTTGGTTTACGGCCACGACGACTAACAGAGGATTTAGTCTTGTCCCCTTCAGAGAAATCATCCAAAATCAGGAAAGCTGTGATCATTGATAGTTAAAAGTAATATAATACACCATCCAAGGACAACTTACATGTACAGCATAGAAATATTTCTTTAAAAAATTATACATCTTTAAAATAAGATGTTTATGAGACAGATTACAATACAGTATATGTACAATATTCTCGATATAAGCCTGTATGAAGATTCAATTGACATACGAGACTCATTTGAAAAAGAGTCACTGCCTCTGAAGTAGAGATGTGTAGAGTATTTACAGGGTGTGAAAAGAATGGGTGTAAATGTTTATGCAGAGTGATTCGAGTGCCATACATAGCCCCAGTGTTTTCACACTAACATTTTATGTGTCTGTTTGTATGTATAAATATATACAGTTGTAGGTGAGGTCATAAATAATAATATATCACAAGAGCATATTGAAGTACCTGATCTATTGTCCTCCACTAACATTTCACTGGGTGTCACTGCTTCAGAAGGAATAGTGAACTGATCTTCAGAGGGTTTCACATCAACTGTGTCTTCTTCCACCCACTGAGCAATCATTCCTTTATAGTAAGGATAAGGGTCGTCCCAAGGTATGTCATTCTGCTTTAAGAAGCATTCAGGATCAACGCTACCATCTTTATCAGTTCCAGTCAAATCCATGCACTCAAACACAAGTTGTTTAAAAGCACGGTCCATTTCTGCAAAATTAAAGTGCTTATTAACTCTTGCCATGCTGAATTGTTTGTGTCCATTGCTCATTCATTTGAAGCTGCAACTGTTAACCCTTAAAGCACTGAGCTATTCAATTTTAATTTTCAGTCACTTGAAGTTGTGTCTCGCTACCGCGACACACAACTTCAAGTGACTGAAAATGTATGTTTTATGAAATTTAAGTCCTGATGTGTATAAGTGTTTCAAGATTTAAAGCATATTTTACTGTGAACATCTCGTTATCAAGGTATATACCGGTGCTAATAAAAACACAGAATGTCTACTGCAGTCGACATCAGTGTTCTAAGGGAACAATGTAATATTTTTAAGTGTGAAAAATAGACATCTTTCGAAATTAATTATTTGATTACCTGAGCACGTACCACAAAATATTTGATCAGTTTAGTTGGCATTTTATTTGCTAAAACATACAAATATTCTCTGACCCTTTCAGTGCGGGGACCATCATTAGACGTAAAATTAGATGACGTTGTCGTCCAAAGATGGTCCTCGCACTAGAAAAATTCAAAAATTGTAATGGCCGTAGAGTCATAACATAGGTATTCAAATGAAGCGGAAAGAACTAACCAAGACATTAATAATGATTTCAAGTTCAAAAAAGCTCTTTGGTCTCCATGGTTTATACAAAAAACATTTCATTGTTCTAAGGGTTGAGCACTCTTGTCATTTAGGCATGTTAACCCTTTGATCGCTAATTTTTTCAGTTCAAATGTTCACCCACTTCAAGCTGTACCTTGCTAACGTGAATTTACCATTGAAAAGGTGCATGCTTTTTCAAGGTGATAATAAAAAGGTTGAACACAATTATAGTCATGTTTGTCGGTTAACCCTTCTTTACCAGATTTGCAATAAAGCAAATCCTCAGTAGCCACCCAAGTCCGCAATAATGCGATTTTCATACATTAAAAAATGCAGCTTATTTAACCTTGAAATGACCTTAAAATGACATTGGTGTCATTTTACAACAATGCCACATTAAAGCCCTGATGATTATATAACTATGTGCCAAGTTTTCTAATGCTGTATCTAATGGTTGCTTACGAGGGTCTATTTGAAATATTACATCACAATTTAGAAACAAATAAACTTGGGTTCCAGGAATAGGTTCTTGTGTGGAATTTGAGCAAAGAAGAGTTAACCCTTTCAAGCCTGAGTTTACCATTGTCATGTATTGGTAAACCAGTTTCATGCAAATTTTCGTTCTAAAACCCTTAGTTGTAGGAAAATTAAGTATTTTTTCAGGGATGCAAAATGATGCTTTAATGCATCGTGGGGGCTTAAAGGGTTAAAAGGTAAGAGTCTGGAACCAGGATAATATGCAAAACATGTGTCGAATAACTACATTTTGAAAAAAAAAATGATTCAGGTTTGGGTCAAAAAACTGCATAGCTAGTTACATTTGAATGTATCTGTGTGCAGCAGTTCAAAACAGCATACATTTCACAGTAATGATAACTACCTGCAGGTCCAAGACTGCTATTGGAGCAAAAATGAATTAACTCCTGTAATCTTGCTGCCCTTTCTTTAGATGCTTTCTCTGAGGGATGAGGAAAGTTATTTAAATTTGATGAAGGTAAATGTCCCATCATTTCCAATTCTGCTTTTCTAGCATCAAGTCTGACAAATGGTTTCAAATGATTGAGACGACAGCTTATGTCATCATGGTAGTTGATAAGAACAGGCTGCTTCAGAATTGGATCTGGTTGTTTCGGTGGCTGAAATTCCTTTGCTAACATCTGAAATATAAACATAATACAATTATTAGTAGTAATATAAAACATACATATGTCTTTTAAAACCTATATCACAGTAATAATTTTTTGCCTTAGAAATGTCAATCAAAAATCTTTAATTTACAAATATCAGAAAGCATGATTGTGTCTAAGAGCTTGCAAAGAACTACACTAGAAGTTGAGGTGATAGATCTAGCACTCAACAGACTGCTAGACATGACACCTGCACATTTTGAATAGAAGGAGAATAAGTCTTTATATCGAACCTCAATTTCATTATCAGATAATGCTAATTTGAAAGCTACGCTGCCAAGGTGTGAGGCCAGCGTCTGATCAAGACCATCATTACGCCCGGGATGGGGTGTTTCGCTAGGTGGTGGTTTATCTTCAACTGTAGCAGATACCTGAAAAAAAATCAAATAATATCTAAAGTTGTATGATACAAATTAAATCAAGTGCTTCATTGTCAATTTGAATCTGATATTGCACTACCCTAGCATCGTAGACGCTGGACCAACATTAAACAGACATTAATTCAACATCTGCTGGGACTGTTCATGTACACTCATAAGCAGTCTCGCTCTCTCACAGACAGACATTACTCAGTATCGGCTATCATGGATATAATCATATGGCCACTATATTCTGGTGTTGGTTCTTCTCATAACAGACTAACAATGTCAATGTGTACCGGTACATGCACGTTTTTAGTCTGCATATATACACTCCATCTGAACACACCGGTGAATCACTGTACGGTACCGCGTATATGAAAAGAACTAATTTATCAACATAGCACAAATAAACTTGAGAAAGTTAAATTAATCAACAGAGGCCAAGTTAATATATTAGTACAAAAAAATCTAAGATAATATTTTTACAGAAAGTATTCAATTTAATGTAGTATATATCTAACACAAGCTGTTTCAAGTCTTTTGAGGTAATAGCATCACTTGATATTAGAATTACCTGTTCGAGCATGCAGTGCATCACTAAGGGCACGCTAACACTTTCCTGAGGAACAGAGTTCATCAGCTCATTGTAAAATCGCATGTCTCCCAAGATCTCTGTTGCCGGTTCACTTTTGCCCTCAATTTGACTTACAGATTCAGATTTTGCTTGAGTAGCTGCAGGTGTGAGTGAAGGCATGGAGGGGTTCACATCAGCACCTGAAGTATAATAACAAGCGATCATAAAATTTGCCCACATTATTACAAGCATTTGATGAGAAATCTAATCTAATAATCCCTTAGATGTTGTTAAACATATTTAGCAAAAAATTATAATTATAAAAATTACAAAAATGACAGCATGATAAAAACAGAGAAAAATGTTCAGGTCTATTTTGGATAGGTGCATTCTTTTAAGATTCAGATGTTACAATAAAATTTTATCCTTAAAAACATACTAAGAATGTTGCCATACCTACTACAGCTGGGACTACAGCATGTCCTACTTCAGGAACATTTTGTACTTTTAAGTTTTGTAGGTAACATTGCCAATGTCTTCTTGAATCCAACAAATCATACATAATGCATGCCACATCCTCAAATAAAGATGTGCCATATTCCATCTGTAACACAATTCAATTGAAGTCAAGAACATGATATCTACTTATACATTATGGGGTAATTACAGGTCATCTCTAGAGGATTACTTAAAGGTCACCCATACAGGAGTACTCAGAGGTCATCCCTATTGGAGTATTTGATAAGTACTTAGAGGAGTACTTAGAGGTAATCCCTGGACAAGCACTTAGAGGTCATCTCTAGATGAATACTTAGGTCCCCCCTAGAGAACAATTACTTCATGAATTTGAAGGAATATTACAAGCGATGGATCATTAAGTGAAAAGTTTTAAAATATCCATAAAATAGTCATAACATACTTTCTAAATCAGCGCAAGAATATATGATAATTTTGAAAATAAATTTATTGTACAAGGTAGAGTAAGAATTGTAATGTAAATAAATTGATGGATTGTTTATAAATCTGTGATAAAAGACCTTTTTCTCTGCATCCTCCAAGTTATCAGGAAAAAGCTCACTCTTCACATTGTAATTTAAGCAGGCTACATCATGAAGTTTAGACATGGGCGGGGCCTTTCTCATCAACTGTAGCACATCTTCCCAAAACTTTTTCAATTCTTTTTCGGATTGTAGCTTTTGATTCAAGACAACTTCATTGAGGGCTGTAAAGAATATACAACAATTGCAGTTTAACCCATGTCATGCTGAATTGTTTCTAATGTATTTTTCAACGAGAAATATATCATTATATGAAAAATAGCCATATCCCAAAAGCAATTAAATGATTAACTGAGCATCAATCACAAACTATTTCATCACCACAAGAGAAAAATGGTGTGAGAAACGGTTCTCAGTAAAAATCAACCCAACCATTGTGTCAATTTTGTTTTCAAGTTTACATTTAGTAATGAATTGATCGCAATAAATAACCAAATTGTGAGAAATATTTACAGAATAATCACATCAATTTTGAATGCAATTCAACGAACAGTTCAAAGTATTTGCTTCACAAGATTCGCAGATTTTCATAAAACACTGACACAGAAAAATGACAAACACTAAGCATGCGTATACTGTGGACAATTTGTAAATAACCAACAAAATTTGATGACCAGTGGTACTGATATACATGTATATGATATTTTTTTCATATCGATTTGTACAATAAATTCAAGTTTCATAGTGAATTTGATGTCAAAAAAATATTTTTAATTTCTTAGAAGCTGGACTTCCAATGATTTGTTTGCTGAGGTCCATAAAGTGTTAGTAGCATACCAAGCTGTTTATCATCAAGAGGCTCTCTATCCGTGTCTGATCCGCTACCAGACGGCGGCTGTAGCCCAGCATAGTCATCACTCTCAACTTTAATTATACTATCAATGTGCACTCCGAGTTCTGCCAGCTGAGATGGTAGATGTGGGTGATGCAGGCCAGACACCATGATATAATGATCAGAGCCATCATCTGGTTCATCATCTGTAAGAAAACAGTCAGCTATTATGAAAGATATATGAAATATAAATAACCAGCTGCGGGTGTAAAATCCTCCTAAAAATGTGTCTGAGTTTGTGGCTTCTGAGACCATCTTCGACATGTTCGATGTTTCTCATGGTTCATCAAAAGCAGTGCAGTATCTGGGATATGTTGAAGCAGATGATATAAAAGACTGGATAGTTATCGCTGCAGATGTCATGACATTGTTTTTTCTGTGTAGTGAACTTGATAAATAGGACTTGTAAGGTCAATTATTCTAGAAATCTCTCTAAATTGTATCGATAGATTATTTCTGATAACATCATCATATTTGTACAGACAGAAAATTGACTCAAACATTTAAAAATTGTGCTGTACAGTTAAAATTATCCATAAACATATCTTTGAAAAGTATTTAAAGCGGGGGGGGGGGCAGAGAGACCGTCAAATTTAATTTTTAAATGTAGCATATGTATTACTGAATCTCTAATGTTGTCATATATAACATATATGAAAAAATATACATATATGTACATGTATATGAAAACTGCATCAATTATGATAACAAAAAAATGTTTTACTTTGAAAATATCCATTTTCTTACCAATATACTTTCCATCAGGATCTTCCTCTCCACGTTTCCTCAGTTTACTTTCTGTTTTTGCAGAAGGTGGTTCAGGAGTCTTTTTACCGCCTTTACCTTTTGCTGGTGATTTGGTCCTTTCTTTTTTGTCACCTTTCTTGCCCTTATCTTTTTCAGACAATGCCTTAAAGAAATATTAATTAATATTCAAAGTAATGAAGTAAAAAATGATTGCTTATAACTTTCAAAATATTACTTAATTTTATGGTATGATAATGTGGATACATGTACACATGTGGCAGGGGGTGGTTTATATTCTAGGGGAAATACGATAGCCTAAGTACTGGGTTACATAGATTATAATGTGTATATAAATTATAATTATATAATAATTATAAAACATCGGTATTTGATGCAGGCCACAGCTTTGTGGGACAGAGGAAATGGGACAAGAATCTTCTTCGACCAATATAAATATTTTTACTTTTTCAGTGCGGGGATTGACTTTAGACGTCAGAATCAGATGTCTACAGACGTCAGATTCTGATGGCTGAAGTCGATCTACGCTCTGTAGGGTTAACAGGTTAAAGTGTTGATGATCATACTTTTTTCTCTGCCTCACGTCTTCTGAAGTCTTTTTGCTTTACATCAAGCAGTTTCCATTTTAGTAGCTTTGCCAGAAGAGGCAGTGGAATGTCCTCACCATTGTCTAGATACTGCTTACATGGCTCACATATTTCACAGTAAGCTGGTACATCTTTTGGCTTCTTACCTCTTGGATTTCCAAGTTCATTAACCTGAAATAGTGAGAAACATGGCAACATTTATAGTGAAATTTAGACAATTTAAAAATTAGGTCAATTACATTCATGACTCGCAGATAATGAGACATTCTTGCAAAAATATGCAAATGCACCATAAAGACCCACTTTAAAAGTCTCAATCCCTAATAAACAAGACGCAAGACAACTAGGTCTAAGAAGCTCAGTCTAAGAGTAAGATAAGAACTAGACAGTCTGTCGGAGATTGCAAACCTCCATTGAAATTAATGATCCTAATCAGTATCCCAGTAATGGTCTACCTATCTGGCACGGTTTACCCGATATCAGGCCAATCGAGGTAACTAATAGCTGATTTACGGTCATTTTGAATTCGCTATAAACTAGTTAAAAACTTAGGGTGCATCCTCCCCCGAAACCTCAAATTTTGTTTTATAGTAATGGACTAACATCTAACACAGTTTGCAAAATATTGGGCATGTGAAAGTAAATAATGGCCGATAGGGGGCCATTTTGAATTTGATCGAGTCAGAATTTTTCAGGATGCATCCTCAGCTGAAATCTCACATTTCATTCTATAGTAATCGTCTAGCTATCTAACACGGTTTACCAAATATCGGCCATGTGAAAGTGAATAATGGCCTAAAGGCGGCCATTTTGAATTTGATCAAGTCTTAAGTTTTCGAAGATGCATCCTCAGCTGAAATCTCACATTTCATTCTATAGTAATGGTCTAGCCATCACAATTTGTTTTATAGTAATGGTGTAGCGGTTTTTATGATATTCCGCAAAATCTTTTAGTCGGATTTACCGATGTTATAAATTAGGTCAAAGTGCTGGGTCAACTTCAAGGTCAAGGTCCAAAAACCTGAAAAGGCACAACTAGGGACCTTAGAGAACATGTATGTGCAATATGACTGTCATCGGTCCAGTACTTTTCGAGATCTGCTCCGGAAACGAAGTGCGCGTCAAAACGTCTAAATAGGTCATAGTTCTGAACCAGAAGTAGGTCAAAGTTCAAATTCCCAAAAGGCACAACTAGACCCCCTAGGGGTGTTGTGTGTAAAATTTGAAGACAATCGGAGAAGTACTTTCAGAGATATGCTCCGGAAACGAATTGTTTACGGACGGCCCAACGCCGTAACATCATCATTTTCTCCTCTGCGACCTTGCGTATTGAAGACTACATAAGTCCAGGAGCTCCCGCTCCGAATGAGAATTTGATTTAAGCAATTTTGTATAGGGTTATTAATGTAGTCCTAGTCTAGGTCAAAAATCAAGACGCAAGACAACTAGGTCTAAGAAGCCCAGTCTAAGAGTAAGATAAGAACTAGACAGTTTGTCAGAGATTGCAAACCTCCATTGAAATTAATGATCCTAAGCAGTATCCCAGTAATGATCTACCTATCTGGCATGGTTTACCCGATATCAGGCCAATCGAGTTAACTAATAGCTGATTTACGGTCATTTTGAATTCGATATAAATTAGTTAAAAACTTAGGGTGCATCCTCCCCCGAAACCTCAAATTTTGTTTTATAGTAATGGACTAACATCTAACACAGTTTGCAAAATATTGGGCATGTGAAAGTGAATAATGGCCTAAAGGCGGCCATTTTGAATTTGATCAAGTCAAAATTTTCCAAGATGCATCCTCAGCTGAAATCTCACATTTCATTCTATAGTAATGGTCTAGCCATCTAGCACGGTTTACCAAATATCGCCCATGTGAAAGTGGATAATGGCCGATAGCAGGCCATTTTAAATTTGATCAAGTCAAAATTTTTCAAGATGCATCCTCTCCTGAAATCTCACATTTTGTTTTATAGTAATGGTCTAGCCATCTAGTACGGTTACTAAAAACCGGCTATGTGAAAGTGAATAATGGCCGATAGGCGGCCATTTTGAATTTGATCGAGTCAATTTTTTTCAAGATGCATCCTCTCTTGTAATCTCACATTTTGTTTTATAGTAATGGTCCAGCTATCTAACACGGTTTACCAAATATTAGCAATGTGCAAGTAAATAGTGGCCGATAGGCGACCATTTTGAATTCGATTGAGTCGAAAGTTTTTAAAAGGCATCCTCTCGCGAAACGTCACATTTTGTTTTATAGTAATGGTCTAGCTATCTAGCACGGTTTACCTGATATCAGGCCTATCGAGGTAAATAATGCTGATTGTCGGCCATTTTGAATTCGTAAGTTAAAAATTTTCAGGGTGCATCCTCCCCCGAAAACTCACACTTTGTTTTATAGTAATCAGGTAATGGTCTAGCCATCTAGCACAGTTTACCAAATATCAGCCATGTGAAAATGAATAATGGCCGAAAAGGCGGCCATTTTAAATTTGATCAAGTCAATTTTTTTCAAGATGCATCCTCATCTGAAATCTCCCATTTCGTTTTACAGTAATGGTCTAGCCATCTAGCACGGTTGACCAAATAACGGCCATGTGAAAGTGAATAATGGCCGATAAGCGGCCATTTTGAATTTTATCGAGTCAAATTTTTCCAAGATGCATCCTCTCCTGAAATCACACATTTTGTTTTATAGTAATGGTCTAGCCATCTAGCACGGTTTACCAAATAACGGCCATGTGAAAGTGAATAATGGCTGATTGGCGGCCATTTTGAACTTTGACAAAATGATTTTTTTCAAAATACATCCTCTCCTGAAGCCTTACAATTTGTTTTATAGTAATGGTGTAGATATCTTGAGCGTTTTTCATGATATTCCACAATATCAGGCCTGTCGAGGTGAATAATGGCTGATAGGCGGCCATTTTGAATTTTATCAACTTCAATTTTTTCAGGATGCATCCTCTCCTGAAACCTTACAATTTATTTGATATTAATGGTGTAGCTATCTTGAGCGGTTTTCATGATATTCCGCAATATCAGGCCTGTCAAGGTGAATAATGGCCGATAGGCGGCCATTTTTAATTTTATCGACCTGAAATTTTTCAAGATGCATCCTCTCCTGAAACCTCACAATTTGTTTTATAGTAATGGTGTAGCTATCTTGAGCGGTTTTCATGATATTCCGCAAAATCTTTCAGTCGGATTTACCGATGTTATAAATTAGGTCAAAGTGCTGGGTCAACTTCAAGGTCAAGGTCCAAAAACCTGAAAAGGCACAACTAGGGACCTTAGAGAACATGTATGTGCAATATGACTGTCATCGGCCCAGTACTTTTCGAGATCTGCTCCGGAAACAAAGTGCGCGTCAAAACGTCTAAATAGGTCATAGTTCTGAACCAGAAGTAGGTCAAAGTTCAAATACCCCAAAAGGCACAACTAGACCCCCTAGGAGTGTTGTGTGTAAAATTTGAAGACAATCGGACAAGTACTTTCAGAGATATGCTCCGGAAACGAATTGTTTACGGACGGCCCAACGGCCCAACGGCCCAACGCCGTCACATCATCATTTTCTCCTCTGCAACCTTGCGTATTGAATTCAGATTAAAAATATTTTAACCCGTCCATTAGCCACCTGGAAGTAACCCACATACCAAAAATTGTTATCCTAGCTTATTTTCTCACAAAGTTATAGGCAAAAGAAGAGGCCAAAAAAAAACGGAGGTAGAATCCATAGCTCCCTTCGCTCACCTACGGTGACGGCGGGAGCTAAAAACAAGCATCTATATGCCCAGAAACTGCTTCCTTACTGTTTCAAATGGTGAAAGCCACGCCTTCTTAACACTTGTTCTGTTAAGACCGCATATATACGGTTTCAAGCAAATTTTAGACAAAATAAAATACCAATAAAATTTGTAACATATCTTGTGGTATATGCTGAGTTAATCAAATAATTCAATTTGGGGGAACTGATAAATAATATTACTTTTCATTCATTGAAGCTGGAAATAGTGTTAGCAATTCCAGCTTCAAATGAATGAAAAATACTACCAAACAATTCAGCAGCACAAGCGTTATAAATTGAGCATATTAAACTTCGCTGAAAACATTGCACAGTCAGGTAAACTGAAGGCGCATTAATTAAAGACCCATTTAAAGAATATTAGTTTTAATATACCGATATGTATATATATATTAGTTTGCACGTACACTTCATTTTGGACACTTTTAAATAAATATGCAGTAGTAAGTAGTTCAAAAAAATTACATAACGCTGAGAGAGAAAGGGGGAGATCTATGTGTTGCAAAACATTTTAATTTTTTTTTTAAATCAAGATTGAAGATCAATTAGTAGACTGATATGCAACATATCTTAACCCTTAAAGCGCTACATTATACAATTTGAATTTTACCCACTTGAAGTTAATGTGGCTCACTGCCGCGACCCACAACTTCTAGTGGGTAGAAATTATTGACAGTTGTCAAATTTGCATCAGAACATATGGGCAAAGCCCGCCACTTCAAGACTTTTCCACAAGCTATTATTAAAAAATTAACTTCTCACTAGATCTCTTTTTGCAACTTTATTTTAAAATATAGAAAAAAATATTTTGGTCCCAAAAAATTGAGATACCAAGTCTAAAACATCAATTTTAATCATTTTTTTAATTAACAATTAAAAGCACCAAAAACACACACAGAATACGTTACATTTTTTTATAGTTTAAACATTTCCCAAAATATCTGATATGTATTGAGCATTTTTGTACAAATACTATACAAAATAAAAACATGCAAAATGAAATATATTAATGTAATTTCAATGTTGTTTAGTGTAAATGGTCTTAATGCATTGCAGTATATGAGATATAAAGGTTTTTCAAAATATTTGTGTTTTTTATTTTATTTTTTTCCTAATAAGAACAGTAGTGTGTATATGGTCAATAACCATTCAATATTGTTTAAAATAAACCTAGGCAATCAAGTAAATTATGTGTGTCATTGTTAACATACTTATTATATCAACAATTACAGTATACTTGAACAGGCGCAAAATCATTATCAGAATTAAAAGTAACGTATTCTGTATTTGTGTGTATAATGGAAGTTATCACACACTGCCACATAGAATAATCGAGGTGTTTTTTTGTCTAAGCATATGTTCGATTATTTTTATAACGATATATGCTGAGTTTCTGTCATTTCGTGCCTGCTGGTTAAATATTTCAAAAAAAAATGCAAAATACGTTACCAAAATACGTTACATAACTAGCAAAATTCATGTTATGATAATGTAATGATATTAAATGTCACTATATCCAGTAAATAGTTGTATTAAGCAAAGTGTGAGTGCTTTGTACTTTTCTTACGAAACAGAATGCACTATTACAACATTGTTTAGTGAAGAGCAAAATACGTTACCAAAATCCGTTAGCAAAATACGTTAGAAAATGTAACGTATACGTTACAAAATGTAACGTATTTTGTGTAACGTATTCTGGGTTTTTTTTCTTTTCGCACAATTGTAAAGCTGGGTTCAGTGGCCAAGCTAAATTTTTACTTGCTACTTGGAGACATACCTAGTGAGTAACTAAAGGGCCATTTGTTGTTAAGTGTGCATATCACTATATCTTCAGAGTCCATGTAACGTATTCTGTTTTCTTAAAAAATAAATAGCGTCCGCTTGTTCCTATTGATTATTGCAATAGGTGGCACTGTTAGTATCACATAATTTTTTTATGGCTTCTTACATACTTACGTTAGACCACATATTCATCACACAGAAAGGGACTTTAGTTGATATTAGAATTTTTGGCAGATAAAAATAACTAACCAACTGAAATGTAACGTATTCTGTTATTTTGCGGCGACATGAACATAAGTTCAATTTTGCAAGGGACAATATTCTACTTTTGGGAATTCTCTTTCTTAATACAATCACTACTATATGTTCGTCAAATTTAAACAATTTATCTTCCAAAAACTATACCCACTCATGAACAGTGACCTGTCTAATACGAAAATTAAGGCTGGCTACATGCCAAAAATGTCATTTTTATGGCATTCTAGTGGTCAAAAGCACATTTTTTCTTGTCTAGGCTATGGATAACTATACATTTTCTGAAAGGTCTATGCATGAAATAAAATGATAAAACTAGTTAAACAAAAGTGGAGGTCACTACAAACGAGAACACTGCTGGGGTCACATGATTCTTGAAGTGGCGGGCTTTGCCCATATATAGTAATTCAGCAAATTTAAAGATCGATTCTCATGCATTCAAACTTTCTTGTTCATGTTGTTTGAAGCACAATTAAAAAAGCTAAAAATGGCTATGGTAGATGTGATTAACTCTTAACCCTTTAACCGCCGGTGCCGCACATCTTCTGGTTTTCATTTTTTATTAGCACATTAAGTACCACTTTTTAAACATGTTAAAGATAAAATGTGACATCAATCAGCAATATTTGAAAACAGCTGACTTCCATTTTGTCAAATCTGAATAATTTTCATTCACTTGGAAGTTGTGGATCGTGTCAGTGAGACACAACTTCAAGTGGGTGAAAATTCAAATTGAATAATTTGGCGGTTAAAGGGCTGAATTAATTTTGTATAAATCCTGGAGGCCAGAGGGTTTATTTCAATTTGAAATCATCATAAATATCTAGTCAGGGCCAGTATTCTCGTACAAGTTACGATATATCGTAGGCTTTGGATTGGTCGGGATGTCAATCTCGACCAATCAGAAGCCTACGATATATCGTAATTTGTACGAGAATACGGTTCCTGTTCTTTCCGATTCATTTGAAAACCTATGTTATCGGTCTACAACAATTAAAAACATTTTACTCTTACAGTGCGGGGATATCCTTTAGTCGTCAGATTTTGACAACTAAAGTCGATCCCCGCGCTGTGAGGGTTAATATCACCTGATCCTGTATTTTAAAATCATAACTATTAGTTTAAGTACAAGCCATATACAGTGCTCCCCAGCTGTATTGCCCCCGGTTATAATGCCAACCCCGCCTTCTGCCAAGTGAAGGGTTAGAACGGATTTCTGCCACTGTTAAATCCCGCGGCACAATGCCAACCCCGCCATTTGCTATCCGCCAATGGATTTGAAGTCCCAATGTTACTTTTGTCATTATGTTCTCCCCCCGATCGTATTGCCAAAAGGTCTAATTTATCAGACATCATGACTGTTAAATAAACACTCTTGGTTGATAGCCTGTAGTATGGCTCATTGCACACACAAGGCAGAGGGCACAGGCGTTCACACGTTCGGGAAAGTGTGACTGAGATAAAGCACTGGGTAGGGGGGTACCTACTAATTAGGATATGTAACCGGACACTAGGCCTGTGACACTTATAAGTGACTTTTATACCAGAAAACAGTAGCAGTTAGTCCAACGTTTATTTAATTTTTGACATTCACTTTCATCAACCACTGAACCAATGTCAAACTGTCTGTTGTAGCATACACTAATATGTTGACACAAAACGTTTCAAATTGAATTGTTTCTCATTGTGTCAGTAGGCTTATATAAATGTACAAATGAGTGATGAAGAGATAATTCCAATGAAATAATAACTCATCAGGTACTAGATCATTTGCTGGTATAATGTTGGGCCAGCGTTGCAAACACTAGTTGGACAACAATATTATTTTACGCAGAGATTTAGGCCCAGTGCAGACTCTGATAAAAACTTAGCCTACCATTTTTATTGACTTGAACTCAAGCTCGACTCTTAAGTTGGAAGTCAAAACATACAGTGTAACATGTAGCAGATTAGGTTAACTATGTCATCGAGTTCCGTGAGTGTGATGCACACTCGCATCACCTGCTGAGACATAACACTTGATTGTCCCACACGCAATCTGAACGGAATTTCACACCTATTGTTTTTAAACACACTGCCGCTTCTGATATATTCCTCTGATCGCGCATAGGGCCTAGCTATAAATTTAATTTAACCCAATTTAAATGGCAATAATTATTTAGTATTTTTTTCTTGTGCAATAATAAATATTATTTGTATGTGAAGTGCTCTGAATAAAACAATATTATATACTAGGGCCTACAGTAATTTTTTGCATTGATATAAACAAAATGCATGAGTACACACATGTATCAGAATTAATGTTAATCAGCTCTCATATCCAAAGGCCTAAATCACCTCCCTCATGATAATGCTACCCCGCCATATGTTGGCATTAAATCGAGGTAGTACTGTATATAAACTTTCTTTAACTGGTATATAATTGTAACTTCATTATAATATAGGCCAATGAAGCAAAAAGCCTACATGTTCATGGTAGGCAAAGTAAGGGTCACTTAATTTAAAAGAGGGGCAGTCGATTTCATGTTAAGAAAAATTAACAGGGGGGGGGGGGGCAAAAATTGTCAAAAAAAGTGTTTTGTAATTGTTGAATGGCCACTTATTCATGCATTCAAATGTATATTTGAAAGCCTTGCTTCTTCACAATACTTTTGTAATGTTGACTGCATGTACTAGTATTTTAAATATAATCTGAACTGTGCGTATTATGTTTGCAAATTATTGATCAGCAGGTTTTCTTCTTGAACTCTGCTCTGACACTTTACTTTTTCCGATCATTAATGTATAAATATTTAGCTTTAAAATCAATTTCAAATTTTATTAGCAAATGGCTAGAATTGCTTTTCGATAGATGCGATACTGAACACATTTTTCCCTGGCATTTGGTTCACAAAATAATTCAATTTGTTTAATGTAGAGGATACATCAAATTTAACCAAATATTTTATATTGTAGTCTGTAGGGCCTACCTGTTCATACAGCTCATTTTTTGTAATCACACTAAACAATCTCCTCACTCCACTGTTGACTGCTCCAGTTAAGGCTTCAATATGTTTGTAGTCTTCAAGTTGGTTACCAATCACGAATGCAACAGTCGCTTGCCATTTTTCCTAAAACAAAAACATGCAAGCATTCCAATATGATCTAGTTCTCCTCAGATCAACATCACAAATTTGAACTCATTTGAAGTCAATTTTAGTCTATGACTTGAAAAATCCTAGCTAGGCAAAAAAAAAAAAATTGTTTGTTTACGGTAACCCGACAGACCCTAATTTTAGGTGTCGACCCTAGTTTTTTTTTCAAGGTCTGCCAACCCTAATTCTTTTTATCAATAAATAACAGAGCTAAAAAATATTTTTTTCAGCATTCTGATCGGCGCACAGTAGGAAAAACGGTACTGTTTATGCAGAATTTGTTTATTTGCTTTGCTGCACAAAAATAACCAACATGTGCATCACCCAATAGGGTGTAGCAAAATAAAATAATTATACAATTACTTTTTTTAGGCCCTATGCTGGGTTGGTCCGATATCCCTAGCTGGTCTTATAGTGATGAAGCCACTGGCATACATTCATCTGAAATTTCAGATTTTATATGATATGTTATTATGTTATAAATATGTGGACGGTGTCTCTGATATATATTTACAATGGTCACTTTAACCCAGGGCATTTTAGGGGCCTATTGTAGTAGGCCCCCTATACTTGATGTATCTGATAACTAATAAGAATCCTCTCCGTATTCATTATATCTAGAATACTAGATCTACTGTAGGCCTATATTGCAGATTAGTCTGCATCAAGGTAAATAATAATAACCCAATCTTTTAAAATTAAACAGTGTATACTCCTTGACACCTTGCATGAAATGAAAATCAGTGGATAATTGACCGAGAAATCAGCGAAAAACATTAAATGGACTAGACTAAAAATAATAAATCATAAATAAAACACCCCCATTTTACGCTACCGAACTAACGTTAGACATCCAATGTTAGACTAGTCTACCGGTATAATAGCCTAATATAAAATTGAAAATAACTCAAAAACTATTTTTAATTTTGACCAATCAAGTCTTCCAGACAAAATTAAAAGCATTGTCATTGGGCCATGTTTTTTTTTTTTTTTTATAAACATGATTTATTTCACATAAGGATTACAAACAGCAATTGCCACAAGTTGCTCTCCTTGACATAGTAAGAGACACAAAAAATGAAAAAAAACAGACATGGAAAAAATATACATGAAAAAGATGATACAATAAGATGATAAAATAAATGAGTTGCTACTATGAAAGAGTTGTGATGATGATAGAATATTAAAGATGATTATGAAAATCTGCCACAGGAATATATAAAATCGTGCAATGTTGTAAATAGTATGAGGTTGGTATGGTGGTCTAAGATTTCTGAACCGTACAATAAAATAATTTCAACTTGTTTTTTATTTTAAACTATGTCGACAGAAAGTATACGGTTCAGATCTTGGGTCAATGTTTGTCGAGGGACAGCATAGGCTGGACACACGAAAAATATGTGATATGGATCTTCTTGAGGTGCTCCGCACCTTTCACAGGAAGGCGATGGGATCATATTGTACTTGTAGCGCTGGCTGTTCAGTGCACTTAGTCCCAATCGCATTCGGGTGTGATTAACAGCAGCCTTGCCAAGAAAACGTGAATATATTATTGGGTTGAAATGCGAGTTGCTCTTACTACGTTTGAGGAGTTTAGATTTAAAAGAAAAATAAGACGGGGATGAACGTATAATTTTGTCTAAAGAATTCCAAGATTTAATTGACGAGTTCAAAAAAGAATTTCTGACACAGCTGAGACGTGCAGAGGGTGTAGGGAGTGACATGTTATTAAAACTGCGCAAGCGATAACCTGCATCTCTGGGTCTTGGCAAGATTGCTGTCAGGTACGATGGAGCTAACCAGTGAATAATCTTATATAGTATAACAAGTTTGTGGTTAGTACGCCTTTGGCGTAGTGGTATCCAGTTAAGTTCTAGTAATAAGCGATCATTGCTAGTGTGCTTATATGCACCTGTACAAGCCAATGCGGCCCGCCGCTGAACATTTTTCGAGAGCTAGGGCTGCTCTGATTGTACAATTGTCAAAAATAACATCACAATATTCAATGACAGGCAGCAACATGGATTTATACAAGGCGCATAGCGCGTTTCGTGGTAATTTCGTGTTAATGTTATTCATCACATAAAGGAGTTTATTAGCTTTCAATATGGCTTTATCGATATGTCTTTGCCAGCTGAGGTTGCTCGTGATGGTGAGGCCTAAATGTACATGTTCGATGCTGCGTTTAATAACACCACCATCAAATATAAGATTAGGATAGATTACATTTTTTCGATTTGAAATGATTTGGAATATTGTTTTAATTGGGTTAAATTTTACCCTCCATAGGCGTCCCCATTTATATATATATCCTTTCAAGGTCTCTATTTATTTTGAGGGAGGAGGTTAAGGGGTTGGTAAAAATGTCCAGAAGGGAGGTGTCGTCCGCAAAGAGGTGTGGGTCGCATTCCAGGTCGGTAACAAGGTCGTTAACGTAAACCAGGAATAACAATGGGCCCAATATAGAGCCCTGTGGCACGCCCGCTTCGACATAACTGACGTCGGAACAGCAACCGTCCAATATAACCCTTTGTTTTCTGAGGGCCAGATAGCTTTCCAGCCATTTTAATAAAGTACCAGAAATGCCTAACTGTTTTAATTTAAATAGAAGGCCTTCGTGCCACACCCTATCAAAGGCTTTGGAGATGTCCAGGAACACTAGACATGCGTTTTCTTTGTTATCCAAACCAGAATATAGTTTGTGTACTATGGACAAAAGCTGATTAACGGTAGAATCTTTTTGTTTAAACCCTGAATTTTTCACTGTTAACAAACTATGATCGTTGAGGTATGTATATAAATGATAATGGACCGCCTTCTCCAAAACCTTTGATAGGGACGACAGTAGCGATATTGGCCTATAGTTGGACGCGTTATTTTTACTTTCTTTTTTAAAAATGGGGATAACGTTTGCTATTTTCCAACATGAAGGGAATACACCTTGAGCGAGTGACAAGTTAAACAGACGGGCGAGCGGTTCACTCAGAGAGATTGCACATTCCTTTAATATCCGATTGCTAATTTTATCTGGGCCGACGGCTTTGGATACATTTAAATGTTTCAGGATGTTGACAATCTCAACCGATGTCAGAATTATTGTTTCAATTTTGTTATCTGTCAAAAGAGTAAAATCTGGTAATGGGTCGTTTTGTGTAGGGTCTAGTTTACATTGTTCGGTAAAATATTGATTAAAAACTTCAGCTTTTTCAGCGGTCTCAGTAATGAGACGGTCGCCTACAATTAAGTGGGGTATTGATTGAACACGTTTAGTGCCATAAACCAATTTAGTGATTTTCCAAAACGTTTTTGCTGAGGTGTTAGGATCAGTTAATTTACTAGCCGTGTTATTATAGAATTTGTCTCGGCTTGCTCTGAAGGCTGATTTAGCCTCTCTCCTTTTGTTACGAAACTGCTCATGGTGAACAGCATCGCCTGTCCGTTTCCATTTCTTGTGTAATCGTTTACACTGCCTAAATAATCCCCTGATCGCCACAGTCATGCCTGGCTTGTCACGGGCTCTCACATGGATGTCATTATGTGGGATACAGTCGTCAGCTATGATGTTTAAAAGTTTAGTCATATTTTGAACAATTAGGTTAATATCATTAGTCGAGGAAAAAAAATCGTCCCAATTCATGGCCAGGAGGATATCATTAAAAAAGTCATAGTTTCCTCTATCATAACGCCAAATCCTTCTGGACATCTGTTTATGCTGAGGCCTTACGATAGACATACTGCCGTGTATGATTTTGTGATCAAGACCAGAAATTTCATCTAAAATATCGACATTAGTAAAATAAGCCGGTGCATCTGTAGCTAACAAATCGAGTAGATTATCACCGCGAGTTGGTGCGTTAATTAGTTGAGATAGGCTGTAACTTTCAAACAGATTGACTAGTTTTAATCCGAGCTCGCTGTCTCTATGATCGGATGTCCAATTAGTACATCGATCATTAAAGTCGCCTAACAGCACAGTAACTACATTTTTATTGTGAGACACACCCGCAGCTTGACTAAGAGAATTATCTAACGCATTTAAAAAAGTATCTATTTCGGCTATTGATTGGTTTGGTTGTCTGTAACACACACAGATGATAATTTTATGATTTTTGAACATTATTTCTGCCCACAACATTTCAATATTTGATTGTTCTAAGTCAGCTCTTCTCAATACAGTAATACTATTGTGAACATATAAGGCTACGCCCCCACCTCTTCTATTTCTGTCATTTCTAAGTATAGTATAGTTGCACAGTTCTACATCGTTGTCTACTACATTTTGATCAAGGTGAGTTTCACTGACACCAATTACGTCAAATTCATGAATATTACATAATTCGAGATACATGTCGTCAATACGACCTTCCTTAGTTAAACTTCGCGCATTTATATGACACATAGATATATTGTTAAAACTGACAGGACCTGGGTGAGGATGGATATCTCCAGCCAAAAACATTAACATAAAGATCAACATTATAGTCATAATAAGTATATACAGTAAGTCACCTGTATTCGTACCCCACATTTTATGTGGATTTAGAGACATATCACTACACTGAGTGTGGTTGTACCAACAGCCTATGACTGCCCTCCATTGTTGAATACCAATCATGGTGGGTTATATAACCTCACCCATAATAACATTGACCCATAGAAGACCACCGAACCAGAAATCATTATGGCATTATAAATACATTTCAACATCAACGACAACATTGTAGTAGCAAAATGGGATGAAGATGGTATGGATGGGATGTTTGAACATTGTTCAAACATGGAATATGTAAACATATGAGAAAAAAAGAAAATACAACTCTGTGATATGGAAAAAAAAGTAAAATTGCGAGATATATCAGAAAAAATATTGACTTATCGATGTGTGAATCTAATATGGTGAAGTGATCATATAGAAAGGTCGACGTGACATATTAGTCGACTTCAGACAGAAGATGTACACCTTTGCGTCATCACAATAATAAAGGTGATATGTACATAATAGCACTACAAGAAAGAAGAATGAATACAAGGATAATGGATGGACATGCACGTGAAAATACTTATTATATACGAGCATGTGTCATAAAACACGTACATCCATACATATATAATATTGAAGTTGGTATTCCATTACGACACAGGAAACAATCAAACTACGAATCGTGAGCTGACGAGGGCTAGGTTGACAGCTGAGCGTTTGACGTGACCTGATGGGGACATCAGATTAAGCCTACAAATGGATTATCTACTGGTATCGCCATAATGGAGGTGATATTGACATAGGAGCACTACTAAAACAGAAACATGAAGATACATATTACAACTAGACAATGTAGCCTACATAAAGCGACGTATATGTATCATACACATGCATGTGACAAAAAGTTATGAAACAAACATTTGAATATAAATATTACTAGGCCTACTAAACATGTGCATAAACCTACATTTATCACATACATGCATGTGACACAAACACACACACCTATACATATATAATGTTGAAATAATGGATCTAATTAAGACTCTGAGAGAAAGAACAGACTATATTCATGAGCCTCCGGTGAGGGTTTGGTTGACAGCTTGGCTTTAGACATGACCTGATGAGGACATTTGAATGTTTATGATGATTGGGTATAATAGGTAAACAAGGAGGTGTGATGTGAGGGCCAACGCGGCCTTAACAATGTCTATATCAAGCTGGTGATTACCTCTTTCAGTGATCAGGTTCTGGAGTTTTCTCAGTCAGAGGTGTCGACTTGATCAGCTGTTCAAGGTCTGTATGACAGACCACAGTATGTACAGTATTGTTCATCAGCCTGATCTGTATCCTGCCGTCACGACTCCACGTGTGTTTAAAACGTCCAGCATTACGCTCCTGGCGAGCAAGATAGAGTAACTTACTCCTGGTCTGAGTTAGGTCCTCACTTACAAAGCACCCTACAAGCTTCTTCCTGGCCTGGTATAGTCTATCACGAGTGCTGTATGAAGTGAATTTACATATAATAGGCCTTGCCTTCCCTTGGTTGGGTTTTCCAACGCGGTGTGACCTGTCTATATCGTTGGCTTGAAGTTTAACTCCAGCTTTTTGGGCGATGTTCAGAACAATGGCGTCAGTGTCCTCTTCCTTCTTTTCTTCGTCGTCCTTAATCCATAGGCGAACTGAGTTACGTCTCGAGTATTGTTCGTGCTCGTCGTCAGCAATCTGCAACTTCGTAATCTGCTTCTGAAAGTCTGAAACCTGTGTTTGAAGGTGGACTACCTCTGTTTTTAACTTTGTGACTTCTTTTTCACGCTCGTCCAGTCGATCCAGTAATGGCTGTAGCAGAATGTTTGTTAGTGATTGTACCACCCGTGGGTCACCAAGAGCACTCAAGAACTCACCAGCAAAATCGTCAGAGCAACGGATACGGCTGGTTGGTGGTGAAAGAGAGTTTGGAGAGGCTGTCATCTCGGCATTATCGCGCTTGGCCGCCATCTTGTCGTCTTCTTTCATCGCGAAGTGGCGCGGAATTAGAATTCGAAGGTTCACACAAATTCTGAACAGGTAATGAAATCGTTTTGTTTGAAGTCAGATATAATGCATTTAGCTCATCATGATAATATACTATTTAAAAACATTTAGCCCGGCTTTTCCACTTAAAATCAGAGTTTTGAGGAGCTGCTGTCTACATGACGTGCTATTCTTGACGCATGCGCCTCAAGACATGACATGTTTTTCTTCTTCCATGCCATGGCATCAGATTATCCAGCCTTCGGGCTTCAGCCTCCAGGCCCAGGGGCACAAACTTTGTCCGCTTGTGTCCCTGCCACAAGTCTACAGGTGAGGGGGACAAGACTGTGACTCGTGTGAGACGCATGGATCTATTGTCAAGTTTGGACTTTTGTTGAGTTTATCCCTTAAAGCGCTGAATTAATTTTTAAAAAAACATCACAATCAAAGGGGTTTTTTAATTTTAAATCATCATAAATGTCTTAGTTAGCTCTTTCTGATTCATTTGAATACCTATGTTATGGGTCTTTAATCTTTAACCTTTAAATCTTGAATTCGCAGTCCTCCTCAGTGGAGTATCAGGCGAAGGAATGGTGCTGAGCGGCCGACCATACTAGGCCTACAGTCTGTCCGACAGTGGAGGATGGTCTAAAATAAAAGTTAGCTTTTCGGTATCCAGTCAGTCAATTCTCAAGCGATTTTTATGAAATTTTGTAAACCCTATTTTCCACTTCTAGTCATGTGCCATTGATCCTGAAAATTACGTAAAAAAATATTGGACAGTTCAAAAGTTAGACCATTTGACATGTAGTAAATGTCTATTTATGACGCTCCTCTATAACATGTATAAACTCATTAACTTTATTCCGATTTATTCTCAGAATTGTGTTACATGTCAAATGGTCTAACTTTTAAAATTATACTATTTAAATGAAATTTCGCAAAATTTTCAATGTTGTCGCCAAATGATCAGATAGGCCTAATAATAATGGTTGCAAAATTTCGTGACAATCGCTTGATAATTGACTGACTGGATACCAATAAGCTAACTTTCATTTTGGACCATCCTCCACCGCTGGACAGACTATAACTTTAAAAGTATAATCACTCTGGTCGGCCGCTCAGCGTCCAGGGTCTACGGCCATTAACGTTAGAAATATTTGTACTCTTACAGTCTGGAGTATGACTTTGGCGTCAGAATCTGACGACTAAAGTCGATCCCCGTGCTGTAAGGGTTAATTTAATACGGAGTGGCTATTCGTACGGGAAAGTTATAATGGGAGTCAATGGGAGCCCGTCATTTTGTAAACGAGGTTGCCCATAGGCATAGAGTTACATTATAAAGAATCCCGTACGATTAGCCACTGCCAATTTAATATTTGTGCATTGAATTTGATAGTGTGACTGTGAGTGTGACTGTGACTCTGTGTCACTGGGGCAGTGTGAGTGTGAGTCACCGAGTGTGAGTTGATCAGACAACTGAACTTTGTCTTTGAAAATTTCGTTGCACACCCTATCATCTGAATAATCATTGTCGACATTGAAGCTGTTGTCATGTTGACAATGACATGAATTAGGCCTATAAAAGTAAGAGTAGTCTAAAGACTTTGTCTAAACATGCTAAACTTTAAAGTAAGTCTAATATTTTTAATTTCTGAATTGGTCAAAATACGAAATAAAAAAAAAGTAAACAACACCTCTTCACAAAATTGTCCTGTTAAAATGGCTTGCTCCCATCTTTGCAAGCCTGCAGATCCCACATTGCTTTTTGATCGTTTCTTGGACATTATGCCTTCTAATACAGTTGAGATAATTTGTATAATTCAAAGTAGAGTCTATCATTTAACATGGAACATCATTCAGCCTTCTGACAATTTGGTGTTGGATTTGCAGGTTGCCATGACAGTGGCAGTGCCTGCCTGGTTTAGGTCATTATCCGTGTCAACGAAATTAAACATTAAGTTGATTAACAAGAAATAGTAATATATATATGAACTTTTCACAATGCTCGAAAATATTACGTATATTTTTTTATCTCTAGAGTTGATTGAATCAAGAGAAAAAAATACGTTGAACAGTTATAAATTATTTAAGAAATATAAGAACACTAACAACAAGGTTTCATCGGAATCGATATTTTGCCCTTTTCTGCGGACACTGATTTCGCCCAGTTCATCCACCAGTTCGGACAAAGTGATTTTGGGCTGTGGATTTATAATCAACTTGTGTTCAAAACAGATATCTGATGAATTTCAATGATAAAAAAGTATTATAGTAATAAAGTAATAAAATATAATTAAAATTAATAGGCTAGATGAGGAACAGCGAAGCAGCTTCAAATGAAAATTTAAAGTCAGAAGATTATATTTCTGATTAAACAAGTATATATTTTAATAAAGCTAAGTGTGTTTTTTGTTGCATTTAAGTCAAGCTAACGTGACGTTTATTTTGACATGTTGCTAGTGTCACGTTAGCAACAGTGCTAATAGAATTTGTGTCCTTGCCCAGCATTTATATGCATACAGCTAGAAATATTCACTTGAATGACTGGTTTCAGATTGTTGCATTGTAGAAGGGCTACAACATTTTATTTTTGCTGTCTGGAATAAACATCAAGTGCTAACGTGACAAATGCCAGTGACACTTCCCAAAGTAGTCTGTTGTTAAAGAACATTTTTCAAACACTAATATAATACTTGATATGCAAACACAATTGCACTGAACACAAATCACATTTGGATACCTTATTTTTGGGGGATGGCTTACCCTATAAATGACACTGCCACGTTGACAGTTCCAGTGTCACACAAAGTGTCACGTTAACAAATGAAGTGTCAAAGAGCATGTCACTATACACTAATATGTGTCAAGTATATTGTCACATAAACAATTAAGTGTCAAAACTTTTCTCAAAGTGTCCAAATTTATCTCACGTTAGCACATTTTTAAGACTGTTGTGGCTCATATACAAATGCAGCCTATGTTCAGTGAATGGTGTGAATGGACCATGCATATTATTATACACAGCATTATAGTGTTTTAATATTTAATTGTACACCTGATATTATGTTTGCAGTACTGTGCCATGCTAACGTACATTACAATACCTATTTTATTTGATCATAAAAACATCAGAGCAGGTGATTTCAACTATATATAACCTGCAACTTTCATTTCTCCATTACCCATTTTTTCCGACACCTTGCCATGATAGTAGGTAGCCGGAAAAGAATAATCTTGTTCATATATTAAAGCACTTATGAGACCTGGACGAATTTAGGGAATTGACACTGTCAAGATAGCATTGTAAGATATGCCATTCCTTCTATTTATATGCATATTCCACAATTATATATAAAAAGAAAGCATTTTCATATCAGAGTATGATACACTTTCAGACATACTGGAAACATTTGCTATGTGTAGGCTTATTTTACCTTCGTGCTAACGTGACGAAATACATTGACACTCAAATGTCACTTTTTGGTTGTTTTTTTACACACCTGTGAACAGTTGGAACGAAAGTTCTTATTGTGATTCTGACATGCACATTTCTTCAAGAAACATTTCTACATGAAAATCGATATATAAAGACAAACATCTTACAATGCCTCGGTGCAGTAAAATTGAATTTACAACCAAATGTGGTAAATTTGGAAAGTTCCAGAACCGCAAGTAGACACTTTTTGTTCCTTTTTTCTAAACCAAATCCGATTTCAGTGTCGCATGAACACAAAACTAGGCCTACTATTTCTCCATCCATCACTGAATGGATGAAACGTAACACACATTAGAGGAGATAGCATCATATAGCTGTCTACAACAGATTTAACATTGCTAACGCATTGGCACTATATCGTGTTTGCTGTCAAATTATCTTCTACCAATTTCAAGCAGAATGTAAATGAGTGAGCACATAGATCTCGTCCTACTCTTGATCTTATATATATCTCGCCAGAATGAACAGCTTGTCCAGAATGGAGATGTTTTACCTCGCTTCGCAGGGGTCATTCACCTCTATTTAATATGTAATCTACATCAAGCAGTTCCATCAAAGCTATGTAAAATTGTGCACCAACGCGAGCTAAAAAAATATTGACATCAACTGTTTTACGAGCGACATCAGAGCTTATTACATCCCCTATAGCAGACCTTCAATTAAGATGCTGTTCAGCAATACAATGATATGTTAATTGTCGGGTCTAGCTTATAGATACCATATGCTCCTATGAAGGAGAAGACAGTTAAGATAGATTATAAAGCACCTTGGTTTAACGATGACATCTATGTCATCTATCGTACAAGGGGAAAATGACGTCGGCTGGAGAGGAGGTGGCACAAGGATCAAGTCGAAATACACAGACAGCTGCATATAGAGATCATCACCAACTGCTTGATGGTCTTATTCAGAATGCTAAAAAGATTTATTATAGCGTATATATCATAACGATTTAGTTGATCAGCAAAACATCTAGTTTAAAGTGTCTAAACAACTCATGCATCTTGACAAAGATATTCCACTCCCTAAGTCTTCTTTTACTAAAGACATAGCAGAAAGTTTCACCATCTTCTTCATTGACCAGCCAGGAAACTGCACACCTCTGTATGAGGTGATGGTTTTTTCAATGTGTGTTTAGTGAGAAAGAAGAGGGGGGTCGTCAGTACTATACTATTTACTACTTTCTTCAGTTCACCCTCATAAATCACCTCCATTTCCTGGGCGTTTTCAAGAAAATTCGACATGTTTTTTTCGGACACTAAGACTAATACAATAACTCACAAGCCTGGTGATATTAGGTGCTTAGTAGGCTACATTTTGACTTCGTACATGAGAGGAGGTAAAGAACATAATAAACAAGTTACCAAACAGATCCTGCTCACTAGATCCCATACCAACTGATCTCCTGACGCAGTGTACTGATAATTTGCTCCCAGTGATAAAGGACATTATCAACATCTCTATTGTCCAATTCACTATACCTGACCTTTTTGAAATTGCTCACGTCAGACCTCCTCTTTGAAAAGCTAATTTAAACCCACATGACAAAAAAAAACTACTGACCAATCTCAAATTTATCGTTTTTATGAAAGCTCACAGAAAAAATGATATCAGCACGACTCCACTAACACATCACTTTAAATGGACATGCTGAGAAAATGAGGTTCGCTTATAGACCACAGCATTGAGACTGCACTTACATGTGTCCACATTGATATTCTGCTGTCACTGGATCAAGGCAAAGCTGTGGACATGGTACTGCTGAACTTCTCCACTGCATTTGATACTGCTGATCATGCAACCATACTCTCCAAACTAGTTCTCTATTACTTATTTAGCGATTGTCGCTTTTAAGAATAATTTTTAACTAGTTTTTAATTCAATACAATTTTTAACTGTAAAGATTGTGAAGCGCACTGAGCACATGTGAATTTAAGCGCTATATAAAAAATATTTAATTATTATGTCATTATAGATGGGTCATTATATGTCTCACTGAATCAAAATATTTACGTTACCTGTAGGCCTACGGCGCCCTGAATGTTTACTCAGTGAATCATAATGACCCACCTACTTTAATGTCTATAACTTGATATTATAACACGCCTGCATAGTGTGCAATAGCCGATCAGTATGTTATTTAGTCATATTCTTTATTATTTGTTTTTGTAACGATAAAGCAATAATTTTGTTAATTTATTAGATTAATTTTGTTAATTTGATATTGAAGTAGTCTTTGTTCATAAACAAAATCTTCACGCTATTAACATGATGTCATGACGTACTACACCCTCTGGTGTATACATAACATGCTATATTGGCTATTGTTAACAGTAAAGACATAATTTGCAATAAAAAAAACCTGGACCACGTGTTGATAATAAATAACTGGTGATTCAGTCGTTTCATCAATGTTACATCACTGCTTTATTTTATAATTAAGCAAAGACATATTAGAAATAAAGCCAGCGGTCATGACTTGCATTAACGTAATAATGGGACTGAGGACCAGTCAAGCATATTACCGTATATATCAAGCAAAAACTTGATTTCTATGATGAATGCTTGTAAAAGAATATGTGTTTTAAATACATGTTTTTACTTAAATTTTTCTATAAAAATCTTCAAACAATGCAAACTTTTTTTAAAAAATTTGGAGACATGTATTTACAGTTATTGCTAAAAAATTGAAAGTGTTCTATATCATAGATAGATACATATTTTTTGACGACGGGAAATCTATGTAGACATATGCGTCATTAATATAAACAATATAAAATAGATGTGTACATGTATTTATACAACAGGGTGAGTTCTGTAAAACATGAAAATCGATATGATATATAAACATAAAAGCAAACTTGCCAATATCATATAATTAAACAAGCACAGGATATTTAAAATATGCATCACAACTAATTCGAATAAAATTAAACAGCGTTGTCGTGATATGTATATGTTTCCAGCACCAGAAACAGAGAAAAAATAGAGCTATGCTGAATATTATTTTACATGGTAGCAAAAAAGACCCTCTGGAAAGTTTAATGCACCAGGGTTAATATTTCACCACTCTCATAATATATATCTGTAGGCCCTATATACTATATTTATACAACTCTAAAAGATTATTCACAAATTTAAACTTACTGAAACTAATTTTCAACATTTTAGTGGTGATTATTAAAACTACCGCTATATGCCACTGAGTGGATGACCAATAAACAATAGTTGTGGTCCCGTTCTACCCTGTTAATAAAGTTAAAACCGGTTGGACGTAACTCAGGCATTGGATGTAAAGGCCAGGTAAGAGTGCATGCAGCCTATGCGACTCGATTGAGAAATGGTCAGTGTGCACGCTGTTGCTATGGCGGATTGATGGTTGATGGGGTGCCAAGTTGACGTTAGAAGCGTGATCTGGCACCTCACCATCATTGAGCCAATGTTAGCATTTTTTGCTTTGAACTGGGTTCCTAAATAGTGGGAGCCGGTTATATTAGTATTGTTGAGCTACGTGGGCCTGTCAGAGCACACATCAATATATTAACCGAGGACAAGTGTGCTTCTAATTGGCTGAAAATTAACCTGCTCTAAGCTTTAGGCCACTATGTTTTCTCTCTGGCTTAGATGAGTGCTCGTGTTAGATTAAGCCCAGCAAACACGAGACGTTGTCCCGATGTTGGACCAACGCTAGGCCACCGTCTACGACGCTGGCCCAGCATTGGCCCAACATCAGGTCAACGTCTCGTGTTTGCTGGGAGGCCGCGCATTACAAAAAAACATGTTTTTTTTGCCAAGCCGCGTGAAGCGCACGCATTGGATAGTTGCCGATTTCCGAAAAAACAGTCAATTTCAGAAGATGAAAAAAACATTTATCTAGCTATGTTTTTTTTCTTGATTTTTCGTCGACATCATGACCTTTTTTGAAATAGGTCAATTTTTTTATATTTCGTCGCCCTCATTTTCCAGAATTTTTTTTTTTTTAGTCTTCTCTCATTAGATTTTTTCTCATCTAAAACAGGCCAAAACAGACAAAAAACACGCTTGTACCGTACCACGGTACTAGCCTATAGGGTATGCTTCTCACCGCAATCCTATATTACAAATCTACCTAACCGCGCAGCGTGATAGGTCTACTGTTTGTGCTAACCGCATTAAGCTTCACATATCACAATATAAAAAACAAACAATACAGCGGTATCGTGATGTCACCCACCCATACTGTGAAATTGGAAATATGTATAGAAAACACCTTAACATAAAGACACTTTGCAGTAACACTAATGTCCACACCCTACGCTACATGTAGGCCTACATGTATTTCCAAAAATGAAATTACCAGGATTTGGCCTACTGTGGATTTTTGTGCAAATACAATGGGAGGGTTTATTTTCATATTCAAGTAGTAGTAGTAGTACCGGTAGTAGTAAATCATTGCTTTACGTCACTTTTCATTATGAAGGAACATCTCTTTCCTTTGCTAGTTTACTAAGGCAGCCAGCCACGTATTCTCGCCTGGGTCTGATTATCTTTGTGATTAGCTGGGATGTGTGACATTTTTAACTTTCAATTAAAAGCCTGACTGTTCACTAACCCCAGGCTACTAACGTTACTTGACTGACATTTGGACTGTACGTTGGGCTGCTCCTTGCTAGTTCTCCTTGGTGGATCCTGTATTGGATGATAAAATTTAAATCAATAAAAATTTAGTCATATTAGATCTCCGCTCATAAAAAATCACTGGTTCTATGGTGTCTTTAGATATCGTGGATCTAGGCCTACAAAGGTGGTACCGCAAGGAACGTGAAAGTTGGTGACCACATTTATTTCGGTTCTAGAAGTGGCCCACCGCGGCTCTGTGAGCCAAAAGCAACTGAACCAATGGCAGGATATAAGCGATTGCCCGGGAGCAATAGGATTATCAGAAGGCCCGGGCAGCCCGCTTACGGGCTAGTTATTATATCAAACAAACACACAGACAAACAGCAGACGCCTGCATCCGGTTTCTCTAGAATATATCATACAGGAGTCAAAACAATCAAATATTTAAGCATTTATTTCACATGGAAGGCCCTGGATACACCAGCTACCAGCACTAAATGAAAAACTTCAGTCTCGTTTGATTAGTGCAGAGTCGAATACAAGATCATCAAAATGTTACGATATTCGAATGGAAAAATAGTGAAGACTATTTTAAACAAAATGTCAGTGCATAAACATATACATGGGCATGGACTGCTCCCGGGACAGATTAGGACACAACCTCATTGTTTCTCTGTTGTCTACAAAGAACAAGGGGACCCTGTCAAAGTATTGAACGGTCTCGAATCAGACGACCCGTATCCAAGCAATACAGATTCGCTCTCTAAATGTACAGCACAACCACGGAATATGGGTTCAGAAGTGACTGTTAAAATGTTGGCTGCACCTATAAACCCTGCCGATATAAATATGATACAGGGCGTCTATCCATTAAAACCTTCTCTACCAGCCGTCGGAGGAAACGAAGGTGTGGGTGAAGTGGTAGCAGTGGGTGAGAATGTGGAACATTTAACCATAGGGGATTGGGTTGTTCCCGGATCATCTGGAATGGGAACTTGGTGTACTAGAAAACAATGTTCAGCTTCTGAATTGAACAAAGTTGACAACACTGTGCCACTACTAACATTAGCTACAATGGGAGTTACAGCATGCACTGCTTACAGAATGCTGGTTGATTTTGAATCATTGGAGCCTGGCGATGTTGTTATTCAAAATGCGGCAAACAGTGGCGTTGGACAGGCTGTAATCCAAATTGCAGCATATTTTGGTCTGAGGACAATTAATATCGTGAGAGAGAGAGAAGACCTACATCAACTTGTTCAACACTTGCATTCCCTTGGTGCTTCACATGTGTTAACTGATGGCTTTGTTAGGGGAAAAGAACTGAAAGAATTCATGAAGACTATACCAAAAGCAAAACTTGCTCTAAATTGTGTAGGAGGAAAGACGGCTTCTGATCTTTTCAAATGCCTCGACAATGGGGCAAGTGTGGTGACATATGGAGGTATGTCAAAGATGCCAATGCTTGTGCCTGCGGGCCCACTCATATTCAAAGACATAAAGCTAAGAGGATATTGGATGACTGAATGGAATAAAACTCACAGTAACGAAGAGAAACAGATCATGTGGGATTCTTTGTGTGATATTGTTCGTCAAGGGAAATTGGCACCCCCAATACACAGGGAAGTACCAATAAAACAGTTTCGTGATGCAGTTCAAAGGTCCATGAAGCCATACACATCAGAAAAACAAATATTGGTCATGCACGAATAATAAGCCTATATTGGATATCATACCGATAGCTTAGCTAATGTTAGGTAATTTGCTGTCGAGCATGAGAAATAAAAGTATAATTAATAGGAGTGTGTTTCTCGATTTTGGTTATAAGACTTCCGTAACACACCCGACTTAGGCTACTTGCCGCTGTAATATGCCTACATGCCGATGTAATGGTTGATATAGGAAATAGCACGTTAGGCCTACTACGTTAGACCTATGTTCGAAAATAATGTGTCTCTGGCCAAAACGGTTTTGTCAATGCGAAAAAGCAAGGGGTGTTTCTGTACGTTGGCGACCGATGTAGGCCTACACCGAGATCAACAAATTTCTTGAAAAAAAATGAGGGGCATAAACACCTGAACACCGGAAGTTAAATGTACACGCCAAAGCATTATTCCAATGAAATGTAATTATCAACTAGGTCTACCATGACCAATAGGCCCTATATAAGTCTGTAATAAACATGATAAAACAAGGACACGTACTTAACCCTCATCCTGCTGATTACGACTTCTGTCGTTTTGAACCTGTTTTATTAGTCGATCAAATCACTGATATATTAGGAACTAAAATGTGTTTAAACATCATGATTTGCAAATCCCTGAGCTCAAATTAAACAAATATGCATGATTTTCACCCACTTCAAATTGTGTCTCGCTACCGCGACCCACAACTTGAAGTGGGTGAAAATGTATATTAAGTTAGCAGGATAAGGGTTAAATTCATCGCGCAATCGATCAAATGCCGATGTAATTAAAGTCTGAAAATATATCCCCCTCCCAGATTATACCCGGGTAGATTGTGGGCGCCTCAGAATCTACCCAGGGGTAGATCCTATATAATATATAACTATACCCCTGGGGTAGATTACGGTGGCTCCCAGAATCTACTCCTCCCTTCCAGGATCCCCCTTTTGTTGTTATATGTGAAGTGTATTCGGCTCCCAGAATCTACCCCCTCCCAGAATATACCCCACATTTCAACAACTATATATGCGACACTCCCAGAATCCACCCCTATCCCTCCCTGAATATAGGCCTACCCCTCTTTTCAAAAACTATAATATTATGCGACCCTCCCAGGATTCACCCCTACCTCCCAGAATATACCCCCCTTTCAACCAATTCATATGTGCGGCCCTCCCAGAATATACACCCCCCCCCCTTTTCAACAACTATATGCAGGCTTCAAAATCCATTTAGGGCAAATATAGGGTTTTTTATAGGTTTATTTCATAAAAATATAGGCTTTTATAGGTTTATTTGATATAAAATTATAGGTTTTTATAGGTGTTCCATGGTATGGTATGCCATGTGTAAATTCCTACTTTTTTACTTATCAAAGGTCTACCGAATTTCGCAGATGTAGGCTACAGTATAATACGTAGTGCCAAAAATTAATACTTTTTATAGTCTACAGGTCTGGCCATCCATGTCAATTACCGTGTAATCAGCTTATAGTTACATGTAGTAGTTATGGTCTTTCAAACTTACATAGGCAGCATTAAGACAAACCGTTCGCCGTGAGGGAGCCAAGGTTCAACCAGAGGAGGGCTGGAGTGTTTGAATTGTTTATTGCACTTACAAAATTATTCATACTTTGAGTTGTCTGAAGCAAAGTATCTCTTTCTGTTTAGGTGTGGAGGTGAATAGATCTATATATTTTGTTTTTCATAGAAATATTTTTTCTGTCTATAGTCCGACCCAATATCAGACAAGATCTAGTAAAAATGATGCCAAGCAAAGCGAGGCTGGACATTTTTCAAGGGATAATGTAGCTAATAAGATTAAATAATAATTTATTTCAGACTCATTTGAGGACTTAAAAAATATTTACAGCATTTCTTTGTCACAAGTGAAATATAGTGCAACAAAATTATTTTTTCGAAAGCAAAATCAAAATATAGGTTTTTATAGGGTATATAGGCTATTTCCAGAAAAATATAGGGTACTTTTTCAAATACAGGTTTTTATAGGTTTATAGGTTTTACTTTAATGCCTGTATATGCGACACTCCCAGAACATAACCCTCCTTCCCAGAATCCACCCCCCCCTTTTTAACAAATGTATATACGCGACCCTCCCAGAATCTACCCCTCCCTCCCAGAATATACTCCCCTTTTCAACAACTGTATGCGACCCTCCCAGAATCTACCCCTCCGTCCCAGAATACACCCCCTTTTCAACAATTATAACATTATGCTTCCATCCCAGAATCTACCCCTCCCTCCCAGAATATACCCCCCTCCCTTTTCAACCAATTTATATGTACGACCCTCCCAGAATCTACATCCCCTTTTTAACAACCATATACCACGGTCCAAGAATTTACCTCCCCCCCCCCTCCCAGAATATACCCCTCTTTTCAACAACTATATGCGACCCTCCCAGAATCTCCCCTCCGTCCCAGAATATACGCCCCTTTTCAAAAACTATATGCGACCCTCCCAGAATCTGCCCCTCCCTCCCAGAATATTTTTCAGTTTTGAGAGTGAGTGGTAGGTTCTCTCACATGTACATGTAGTTTCTAGAAAAGGGGGCATATTCGATGACTTAGGGGTAGATTCTTGGATTATCGCAATATAGTTGTAGAAAGGGAGGAGGGATATATTCTTGAGGTAGGGGAAGGCACATAGCTGTCAAAAAAGGGGGAGGTGTATTCTCGGATGGAGGGGTAGATTCTGGGAGTGTCGCACATAGTTGTTGAAAGGGGAGTATATTCTAGGAGAAAGTGATAGATTCTCAATCTGGGAGCGTCGCATAAAAATATAGTTGTTGAAAAGGTTGGTATATTCTGGGAGAGAGGGGTAGATTCTGGGAGGGTCGCATATAGATCCCAGAATATACTCAGGTATAGTTTTAAGGGGGGGGGGGTATAATCTGGGCTGTTACACCGGAGTAAAATTCTGAGCACAAATCTTCGACTGGCTACAATTACTAGACTCTGTATGGGGTATTGTCTGTTATTACCAACTACGCTCATAGCGCATTTGAATAAAAGCCTTAATTTCTATGCATTATAATGTGCCTGTATCTTTATTTTAATGGGAAAACACCCATGACAAAGCATTTCCGCAAATCCTTGCAGCCTACTTAATTTTTAATTAAGCATATTCTCAACTTATTTAATATAATAACCGTTTTCTCTTACCAATGTGCCTAGTAGAAAGTGTACGGGCCGAGATAATTGTCCATTAAACTGACTTGCACTACGTTCTCCAGTGATTGGCAATTGTATCACTAAGTTAAACACTCAAAGCTATCGCATATATGATTTATATTATTTTTAAAATAAATTGAGATAAAAGGCCTTAAGATGCCGCCGACTGATCCCATTTCATTTAACATGCAGACTTTTTGTGTTGAGGTATGACAAGTTAAGTAACATGGTCGGATTTAAAATCACATATCTCCGTTTTCGTTGCGTATAATTGCAACACTTTCAAAGTAAAGTGGTAACAATATCTTTATTGACAGAAAATGCTACAGTGCCTGCGTCACAAAACATCGAAATAGTTACAATATCACAAACAATATCACATTTAAAACAACCATCTGTTGCTTTTGTATGGAGTTATTTGAAACAAAAATGGTGTCTGCTTAATTTTATAGTTATATCAAACTTACGAGACACTTTGAATTTCTTTCTCGATACACATAGGCTACAGTAAATGATCTGCCTTATATCAACAAAACATTCGTTTATAATTCCGCCAATTTAACATATTGCATACATACTATAAATGAAATATATGCATCTAAGTAGTTTCATGCACTTACTATAATAATACACATATTGCATGGTCTGAAGAATCTTTGGTCCATTTTAATGATATATGACTTTGGACTATGTCCAGAAAACACGCAACACTGAGGCAACATCCCATACAATGTTGGTATGAGGTTCCGTATTCGTTAGGCAGTAACAACGATTGCGAAGCTTCTAACATTTATGTAAATGAGCAATGTGACACACTACAATAAGCATACATTTTTTCTAAACATGCACTAATTTTAGCAGACTCTTCAACATAATATTATTTTTATGGAATGTAGTTTTCCAATTAACCCTTTAAGTCCTCACGATGCATTAAAGCATCGTTTTACATCACTGAAAACAGACCTAATTTTCCAACAATTAGGGGTTTTAGAATGAATATTCACATGAAACTGGTTTGCAAATTCATGGCAATTTTCTTTACTTTTTCACCCACATCAAATCATCTTCATCCACTACAAGTCGAGAATTGCGACAGCAATTCGCGGCTTGTAGTGGGTGAAGATGACAATGTAAAGTCTGGCTTGAAAGGGTTAATGTACCAGACTTAAAATATGATATGTTATAACGGTCTGCTTAGCTGTGCTTACTGTTGTACATCTAGTTGTTATATTCCAACTTGGTCAGACTAGAATAAATACATAAAATAATTTTTGACTGATATCAATTATCATTATAATACTCGAGCAATTATGTGCATAGTAATTATACTTAAGTTAAGTCTCTAAGCTCTCTAACTGACGGGCTTGAGAATGCTTATAGTTTCCCAATAACTATCATTACGGGTCGATTTGTTTGATTGAATGAGATGATAGAATTTAGCCAGCTAACTAAAGCGCAACAACGATCAATGCAATAAAAACATGATTAATGAATAATGGTCCTTGTAAAACATGTACATGAGACCAGGGGCCGCGTTCTGAGGGCATCTTAAAAGTTAAGTAAGGAGCTAAGTTGCTAAATTCACTACATGAATGTACTGGAAAAGATGGAGTATAAGTATAAGCTTAAGTTTTATGATCATCTCGGAAGACGGCCCCAGTAAGTGTCTTGAGATTCATAAAATAAAGGCGAGACAGTGCTTGTGAGAGAAATATATCCACCACTTAGACAGGCTGATGGAACCAACACAGTCCTTTATTATGACTTGCTTATACGCAATCATGGATTTCTATTAAACTCAAATAATATGGCAGTATGTGATGATGAATTTAAATTTATCAAAGTGCTAAAATATGCTTCACACATTTGACTAATAGACTTTAACTGCAGCGCTAAATTGATGACATTGATTTAGAATTGAAGGGTCCTATCTCTCACTTTGTAAAGAGTCAGATACAACTATTCAATATTTCAAACTAAGTTGACGAAAATTTAATGCATATTACAGGGTTTCCTGCAGGCTCAAGAGATTTGAGGAGGACTTCTTGAAGTCTGGGGGGAAAAAACAATGAAAACCATGACATGTGTGCACGTTGACGAGGGGGGGGTAACCTAATTTTGGGGTGGAGGCTCCCCCAAAAAAGGGGCCTCCAGGTAACACTGCACAATTTGCCTGTATATCACATAAAGTTCCATCAGGCTCCCGTTCCATGGCAAAAAGGCGTATCTCAAGATGTGCAAAAGGCAATGCACTTACTGCTTTTCTGACATTTTGACATTCATCATTGCTTTATCATCCTCCAAATACACCTTGGAGGTTTTCTACAACAAAGTTGTAAGTGAAAATGTTAAAAAGCAGTAAGTGCATTGCACTTACTGCATTTTAACATTTGGAGATACGCCCTTTTGCCATGGAAGGGCAGCAGGGTTCCCACAAAAATTCGGAACAAATTGATCTTTCCCATGGCTGTTCACAATTTCCAGATAGAAAAACAACTAGCAAATTAGCCAAAATCGTATTGAAACAACACCTCCCTCAGTCTTACAGCCGCCCTGTATACACCTAAATATATAGGCCTACTGCTGGTACAGATTATTTTAAACTAATCATGTTAAAAAATTCACTTTTCTGACTTTTCCCTGACTTTCCAGATTTGTTTCAAATTCCAGTTTTTCAATCTGTGTGGGAGCCCTGTTCATAGTCTAGAGATAAAAAAATCCAATTTCGCAGCCGGAAAAATGCATGGTCTTCTGTTAACTGTCCAAACACACAAAACAGTGGAGTTTTGACTTTTACCATGTATTGTCTCGTTGGTTTCACCCATTTGAGTGCAAATGTGTATCACGCCAAATCTTATTTATTTTGTTTAGCACATCAAATAGCAAGTATATCTTGGCAATTGACAAGAATTGTGAATGTTTGGGAAAACTAGCCCACCACCCAATTTTAGTCAAATTCAAACCTTACCAAGCAGATGCATCAATAATCATTCAATTTTATAGTTGAAATAATTCAGTATAATAATATACATGATATATTAACAATAACAAATAAAATTAACCAGTTATTAATGCACCAGGAAAGTTTGAACTTTTTGACAACCATAACTAAAACTGTGTGGTGCCAGGTTGGCTAGTCCCTTTAAATGAAAGTAATTTTTTACCACTTGAAGTTGTAGATCGCAGGGGTAAAAATTTGAATTACTTAGGTTGGTGCCCAACCCTTTCACCACCGAAGCCCGTTATTTTGTGCTGAATGCCAAAGCATTCAGCACATAATAATGTGCTTCAGTGGTGAAAGGGTCAAAGCGCTAAAATACCTTATCTTTGACCTTTGAAGGTTTTGAAAGTTGCAATAACACTTATACAGTAGTTGAGATGATTTCACTGAATACCTGTGTTTCAGCTTAGCATGCAGCATATTAATAGCTCAAAATTAAGATCTCCACATCATCACAAAGTGTGGAAATGTTCAGCGTAGTGGATTAAGTGGGATAAATGTGCACAAACCATCTGATAGAATGTGTAAGCATCAGTTCAATGTATTTAAAAATGGTTGGTATATTAAGGTAGATAAACACATAAACATTTGTTGTTCCTTGTTTAAATGGCGGTCTGAATACTTACTACCGCATAAACATTTGTTGTTCCTTGTTTAAATGGCGGTCTTAATACTCAGTATTGTATTGTTTGCTAAACCCTAACACAGTGTGTAGGTTGTGATGGCTGACTATTATAAAAAGTTGACTTGATATAAGTAATAATTACATATAACAGTCTTTCTGTGTATATTTCTTGGAGACCATATCCACTATGTTCGTTGGTTATCACATCAGCTTATATAAATAAAGTAAAACTAGCAAAGACTGATTTACTAATAGGCTTTATCCATCAGATCTAGTAAGTCATCTCCATCATTATCACTGTCATCATCCACATTTAGCTCTCCCATGATCCTTGTCAGCTCAGCCCCATGTTTCTTCTGCAAATTAATGGAAAATGTGAAGCAGAATTGAATTATATATAACAAGCAGCTCTGCAACTAGTTTCAATTTGTTGTTGTGGTTCTTTCACACTGCGAAAGGAAAAAATGAAGGACAAATGCAGGAACTTTTCAGCTTCAAATTTAAGAAGATCAAACTTTGGGCAAATTCTTGCATTCTAGACCCGACCAGTCGAAGAGTGGTTCAGTCTGTCACATGACGAAATTGGCCAATCACAGCCGTCATTCAGTTATTATTTAAATTAGGGGGTAGAATACGAGACTTCGGCCCAAACTTTTTAGCTGAAGTCTAGAATAGACTCTCATTTATATATGTTATACCCATGCACATGCAAAAAACAAGGTTGAAACAATGCCACTGTTCACCACGCTCCCCCAACATTACCTCAACAATTATTTACTTGAAGCATATCAGATTGTACTGTGTTGTCCAAATTGCCTATAGACCTAGGACGTAATGTGTTGTCACAACTGTCCTAGTGTTGTGAGTGGACCACATAGATTGGCGGCGGGAGCAGGAAGACGTGGGCTACACAGCAGCGTTATCTATGGTTAAACCAGCAGATGTTGGTTTACTTAACCGTCTACTGGCTATACACTGGAGCGGACAATACACCAGAAAATATGGCACATGCATAGTTCAAATGAATAGGCATTAGCTTAATCTTAAACACAAATATATTAAATTAGAAGAATATAGCAATTCCAGCATATTAAAGAGATTATTATACACAGAATAAAAACTCTTAAAAAAAGACAGTAGTTATTTACCTTAGAAGCATCAATATTGACAACACGTGACCCAGGCATCTCAGGGGGTCTTGCTAATGCCGCTTGCCTGCAAGAATTATGTGGACATCAAATAAAACATGTACATCTGTAGACAATACTGAATACAGATTTACTTTGAGCACATGTAGTTCAAATACTAATTTTTAAGGATTGGCAAGAGAAAATTATTTAATTATCTTCAATAGTTTTATTAATAAAATGCATTGATTATTCGAATTCCATTAAGAGTTTTGCATTCTCACATCAAAATGTTATGAATACAAACAGACAAATGTTTTATCAACAATAATTATGTCTGTCAGTGGATATATCTGTTAGATAACCATAATCACTATGTAGATAATTTATCTCCAAAAAAAAATAATTACTCTTCATCTTCATCAGTTTGAAATAAATTGAGTCGAAAACCCTTCTTTGTGCCTTCTTTTCCACCAATAAGCTTTGACAGTAGATCAAGCTGTGCCTTGGCCAAAGGATTTGGAGGATCCTATAAAAAAGGTTATATAATTTATTATATAACAGGTAGTATAATTTATTATATATTCCGGTACGTAATGCCAGTTTATACATTTTATTCCCAGTATACATACATGCATAGTTATAGGTCAGGTTTTTCAATTTTCAAACTATTTAAAAAAACTGCTGTTTCTATTCACAAAGTGTTTAAATTTATTAATGTTGACATTTGTTTCAATTTAATTACTGTTGTAATCAGAAATCAAATCCGATATTTATTCAAACAAACTTAGGCCTAAAAAAAATATTGTTTGTTTCCGATTTCCGACCGACCTTATCAAAACATGTGCGACCCAAATTTATTTTATGGATTTGCTGTAGTCAAAGTAACTAAAAAAACGTTACAAAAAGGAGAGGGGGGGGGGTCAAACAGCGTCCAAATGTACAGATAAGACATGCATGGATGTGAATTTGGCGCCAAATAAAATTAAAAGTAATTCTTATCTACCAATTGGTTGAAGTGACAAAAAAATAAAATAAAAAATAAAATAAATTCCCTACCTACCCACTGGTTAAAATGACAACAAATTGGAAACAAACATATTTTTTTGTTGGCCTTATCACTAATTTAATGCGAGTTACACCAGCGAGTTAAATTTTTCTCCTGTAAAACGTTTAATTACTCTTGGGGTTACAGTGCAGTTAAAATCCTCTACAGAACCAGATTTATTGCTTAGATGAAACTGTATATACACGATTTCAAGCATGTTTTAGATAAATTGATATATCACTAAATTTGATAAAATAGATTTTGGTGGATAGGCCTACTTAGTTGATCCAATAATTCAATATTTTTTTATAAATAATATTTTGTTTTCATTTAAAGCTTCGAATGAATGAAAAATAACAAACAATTCAGCAGCACAAGGGTTAACAACCAGAAATATAAGATCTAAATCGATCAGGGTGAAGAATATACAGGTGATATAGAGGCAAATGAACTGATAGGATTACCATGTCTGCTCCACTAGTAGTTCGTGTAACAGAGTTCTTTGTAGGTAAAGCTTCCACAGGTCGTGACACATTGTACCTACAACATAACAATTTAAAAGTCAATTTTTAGATTATAAAAAATTATAATAATTACACTTCATTCAAATGTGGAAGATTGTCCAAAATGAAACCTATCTTTCCAATGATTCTCAATTCTGAAGCTATTTTCATCAAACATCAGGCATTACGTCATGGGTGTGAATGAGTGAATAAGTGTTATCAAGTAAAGGGGTTTTACACATAGTTTAGTCAGCCACAATGGCCAGTGTGGTGAATCTGGGATATTAAAAGTCCACTCACATGTTTGTTCCTAATTTTGTTACTCTGTCTCCTCTTGGTTCACATGATCCTTCCCTTGGAGCCATCACAAATTTACCACCTCCATAAATAAACTGAAGTGATTTATCCTGTCCTCCTCGAGAATTGAATAACCTAAACGTAATTTGAAAGATAAATGTTAAGGCATTAAAATAAAAGGATGGAGGCTACTTTCTTATTTCAAATGCTTGGCTCCACTAATTTATATTCGAGTCCATCATTATTTTGACATATATTTTTCTGAACAAAATGTGTTTTACTTCATTTCAAGATGAAAGTTCTATCAACAATTAAAGCTTGAAATTGTAGAAAAAAATTGCCAGTTAATCCTTCTATTGCTAAAATATTATCTTGATTAACTGTATGAAGACTGAATTCAATTTGTGGGAATGGTTATTTTATAAATGTATCAACTACTTTTATCATCAGAAAATATTAAATTATTTATAACTTTTGTAGTACCACAAATAGATATTAAAATGAAGTGAAAAGAGATAAATATAAGACATGTTCACCCAATGCTGGGGTGATGTTGGGTCAACACCTCACTGATCACAGATGTTGGGCCAATGTTACACCAGCATTGGGTGAAAATCTATAACATATCTATTTAGGTCTTTATAAGGTTTAATCAAAATATTAAATGGCATAATAAATATGTCCACTGTCTGATGTAGTGAGCTAGTCAATTTGGAGACTTTGCATTAACCCTTACAGCGCGGGGATCGACTTTAGTCATCAAAATCTGACGTCTGTAGACATCAGATACTGACGACTAAAGTCGATCCCCGCACTAAAGAGTGAAAATATTTTATAATGATCGTAGACCCATGACATAGGTATTCAAATAAATCAGAAAGAGCTAACTAAGACATTTATGGTGATTTCAAATTGAAAACAACCCCTTGGTTTCCATGGTTTATACAAAAATATCTCAGTGCTGTAAGGGTTAAAGCCAGGGCTCGAAAATTGGCCCCGTCCGAGACGACCAATAATCTGGGAAGGACGATTTCAGTTTCAATGAGCTTGTCCTACTGGACGAGTGCCCCTGCTTGACAATTATTAGGAAGGACAAGTGATATTTTTGGGAAGGACTAGTCGTCTAGCTAGTTGTCCAACTGGACAAGTGGAAATTTCGAGCCCTGAAAGCGCTGATCATGTCAATAATTATTCACAGCTTTTTTATTTGTCCTTCAAACAAGCAAATGTAAAGGGGAATAGGAATTAAATTAGCCAGGTTGGCACATATTTGTATTCAAATTCTATATGCAAGTAATTTTACCCACTTGGATGTTGTGGGTTGTGGTAGCGAGACACAACTTCAAGTGGATACAAATTTAAATTACATGTATATAACTCTGCACTCAATCTACCTGATGGATCCTGGGGGTTCACTCCCCCAAGGCAAACAGCCACTCATAGGTAAGGCAAATCTGCCGTTGGAGTTCTGAACCCTGTCTTTCAAAAATATAGAAACCTGAAATATTAAACAAATTGCTAAAAGTTACTAAACATGCTGCAAGGATATTAAATCCAGACATTTATCAACGGATGCTAGCACTCATTTTCTACTTTTTAAAACCAGGCATTTTTTTTTAAATTACACTATTTTCCAAAAAAAAATATTTCATCATATCCAATTATTAACAGCGTTTTCTTAAATTACAAGAAAATGAACCATCACCAGATTTTCTAAGAAATATACTTTGTAAATGTAACTTGTAAGCCCAATACAGTACTAACAAAACAGATTTTCAGATGAGCTTATGAACGTATATTTTTTAAGGTAATCTTATGGACACCAATTACCAAATAACTCACCCTAATGTGCATGTCTTGGAAAAAATTTAGCAATGTTTGCCTGATGAGCATGAATTCACCCAAGCTAAGTGAAGCATAATGCTGAAAGAAAATATGACTACATTATATTTCATTAAATATACTAAATTGGAAAGCATTTAATATATTACTCTACAGGTATTAAATACGATATATCATCTTTATGCATGCTCTTGAATGTGTCATTTCAGGCCTTCGATTTCACTCTTGAGCATATAAGCTGTGATGCAAAAAATTGGCACATCCCTAGCCCTAAAGAATAAATCAACTGGAACAATAACCACATCAATAGTTTTTACTATGTTTTTTAAATTAAACAAATATGAGCAATTTTCATTCACTTGAAGTTGTGGGTCATGTATCAAGACAAAATTTCAAGTAGGTGAAAATTTAAATATTATAATGTAGTGCTTTAATGGTTAATCTACTGAATAGGAGCATGATGTGTGCTAGCCCCAGGAGACGTAACACTTACGTATGTATGCATACGTAACTAAGTGTTGCGTCTCCTGGGGCCAGATGTGTGCTAGCTTTTTACCTGTGTGAGTAATCTGTGGACAAATTCTACCTGCTGTCGTACCGGTGGTGATCCTTCAACAAACCTATAGATTGTGTCAATATGGTTGAGTGTCACTAGCAGTACATCCTTTGGTCTCAGTGATAATGAAACCTGATACTTGAAAGCCATGGTCATTAAGTCATAAAGCTACAAAAGACAGAAATATACAATTCATCAACCTAAAATATACACTACTACATGATGAAGATTTAGAATTATGTTATTATTAAAAGTATACCAAGATTCAAATTCAAAGAATAAGAAACTGTATATAATTTAAAAGATGTAAAACAAAGTGTCAAACCTTGTCCATGCTGGCGGTGTTAAGGCGCATAATGGAAGCATGAGCAAGTCTGTCAAACACAGTCCTCATTGCCTTTTTTGAATAGAGTTCTTGGGGTTTGAAAAGTTCTTCCATGAATCTTTTGTTAAACATAGTTGCTGTTATATCATACATAACTGGAAAAAAAATATTATTTGAATACATGGATAATCTCATAATAGCAGGCCTCCACATTAAGGATTCCACATGATCTGTCAGACAAGTCACTATTATTATAAATCAATATAGAAGTCCTTCCAGACAAAAAAATAATAAAGCGACACAATCATGCTAAAATCATAAAAAAATCAGCATTTTTATTTTGGCTTCTTAATCTGTTAATTTGGCCATGTATATGATGTGAACATGTCCATAGACTAGAATTGCATAAGTTTTTTTAATTTTTGTGTTGCGCATTTAACAGTTAAGCGAGGTATAAAAACATGCATGTCCAAAATAAGAAATACGGGAATGTCAACTTTATATCGCGCTTAATTGGTGATGCTATAAAAACTCCTGCTGGCAATTGCAAATATATTTTTGGTGTCATTCTAAGAAAATATAAAGCTGTTATGTGATCAAGGAGTTATCTGATTATAATCAGACAGTAGTATGATATTATCGCATTTTAACGGTTAAGTCTAACGTCCAACAAAAATCAAATGGTGGAATTTCTGTAGTAATTTTTAATATAAGTCAATTGAAGTGTGAATATGTTCTCTAGCGAGAACTTCTACTTCTACCATTATTTATACAATACTACTATATTTTATATAATACCACTGTTTTGTTTTTTAGCATTAGCGTTACTATAATATGTACACTGAATAAACCATTATTATTATTATTATTATACAGCTTCCTGTGTAGATCTAATGAGTAATGACTAATCATCATATGTTGATGTCTGAATGAAACAAAGTGCCACTGCGTTTCAGTCAGACATCACCATATGATGATTAGTCATTTGACTACTTTTTTTTCTAACGTTAGTCATTACGCCTACCAGTACCAGTCGTCCAGTGGTATCAAGACAGGCTGCCGTGGTCGTCCCCTCACCATGCTTACGCAGTTACGGGGGACATAACGTTTGACAAAATTTTCAGGCACATTTGGGACTATCAGACAGGCAACCAATCTATAGTCGGATTCACATTAACCGTGGTGAATGATTTTCGCCGATTTCTCAGTCAATTGTGAACCAATTTTTATGAAATTTTACACACACTATTTTCCATTCATGTCGTGACTACCCTGAAAGTTTTTCGAAGTTTTGATGAATATTTTAGAAGTTAGACTATTTGACATAGATCTACAATGAAATAAATAAATAAAAATGTTGCTCTCTATAAACCCATTAGCTTCATCTCAGAAATTTATTACATGTCAAATAGTCTAACTTCTACAATACTCATCAAAACTTAGCGAAACTTTTAGGGTAAACACGATATGAAATAAATAGAAAACAGTTACAGTGTGTAAAATTTCATGAAAATTGGTTGAGAATTGACTGAGAAATCCTCGAAATTCAATAATCCTGGTTGATGAATTGAATGTGAATCTGACTATAGTATCATGTATTTTGACAGCAAACTTGTGGCAATATTACTGTTTGCAATCATTTGAAAATAAATGTCCATCATCATTGTCAGTGGAACCGATTATCGATACGGATAGACCCCAAATCCCAATTTCAGTTTTACCTTTTTGTGATTTTTCTGGTGGGATATTTTGTGCTTTTAATCGTTGATCCAAAATGTACAACATCTCTCCTCCCAAATTAATAAAAAGTAAAGGTAAAGTTTTCGACGACATCTTGATTTCAGTGAAAATGTCAAGTCGGATAATCAATATTTCTTTAAAAATATAATCGGTTCGGCGCTTGACACCTCAGATGAACGCTAAAAATGTCCGCCTGCTTCGCGGAACGGTGATGCCGTGACCAAGGAGAAGGTCAAAGTTCAGATGACATCGTCTGCAGCCATGACAGGTGCTCTTGAAAAATTAAGCTGGAATTATATCTTGATTTCAGTCATAACATTAATCACATTAATACTATTTATCAGAAGGCGAAAATTTACTGCACACCCCCCTTGTTATTATGGCTGGATACCGTGGTTTGGCTGCGCTTTCGAATTTGGAAAAGAGCCTCTTATTTTCATAGGAGACTCATGGAAAAGGGTATGTTTGATTGTTATCAGGTTTTTTTTTATAGATATGATTGTTATAAATCAGGGGTTTTTTCGCAGTAGACCTAGCCTAGGCTATGTATACCTAACTCGGCCTCAAAACATCCAGTCAAATTATATAAGTAGGCATATTCAATAAATTTTGAAATTGTCCAATAAAATTATGCTGAGCCTTTTTTCGTAACTGCCGACATGCTAGAATAAATATTTGACCACATTCCACAGTTTTCACTGGGCAAGAAAAATACTGTGCCAGATCAAAATCTGAGCTAATGATAAAAACATCCAAAAGCTGTGACCTTATTTTTGCAAGTCCACGAGGGGGTCATGGAAGAAGAAAAATTTTGATAGATTCTCATCCTTATAGCCATAAAACTTCCATTTTTACCCTCGGTGCGCCCCATGAGAAAGTGCAGGGTAGGCAAACAAATCTTCACCCAGGTTTTACCATGGTCAAACTAGTGCAGCGCCTTCCCCAGGCATCTCAATTCTTCGAGATGCCCACATTGTTCTGTCCAAGCGGTCTTAATGATGTCCTCCAGAACTTCCTCATAGGGCAGTGTACATAGTCTATTTTCATTTTTTGGCTTTTTTTACAAAAATTAAAAAATGGCACCTGCGTAAAAAAAATTATCAGAAGGGGCCACAGCATGCCTGTTCCACTTACCTCTTCAAGCACTTTTTGCAACAATTATGGAATTAAAGGCGAGAGCTGACACCATTTTTCATAATTGCGAGAAATCTAATGATGGGAACCCCCGGAAAATGCGATAAAAGTGCAATTCAAAGCAAATTACTTTTTTAATTCAACAATGATGGCCTCATTTCTACAGTAATAGTGAGCAAGAAGAACAAACAAACAGAGAAAAATATGTCTTTTATTGCAGTGTATTACAATTTCACATAAATCCTGAAAAAACCCATCATAATGACTGTTTGAATGTGCCTAATATAAGCCTAACTGATTTCATATTTATAGACTGGGTCACCTTGATAATCCACACAAAAAATCAGAAATAAAACACATTGTTTTTTACTTTTCGCAACATAGCGTTTTGTACCCCAGCTAAGACGTTTCCCCGTGTAAGACGTTTCGCACCCCGTTGATGACGTTTTGTCCTCTAGGCCAAAGGGAAGACGTTTTGCACCCCCCTCCCCCTAGGAAAATTGTATAGTCTGATATCAAGTCGGAAGCTCTATCATCCGATTAAGTCAACTTGCCACATTTCGCCCCTCCATTGGCCATGTGAGATGTTTCGTCCTCTTCTTACTGTAGGCCCCCTATGTCTCGCACCCGCAATTATCTTCATACATATTAATATGCTGATTGATTAATTGGGTGCAAAATAGTCTTTCTAAAAAATGAACAGGGTGAGAAACATCTTTCCTAATTATATGAACAGGGTGTGAAATGTCTTTTTAAATTATGATCATGGGGCGAAACATCTTTCTGAACTATGCATATGGTGCGAAACGTCTCTCCAAACTATGACCACGGGGGTGAAACGTCTTTCCTCTGTATATATATGAGGCGAGAACGAAACAGGGGGCGAAACGTAATGGTGCGAACTGACTCTGGTGCGAAAAGACTGTGTAGCCTACCGGTACTGTCTTTGACGAAACATATATGTTCAGCGAGCGTAATTAACACTCGGTGGTCATACAATGACAAGATTTAGGCCGGAAAATGAACAATGTATGCCCGAATTTTGTGGGGGCACCTTGGTAGGCCTACTCTAAATTGTGGCACCTTGACACGTGCAGTTTCGGGGCATCTCGAGACATTTTCAGGGCACCTTCTGATACTGTCTCAAGGTGCCCCACCCTGATTTTGCTATGCTACTTCGCAGTCCTCCTCAATCTGTCAATCTGAGCAATCGACCAGACTAATCCGTCATGTGGCTCTTGAAAGCCGATATTGATCTGTATTCAATAGCAGCTGGTGGAGGATGTTTCCAAGCGGGAATAGATTTGTACAAAAATGATTTTTATCCCCGCGTGGTGTTAGCTCTAATGTGTTTGAATTGTTTGCTCGGACTGACCTCACATCCGATATCATAGTTTGCATGTGGGATCCATTTGAAGCAAACCATTGTAAATAATTGACTAACAAAAGTTGAGGAAAGGACGCCCATTCTGAAATATTGACAGGGAATCTCTTGGTTCTATAAAACAGGGTCGATATTTTAAAGTTTATAATATTTTAGGCCGATATATTTTTATTGACCACAGTTTGTAAAGGGAAGACCTGTAACATGTGTAAGATGTCACTTATTGTTGAGCAATGTTTGTGTGTTGCAGATGGGTCCTACATTTACACTAAAAATAGCTGGGAGGAGAATGACATTTCTTATGAACAGTGACGACTTTCATCATTTTTTTCAATCCAATAAAGTAGATTTTCAAAAGGCAGTACAACCTTCGGTTGAAAAAACAGGTCAGTCTTTTTCTTCTTCTTCTTTTTCTTTTGCCTCTATCCCTCTTCTCCCTCCTTCTTATTTCCACAATGGTAGGGAGGCCAAACGTTTCGCAAAAACAACTGAAAACATCTGTCAATGATGTGCGATAACCCATTATGCAGAGCGAAGCTCAAGATTGCGCACATCACTTGATAGTTGAAGATGGCCAAGATGCGCCTGCGTACCTAAACAATAGTAAATCATCGTAAACTCAATTGTTGTTTCCGGCTTCCAGCTGACTAGACATACACATGCGGCCTTAGCAAACATTGATGTCAAACGTAGTTAGAGTGCTGGTCACCTTTGACATCCTGATAGGCAAAATTGTATTTACAATTACATAAATTTTGTAGTTATTTTATGTAATTAGTGTATATAAAGCATGGCTGCAGGCGAGGCAGTCAGGCGATCTACCAAACCACCACTTTCCCTTCTCTGGCAGCGATCCCCTCCGGGCAGCCCCCACCTCGTCCCTCGTCTCATGAGCTGTCATCAACGGTTTTGGCTGGAAACCAATTTCAACTCGTTACTGTTTCTTTAGCCACAATAATAAATTAATAATCAATAATTACAATAAGCTTACAGGCTGCAGGCAATGTTTATCCATGTTATGCTGAAACATAGTCTACTGGTCATATTGAGATGTCACGTTGTGTGTTGTATGTACAATTCTAGCTGGGATAAAATCCGAAGCTTTTGTGCGGAACCACGCATTGCTCCATGACACAATGAAGGGACGCTTAGCTCATACACAACTGATGCCAATCTGTGCTGTGTTGCATAAGCAGTTTACACACCAACTTTCAAAATGGGGAGCTTCTGGTAAACCACTTTGTGTGTTTATTTATTATGCTCTCAAACCAACATAATTTTGTTCTTATCTTAAGTTTGAATACATAACGTTAAAACGCATTCATTTCTTCAGATTTCAAAGAAATCAGCACAATTTATTTTAGGGGAGACAAATCTGGTTGAATTGGTGAGAGAGACAATGTATGTGGCTGTGTTAGATAATTTATTTGGAGAGAATATTCTTCCTACATCGCAACAGGTAAACACATTTCAGATCTGATACACGTCATTCTTAGAATTTATTATATATAGCTGTAAACATATTTTCCATGCACAAGATGCAGCAGCAGCGTTTATTGTAATACATTTACTCATGCATCACGAGTACATGATTGTTATAGACTACTGTCATGTGTAATAATAATTATCATTCTATTAATAACGACGGTAATTTTTTGTTATGGTATTAAAGCGACTCATCATGATGACATCAATTTTCTTTTTTAATTTTGTAGTGAAGTAGTGTATCTCACAAGTAATTATTTCATTTTTTTAGATTTTTCAGATTTTCAAAAACATTTCTTATTATATATAACAATATTTATAAGAATCCGTGAATAACCCAAGCATTGAGTGTATTGACCTGAAGAATGGTTGAATGCTAGCACAGCATTGGGCCACAAGTTGATGCCGTCGGCCCAGCGTCGACCAGACTGTCGCTGCTGTGGGGGGACCCCGCCGACCATAGCGTTCCCAGGCCAATTAAGCAGGTGTTGAGGGCGGCAAACAGGTGGTTGCTTTGATCATGCCGTCTGAGATGGTGGTTATCCAGGGCAGTTTTGTTGACATGACAATATACGTCTTGGAAATAAAACTAGTTTAGTCGTTTTCAGTGTTTTAAAATTGTTTTTGTTATGTTTTTGTATTTTATTCAGGATCAGCAGGCTATATAGCCTCGCATAAATTAAATTAACAACATTGAAAATGTCTCATCCCAAGGGGTCCCTTGAATAATATTTGAACGTGAACTTGATAAAAATGGAAAATGTTGTTTTTCTTCAAGGGGACAATGTAACGTTACTGGGTCCTGGGTTTTAGTTTTTGTCTCTGATAGCGTTTTAAAACATCAGTGCGCTAATAAATAAATTCATTCATTAAATTCACTGTAGGCCTAGCTATAATAATTGCTCATTTACGACGTTTGCGTAAAATAATGAAAAGTTTCAATATTTTGCACCACTGATGTCATATATGGTTGTGAGGATATATTTACAATTCGTTATTGTAGATAGTTTATATCCAGTATAAATTATGTTAATTTGCTACCCAAAATTTTGTCTGAAACCCTCGCTATCACCATGTAACTTTAATTTGTTTATGGCAGGAAGCTTTTCGTCAATTTGAGAAACATTTTGTCAAATTTGACGATGACTTTGAATATGGATGTCAATTGCCTTCGTTTTTTCTCAAGTGAGTATGTAGCAAAAATATTTCATTGTGTGAAAATAAGCTATGTATCTGTATTTTTCTGTGGCAGTGCGTAGATGAGTCTATATATAACATCACGGGAGTTTCAATTCACAGTCCAGCTGCAGGGCCCTCCACCCCTTCAGCTCTTTGATAAAAAATATGTTGTAGCAGCAGTGTAAAGAGGGGTGACTTTCTGATTATCTACTTTAGGGCAAACACATTTAGAAATCTAATTCTAATTTGATTTGATCAAATGTTTGTACAATGATGCAGTCATACATAATATTGAATACTCATATTTAAAACTTATTTCCAAAACATGTTCATAAAATCCAAGAGAGTGGGAAATATGAGCATGTGTAGTTTATAGCAGCTGTCTGGGAATAAGACCATGCGTAATAAATTGCGTCTTTAAATATAAATTGTTGGGATGATTTCCTCTCATTTCACTGTAGGCCTACAATACGTTTAGGATCTTATGGGCATACTAGGCCTATTTATTCACACTGAGATCTAGTAATGGGGGTATTATGAGAAAAAGATTGAAACAACTGATATTACCCCCAGGAGATGGGGGTGGTAAACAGCCTAGACTGGTGTTCAGAACATGATAAAGCACTCTGTTACCGCTCTTTGTCTTGCTAAGAACAGTTTTGATTAGTTCTCGCACACATGTACTTTTGTGATACGATCTGCCATGCTATCTGATCAACTGAGCTAGCTACCGAGACGCAATTAGCCATTTTGTATTATCGTAACATATCTGATAAATTGTATTTAACTAATTGTATCTCAAAGACGTAGTGCATCTTATTGCATATCTTATATAATTATTTTATCATATATCATATTATATTGGCTAAGACTAGAAAATATTTTATACTATTTTTTTCCGAAAGCTGTTATTTGTGTGTGATATCATAATCATTTAACTTGTGTTATCTATATTTTGCTTACAACGAATGATGAATTTTGCAGAGACTGGAGTAAATCCAAGGCTTGGCTACTAAATTTGTTTGGTGATGTGGTAAATAAAGCCAAAAAGACAAAAGATCCTCATCAAGCACAGGTTAGATTTAATGGTTTAGTATTTGTGTTGTATGATTAACATTAATTTGATTAAGGATGCTTGCCACTGAAATTGTCGATTAATTTATAGTTACTTTTGTTTTACTGTTATAGCTAATGTAAAGTGTCAATATGCATTTTAAAGTGTCAATATGCAATGTAAAGTATCAATATGCATTTTAACACAATCGTTTTCAATCTTGCCAATACTAGTACTATCTGACTTATATTTTTGCTTTTCTTCAGACTCTTCTACAGAGTGTTCTCGAGCTAGTGGAGCCAAAATGTGCGGCAAACTTTTCCTTTTTAATGATGTGGGCTACACTCGCAAATGCCATTCCGGTAGGCTACATATATGTTTTTTTTATATCTATAAACAGGCCACATCCGGCACTCACAGCCACAGCACACGATTAATCATGCTAATGTTGCATTACTAGAAGGCCCGTAATGTGAATCTTACTATTGTCCACATGGCTCACACAAGCATGGATCAGGGGCGTTTTATGCACCAATGTGTGTCTAACAACATCCACAACCATCATTGTCGCATACTGGAATATATGTGTGCGGTTCCTGACCATCCGGCTGTGGAATTTGCATCCGGGCCATTTTTAAATGTTAAAAAATCACGCCCTCACCTAAAGGTAATAGAACTCCGTGTCGCATTCAAGTTGGCATCTTGCTGTCTACAGCAAATTTTACTCACACGGAATCTGTGAACCATTTCCTCTCTGTGATTGGTCTATTCATATTTTATGGTCTATTCCAACCAGCTCACACTGGTAGCGATTATTCACAAATCCCGCCAACATATCAGTGCTTACACGCGTTTTGCACGCCTCGGCATGCACCACATGTACGTTTGCTCTGATGAATTCGGGTGCCTCTACGCAAGAGTTAGCATAGTGAGCCTACAGTGCTCTTCAATTTTAACAAATTTAAATTATGGATTTCAGGAAGCCGATAAAATGTCCTTTGTAATATCATATCATATCATAAATTTATCTTTACACTCTTGTCAAATTCTGGAAGAAATGAAAAATGCAAGGGCGGTAGGCCTACCTCTCTATAAAAACAAAACAAAGTAAAACTGAACCTGGAAATTACAGACATGTTTCAATTCTCAGTGTTACTTCCAAAATTCTTGAGAGAATAGTGTACAACCAACTGGAACACTACCTAAAAAACAAAGTTTGTTATATGAATTGCAATCTTTTTCTACTGGTACTTGTCTTACTTTTCTTGATGTAAATGCAATCGCTTGGTTTGACCTTACAAATAGGATGCAGGTTACTGATGTAGGTGGATTTTTTTCTGACCTCAGGATTGTTCCTTGTGGAGTACCACAGGGATCAATCCTGGGGCCACTTCTTTTATTGATATACGTCAATTATATGAAAGCATATGTCTCCTGCAAACTAATACTCTATGCTGACGACTCTGACCTGTTATTATCAGGAAACACATAAGAAACATTGAAAACGTTTTTGTTGTCTCTCAGCAACTGGCTGATTGACAACAAGTTGTCTCTCCACCTAGGTGAAACATAATCTATTCTATTTGGAACCAAACTGATGCTGGCAAAGCATTCCAAATTAGCTATTTCTTCTGGAAATAATGTAATTACATCAAAGACTGTCATACGGTGTCTCCGGGTAGATCTGGAGCAAACACTTAGCGGCTCAGCTATTGTTGAAAACATTTGGAAAATTTATTTTTTTTTACAGACAGGCAAAATATTGGAACACCAGATCTAGAAAATTGTCAGCATCAGCCCTAATTCTTTGTTATTTCGACTATGCATGTTCAGCCTGGTACAGTGGCCTCCAAAAAAATATCAAACATAAAATCCAAATTTTACAAAACAATACGGTTTGTTCTTGATTTCTCCTCCCGGACACATTTAGACATCACACATTTCCTGAAGATGCAGTGGTTTTAGTGGATGTCAGAGTAGAACAATTAAATCTCAACATCATGCATAGGATTGTCCATGGAGAAGCTCCATGTTATCTTACCGAGCATTTTGGAATGGCTAGTCATGCAGGTGCGTGGTGTATGTTGAGACTAGACATAGAACGTTGTCTGTCTCCCTGCCATCCACTGGGGGAAACGGATCTAAGGCTTTAAAATTTAACGGCATTAACTCATGGAATAAACTGCCTTTGACAATAAAGAAATTAAAATCATTATCATATTTTAAACAAGCTGTGAGACGTCACCTTATAGACAAACTAGTGAACAAATACAACTCAGATTTTCTATATTACTAATTTGCCTGAGTTGTATTTAAATTTACAATGAGGTATATATTAAAGCCAGTCTAGTCATTATATGATAATGTTATGACTAAAAGTGTATGTTGTGGTCATGGGAAATGTTTCTTATTTATAATGGGAATAAGAGTCACCAGACCCTTTATAGTGTTTTTTTATCCCTGGTGACCAGTATGGTGATTCTGATTATTATTTATAATCATGTATGCATATACTGCTTTACTGAAATAAATCAAATAAAAAATCATATAGGCCTAGCGTTGACAAATAATCACATGGTTTTGATTCAGATGACAGTATGGACATTGGGCTTCATCATGTCTGATAAAGTTATTCTGACAAAGCTGAAGAAAGAAATAGAACGTGAACTAGGGTCAGACAATGAAGGTAGGCCTATGTGTCACGCTGGTAACACCTGGAAATAATTTCTTAGTCTTAAATGGTTAAGAATTAATGTTTATGAATTAATTATAGCTAAATAACATTTGCTTCACAATGTGTGGGGAAATTCGGAGGCGTATCGAGGTGGGGGGATGTGCTCCTAATGCCCTATTGATGATCGTCCATCTCACACGTTTTAGACCGGACTCTCATCTTACACAAAGCCTAAAGTACCATCCCACCAAATGCTAACCTAATGTTAGGCCACCGTCTGCGACATTGGCCCAACATTTAACCAACATTGGATAAGCGTATTGTGCTAGCCGGGATGTAATCACATCATTTGAAGTTTGTGAGGGTATGTCCCGCCCGCATCTCCCTAGCAGGCACGCCTCCCTTTACAAACAAATCTAAGCTCCGTCCCTTATATAATTTTTGGCTATAGTGTAATAATTCCAACTAATGTTGACTATGTGGTGTTTGATAAAATGCAGTAGAAATGAGCTACGAAAAACTGAAAAAACTAGAATTCGTCAAACGATGTGTCCTGGAAGCTATCAGACTGAGGTCACCAGGGGTCATCACAAGAGAGGTCACTGCGCCAATCTCTGTCGAGGTAAGGTCACAGACGTGTGCTCAAATTTGAAATTGACATTAGTTTTTACGTTCTGTGCATTTTAGTTATTATTTCATGAAACTACTATGAACTCATGTGCAGATCATGATTAATCTGGTAGACACCACATCATCATGATTATATAAACTATACTAAATTATTATAGTATAAGTGTATCTAATTATTATAATAAGCTTTTAGCATTCAAATTATGTTTTTTAGGCTTTTGAATGTGTTTTTGAATTATCATTAATAAGTATTTTTGTGACGATAAAATATGCTATTTTTAATCAATTTACTTGTTATAGTTCGTTATGGGACCAAAAATGTTAATCGGTTTAAGTTTTCATCTTTTTCATGGTCAGCCTTGTATTATTTTTAAATAATTATTTCTCATGAGCTTTCAATTTTTACTATTGTCATCCTCCGTGTATGCATTTGAACAGTCAGTGTCACTGTTTGTACCTTATGAAGTAATTACAGCGAAGCGGGATCACCCAGTACAGGACATCTTACACTGATTTATCAGTAAGTGTCACAGTCTGTAGTGGAGACACTGCTTGGTGACAAGAGTGAAAAGACATCTTAACTATGCCACAAACACTTTTATGTATTTTTGTGATTATTGTAACTTCATTATGGACATACGTTTTACAATATCTTTATTCCCCTATACTACTTAGTGTACCAAATTTGAAATAATTTGTTTGAAGATTTTTGTAATCTATTATTTCAGGGTTATATCATTCCGGAAGGAGATATGCTCATGATGTCCCCATATTGGGCACATCGTGATCCCAAGTACTTCCCTGATCCAGAACAATTTAAACCGGTAGGAAAAATGCTATATTATTTGACATCGCAGCTTATGAAAATGATATCGAAGGATAGGACTTATATATGACGTTTCATCCGTGTCGGTTTAATGTCGAAGCCAGTGGCCCAACTAGAAATCGACACGGATTAACATCATATGTAAGTATAAATTCAATCCCATGCAACAACGTTTTTTCAATTGATACAGGATCGATGGTTATCCGCAGAACTACAAAAGAATGCTTTTCTGGAGGGTTTTGTTGCTTTTGGTGGTGGCCGTTACCAATGTCCCGGCAAGTAAGTACAGTACTGTCAGTATAAATGCGAAAAAACATTTATTTAAAAATACGCTTGTTTTTATAAATGTTGAGCAGCATATATCTATCATATTCCAAGTCTTCTGTATGCTATTTCTGACGTTTAACACACTCTAGTTAGTCATATCTCATACGATCCAGGATTTGATTGACGATTTTTAACTAGACGTTGCACAGCTCAGCTGCAGCTCAGCCGGTATAACAAACATCATTTATGCTCTAGACTCGTCCAGGAACATTTTCTCCGCAACATTTGAAATCCAAGGCTTCAAATGTTTTATATGATACTTGATATTTCTTGTTAGGTAATAATGCTAGTAAAACAATAATGTAAAAAATGGAATCTGGTCAACTGGGTCTAAGTATTTGTTGAAATCTACAACACACACAAAAACAGTGTCATCCGCCGATCAATTGTAATTTATAATACTTCCCATTGCACTAGTTATTTGTGTAAAAAGATCCAGTTATTATATTGATGTAAGAAACCATCCTGAATTGCAATTTACATGTTTTTTATATTGTGGGGCTAATTTGTATACTAGTATAGTAGTATTCATACTTCAAATGCGCTATATACTTCAAATGGCATTATTTGAATGTATTTTCATTAGATCTATTTCTCGTACTATGTATGTCAACGTTGAGTCTACATCGGTAAAGACATTAGTGAGTTAGTGAATATTGTTTTACGTCGCTTTCTGCACAATCATGGCAATATCGCGACAGAAGGAAGCCCGAAGTCAGGACTATGTCCTACTATTATCAAATGACTTCAAGGGTTCTATATACAGTACCACACACTCCATAATTTTGAATAGTTTGGAGCTCTGCATATGCAAAACCCCAATGACAAAAATCGACCCGGGCGGGAACCTAGTACCTCTGATTTTGGGGGCACAATCGGACCGAATGAGCCATCGGGGCCGGCCAAAGACATCGATGAATAAACGTATACAGATTACCACCATTAACAATTAATAGTAGCCAATGGATAAATATCATACAACCTTATTAATTATTACTCCAATGTGTACATACTGTGTGCATTATTTCTATGCGTGTATGTATTTAATCATATGTAAATAGTGAACTGATGCAATAGACAATAGTTTATTTCATAGGATCTGCCAAAATATATACATATAAAATACAGATATGTATGAATACATGCCAGGAGAGCATGTTAAAGGTGCGTAGTTATCATGTTCTAATAATATAGCGTACATACATTTTTTATTTTTATTTGGTTACTCACTTTACGAGAAAAATGATTTTTTCAATGAACTTGCATAATTTGAACAATTGATTTTTATTTGTTACATTCATTAGTGTTTCAAATTTAACTGATGAAGGTGGGTTTCTGTGACGTTTTTTTATTAATTCCTTTTGTATGACTTCAAAGTGAGAACAGTTAAAAATATAGTGACATTCATCGCCAATATCTTGTCATTAAATAGATTATCTGCGTTTTCAAAAGAAAATTCTGGTTCTATTTCCTCGGCTTCTGCTTTATTAAGTTAAGAAAAATGATTGAAAAAATTTGTGGGTGACATTTTGTCTGATATATTAAAAGGTTTTTTTGCCATAAATAATATTCCAATAATCCTTTGGGTTTTCAGATTTCAGTAGACGTATTTTTCTAACAGTGTTTTGTTTGTAATTTTTAAACGCCTTGTTTATCTGTTTCTTATAATTTCGACCAGAATTTCGTAATAGTATCAAATTTTCATTATTTTTTAGTCGCCTATATTCATTTTTGTATTTAACATAAATCTTTCTTTTAGTTTCACACTCATCGTCATACCAATCTCTGTGTGGAAATGTCCTAACACGGTGTTTCTTCGTACCAATGGGTGTTTGGCCACACTTCAACATTCCCAGATCGCTTGCTGTCGGGGTTTAAACTCAGTTGATCTCGTCAACTAACTTGTTAATGGTACTGGAATGTCACATGTCAATTCGTTTAGCGCAAGCATTATATCACTTATGTCGGTTTCGTTTAATTTTTGTTGGTATTGATGAGTTAACTCTGGTTTCCAATTAGGTTTATTTGGTGGGCGACGTACATATGAATTATCCTGTTTTTTTGTGGTATAATCCTTGCTTAAATCTACATTTCTTGGGTTTGAACACTTGTATTTAAGGGTGAGAGTTACAGCACAATGGATGTCAGATAAAAGTGGATCAAAGTCCAGAACTTCAAAATTACTAACAGTCGGGACAATTAGAGGAGAACATATAAAATAATCTACCAAAGTGACATTGTTACATGTTGGTTTTCCTTGACTAGCGTCTTCATCCAACCTTCCATTAACAATAAATACTTCAAGGGTTTCACAAAGCGTTAAGAGTCTATTACCGTAGTTGTTAACAACTTTATCAACATTATTTCTGCTCTGTTGAATATCACAGCTGTTAAGAGACATCTCGTTACAAAGATATTCATTTTCGTGATCTGATACTTTCAAATAATCCTTTAAATTAGCTGTTCTTGCATTTAGATCACCAGCAATACATATAGCAAAATCTTCATTTTTAGACTTTAAATCAATAAAATTATCTTCAATGTCATCAAATATAGAGATATTGGAGTAGTTAGAGTTCTCTGGTGGTACATATATTAAGCATAAAACCATGTCTCTTTGGTCGTTGTTACCTTCAAATTTCAACCAAAGGGAATCTTGTTGTGTGTTGTTAATAAGAGACACTCTACTTTGTACTTTTTCACTGATAAAAGCGGCAACTCCGCCTGAGGCCTTCTATTTTTCGTGATCAGCTTAAAGCCTGGAAAAGTAATTTGGTCTAATTTGTCCAGTTTTGATTCTGTCATCAATATCACATCATAATTGTTTATAAAGTTATAAAACTCAACACTTTTCATTCTGGTTTTTACACCACTACATTTATAAGCGAGATTAAAAGTTTTGTTAATTGTGTTGGTGTGTTCTGTTGATTTTGATTTTTCGTTGATGGGGTGTGTTGTGTTGAAATGTTCGGAGGTGTGTTCTGGTGAAATTGAGTGTTCATAGTTGTAGTGTGCTGTGTTGAGATTTTCAGAGGTGTGCCGGGTTGCACTTGACACCTCTTCTGGCGTCTGTCCTAGTGTTCGATGGGTGTTGTAGTGGGAGGGGCCGTAGATGATGACGGGGTGGGGTCGTGACTGTAAACTGAATCACTGTCACTTTCACTGTCCGACTCATCGTCCATGTTTTCTACAAGTGTTTTTTTGCTGCGATGTTCTGCTGAGCCTAATGGTGAGGCACTTGGCATCCGCTTTCCCTTTTGTTTACCACTGTTCTTGTTCTGTTTTTCTCTGGTTTCTAAGGCTGCTGACATATATGATATCACTTCAACTTTTCCTTGTCTGCTGAAGTGGACACCTGACGGGTCGGTTTTAGAAAACAGATGATTGGCGAGGCTACCCTTTGCAGACAGTAGCGCGTATGTGTCTATGTAGAATAGCATCTGGCCGCCGCGCCTGCAGTGTGCGTGCAGGTAGCTGTTAAAGGTGTGGTCAACTGTCAAAATTCGCGGGACAAGGGTCCCCCAGAAGGCAATAGTGCCCGTGGGTAGGCCAAGTCCCTATTCCATAATAATACTAAATATGCGTCTCATACCCAAAGCCTCATTAAGAGCAAGTTCTCAAATCAAAGCTATATATACTTGAGCGACATCTATGAGTTTATAATTCAAAGCTCTTGGCCCTTACCCCTACTTGGTCGCTGGCTTGCAAACAAACTGACTGTATTACTGCGGGGATGTTGAAACTGCTTGACCCAAGCTTGTATTGCCATGCCCAGTAAACACAAAACATTTGTAGACTTTATGCAATGTTGGACCAACGTTGAAGACGTTGGGCCGACGTTGTATAAATGTTATACAAATGTCTTGTGTTTGCTGGGCAGGAGGACTTTCTCTCAAACATTGTACATTTATTCAATGTTGGTTCAATGTTGGGCCAGCGTCGCAGACGTTGGCCTAGCATTAAAACAGCATTGGATCAATGTTCCGTTTAAGTAGTATCTTGTAATCAGTTCAGTATTAATGCCGTCAATCTGTACTCAATAGGCTACTGTTGGCCTACATTTGACTTAACACGTTTAATTTCATTTTGTGTACATTTATTTTTTTATTTCACCAGGTGGTTTGCACTGATGGAGATCCAGCTTTTCGTGTGTTTAGTTTTACACAAGTTTGACATGAAGCTGACTGAGCCACTGCCACGCCACGTGAGAAAATAATATTATTCCGATTCATAGATCGAATATAACATTGTATAAGACGTTGAAACCCGCGTCTATAGATAGGTATAGTCTGCACTGTAAAGAACGTTATTTTAACTGAAATAATTATGTGACTGATTAGCAGATTTACACATTGTAATCCTAAATTGAACAAATATAAATCATACGTTAATGTGTGGGTTAAAATTACACTTATCTCATTTTCTTTGTGTTCTTCACAAGTTTACGAAATTGCTTAAAAATACTTTCAATTCAATATTGCGCGTACACCATATTGTGTCCACAGTACACGGCGCTTGCGACGACGACCAATCACAGACAAAGATAGACCTGTTTATTAATAGTTATTCACTAGGTGTCGCTTATCCTGTGTCATGAATCGGCGGGCTATTAACGGTGATTAACTCTTTGGATTTTGAATTAATCTTCAGTACTTCTCTTTCATTTGAAGCCGTAATGCCTGACGCAGTTTCAAATGCGAGCAAAATTAAATTCATTTAAAAATCATATTATCGGAATTCTCTAATTGGGTTGACATTCGGTTCAGTGGTTACCTGAACAGATACAGTTTAATAATTAATCGGGTCTAGGCCACCTATTAGTTTGTGGTCACATATCCTATGTATTGTTATAGTTCGAATTCGAACTGCAGCAGGCACATGGGATAAGTGGACCAGAGAGTTGTTAAGATGCTTTATATTTGCAGAGCACGTTGCACCTGGTGGGTACACAACAACCTGAGGGACCCATTCCTGTGCGGTACACCAGAAGGTGATATATGCCTCCAGCTTGCCTCCAGAAACGACGACAATCAAACCGTGATGCAATCATGAACGTTTCAGTGAAATTACATTATTTATCGCAAATAGTCTAGTTGTTTTAATCGTCAGGCAAATTATTTCCACAGTAGACACATGTTTAGTCGGTACAAATGTCCTTAATATCAGAATTTTTTATGCTTACAACATTCCAATTTTTACATGATAAATGTACACTGTTGTATGGTATGGCAACGAGTCAGTGCCCAGAAAACACGAGACGTTGACCCTATGTCAGTTCAATGCTGGCCCACCGCCTGCGACGCTGGCCCAACATTAAACCAACATAAGGTGAATGTTCCGTGTTTGTAGGGATGTATATGTGTGCGCTGAGCAGTGCTGCCATCTGCCAACAAGTTCCAGAAATAATTTTAAACAACCGTTGATGGAATCATTGTCATTTATTGGACTAGAAGCTTGCTCACCTCAATGTTTTTTAGTTGTTTAAATGAAAAAAAGACAACCCTAGGTATCTAGGTATCTCAATCTGTTAATATATTATTAGTGCTTAACATTCCAATTTCACAAGTGAACAACTGAATGTATTATGCTAAAAAATTATATAGACATCCATTGATTGTAGCATCGCAGGAGAGCTTAATTGGGTGATATGCGCACGTAAAGCATCAGTGGCGGATCCGGCATAGGGCGTACCCGGCGTGCCCGGCGTACCCCCCCCCCCTTATTGGTGAAAAGTATTGCATTTTCATGCATTTTTTGGAATAAAGTGAAGCTAACACCTTTTTTTCAGCCAAAATGTGGCTTACGCCCCATCCTCTTGCACATTCTGGATTCGCCACTGAGCATAAATACAGTTGATTAATATATGTAATAATGGATGCGTATTAATACACTTGATATTTACTATGGATGTATACGTACGGCACGAAGTAAGTTGATGAATACACACATGTATATCATCGATGTGCATTCATACATTTAATAGGTACACTTCTAATGTACGACGATGTAGTTTGCAAAATGTGTTTTTAGTATCCCCTTAAATCTACAATTATTAGGTTAATGCGACTGGCAGTATTTTCACCCGATTGTCTGATCTCAGCAAATGGAATACAATTTCCATATTTTAAAATTGGTTAATCCTTTTTCCTCACCGTAATTATGGTGTTTATATGTTTTGTTTGTCAGCTCAACCTTGCGATATATAAGATAACAATGACCTGAGAACACGTCATGCGGAACTCAAACGGTGTTTTAACCCTTTTCCTGCTAAGGTATCTGATTTTAATTTTCACCCACTTGAAGTCTTGGCTCGCTACCGCGACCCACAACTTCAAGTGGGTGAAAATTAGTCATATTTGTTTATTTGAGACCAAACTTTTGCAAATGTTATTGTTTAAACACACATTTCGTTCCAAATAACTCATTTGAGCGGCTAATAAAACAGATTAAAAACGACTATAGTCGTGCACAGCGCTCAAAGTGTCAATGTTTGGCCTGCGCCGCTGACGCGAAAGCAATATTGGGTGAACGTCTCGTGTTTGCTGGGATTTATTGATATGTACGTTGTTTGGTTGACACTTTAAACCCTCACGGTTCATCATCAAAACATGATTATGCGCATCTGAGTTATTTAAGCTGACAAGAAATCACAAAAATGTTATTTTTAGACTGACTACTACAATAATACAGGTTATCTATTTAAATATGTACAATTTGACGTGTCATCCGCTTGCTATAGTTTATAATCTTCACTCGTGGTGATAGCCCTAAGGTGCAATGTGTCTTAGCCCTTCAACCCTTACAGCGCGGGGATCGACTTTAGTCGTCAGAATCTGACGTCTGCAGACTTCAGATTCTGACGACTAAATTCGATACCCGCGCTGTAAGAGTAAACATATTTCTAATGACCGTAGACCCATAACATAGGTATTCAAATGAAAGAGCTAACTAAGTTATTTATGATGATTGCAAATTGAAAAAAACCTCTTTGGTCTCCATGGTTTACATAAAAAAATTCAGCGCTTTAAACTGTGTCTCCTGCTTGAAGTTGTGGGTCGCTTGGGATTCAAATTTAAAATATATAATTGAACGCTTTAATGGTTGATAATTATTACCACTGATTATGTAGACTTCACTGTTGCGCCTCGCTCCTTAGGAGAATAACAAATTGCTGCTGTCATGTAGATCCCCTGCTTTACAATTATAAACACAACATTGTGCGGGGTAATAGGTCATTCTGTCCACTTGCAGGCTAAACTGGGCCAGAGGACACCCCCTCCCCCCAAGGGAAGATAAAAATATTAATAGTGATACTACAATATTTCAGAAGCCTTATTCCACTGGGCACACAGCGTTGTTGCGACGTTGAATCATCGTCAATGCCGATGATTCAACATCGCAACAACGTTTTGTGCCTGGTGCAGGTATAGCTTATACATACGACATTCAATCAATCAGACGAGTCAGGGCAAAACTTTTTGTCACCATCTGCTGCCCTATTATGGATCATAACTATAGTATACTGTGACACCTTTCATGTTCCACAAAATATAGTTTTTACGACAAGCTGTGATCGCACCAGATGGCAAAATAGCAAAAACTTTTTTTTACAACTTTATAACACAACAAAAAAATAAATCTACGTTTCAAAGACTCCTTCTATGCATGGGGTAGATTTACCCATGACCACATCAGTTACTACACGACAGGATGGACTCAAAAGAGTGCGTGCAAGTTGTCTGCTATTTGCTGTGGTCGGTAATCATCATCAGGGGTGTATTACCTGCTGTGTATGTGTACATGTAATATTGAAGGGCCTTGAATGTTCTTGTTTGATTATATATGCGTCCAGACAAGGGTGTGTTAGAGAACACAAAATGACAATCCCTGCGGGCATATTGCGATAGCGACAAACTGACACAGGAAAACTTTGCCCAGTGTTGAGTAAATAATGGTATAAAGTGGTGATAATTTATTGACCTATATAACCAGTGCCATGAATTAACGTTAAAGTGACAATTGCAATTGAAATTGCATTATGTGTGTTTTGAAGGTCGAGCGGCCAGGAGACTACAGCAAAATAATTGTTCATGTATATATCAATATCGTATAATAACATCCCGGAATGTTTTCAATCACAATTTATAATGCATCATGTTTCTGCTGAATTATCATTTATGTCAGGTAACTTCTTAAATGTCGACATTTGATATATATATATTTATTACACCTTTTTATTACCATCACTTAATCATGTTTTTATTTGTTCTTAGTAGATTTGTTTATAATAACTACGTGGTAAAATGTCTTAATATTTTTTTTGTTTTTGTTTTTACAATTGTTTTGAATTTCTCACAGATATTCCATGTTAACATATTTATTATATTATAGGCCTAATACATGTAATTGTTATTGTTATGAGATAATCATCATGTAGTAAAACAATCACCAGCTGCTTAAAACCACCTATAATTTGTTTCCTCATACAATTGTATGGTCGATAAACATTTTTTTACGGAAATGTGGAACGTTTTGCTTTTTAATTCTATTTTTGATTATATGGGTTACATATGATTATATGGGTTACATACATATTATATTAACCTTTACACGCTTAGTTATTTTATTTCAATTTTCACCCATTTGATCATGTGTCTCTCTACCGCGACCTACAACTTCAAGTGGGTGGAAATTACTCGTATTCGTTTATAAATATTGATGTTTAAACACTCATTTCATTCCTCTTAACTGTCAGGGTTGCCAATGGTCATGACAAGTATTTTTTTGTAGGACAAACATGTCTTATTGCACTGTAAGTCATGAAAAAGTCATGATTTTCTTCTTTTGATCATCATGCGAACAACATGATTGTCACATGTGTCATTTGTTTTTAAATGTTTATAGGGCATGGTTCAATCATTAGAAAAATCTCAGTTTGTTGTTATTTAAGAGTCATGATAAATGGAAAATTTGTCCATGAAAAGTCATGAAAAGTCATGAAAAAGTAATGTTTTTCATGTTCAGTGACAACCATGCAACCATTTAAACTGCTAACGAAACAGACTAACACGATTACAGTCGTGTTTAACGCTTAAAGGGTTAATTATATACTTGTAATGATTTTTTATCATAAGGAGAGATTCTCAGATATCGAAATGCTACGTATCAATATTGTTTTGTCAAAAAGGAACCCATCCATATAAACAGATAAAGCCATTCTGGTGTGCTTATGCAAGCAGCCTTATTCAACGGAACCACCGGCTCCTTGCATTAAATGTAGCCTGATGCCCCATTCCCACTTTGCGGATTTGATCCAGTTAGAGTTCGGAGATGTCGTCCGGGGTGCTCCGAGCTGTATCGTGTAGATACGGGCATATATCCGTGTTTTTTGGGGCTCTATCGCCAGCTACTGGGAGTCTCCTTGGGCCTCCGTGAGCCGCTATCGAAAAATTAAAAAACGCTCATTATTATTGATTTAATTTATCCCGGCAGAAAAACGGGTGAACGCTCCCGTGTTGCTTCCTTTTTAAGACCTTGATTATCCGTGAAACCTGCGTTATATCCGTGTATTTTTCACGCCACTAAACAGTGTAAATAAATTGAAAACATGTTGCAATTAAAAAATATATGGACAGAAATATACAAAAGGCGTAAATTGGAAAAATAACAATGCAATTATTCCTTTTTCTGGGTTTAAAATGAGTAGAAAATAACAAATAGAACAGATTATCTGATAATCCCTATGGCACCTTCTAGACTATATTGTTATTGATTTAACTGTTCTTTGCAGCTAATGGGCGTGTTATATAAGGTCGAATGACTTATTTTTAAATTCTAAGCTCAATTTTTATATAGAAGCAAAAACATGAAATAGCCTTTAAATGTTATCAACATATTATGGATGAAACAAAATTATGAGGGCGGCCACGCATGCGCGTCATAATCAACGTCCACAGGAGTGGGGTCTGCCGTATTTTAAATATTATGGTTCAGTGCATCTAGACTGGTCAGTCTGATCGGGCGGGGGCCCTAGGGTAGTGGTTAGCACCGCTGCCTTTCACGCCAGAGTCCGGGGTTCGGTTCCCGGTCTCGGCGGTTTGAAAGAAACAAAATTGTTTCTTCCCCATCCACGTGTGAAAGTTAGTATTGTGGGGAGCCTCCGTGACCGAGAGGTAGCGTGCTCGGCCTCAGACCGCCAGGGCTCGAATTTCGAATCCTGTGTCTGGAGGACAGTGTCATCTCAATCATCTCATCATCCTCAGGAGGTTCTCCTGGCCCAGTTTAGCCTATATGTGCACAAAGGTGGCCTAAAGCCCGATTCATTTCATTTGGTCAGTCTGATCACACCACCTGTGACGCATGCCTGCATTGCCGTATATAAATTATATCCCTGGCTGAGCACGAATGGGTTGTGTGAAGCAAAACGGCACACCTACTTTAAGGGCTACAGAAGTCAGAAGAGCTCTATCATCCGGAAACTATGGTATTTTTATGTTTTATGTAAATGAAAACGATTATAATTAACAAAAAATATATATTTACTTGCATATTCAATGAAAGTGATTTGATTAATCCAAGGATGATATTGTTTAGGCCTATAATTTTGAAGTTTGATTAGCAATAACGATCCACACACATAAACATGTTAAATTGATGTAACATTTTAATTTTAACATTACTTATTTGACATTATAATAGTTAGTAAATGTCAGTTATAACAAATAAAGTTCACGGTCCCTTAAATAACCCTTCTGTGATAACACATTCAATTTTCGAATTAAATTGAATTTAATGATGTTAGGCCTATATTATTTTGTTAATGAATATTCAATAAAGTTACGCGTTGATGCCGTATTGCTGTCGGCGTCATTTGTGTTTATTCTGAGAAAAAGTTGTAGTTAGCCCCGTACGTAAGAATGTAGGGTTGATACGCAGGGTTCCCCACAGAAAAAAAAATCATCTGGTTATTCTCTCAAAAATATTAACTTTTTAACCCTTACACTGCTGCATAAAATTTGCAGCATGTGTGGTTGCCCACTTAGTAATATCTGGCACGTTTTTTCTTAAAAAAATGTTCATCTGATGAACAACTGATACCAAAAGCCAATAAATTACAAAATCAGTCAATGGTTATTTTTTTTTTTTATAGAATTCATCCGGTCGGGCAGCTGGCATTTCCGGCACTGTGGTGAACCCTGGATACGTGTTATAAAAGTATCATTCTCCGCATTGTTACCGGCGTCTTCCTGGATCCTTTCCCGGGATGTGCCGCATTGTCACCGGGGTATGGATCCGTGTCAGCGCATTCACACTGTACACATCCTTATCGATGGCGCGGTCGAAACCTGCAGTGTGGGAAAGGGGCATTACCAAGGAGTTGTGGCTACCGCCAACCCACCTCAGTACCTTTCAGTCACAGCGAACATGTATATGTTAAAAATATCCTTTATGTCAACTACGATGTTTCAGCTCGTAGTTATCTGGTAAAATATCAACAGGGACGTTGCTCATTTTAAGGCATTTGTTAGCCCCGTACGTCGGAATGTAGGGTTGAAGGTGAAATACATTAGGCCCACATTAACTTTTGCACTATGACGAGTAGTTAATACCAAAATGACTAGTTCGACATAGCATTTTATTCCAACTCAATTTTTTCCCCAAAATTGTAAACTTTGATTTTTTCTGTTTTCAACTTTTTTTTTCATTTATTTTTAATGAATGTATGAATTTCTTCTATCACTGTTTAACAGTTTTTGAAACGCAGAAATAATCCGACTTATTCTCGTTATTCAATTGTTTATGTTAAAGAAAGCTTCACCAGGTGGTACGCATTTTTTATCAAATGTGTCGAATTATTCCAACTTTTCGCTTTTCTCGTGTATATTTGACACTCTTGATAAATTGTGTTCCCAATAAACGAGATAACCTTACATTTGAAAGGATAAACATTCAATTTTCAATACTTGGATTATTAACGAAGCTTATCTGAATCTTTCTATAACGATAATATATTTATAGTATGCTATTATGCAGTGACTAATATCAACAATCCGTCTAAAATACGTAACGTGATCCACACAAACATTGATGATATACAGTTTTGTGCTATCAGGCTTATATCACTAAAAAAACAGTAAGAATAGCAGTGGACCCAAAATAGATCACTGTGATATCTGATGTGCCAAATGAATAGGTCAGAGGTAAAGTGATCCAAGTCCAAAATTCGTTTTGAAAAGTTAAATATATAAAAAATAATATACTAAAAAATCTAAGCGTTTAAAATTTCGGGACTTATTAATAAACATATATTTTCTCACTATCAAAATTAGTACTTTTCTTCAGTGGTAAAGTGATCCAAGTCAATCAGTTTATATATAGGGACATTTTGACTTGGATCAGTTTACCTCTGAGGCATATAGAAATAAAACACACCTTATATGGATCAGTCTATGCTATGCCAATCATTACAAAATTTTTACTGGAGCAAGACGATGAGACACTAGTTTTTATACTGGTTGGTGACTTTTAAAAATAAATTGATACTTCTGAATGTGAGAAGCTTATTTATGAAATATAATGAAATACAAATTGTAAGAAATCAATAACTATATACCCGCTAGAAATCGAATGAAAAATGAATAAAAAAACGAAATATATATTTTTGTTATTTGATTGTACGGACTTGAATCACTTCACCTCTAAGCCAATCAAATATACATCGATATACAGTTATTTAACACAACATTTTGATTTCAATTCTTCAAGTGATCACTCAATCACCTAAACAATTTGCCACTAAAAACCCATGGGGTACATGGTACAGTGTTTTCTTTTTAAAAGCAATTGCAACCTGTATTGCGGCGTGAAATGTCTGGGTACTTTCTATTTCCTCAGCGCATTGATCGCTGCAATAGTGTATTCAAAGAATTGTAGAACATATTGGTGAGGGTGGAGTCTGGCACTGTCCCTTCTTTAATAAGTACATGCTGTTTGTATAACATATTGTCTATTGTGTCTGGTATTGTCTTTTAGCTTTAGAGCTATGCGTAGATGTATTGTTGAGTATGGTGTCTGACATTGTCTCTTCTATCTAAGAGCTGCTTGTGGAATATTGTTGAGTATGGTGTCTCTTGAATCTTGCATTGTCTCTTCAATAGAAAAGTACAACATACTATTGAGTAATGTTTCTAACTACTTTTTCTTCTCTTTACTAATTTTGTGTAGACCATTTCTGTTGTCACTGCCTCTTCTATTGAATATTTCTTTGTAGAGCATATTGCTGATTATTGTTTCTGCGCATAATTCCCTCTTCTCTTTATGAGCTGCTTCTTCTTTTCAGAATTTGTTTTGTATAGCATGACTAATTGTACTATAGCCAGCCATTTGTCTTCGCCCAGAAACATCATAAATAGAATTAATTACTGAGACTAAAATCATCAGAACATTTTCAGGGCCACGTACATTCATGTAGGCTAATGCATTTATGAGATGTGACATACGCCTTTAAACGAATCCTACATGATAAGATAAGATTGGATACTTTGATGATACAAAGTGTAATTCATTATCTATTCAAATATTATCTTCGTGCTTTTGCACAAAAATATAATAAATTGTTTGCACAATGTAATATTACCCTGCGCGTTGATGTGGTGTGCTTTTGCATACCAATATTGTCTATTAAATTGAACCAGTTTTACTTTTTTCTAATGACAGGTCAAAGAACAGCAAATTTGGATCAGTTTATAGTTTCATAAATTATGTCTGTGCTATTTTATCTGTCTATAAATGGAACACAAATTTGTCACGTTAGTGAAATGTCTGTTCACCTCTTGCTCCTGTGCCACAATGTATCCACCACGCCCGGATTCCGTTTGTAACAGCTGGCTTTTTGTCCCCACCCCCTAAACCATTATTGCCTGACTCTCCATGTATACCTATCTTAAGCTTGTGAAGTAGTGAAACGGTGAGAGGAACCCAGAGGGTCTGTTTTGTTTTCATGTTGGCCATGTGAGCCACCATAGTGTGTGATGACTCAGCGCGGTCCAGCATGGAGTAGGGTGGACGACGCTTGTGTTCAGTGAAGTACTCCTATAGTCTTGGTCACCGCTGACTATGATGCTGCCCAGTGGAGAGTAGTCCGCCAGCTGCTGACCAAATAACCCGCGTTTTTGTCGTTGCCCCCATCTGTTGCCGTCCATGATAAGTTCACACAAACACACTTTACGTCCATCTCTGTGGTCTGCCGCTGAATCCAATGCCCCCTCCCTCATCTGTCCTCTTTCTGCTGACTGGTGCGAGAAGAGCCACACTTCTTGTCACACGCCGATGGCATTTCCTTAAATCGCTGACGTCAAAAATTAAACTTGACAAGCTAGTTTACATACTCTCCTCGTTTCACTTTCGGGTGATACATTTGTTTTACTTTCAGTTGATACATATCACTGATCTTTCAAATGGTAGCACTAAACAAAACTATGAACCGCGTGAGTTGCTACTCAACCTGGGAAGCTGGATTTGTCTACAGTCATGCTGTACACTAGGAACCATACCGCTCTCCTTCTGATTGTTGGCAACGTCACCTGAATCTGAGATAATGGCTTATTTGTGGATAGATAAGGCGAAACATAACATCGGAAGTGATGAGGATTTTAGCTGTGGGAGAGATGATGCTTTCCCAAACTCTTGGATACGACAAATTGGCGTGTGATTTTTTTTGGCTTGATGTGCTATGTGTTATATCCGTGCGCACTGAAGGCGGAGAAAATGTTGGGAGTATTTCTGGGAAGCTTTACAAAATGTGGATTTTTGTCACGTTGATATGCATGGTTGCTGTTAAGTGCTGTTGGGCAACGCCAGGTGAGTGCTTATTATTTATGAAAAATCTAAAAATATATACCCCAACAGCTTGTATTCATGTGGATATTCACAAAATTGTGAAAATATTACCTAAAAAAATTATGTGTTTTTAATGAGAATGTTTTAGATGTCTTAAACATTAAAACTTAATATTATTGTAATATTTTTTCGATTTTCATTAATTGTACATAACGTTAAAGTAGATGGGGACTCGCTTACAGCGTTGCGAGAGATCAGACTGATCAGCTATGGGAAAGTTTTTCATTAGTTACTAACTTTCTTATTTAAATCAAAACAGTCACCGCTGTAGAAATTCAATAAGTTCAAGGTCAAAATTATTTCAGAATTGCAACTAAACAGTCGTTTGCCTCAACAAAGCCACCAAATTATTTTAAATAATTTATAGAAAGACTAAAAAATCCTAGTATTTAAAAAATATAATATTTTTTAAAATTTTGGGCATATTCATGTTTTGCTGTTCGCAAGTCGTTTTCAACTAGATGCTAGAAAAATAAGAATCCTAATGTTCTTCAAGAATGTTTTTATGGCCTGAGTAGTTTAACACGTCTATTCGTACTCAAAACCTCATTCATTGATTTTTGATCAGAAGTCTGTATGTGGGACCTATTAGTGGACCAGATTACATGCTGAGCAGATATTATCATGCAAAATATGATGCTTGTATAGATTTATTGCTGTATAAACAATATCATTGAAATCACAATTGTTCTCCAAATATTGACTCCAACTTGGCGTTATCGTCCACATGGTCGAGGTTGTAAAGAGAAAAAAACATTTAGTCATTTTCTCAAAAATAGTCTTTCGTTGCGTCACATTACAAGTATCGTGATTATATTTTTTATACTTTTTGTATCAGTGAAAAGTACTCGCCATCAAGAAATATAACATACCATTTTATTCGGCAGGACCGATTTTGTAAAAAGCGTCTATTCAATGTTAGATAACGTTGGCCTACCGTCTACGATACTGGTCCAATATTAAACCAACATTGGGTCGATTATTTGTGTTTGGTCGGTAATGTAGGTTATGTCTGTGTTGAGAAAATATACTGCTGTGGGAGCTGATTCATACCCGACGAGCGTCTGGAGGCCATATTGACACCAATCACTGCATATTATCCTTCATTAGGACACGTTTATGTCGCGAGTCATCAGTCGAAATGCTCAATAAATTGCGTAACACATGGTGCAATGATTTGGGTGTTGCAAGCCAATGCGGTCCAGCACATACAACACACATTTTTTCGCAACAGACAGACATATAAGTTACCAATAATAGCGGTTTGAGGTGAAAAAAGACCCTTCATACATCAAATCAATGATCTTATTTATGACCAAGATGGATAAATATCTGGAAAGTCCGATAAAACATCGAAACACTGATCTTGTTTATGATGGAGCTGGAAACCTATCTGTGAAGTTTTTTTCCGAAATTGAAACAGTTCTTACTTACCGTACTTGATATCTCCAAAGAATGAAGCTCGTAGTCCTAATCTTCTCAAATGACTTTGGGAAGTTTGGAGCACTGTAAAAACACAAGCACGGTGACATACGATTTAAACTCAGTACATCCATGTTACGCGTCCACAGCCGAACCTATTGACGGACTTCCGGACTTCCCTTGATGCATACTTGTTTCCAAAATAACCTCATTACGAACTTGTGATGGTTTTTTTATGAATAATAAAATGTATCATATTATAGTAAATTATATTAAAACTTCGATTAAAAAACTATGTTTTACTAAGCTTTGACCATGTTGACACTAGTCCGGTACAAAACAAACAAGCCATGCTTCGACACACATTATAAATATCATACTAAATAATCACCACATAGTTTCAATGAATAACAATACAGTAATGTTGAGAAATTATTAATAGATAAATATATGTTCTAGTATCATTGTTAATTATTATATAATTATGTGCCTTCGTTGCACGAGGGCGTATGAGCTGAAATCAGCTGATACAATTTTTATTTTTATTCTGTTTATAATCCAAGTGTAAATATGCTTCGCGTCTGTTAATTTGTGTTTATTTGACCACGACTTGAAGATGACTTCGATGCCAGGCATATGTGGCTAGAGGATATCATAGCAATAGTATATAAACAAATAAAAGATGAGCGATACACGTGCCGTATTTATTTTTACATATGATGTTCAGATATAATACATAATTAGGGCATACTGTATTCGCCACCACCGCCACGGTTTTCTATTTGCAATAAATAAAAGTAATAAAATACCCACTGGCTTTAGACTGACATAAATCGTTATGCCGCGCCAACATATTTGGTAGGAGGTGCACCTGTTGGGATCATCAATACACCACTGCTTAAAATGACAGACAAAGAGTTTTGACGCCAAGCGGATTGTATTGCTGTTCATATTTCTGTGATATGTGAAAATATCCCCCTGACAATGACCGTGTCGCAGGCTCTAGCATCTAAGTGATCGTATGCTAAAGGTTTCCTGTGTTTAGCAATATTATAGGCCATGATTTAATTAGTATTGTAGCGACAAATAATTAAATATCCGTCATCCATTTGAATGTTTCTTAATTTAGCCGTATCCATAATATAAGTATCAGCTTGGGATAATACCCCGTGACAAATTTCACAAAAAAAAATTTAAAATGTCCGGCTACTGGGCAATTTTTAATGTCAATTTTGCTCAATATCTTCGAAACCTTGCTTGCTATTTTTTATTTTTATTTTATGTACATATTTTCCTGGCAATTGCACCGAAACTACACATAATTCGAATCTGGAAAAACTCCAGCATTCCTGAACATTATAAAAAACATTGGCAAAATACTAAGGAGGGTGATACATGTCTGTTTCATGCTGTTGTAGCCTAATCGCAAAATCACTACATAAAGTATTTGTGTTTATTTGACGTGAATAACTATAATGATTTATGAAAGGGAGATCAGAAAGGGAACGCGTTCCACATTACACGGAGAGTCAGTTACACATACTATTTCTACTGGTGTTTCAGAGAGATTTGCTGCATCTGAATGTTACGGTGATGTTCTGAGTATCAGTTGTAAACCAGGGCACCGCATCAAGGTGCTGGATGACTTCTTTGGTGTGAGTACCCGTCTCACCTCCTCATATTTACCTGGTGGTTCTCATACCGGTGGAGGTGAGAATCGCTGTCAGTACCAGCCAGGGGACTGTACCCTCACCAACAGTCGTCACACCAGCGTGGTCCATCGCTACTGTGAGGGAAAACAGACTTGTCACAGCTTTCAAGTGGACCGACGACGATGTGGACACAACCAAACAAATTACGAGCAAGTCGAGTACGAATGTGTTCCAGGTAAACAACTAGTTACCTCTCGTTTTTTATTATTTCTCGTACAACAAGAGGGTCGTTCAATAACGTTTGTTTAACAAAATCCCATAAACTTAATTGATATATGCCCCAGAGAGCAACCTATGTTGTCTATGTTGGTTTAATACCGATGGGTCTAAAAATGGTCCGGTTTTTTTCAGATTTGGATGTGACAAACATGTGCGAAGCCACTGTCTATACTACACGTGCTGGTTACATCGCCACACCAAACTTCCCAAATGAGTATCCCCCTAACCTGCACTGTGCCTGCTCGCTCACAGTGAGTGAGGCTGGCAGCAGGGTGCAGCTGGAGGCCACACATTTTATCATCAAGCATGACAATCCGTGTAAGGACTGGGTGGAGATCGCCATGTCGGGCAGTAAAAGACGCCTCTGTGGCGCGTATCGTTCCACGCTGTTCAACCAAGAGTTCAACCTCACGTTCCACAGTGACCAGACAAACGGCCATCAGGGCCTTTGGCTTCACTTCTCATGTACGTCCACTTTATGTCAACAATAATGTCTTGTTATCGTGCTTGTAGCCTATGTGTAGTGAATGTAAAAACAAATGATACAAAGTTTGTTATATAAGTTGTTATGTATATAATTTATTTCGTAAATATGTTGCACATGTTACAGGCCGATGCCACTAAATTAGCTATCCTTTTTGTTCATAAAAAAATATTTATATTGAAATTGCGTTTTCTTTTTGTCAGTATACCCAGAAACTTCCCAAGGGATCATATCAGTTATATGTAGCAGGGCCACGATGCTAACGACGCAGTCGGTGGATAATGTCACAACACAATCACTGACCACCGGTACTACATACCAGGAGGAGAGTACATCTGTAAATGTACTCTCAACGGGCTATACGTTAGACATTAACTTCACTGCACTAATTGAATCGACCACGTCTTTCGCCATACAAGATGGCGCAAGCGATCCTGATGTCACTGCCGAGGAGGAGACGTCTTTATGGACTAAGTATACTAAGCAGTATACGGACACTGTGAATGAAGTGAGGAAGCGTAAGCCAGGCGATGGCTCGCTTTACAAAGGACCCAGTTTATATGTTCCCAGGAAAAACGTGTTTTATCACACAGACTTTGTTCCGGGATCAGGCGTCACCACACCATACATTGGAATAGAGCAGCCACCCATATCACCGAGAAAACCAACTGAAAGAGGTAGGTGTTTCCCTCAAAAAGAAGTTAAATCAATTAATTACGTTCCACATAAAATGGAAAACAATTATGTAAAGGCTTATTTATCTTAAATGCCTATACTGAAAACACTGATTAATGTTGAATCGGCTCGCCTCTTCACTATTAATATAGGCTAAATATGTGTATTTATTTTCACAATTATGGTCTCATAATAATATTGCGTGGTGTAATGAAAATAATGCCAGATGGATCAATTGAATTTCTTTATACTTTAGAAAAAAATGAATTGGTAATTCACGAATATATGTAGGACTGGTGAGAGCATTAATAAATATATTGTTTTTGTCATTCATTGTAATCCATTGAAATTTTCACCCATCTGAATTTGTGTCTCGCTACCGAGAGCCACAATTTCAAGTGGATGAAAAAAATTGCATTTGAAACCAAAAATTTGCAAATCTTGATATTCAAACACACATTTCGTTCCTAATAAATAAAACGGATTAAAAACGACTATACTTGTGATTAGCGGTGAAAGGGTTATAATGTGAATTCAACAAACACGCCTTTAGTATTAGGGCCAGACTTTCAGTCGTGGGGATTATTTTCAGCTTTACCATGATGTGGTGTTTAACAAAATAATTACCTATTTTTTCTACAGATTCGGGGAGACCACACGTGGTCAACGTATTGCAATGGTTCAAGAATACAAGATGTTGATACAATGTTGTTTTAATGTTGTACTACCGTGTGTAGTGCTAGCCCAACATTAAACCAGTGCAGGATCAGTATTCGGATCTGCAATCACGGGGAACCATATTCATTGTTCACCATCAAATGTACCAAGAACAAAGTCAGACTGTGACGAATAACATACAACAGACAGAATCATCAAAATATACCAAGAACAAAGTCAGACTGTGACGAATAACATACAACAGACAGAATCATCAAATATACCAAGAACAAAGTCAGACTGTGACTAATAACATACAACAGACAGAATCATCAAATATACCAAGAACAAAGTCAGACTGTGACGAATAACATACAACAGACAGAATCATCAAATATACCAAGAACAAAGTCAGACTGTGACGAATAACATACAACAGACAGAATCATCAAAATATACCAAGAACAAAGTCAGACTGTGACGAATAACATACAACAGACAGGATCATCAAATATACCAAGAACAAAGTCAGACTGTGACGAATAACATACAACATGCACAACAGACCAAAATCATCAAATATACCAGACCAATGTCAGACTGTGACGAATAATATACAACAGAACGAATCATCAAATATACCAAGAACAATGTCAGACTGTGACGAATACCATACAACAGACCAAGTCATCAAATATACCAAGAACAATGTCAGACTGTGACGAATAACATACAACAGAAAAAAATCATTAAATATACCAAGAACAATGTCAGACTCTGACGAAAAAGATGCAACAGACAAAATCATCAAATATACCAAGAACATTGTCAGACTGTGACGAATAACATACAATAGACAAAAATATTACTACAGGAATACAGTAATCTAAGAAGCATTCAGAGACACGGCCAGAAACATGACATACATGTTAAATCGATAATAAAAAACTATATGGCTTTGGCAGTAACTCTTGATGCAAATGTTAAGCTTTTACATGTATGTCGACAATGAAAGAAAACGTAATCATGTTAGATATATTTTTTCAAAAAAAGTATTGTGATTGTAGAGATAGTAGGCCCTATATAAGCTGTTTTTTTTTTCTTTCTACAGATAAAGAAGCAGAAGACGACCGTAGAAGAAGACATAACCGAATAACTGGCGAGTAAAATCAAAATAGCGTGCGTTGAGGGAACAATGTGTTAATTTGAGAACTGGCTTGAAAAATTCGGAGCCTATTACTAGGGCCAGTATATCCCGAAACGGGATTGAGGGATAAAATGGCCCTGATAGGGTTCAAATTGTAGGAGAATGTTCACAATTCACCACATTAACATACCAAATGCACGCTATTACTATCACGATATAGCTTTTAAATGATTTTGATTTAAACGAATCAAGATATTTGTATCACGGGGTTCAAATCACAGCATGTTCATATTATTCTATAATTTTAGAGGACACTGAAGTAGTTTGTGTTTTTATGTTTTCACCACTGTTAACAAATTATTTTTGATGTTTCAGGCATAATAATAATATCTATATGTGTTGGTGGTATAGTGCTGCTTATGTTTATACTGGCCATATTGCTGTGTGTCAGCAGAAGGTAAACAATTATACATTTGATGAATAACATAATGAAACTACGTTTTAAAAAAACTAACGTGAGAAATAATGAGGTAATCTCGATAATTCATTAATAAACTTTATTCGTACATCAAATGCCTAGAGTCGATACAATATAATCATATTTTGTTGATGGCATTACCCATGGAATGGGGATCATGTGTTTAGGAAAGTATAATCCTATTCAAGTTGGAAGTTTATCATTTTACCCTGCCTAAGTCACAATGAGAGCTTAACATGATTGCTCACTTTGTAGAAGGAGACCCAAGGCCAGACGGAAGGCAACACGCCAACATACAGAAAGAGTCCAGGAACGCCTTAATTCTCTCAGCTTCTATGACAGCATACCACTGTATGATACTGTGGGACGTAAACGTGGAAGTGCCGTGGTCACCGCACCTGGTGACATTGGAACAAGTAGTGGTGTGCAAAGACCATGTGGCCGAATCAAACCCAACAAGCTGCACCATTCCCAGCACCATCAACCACAACAACAGCAGCAGCAACAACAACAGCAGATACAACGCAACCACCACCCAGAAAACGTGCCATCACACAACAACGTGGAGGTCATCACCAACCACCACCACCAACAGCCCGAGCAGTGGCTGCAAACCCACGGTGTAGAAATGGAGAAGAAGGGTGATATTCCTTTCTGGGTGGGCACTCAGACAGATGAGGCAGACTCAGACCAGGATAGTGCTATCTACGCGGAGTTAGATAAGCGTGACATGGGGATGACCAGTGGGGCTGAGAGTAGTCTGGAGGGATTGAACCCAGCCACACTGCCTGTCCACAGGGTACGTGTACCTCACTCAGGCTATGCCCTACACCTGGGTGACACCACCGATGAAGATATCTACACTCACGTATGAGCAACTTGTCAATTAGAAAACAGACTCAGCATGAGACTTTGAGACTACTCAAACTGTACATTATGGTGTGATACCACGGACAAATATATCTACACCCCAGCAAACACCAAACATTGAAACAATGTAGGTTTAATGTTGGGCCAGCGTCGCAGACGGTGGGCCCACAGTAGACCAACAATGTTTCAATGTGTTGTGTTTGCTGGGACGTTTTCGGCAAGCACGAGACCCAATGTTGGTTCAATGTTGGGCCGACGTCGTAGACGGTGGGCCAAGGCTGGATCAACATTAGGTATAGAGTCGCCTGTCTTCTGGGTCAGCCTTCTGACGTAAATGGGAGTATCATTTGAACTCACTGGACCAACATTATTCGATCCTGAACCAATGTATTGTGCTTCCTTGGATTACTCAAAGAGTAAGAATATCCAGCTGCTTTACTACGTTTTATGAAATAATTATCGGTGAACAATTTTGTTGAACAGCGATGTTGATAATTATCATATATTAAAAGGGATAAAAGGTCGGAAATAATGTCGATAATAAAAAAACTCATTATTTCAAAATATATTTTATTGATAACACGGGACAGAGACTGATGAAACCATATACATGTATCAGCAATTGTGTCTCGCTGCCGCGACCCACAACCTCAAGTGGGTAAAAATACTTACATATATGTAGGGCTACAATTTGATCCAAAACATATGTCACTGTAATAAAGTTACTGCTGATTCCGCCTACAAAGTCCGTTGTTTGAAGAATCAATAAAAAAGGGTGAAAACGGCCGAAAACAAGATTAGCACGTTAACCCTTTCAGCGCGTGGACCGTCTTTGAACGTCAGAATCTGACGTCTGTAGGCGTCAGATTCTGACGTCTAAAGACGGTCCCCGCACTGAAAGACTTGAACAATTTAGAAACGCCGTACTTCCATAACACAGGTATTCAAATGAAGCGGAAAGAGCTAACTAAGACATTTATGATGGTTTCAAATTACACCTTTTAGTCTCCATGGTTTATACAAAAATATTTCAGCGTTGGGTTATTATTTTATTTTTTAATTAAAATACCACTTCTATGCAAACTGTCCATAGTCATTGAGTCTCATATTATCAGCCAACCTTCTGTTTTACAACAGCCACAGCTTGAATGGTCGCTATGTGCTTTATTTAGTTATTGCTTTATTTATGTATTTTATACCTTAAAACATCGCAACTAATAAACTATAAGTATGAAGCCTTGAAGGCTTGTCACTACTTCAAAACATGTATTTCAAGATATTTAGATAACATTTTGTTACCTGGTCACACCAGCTGAAGCACAATTATATTTAATCAGCGCTAGCTCCTTTACATGGGCCGCGCTATAACATTTTCTGTATAATCAAGGAATATAGTATATATTTAATTTTATAACACAGCGATATATTCTAGAGGGGTGTGATACACCTGCAGTTGTATATAACTTATAGCTACATTCCTGTAAATATGAAAGACATTCAGATAATAATTATGCCGATGCTTTGTAACTTCACTGTGTGATATATAGCTAATGCCGCAATTATATTATCATTTATATATTAATACGAAATGTGTATTATATAATATATCAGCTATTGTGTTCTGCTTTCAATATTCTTTTCTATCTGCAAGGCAGCTCCTATAACATCTTGCTGTAAGCTAAGTCGCTGGTGAATTCACCTTCGGGTTGGCTGTGTATTGCTGTCATACTTCCCAGCAAACGCAAGAAGTTGGTCCAATGTTGGCTTAATGATTGCCCACCGTCTTCGATGCTCTAACACGAATGGTTTTTACTCCTTCTGGATTTCAAAGTGAACTACATAATATAATCACTCTATTTTTTTAAATATCATAAAATCTCTAAACAGACCATTTTTATTGATTGGAATTTATTCTCAACTTAATCCAGCCAATATATTCTATTAGTAAGTAACATGAATGCCAGATAAGTGTTTAAAAGAATTTTGACTATCATGACTATTAACCCATGAAATTACCCACCTAAAGTTGTGTCTCCCTATACCGCGACCCACAACTTCAAGTGGGTAAAATTATTGATATTTGTTAAATTTCAGACCAAACATTTGGAACTATGTATGTTTATATACTTATTTCATTCCGAATGACAGTGCTTTAACCCTTACAGCGCGGGGATAGACTTTAGACGTCAGAATCTGACGTCTGTAGACGTCAGATTCCGACGGCTCAAGTCGATCCCCACACTGTAAGAGTAAAAATATTTATACTGGCCGTAGACCCATAATATAGGTATTCATATGAATCGAAAAGAGCTGACGAAGACATTTATGATGATTTTAAATTGAAAAAAACCTTTGGCCTCCAAGTTTTTTATTTAAAAATTCAGCGCTTTAAGGGTTAACCTGCTAATAAAACAAGACTAAAAACGACAATAGTTGTGTTTAGCGCCTTAAGGGTTAGCACCGATTAAAGCGTCAAATAGACGATTTTTCTTAATTTGTTTAGGCTTCAAGTAATGTAGGCCTATCTCTACCTGCGACCCCTAACTAAAATATGTAAATAATTACTGATACTTGTTACATCTGTATAAACATCCTGAGCTATCCTGGTCGAACAGACACATATTTCAACATCGAGATGATATTATTCGATTTTCCAATATAATACAGAGGCTACAAACGGTGTTAGCACTTGAAGGGATAATTTGCTTTGACCGGTCTGATTCTAAGCTTAGCTAGGAGCGCGCAGCGCGAGGTCCGACGCGAGATTATGCACTAGCTCTGATATAAACCTTATAGTGCCTCCCTCTTTTCACCTGGTGAGGTAGGTGATTGTACAAAGCATTGGCAAGTAAGTCTGGGAGACAAGGAACCAGGGATGTTGAACCATACAGGAACAGCCGTTTGAGCGACCAGCCACCAGAGGAAAGGGCAAGGACTGACCCTTTTGAGATGTGCTCTGATTTCTGAGCAGAGGGTTTGAAACCACCATCATTGAACCGTCATCTCTAGCCAACCATTCGCGTCCGCTTTGTCATCACCCATGCTAGCAATGTATCGATATTTGATAACAAAGAGCTCATTGCTTAAGACCAGACTCCGCCTCCTGCAATGATATGATAGAGAGCTCACTGATTTGATATGTCACACAAAACGGCTCCTCTTAGAGCCCCTGTTCTCTGTGTCCGTCTGGCTCTGAGCATGTCAATCGTCTCTTTTATGTGGGGCTGTCCATGTTGTCGCTACGTTAATACGAAGGAATCAGAACAACACAATGGCCAAGTCATATTACAATACTTTCCATGCACAGATCAAGCTGTGCAAAATACGTTGCAAATATTTGTTTGTTTAATTACTGGTGTTAAAACTTTTAAAAACATTAAATACAATAACCGGAATTTAAATTTTATTTTAAATATTTTTGAAGAAAATTTGAAGAAAACATGCTTTTATTTGAAAAGGGTTTGAATTGAATAACTTTAAGTGAGCTCTTAAAAAAATGTTGCCAAAATTGAAACATATATTGACGATAACAATTTATTATGACCTGTTCTGTTTTAATTGTTAAAAAGATATATAGCCAGCTTGATGCGCCTTAATGGCAGCTCAGCTGTATATCTCTAAAGAGACTGAGTTGGAATTTGAATGATAACAGGCCTTGCTAAGTTACTCTCGATGTTCAGCGCTCTGAACAGCATCCGGCTGGATACATGCGCTAATAAGATATTATTCATTCATCCATTCATTCATTCATTTATATAAAAAATGGCCAGTAGAATTTTAAAATAAAATTTACAGTAGGGTTTGGTGACACGTGACGTCTTGATGAATTATTTCACATTCTAGAACGATTCGTATCACGAGGTGTGGTCTCAGCTAAATTACTGATCAACCCAGGTTAACACTCCGAGAGCAATGGCTTGTTTCAACACCTCACTTTACGCTACCGCGACCCTTGGACCGCACCAAAAATAAATATATATTTCTTTCCATGTTCTTCTCCTCCATTTCAAACCAGACATCTGACACAAAAGAAGGTAATTGGTAGGCTAAAAAGGACTCACTACGCTGATATCATAATACCATAATCGCTCTCTCAGCACCCTTCGGGTGCTAGGGTTCCACTCGTCGAGTGCTATGAACACAATTATATGATTAAACCGGGAATCGTGTAGTAACCTATTCATAACTGAACATTTACTATTATTTATTTTTTTCAATATTAAATAATTTACAACCCAACAGGCTAACAACCTGCGTGCAGCTCCAGGAATCCAGCAGTTATACCCCTGATCCCAGCAAGCACCCCAGCAAACACGAAACATTTGTATAATATTTCTACAATGTTGGACCAACGTCTAAGACGTTGGTCCAGCATTGTAGAAATATTATACAAATGTTTTGTGTTTGCTGGGACGATATGCGAACCCAATGACTATTACTGGTCCGACGGCGATGACGTCGGGCTAGTATTAACCTAACATTGGTTTAATGTCTGTTATTAATGACACAGATCAAAACATGGCATGGATTATTGCTACACAATTCACACGTGCGAATCATATCCAGCCAGTATGAGGTGAATTCTGTTCCGATGCTGAGCCAGCATCTTAGACAGAAGCCTCGTTCCGGATGGGAGACGTCAACCCAGGAAACACGAAATGATGACACAGTGTTGTTTTAATGTTGGGCCACCGTCTACGAAGCCGGCCCACATTTAAACAAGATTGGTTCAGCGACATATAATCTAGGACTATATCTTCCCAGTAAACATGATACGTTGACCCAACGTTGTTTAAATGTCTACGACGTCGGCCCAACATAAAAACAACATTGCTTCAGCGTTCCATGTTTCCCGAGAAGATGGAAACAGCTCTTGGTGTGAGCTGATCAACCATACGACACCATCAGCTGACCAGGAACTGACCGTGGCTTCGTGGTCAGCAGAAGTGTATCCTACAGTCAAACGACGAGCCGCGTCCTTTCATTTCTCTCAACGTACTTTATATTTCAGGTAAGCTGTTTGGCATATTTATCGATAGGTAGATTTTTTCATTGAGTGTAATCAATAGGCCTACAAGAATCCATGAATTATATTACCTTATTGACATCGCAAGGCTCTGACTCGGGGACCTCAATATTTAAATGAAATTATTCTATAATACGATCACTAAATTTCGCCAGCTGAAAATGGCCCAGGTTTAATAAGCACTCGAAATAGAAGTCTCAGTTTCATTGCGACAGAGTTTTTTGGTCTCTGTGGCCGGCGCGAAGTCAGGCAGCCAGGTCATGTCGGGTAGAATTATATCCCTGTTTTCTATGAATTTTAATCAAAATTCATAAATTAATCCCTACTTTCTGTGAATTTTATTCAACATATTGTGTGGATTTATTTATTTAGGATTAGATGATTCCATGCAGTATGATTTCAACACGACACGTATTAAGACGTTGTGACCTTATCAATATCAAAAGTCCCCCTCCAATCCACTGCGCTGTTCAGCTTGACATATATATTATCGTTGCCATTCTGACTGAATTACGGAAACCTTTATTAATATCATCCGCGTCTCTCGTATTCATTACTTCTATTGCGTCCATGTGTAACAAAAATTAGTATTAGCTAACTGTTGATTTACCTCAAAAGTTTCCAGTTTGTGACAACCATGGCCAAATGAAGTCGACGTAACCCTTAACCCTTTAACCGCCGGTGCCGCATATATTCGGTTTTTCATTTTTTATTAGCACTTAAAGTACCACATTTAAATATGTTAATTTTCACTCACTTGAAGTTGTGGATCGCGTCAGCGAGACACAACTTCAAGTGGGTGAAAATTCAAATTGAATAATTTGGCGGTTAAAGGGCTAAACCCTAATTACGTGATCACGTGGGTAAAAATTACTCCTACTTGTTTGTGAGACTAAATAAATCGGCCAATAAAACGGATGTGATACGATTATCTGATTATACACGTATTCGTGATTTGCGTCAGCTTGATCGTATTTTACTTCGACCTCTATTATTGTTATTAGCAAAACTAAGACAAAATGTTTACTAACGCATATTCCTGTATGTTGTTAGGTCTCTGGGCTCAAGAACATTATTGGGAGTTGCCTGCATATATATTTCTTATGTCATATTATGTTTTGAGTTAATCTATATTACCATTTCACAAACCCCTTTTTAATATCGTGATGTGAGTAATTGTATGAAATAAAACATTTTTCGTGGAATTTAACTAATAAGAATATGCCTATTTCGTAGTAAGATTGTCTTTTTAGCTCCCGCCGTCACCGTAGGTGAGACGGAGGGAGATTCTACCTCCGGTTTTTTTTGCCTCTTCTTTTGCCTATAACTTTGTAAGAAAATAAGCTAGGATAACAATTTTTGGTATGTGGGTTACTTCCAGGTGGATAATGGACAGGTTAAAATATTTTTAATCTGAATTCAATACGCAAGGTCGCAGAGGAGAAAATGATGATGTTACGGCGTTGAGCCGTTGGGCCGTCCGTAAACAATTCGTTTCCGGAGCATATCTCTGAAAGTACTTGTCCGATTGTCTTCAAATTTTACACACAACACCCCTAGGGGGTCTAGTTGTGCCTTTTGGGGTATTTGAACTTTGCCCTACTTCTGGTTCAGAACTATGACCTATTTAGACGTTTTGACGCGCACTTCGTTTCCGGAGCAGATCTCGAAAAGTACTGGGCCGATGACAGTCATATTGCACAAACATGTTCTCTAAGGTCCCTAGTTGTGCCTTTTCAGGTTTTTGGACCTTGACCTTGAAGTTGACCCAGCACTTTGACCTAATTTATAACATCGGTAAATCCGACTGAAAGATTTTGCGGAATATCATGAAAACCGCTCAAGATCGCTACACCATTACTGTAAAACAAATTGTGAGGTTTTAGGAGAGGATGCATCTTGAAAAATTTCAAGTCGATAAAATTAAAAATGGCCGCCTATCGGCCATTATTCACCTCGACAGGCCTGATATTGCGGAATATCATGAAAACCGCTCAAGATAGCTACACCATTAATATCAAATAAATTGTAAGGTTTCAGGAGAGGATGCATCTTGAAAAAAATTTCAAGTTGATAAAATTCAAAATGGCCGCCTATCGGCCATTATTCACCTCGACAGGCCTGATATTGTGGAATATCATGAAAACCGCTCAAGATATCTACACCATTACTATAAAACAAATTGTAAGGCTTCAGGAGAAGATGCATTTTGAAAAAATTCAACTCGTCCAAGTTTATAATGGCCGCCAATCGGCCATTATTCACTTTCACATGGCCGTTATTCGGTAAACCGTGCTAGATGGCTAGACCATTACTATAAAACAAAATGTGTGATTTCAGGAGAGGATGCATCTTGAAAAATTTCGACTTTATCAAATTCAAAATGGTCGCCTTTAGGCCATTATTCACTTTCACATGGCCGATATTTGGTAAACCGTGCTAGATAGCTAGACGATTACTATAGAATGAAATGTGAGATTTCAGCTGAGGAAGCATCTTGAAAAATTCTGACTCGATCAAATTCAAAATGCCCCCCTATCGGCCATTATTTACTTTCACATGCCCAATATTTTTCAAACTGTGTTAGATGTTAGTCCATTACTATAAAGCAAAATTTGAAGTTTCGGGGGAGGATGCACCCTAAGTTTTTAACTAATTTATATCGAATTCAAAATGGCCGTAAATCAGCTATTAGTTACCTCGATTGGCCTGATATCGGGTAAACCGTGCCAGATACATGTGTAGGTAGACCATTACTGGGATACTGATTAGGATCATTAATTTCAATGGAGGTTGGTAATCTCTGACAGACTGTCTAGTTCTTATCTTAGACCTAGTTGTCTTGCGTCTTGATTTTTGACCTAGCCTAGGACTACAATAATAACCCTACACAAAATTGCTTAAATCAAATTCTAATTCGGAGCGGGAGCTCCTGGACTCATGCAGTCTTGTCAATATGGTTTTAATTCGAATGAACAATATATCTTTGGAGCATGCTACTACTTTGTAAGATGGGGTAATGATATTTATATGATTATTATATCAGATTGCGCGGAAAGTAGAACTATACCGTAGATCATGTTAACTTTTCAGATATGGATAAGGCAGCACCTCCCGCCTACAGTCAAACCCCGCGTCAAACCCACGGGGGTGTACCTCAACAACCTCCTGCTGCACCTTACGTGGAACCCATCCACAACTATCAGCAGCCCACCTACCCTCCCAACCAGCACCCCACGTATCCTGCCACTCATCAACAGCCCATGATGATGCAACCCCAGCCAGTAGTCAATCAACCAATTAACCAGGTGGGTAAATATTAACCATTACAGCGCGGGGATCGACTTTAGACGTCAGATTCCGACGTCTGAAGTCGATCCCCGTACTGTGAGAATTAAGATATTCATAATGGTCGTAGACCATTAACATAAATATTAAAATGAAGCAGAAAAGCTAACCAAGACATTTATGATTATTTCAAATTAAAAATACCCTTTTGCTCTTCATGGCTTATGCAAATAAATGTCAGCGTTTTAAGGGTTAATTTGAATAGCCTTGATCTAAAGTGCAAAACAGACCATCGGGAACTCGAGCGCGAATACGGAGGCGACAGCACGCGAACAGATACGAAATGCGACGCGGAATTCCTGGATTTCCCATGCAAAACAGGCACGAGCGCGAGCATTATCAAACCAGTTTGAAACTTTTTGCGTTCGCGTTTGGGTGGTTTGGCAATTATAAAATTGTATATTTTATAATTTTCGTGGCGTGTTTAGCAGTTGTATCCCCCGGGCCATAACAATGATAGATCAATTTATTTATCGGGGTTGTGAAAAACAGATTGTGAGAAGAATCCGATTCAAAATTATTTTAAATGCTAGTATTAAATATTCACTTTTAACCTAACAATTCCCTAAAAAGATATAACTTATTTTTTTATTTCGTTGAATAAAATGTGTAATTTTCCTTGACGATGTATTAATTCAGGATTAGCGAGAAGAAGTCAAAGGTTAAAGTTATGGTCAACTGTCAAAATTTGCAGGACAAGGGTCCCCCAGAATGCAATAGTGCCCGTGGGTAGGCCAAGGCCCTATTCCATATTAATACTAAATATGCGCTTCATACCCAAAGCCTCATTAAGAGCAGGTTCTCAAATCACAGCAAGTTCATATATACTTGAGCGACATCTATGAGTTAAAAATTCAAAGCCCTGTTTCCTTACCCCTACTTGGTCGCTGGCTTGCAAACAAACTGACTGTATTACTGCCGGTATGTGGAAACTGCCTGACAGTGAACACAAAACATTTGTATGACTTTATGCAATGTTGGACCAGCGTCGAAGACGTTGGGCCGACGTTGTATAAATGCCATACAAATGTCTTGTGTTTGCTGGGCAGGAGGACTTCCTCTCAAACATTGTACATTTATCCAATGTTGGTTCAATGCTGGGCCAGCGTTGCAGACGTTGGCCTAACATTATTACAGCATTGGATCAATGTCTTGTTTGAGTGGTATCTTGTAATCAGCTCAGTGGTATATTAATGCCGTCAATAACCTACTGTGGGCCTACACTTGACCGTCCCAGGCATGCGCGTTTTGCAGTTGAATCATTCTTTTAAATCAGGGTGAAGTAATTTCAGATTAGCGAATTAATCGAAGTATACTGTAGCCTATCATATATAACCTGTCGCTCAGAATATATTTGCTCCTCTAGAGGCCTAGGCGTGATCATCGTAAGTTGCGACGCTGGGACAGCATTACACCAACATTGGTAAATCAACATTGATTAAACGTCTTAAATTCATTAAAAGCGCTGCCAGTCGGTTAATTAAATAAAATAATTGACCATTGCCAACATCTGGGTAAAAGTCTATACGTGTGCAAAATCTGAAGTTGATCCATGCATCAACGGCAAGGTGGTTTTAGCGTACACTATTAGGCTTTCTCTAATACCTAATATTAATGTATTTTTTTCAGTCAATGCCAAATCATAGTGAATGTGTGAAAATATCGATTACTATTTTTGCAAGTATGAATGATGCATAGAAATCAAGTTTTATTTATGCACATTTCAGAGTCAGGCTTGTAACGCTAACACTAACGTCACGGTGAATGCTCCCAGTGGTCCAGGACTCAACATTCACCTGGGTGATAACAAGAGGGAGTGGATTGCCCAACTCATGGGATGTTTTGATGATATTCCAACGTGTAAGTGCATTGATAAAATCTAAAATGGCCGCCAAAAACGCATTTACAAAACTTACTGTGACTTGTAAAGTCATAGTCACCATCTTGTATTATATGTCAGGTGTATATATAGTGATCGTCATACGGTCTTGATTTTACACATTACTACGATAATATTTCACGACTTCTACTCTTACTCTTGGTAGTGTAACTGTTATATATACGATAAAAAAATGTAATTCTACGCAATGACATAGGCCTTATTGTAAACTTCTAAATGTCAATAAAATATCTGTATATCTATTAATTTAAGACCGAACATTTGCAAATCCTGATGCTTAAAACACCCACTGCATTCCCAATAACATGAATCAGTGGCGGATCCAGAATGTGCAAGAGGAGGGGGCGTAAGCCACATTTTGGTTGAAAAAAGGGGTGTTAGCTTCACTTTATTCCAAAAAATGCATGAAAATGCAAAATTTTCACCAAGAAGGGGGGCGTACGCCGGGTACGCCCTATGCTGGATCCGCCACTGTGAATAACTGTAATTTAACCTGCAGTACAAGCAAATTTAAAATGACCATAATCGTGCTCAGTGGTGGAAGGGTTCAGATGCATTTTGTTTGGTGTTACAGGTATAGCCGCGGCCGTGTGTCCAGTTTTACCTGTTCTACTTGTCCAGTCTGCTGTATTTTGTTTGGTGTTTACAGCTATAGCAGCGGGCATGCGTCCAATATGTTACATGCTCTACTTGTCCAGTCTGCTATATTTTATTTGGTGTTACAGGTGTTGTTGCTGCCGTGCGCCACAATGTTACCTGCTCTACTTGTCCAGTCTGTTGTATTTTGTTCGGTGTTACAGGTATTGCCGCGGCCGTGTGTCCAGTGTTACCTGCTCTACTTGTCCAGTCTGCTGTATTTTTGGTGTTTTAGGTATTGCCGCGGCCGTGTGTCCAATATGTTACCTGCTCTACTTATCCAGTCTGCGGTATTTTGTTTGGTATTTACAGGTATTGCCGCGGCCGTGCGTCCACAGTGTTACCTGTTCTACTTGTCGACTCTGCTGTATTTTGTTTTGTGTTTACAGGTGTTGCCGCGGCCGTTTGTCCAATATGTTACATGCTCTACTTGTCCAGTCTGCTGGGGGAGGGTATATGTATGCCCATCTGCGTACCAGGAGCGTTAATTGCCCTGAGAACCAGGATTCGCGCAGAAAATAAGATAAAGGTCGCGAATACATTTATTCAATTTATTAAATAATAAAAAAATTGACCTGAAGCATTTTAATGATTTGAAATATAAATTTAAATTAAAAGTAGATATGTCATAATGTAATTTAACATTATTTTTTCATATTTTATCCGTATTGTGAGGATTTATATTTCGGTGTAATGGTTAAAAAAACATACTATAAATTAATGACCATTTTTGGAAAGGGTAAATATGTTATCGATTACTAACTTTTCTATGTATATTTTTATTTGAAAATTAAATTAATAAATTACTCTTATCCGGTTTCCTTAAAAAATCAGGTCTCCTTAAAAATCCTAATTTCTTTTCTATTTACATATACCTTCTTACATTATCGCTTCTCATGTTTTTTCAGGGCTCCATTTTTAAAGACTGCTGTGCTGCATACTGGTGCTGTATGTGTGTCATGTGTCAAATAAGGAGAGAGCGAGATCACGTGGCTAAAGCTAAACTTGCCAAAACCCACTTGATATGATACATAAAGCTTACTGACACACTGAATATACTATTATATAGATATATATATATATATATCCTAGCAAGCACGGGATATTGATCCAATGATCGGACAACGTTGACCCACCGTCTACGACGTTGGATCAATGTATCGTGTTTGTTGGTTTAATTTTAAAATTTTGTATATATATTTTCAAATACATTGAAGTTTGTTAGCACATTGGCATTGCTTGATTTTGTGGTTGAGTTATTAAATTGTTGAAGTTACAGAATAATTTTTTATTTCTATTTGATCATGATTTATTATTACCCCCCCCCCCCCTGGTATGGAAGGGTCGTATCTGCCACTTTACAGGGGTCGTATCTGCCACTTTACATCTTTGGACCTATCACCATTTATCATCAAAATGATGTTAATGTTCAAATCAAATCAAATTGTGTGTGGTGACTGCTACGTCGTTGTTTGCACATTGTGGCAGTTCTGCAACACATAGAATCCTGAAGACAAATGTCCTACTCATTTTGTGTGATTTCGAAAAAGTACGATGTATGATTCCTATTGGTATTTGTTGAAATATTAGACCAACATAGATATTCAAAAGGACCAAGGAAAAATGGCTGTGACAACCACTTGTCAGTCAGGTCAGCCCCATTATGCTGGTCACAAAAGTATTTCAATTGAAATATGATGTTTCTGTTGAATATGGGTCAGAGAATCGGAAAATACTAGCTGCTGAACTTAATTCAAATTATACTAGCCGAATAATTGGTCTTGCAAATAAAAGCCTGCTCGCTCACGTTGCTGAAGATCGTAGTAGAAATACCTTTGAATTGAGACATTTCTGTTTATTAGGCCTTGTCCACATTTACCTGTAACCATATGATTTCATTTTATCATCCTTATGCGCAAATTATTGAAACTTAAAATTTAGAGTCTTAAATGTGCTCGATTATCATGGTTATTTCAGAGTTATTTCAAGCTAAAACTCAAGGTCAAATTGTAGAAACACCCAAATAAAATAATATTTGCAAATTAAACAATTCCTGACATATTTACTGGACAATCATCTAAAGGCGTTAAAATTAATTTTCTATACGTCATATATTTTATGTCGTCACTAATACCACATAAATAGAATCAGATTATATTTTCCTTGCGAAAAGACAATAAACCATTGTGTTTATTATATTAAACATAATATCAGCCACAATCTAAGGCATCATCCCATCTCCGGTGAGATGATCATGAACATTATTAAACAACAAATGAGACTTTCATGAAAGTTCATGAGATCATGAACTTATTCTGTTCATGAACTCGCACTTTGTTCATGAACATGGGTTGTTCATAAACGGTCATGAACTCAACTGATTCATGAACCAGGGCTAGTTCATGAACGACCATAAACTCAAAAAAATCATGAACCAGATAGTCGATGAGCATTCATGAATCATTAAATGTGTTCATGAATGTTCCTGAACAAATGAGTCATTCATGAAATTCATGAACAGTCCACCTAGATCATGAACGGTCATAAACTAAAATAATTCCTGAACCAGATAGTCCATGAACATTCATCAACGTTCATTAAACTGGGATGGTTTAATAATGAACCAGATAAGCCAGCAACACTTAAACTAAGTTCACAGCAAACCAAGTTGGTGTTGATGTTCACGAATTGTTCATGAATCTATAAGTCTTTTGACCTGTAAAATACATATAGTATTTTGATTGGGGATTATATTTTACTGAGGTTACTTCTTTACTTCTTACCTAAACACAGCAAGCTAATTAGGCTTCATTTTGTTAATTGAAAAAATATATCTCCCGGCTGCCTCACACTATTGCAAAGAACTGAACAAAAAACTGAGAAACTAATTATTTTAAAATACTATGTATTCTGTGGTTGATAATCTAACTCAGAAAGTCTCAATTTCCTAATTAATTAGTTGATTAACCATTGGGTAGTTGACACCGTACTTGCCAGAGTAATTAGGCTGTCATTCACCACAGTTCATGAACTTCCATGAACAAAGCATGAACTAAATTGAGATTTCATGCTCATAAAAATTCATCACAGTTCATGAAACTGGCCCTCACGAACTTTCAAGAACTAGTCAGGAACTGAATTAAGACTTATCAAGTTCATAATGATTAGTCAAAATTCATGAAATTCTCTCATGAACTTTCATGAAAAAGCTATGAACTGAATTGATCCTAACAAGATCATTAAAATTCATGACTGTTCATGAAACTCTCCATAGGAAATTCATGAACTAAATCATGAACAGCATTAGTTCATCAAGTGTTCATTAATATTCATGATTTGTCATGAACTGTTTTTGATGAACAGTTCATGAACTAGCTGGGCGGGGGCCCTAGGGTAGTGGTTAGCACCGCTGCCTTTCACGCTAGAGTTCGGGGCTCGTTTCCCGGTCTCGGCGATTTGAAAGAAACAAAATATTTCTTCCCCATCCACTCGTAAAACGCAGTGTTGTGGGGAGCCTCCATGACCGAGAGATAGCGTGCTCCGGCCTCGGACCGCCAGGGCTCGAATTTCGAATCCTGTGTCTGGTGTCATCTCACCATCCTCAAGAGGTTCTCTTGGCCCAATTTAGCCTATATGTGCACAAAAGTGGCCTAAAGCCCGATTCATTTCATTTGTTTATGAGCTGGCTTGATGAACCGTTGATGAATGTTCTTGAATGTTCATATGGTCAACGTTCATCACTCGATGGACTTCTTCTTACCGGGGATACGCCCATGAATGTATTAAAATAGCAAAGGAAGGTTGATCAAACATTGTCTCAAGGAACTGTTTTAGCAAACACCAGATTAAATCTATTGTTTCCAACATGATGATCAATCACAACTTCTACTATACACACAGAATTAATTCATTATCATACAATAAACGTACGTCTAGTACGTTACTGATACACAACACTGACGCTATACAAACGCTATGTCATACGTTGGAACACGTTACTACACGTTACACACACGTTACGGGTAAGTTATAACGTACGCCAACGTAGACCTATACCGACGTGTTAGGCATTTTTTTTACACGTCGGCATACGCAGCTGTCCCATACGCTGTAGTGTGACAGCCCCATACTATACATCGCCGTGTAATCGCCATTAAGACACTCCAAGTTTTCCCTCAGTGGTTATCTCATTATTTTTTGTAAAAAATGGTTTGTCTTGAAGAGTTGGCTTGAAGTGATAATTATCATTGTTGTGATAAATTAGAAAATACCCAGCGATCATAAGAGGTTGACCTAGTGCTGTTTTAATGCCGGCCGATCCGCCGTCTGCGACGCCTGTCCAACATCAAAACAACGTTGGCTCAGCATATTGTGCTGGCTAATTGGTGTTATGCATATCGAAAAGCTGGAAGCAAAATGTCATAATTCGAGACGTTGAACCAATGTTGGCTTAATGCTGGCCCAGCGTTAAAACTCAATAATCCAACAAACGCGACGGGGGGCGTTATAATGGCTACATGCCTCCAGAGGTGCGAACATATTGTGAGCAACAGGCTATCTAGAGACACAACCATTTATCAGTGTTGGTTTAATCACAACACTAGATGGCACCTAACTCTGCTAACATAAATAACTTTAAAAATTGTTACAGAATATGTTAAGATTATGTATTGGGTAAACCATTCAGCTTTTTATAATGTCAATAATAAATTGTTGTTTTTCGTGTTACACACAGCAAATTAAATGATACACATAACTAGTAATAAAACAGACACAACATTACGTCGTTCACAACAACCTCGTTTATATTAGTCACGCTGTATCATGTGTATAGGCCCCACTTAATATATATCGTTTCTCAATAAGTAAAACATTTTAGTTTATTTTACAAAATTGTTACCATGGCTATTAACAATGACGTTTTATTTTGAAAACGTGCGCTCGAGGTAACATGTCATGTACGTAAGATGTTGGTTTTCCACCTTCCCCGCATCACATATATATATGACATATGTCCTGTAAATATTGAACAATATCTGATATACATATTCATGAAGAAAAGGTACATTTTTCTCAATGTTGGTGTTTGCTTGATTATGGTATATTTTTGTCTTTAAAAAATAACTTATTATATGTAAATCCACTAAATATATCAGGCCTATATACAGACCCCTATAACAAGCCAGGCGAAATTAGAGCTGTTTCAAAAGCTAATTTACCAGATAAAATTAGAGTTCTGTCACAAGTAGTAGGACCAATGGCCCGTAGGACCAATGGCCCGTAGGACTAGCGAGCCGTCCCCGTATCATATACCGTGATGCTGTTCTCAGACCAAGTGTCGGTCCATTTTGATAGTCATTTTATGATTTATCTATCTCTGGTTTATTGTCTGATAAAAAAACACCTTTCACTTTCAATGCATGATTGTCAATTTAATTGGAGATTACAATTTAGAAGTAGGCTATATTTTCAGCCAAACTGATTGGTGTTGACTTTATGATCATGTAAATGTTCTCATTTGAATAACCCTTCACTTTCCCAGCAATGTCATCATATGTGTATACACCAGTTCCCACCGCAATTCCCAACTCGCAATAAATGATTTTTTCTTATCAATTATTCAAGTTTAATAATATCAAAACGAAGTCTTGAAATTTTTCAATTTGATTAAGTCAGAGATCGCGGGTGCGAACCCCGCTCTGGCATTTAAGTTTCAAAGAAAAGAAAATTATCCGCTCACTCATAAAGATTCAGAAGTAGCGTGCTCGGCCTCAGACCGCCAGGGCTCGGAATTCGAGTCCTGTGTCTGGATGGCAGTGTCCTCTCATTCATCTCACGGTTTAGCCTATATATGCACAAAGGTGGCCTAAAACCCCATTCATTCGGTATATATAAGTTTATTGCAATAATGTTTGTGTCCTAATTTGCAGAAAGAGTGGTATCGTGCGTGGGAAACAGTTGATATTTCTGAGAAACAGTCATTATGAACAAGTAAAATATAACGTTTTAAAAACCGTTAAGAAAAAATATATTCACGATTATATTCGTGATTACAGCTTAAAGGGATAAGGTAAGAATAATGTTGGCCCAGCGTCACAGATGGGTGGCCCAGCATTACATCAGCATTGGGCGATGTTTCGTGGTATCAAGGTAGTGGCTTTTCTCGCGACGGGGGGTGAAAACGTCACCCGCATGGCAATGCGGCAGTGCTAAGTATACAGCAGAACCAGTGATGTAGTGTTGGGCCACCGTCGTAGATAAGACGATTTGTCGGCATTGAACCAGCAATGGGCTGCGACGCCGGCCCAACATTGAACCGGAATTGGATGGGTGGGCCTACATTGTGTGTACGAGGTAGGCCTACATCTAGAGACACGTGGAGCACGATTCACTGGCAAGTATTGAATGCATGTTGGCCTGCACCGGCAATGGTGGTGGAGGAATAAACGTTGAAGATATATTTTGCTATTTTAGCTTGTCTCCTTGGTTCTTTTTTTTATTTATTTGGCTTTATATACACAAATATATACAATAATCGTACAAATATGCAATTGTAAGTAAAATTGTGTACATCAGAATGTCGAATACAGGTGACCAGCACCCTAACTAAGTTCGACATCCAGGATAAAATTTATATACATGGTAATTACATTTAAAATTACACTCAAAAGTGAAATTAAATACAAATATATTATACATAATTTGTGCTTCCCGCGCTAAAACCAGAGATAAAATAACTACATAATAGTATGAAAGTAGCAAAAAACCTTCTGGAAAGCGTAGAAACTTCACATTAGAAAATTTTCTAATGTGAATGAGGGAAGGTTAAGATGAGATTATTTTTTAAAATTTACAGTGGTATGTGCTCCAGGTGGGGCCCCATACCTCAATCAAAGTGGACGAGCTGTCCACTGTCTGACGAAGTTCGCAATGGGCAAATGAGAAGCTTGATTGACAAGCAGGGTACGAGCTGACAAAATTCGATTTAATTACAAACGCTCATGCATTAGATCAAGGTAATCACAGATTTATTATGCTCTTCAGCTTTCAGCTCTAAAGCTGTAATAAATATGTGTAATTATGTGTAAAATCATTTTTCGTGGGGGCGTCGTGTCTAGTTCATCGGTCTGCAGCAATTCTGCGCAGTACTGATGAGCTAGTCATATACCTTAGATTGTATATATTTTGTAATTTATTTTAATCAATGATGTATATATCTAATCTTTTAATCTCATTCTAATTAACTTAATCACGTTAATGACATTTCTCATGATCAGACACTGGGCATTGCCATATATTAGATTATTCCACTTGGGCTTATTCTTTTAAGTTTAGGGCTATATTTATTGTTTTAAGTTTAGGTGACCGTTCCCGTCGCCTGTGTTATTGGACCGGCTGGGACCCTGAAGAATTAGTCAGAGCTGACTGTCAACTGACTCTTTCTTTGAGGTCTGGGAGGTTTTCACTCCCGGTGTTAATATTTATTAATATGTGGGTATGTCTATGGCGTGACTCAGAAGTGCTCAAATAACGAAGTATAAAGTATGTAACATGGTAAAGATCATAAAACTATTAATATTGTGTCTAACGCGCACTAGACCAAATGTAAACCTGTATAACTAAAGTCTCTACGCTTTCCAGAGTGTCTTTTTTTGCTGTCATTTAGAATAACTTATAGTAGTTATTTTATCTCTGGTTTTGGTGCGGGAAACAAATATACCCCATGTACATATCATGGTAATGGTGTAAGGTGTATAACGTTATTTTAAATAGTCATGAGTCATGATGAATATTCTAAATACCCTAAACTTGTTTGAATGTGTAAATGGCAAGCCGGAATGAAAGTGTACATACCATGTCGATATGTGATTCACAGAACTAACCATGCTATCCCTGCTTATATCTTTCTCTATATCTGGTCCAGCCTGTGCCAATACGTAATGCCTTCTCCACCCTAGTCCCTCAGCAGCCCGGCTCCCTGTTGACGAACCTGCTTTGGCCTTGATTATGACACATGATCACGCTAAGGATTTGTGCGCCTCTGAGCTCGGTCCGCTGAGGATATAGGCGCTATAGAAGTTTGATTGATTGATTGATTGATTGATTGATTGATTGATTGATTGATTGATTGATTGATTGATTGATTGATTGATTGATTGATTGATTGATTGATTGATTGATTGATTGATTGATAATATGACAAATAAGTCAGCAATGACTTGAAATCGTGTCAATAAAACATCTATCTATCTATCTAATTTAAAAAATAAAGCTTACATATGGATATTTTCATATATTATCACACTTCTGCTTTCATATATAGAATTACAAATAGTCAGCCCCGGAATAAATAATTATCAGTATGAGCAACTGCAAGCCAATACAAATACAGCACATTGTTAATATACTTGAAAAAAAACCCAGAAAAACAAGGAGAATGTACGTCTTAAACATGTTAAAAACAAGGAAAATGTACGTCTTAATTACTTATGACCACAATACAATACGATACATATATACGAGCAGAATATACGTGGCTGTATTTATACAAACAATAATTAAGAGAATTATGAAGATGTGAGGTGATTGTCCCATCAAGAATTATTGCAAAATATCGATGGTTATTAAGCACTGTTAAGCCTAACTTAATCACGAAAGGGCCAGCCCTTTGGCATCTTTTTGAGATCGTAAATTCTTTACAATTTTAGTCCAGCTCTGATATGTTTTCTTCTGTACCATACCGCTGTATTGTCGCATCTTGGAACTTAATTCTAAAAGTTCGGTGGAGGATAATTTTAAAAATGTACCAACTAAACCCTTTGCAGAATTGAAAAATTGCACGTGCATATGACTATAATATTCACATGTTCCCAGCCAGAATGCCAACGATTCTCTGGAATTCTCGTCATTGGGATCAGGAAAAACCTTGGATTTCTCTATGCGTGTTTCCGGCTCAGTGTCAATACCACAATTTCGCCTTTCTGCATTTCTCGTTCGGCCAGGCATGACACTATATTTTCGATGCCAGAATGCTAAAAGATCAGAGGTGGGGAAAAACATAGGCAATCCTTGGTGCATGTATTCGTGGAAAGCAACCATTGTGACATCTTGTGGTATTATCACCAATCCAAGGTGATCTGCCATTTTTGATGGGTTCAACTCAGGGTAAAGTTCCTTCGCTAATTCTAGCGTAATCGTTGTGCTACCATTGCTTTCAACTACGTCGTAGAACTCGTGTAAGAATTCTTTCTGGAAAGACTCTGATCCAACTGGCAGTAACAGGTATGTCTGTTTGGTGGGGCGGTAAACATGTTGTACGTAATCACAATACGGTCTCAGAACTTCTGTGGAAATGGCCGTAAAATATTTTGTGTATTCAGAGTCGTAACTATTGGTAGACATGACGATGTTGTTCTGGTTTTGTGCAATCTGTTGAAATGTTTTCTTCCAACGAGTTATTTGTGTTTCACTACAGCGGCCACTTTCAAAGCGATCATCAAAAATGACTAACATTGTTTTGTTGAAAGGAAGGAACAACTCGCACATGGCAGCAGGATAAACACATAGAAACACGTCAATCTGTGCCATAACAGCATCATCTTTATAGGTTTCATAAAACTCATTCAAGTAGTTTTTCCCTAATTTAAATGCTTTTTTTTTACTCAAGACTTGCAATCCTTTAGAACACGAATTCAATTTTTTACAGAAAGGAGAAAAGCTATGTTCTACAAAACGTACCCCCATTGATTCTAATAAAAACCTGATGCCAAACATGTTTTCTATGTCATAGTTAATTGACCACACCTTCAAGTTACGAGATGACATCAGGTCACTGTGAGTATTTGAAAGGTCGTTAGTGTCATCAAGTCGACGCTTCAAGAACGACACTCCCTCCTTTGTTAATATCATGTTGTCTTGGGTAAACGCCAGTGATGGAAATACGGCTTCATGTGTTTTGTGCCAGATTTGTCTTAGGCCTACAGGTACGATATCATCTTCCATCTTATTAACGAAGTTGTCAGCCTGATCATTCGCTTGCTGTAGGTCAAACTGCATGCCTCTATCGACTATAATGTCATTGTTAAATTGATCGTCTTCTTTATTTTCTGAGAATTTGAAGTCATCCAGCAAACTTTCTTTCATAAAAGCAGATAAGTCTTTAATGGTTTCTGATTTGCCAGGGAAGGTGGAACCATATTTTTGCATACTCTTTGCATCCCATTTTAGCCACAATGTGAGTAATAACAAAATGTTTAGGAATGGTAGGAATATAAGAAACGATAAAATACATTTTCTTCGTGGCCGCATTTTCTTTATCGTTTAATAATTACAACTTTATAACTTGGACATCTTGTGCATTATTTATTTATCCATTGAGATGTAGGCCTCCATGGAAACAATAAAACACCACTACAAAAGAAAACAGCATGATAAAATACAATCAAATAATTACCTTTGAATAAGTTTAGATCTAAAAAGTGCATCTACAATTGGCCAATGGCAGAGATTATTCAACTCAGTTATACAGCAAAATTAAATGGAATATAAAATAATATATAATACTGTAGAATTTTCGCGAGTAGGACAAATTCGCAAAAATTCTTATTTTAATCTGATAATAGCGCTACCTATAATCGAAAATGATTGATTCTACGTTATAGCCTCCACGAAGACTCACATCTATATCTTAGACGATATAGTGCGTGAGCGTAAATAAAAAAAAAGGAATATAGTAGCCCTACATCATCAATGTGTATGATATGTGTTGATGACGATAATATAAATCAGTGATTGGAACCGTTTGCTAATTGGCAATACATTAACACATGTCATTGTCGCGAATGCCTGCTATACGCTATTTCATATTCGGATATATGTAATGGTAGAAATCAGTGGCGGATCCAAAATCTGGAGATAAGGGGCGCTGGAGGTTTTGGAGACTTGCCCCAATTTTTTTTTTCGTAGATTTTGACCATTTTAGGGGTTGTTTAAAGTATTTGCTGAAAAATAACACGCTGCGCCCCCCCCCCCCGTCCCGCGATCCGCGCATGAAAATAGCTGCACGTTATGTATTATGTATAAATTGTTTAAAATGCATATTCACCTTAAAATGCTCAACTAATATCTTCTTCTTTCTTACACATCATTAATGTCTTCATTTACCAATAATAATAAGCATCAATACAATAAACGTTTTGATATTTTCGCAAGTGTGTTTCTGCTGCAAATCTGGCTTATAGTTTATAGGCCTATACCATAGAATGTACATTTCTATGGCCTATACTATAGCATTCTGAAGAGTCGTATTTAAATGACACTTCATAAATTACCGAACAGATAAAGATAAACGTATTTGTAAAATAACGAAATTTGACCATTCCAATGTTTATTAAATGTCACCAGTGGTCACTTTTCGATATTATATACCTAATCGACGAATTGTATGTATGCACGTCTCACAGACAAGGTACATATTTAGTAACATATTGAGAGGTGATTGTGTATTACCTGAGTCGCGCTGTGTGTACATACGCTGGGTCGATGTTATTTGTCCTCAATGCCATAATACAGGTGTGCAACAAACAGTGACAATTAGACCCATTTACATTGTATATGACCTAGCTATATTTGTCCGACATTTCCTCAACCACGGCACACATGCATTCAAAACTATATAGCACATCCGCTATCTGATTAATGTTGGAAGGAAATGTATAACTGTTTTTATGCCGTTTCTTCCTTTCTTACATTAATCCTACCCAGGGGACAAAAGCAGATTTCCTGGACACGGCGTGTTGTAAAAGGTTAAGCACCTGAAATGATATTATATATATCTGGGATCACAATCTAGGTGCACACCCAGCTTACACGAGTCATCGATCCAATGCCGGTGTTTGCAGGGGGCAACTTTGCAAAACGACTACTGGAAATTGGCAGGAAGCCAAAAATGGCGGCCGTTACCGAAAAACCTGAATTTGTCAATATCTCAGTCAATATTTAAGATAATTTGTTTTTAAAGTTGTCTGGACCTATGTTTTCAGGGTCAAGAATCAACATAAAGCCAACCCTGAAGTAATTGTATGTCTTCTTCACATGCTAGTATATACATTTATGCGTCTATGTTGTGAAATTAATGTTTTGCGCTAGATATTATTAATCACATTCGATAAGAGAACATTTGATGTGATAACAATGGTAAGTTTGTTGATTATTAACTACCTAACATATTAACCCTTACAGTGTTATAGCATTTTGTTATAGTAATCACTTCACAACATAATCAGCCCTAATTAAATTGCACGAAACAAAACCTAATAGCACTGAAAATAATACTGTCAAAAAAACTTTTGTTTGCGGGGATCAACAATCATAGGGCCTACAGCTATGTCGATTAGAGCGTTAGGGAAGGGTGGGACAAAACGCCCCTGGGGGTAAAAGGCGCCCCTCTCTCTCATTCACACACTGATCATATGAGATAATATATTTTTTTATTTAAAGTATAGGCGACACTCCCTAACGAATTGGGTTGCGCTATTTTTCTCGACATTTGTTGAATGGTGCGATATACACAAGGTAAAAGAAAATCTTTTTAAAAAATCACTTTTTGTGAAAAAAGACCACCAACGAAAAAATGTTGTCGAATATTATTTAGATGTGGTATTTTTTTGTATATCCAGTTCAAAAAGGGGTGAGCCTTCTTTTTTTATGTGAACTCCATTTAGTGGGACACAAACGAGGTTTTTGCTGAAAGTGCAGAAATAAATAAAATGCCCTTAGGGGTCGAAACGCCCCTTCAAACTGGGGGGTGAAACGCCCCGTGGGGTGTATTGCCCCCAGTATGGGCGTTCTACCCCAATACTCGGGACTTTACATCCTAGTTGAAGCTTCCCATACAAATATTTTTTTATTTCCTAGTAAGACAGAGGTGATAACATATTATTTAAGGAGAATCCACTATAGGGGTATTTACTATGACCTCATTTCTGGATATCATGGGCATTTACACGCTATTTCACCACAAACATAAAAACATTTGGACATCACTGTCAGACATTTGCCCATAAATTCATTTTTAAGAATTTCAGGGTCAAATAAGATTTTTCAACTAGGTACAAGTGTAATTTCCCATTTCTATGTGATTTTGACTGGGCGATCTTTTTCGGAAATTATTTTGATTATTCAAGGTCATCTTCAAGGGCAAAAAGTCAATTTTAGGATAAAGTAAGAGAAAATAGCAATTTTAACAAATAAGGCTAGAAGCATGTGTAGAACCTCTTTTTCACGGGATTTGACTGGAAAAATCCATTTAGAGTATTATTTTGGTGAGTCAACGTCATCTGCAAGGTCAATTTCAATCAAGGTCATTGAAATGTTAATTCAAAGGTCGAAATGTGAAAATATGATTTTTTAACAAACACAAATGGCAAAAGAAGTGTAGTACGTCTTTTTTATATAATTTTGCCCGAATAATGCATTCAGGTCAAGGTCAATGTGTCAAAGGGATTAAATCAGGCTAAAATCATAAAAAAATCAGTGATTATATTTTGGCTTCTTAGTATAACCATATGATGTAAACATGTCCATAGACTAGAACTTTTCAATTTCTGTGCTGCGCATTTACCAGTTAGGCTAAATATAGAGACGGAATTCCCGTATATCTTATTTTGGACATGCATTTTTTATGATTTAGCCTGATTGAGTCCCTTCAATTTCAAAGTCAAGTAAGAAAAAATAAGATTTTTAACAAATAAAGCTAGGTAGAAGTGTAATACCTCTTTTTCGTGTGATTTTGTCTGGAAAATCTCCTTCTGGTATCATTTTGGTGATTAGAGGCTATTCTCTTGGTCTAAAGATCAATTTCTAGGTCAAATGTGATTTATCATGCTACAAATCGGAGCATGCATATAATACATTTTTTTGTGTGATTCTGATTTGATAATCTAATTCTAGTAGGGTTCTTTTTATTAAACATCACCAGAGTGAAATGTTGAGGCGACAGAAAGGCACAACAGTTTGCTGGAGTGGCGTTAAAAGGCAACAGGGAGGCGTTAAAGGACAATAGGAGGCGTTAAAGGGTGGCGATAAAGTGCTATAAAGAGACTCAGAGGCGCTAAAAGATGACTGAAAGGGTTAAGCGGCGATGATGAGGTGATAAAAGGCAACAAACGGACATCAAGGGACGAGAAAAAGACGTTAAAATGCGAACGGATGTGATAAAAGGTGGTGGGGAGGCAATACAGGGTTATAGGACGATATTAGAGGGCTGCAAGGAAGCGTTAAAATGTTAACGGGTAATGGGGAGACATTAAAGGGCGATGTGTAGGTGATTAAGGGTGATGAGAAGGATTAAAAGTGAAGGAATGTCGCTAAAGGGTGACAGAGAAACGTTAATTAACGACAGGGAGATGTCAAAGGGCGACGAAAAATTGTTAAAGATCGAAGGAGATGCATTGAAGGGCAATTGAAAGGCATTAAAATGCGCTGCAAATGCGCTAAGCGGCGATGTAAAGGCATTAAAGGGGGAGCGATCATGGGGAGGCGTTAAATGGCGATGGCAAGGTGGCAAAGGGCGACCATAAAGCGTTAAGTGATGATGAAAAGCGTTAATGGGCGATGGGGTGTGGTAAATGTGATGTGTAGGCGATTAAAGGGGAGGAGAAAGCGCTAAGGGCGACGGAGATAAATAGAGACGTAGGCTTTAAAGGGAGCGGAAATGATGATGCAGACGCGCTAAAGAACGACGGGAAGGCGCTAAGTGACGATCAAAAAAAGCTAAAGGTCAACGCTGAAGCATTGAAGGGCAATGTGAGGCGTTAAAAGGTGACGCAGAGGCGTTGAATGGGGCTGGGAAGGCGTTAAAAGGTGATGAGAGGCGTTAAAAATTGACGGGGAGGCTTTGAAAATGAAAGGCGATGGAGAGGTGTTAAAGGGTACTGAAGAAGTGTTAAATGCCTGTGAAATGGCCTCCAATTGCAATGAAGAGATGTTAAAGTAAAAGTTCTACAAAGACGCATAAAGGGCGACGAAAAATCGTTGAAGTCCAACAGGAGTGTGTTTACATCGCCCTTTATTGCCTCTCCATCATCCCGTATTGCACTTAACGATTCCTCATGGCCCTAATGCTTCACCACCACAATTTAAAGCCCCCGGTTAATCAAGAAAACTACTATAGCGCTTATAAATCCTCAGCGAACAGAGCTCACAGATCCTTAGTATCATTTTGTGTGATAGTCCAGGCGAAAGCTAGATCAAAGAGGTGCAATTCAAGTAATTTCATTGCCCTTCAACGCCTTCGAATTCTCAACAATCGTTGAGTCTTTTTCCTTCAGGCTTTGCTCTTTAACATCTCTACATTGTCCTTTAATACCTTCCCTTCGCCTGAGCATGTTTAATCAAAACCAGCAGAATTAGATTATCTAATGAAAATCGCACCCAAACGAGGCAGCATACCTCCTCCAATTTATTGGATATATGTTGCAAATCATATTTGACCTTGAATTTCACCTTTTGATCTTGAGGATGACCTAAAATATCTACTTGCTATACTCTAATTATAATTCCTTGTTAAGCTTGATACATATTTTTCCGATTATTTTTTGATTTGCTGTCTCTAAACTTGACGGGCGGGGCCCCTAGGGTTAGCACCGCTGCCTTTCACGCCAGAGTTCAGGGTTCGGTTCCCGGTCTCGGCCGTTTGAAAGAAACAAAAATCTGTTTCTTTCCCATCCACGTGTGAAAGTCAGTATTGTGGGGAGCCTCCGTGACCGAGAGGTAGCGTGCTCGGCCTCAGAACGCCAGGGCTCGAATTTCGAATCCTGTGTCTGGAGGACAGTGCCATCTCAATCATCTCAACATCCTCAGGAGGTTCTCCTGGCCCAGTTTAGCCTATATGTGCACAAAGTGGCCTAAAGCCCGATTCATTTCATTTCTAAACTTGACGTGTGATTACAATATTAATATGTTTAGTGCTTCTGCGTATTACTATTTGTGTATTTTTAATAGTGCAGCTCCAGAATTTATACCCAGCCGGCACAATGCGTTGGCCTTGTGTTGATCCAATGTCGGTCCACCGTCTACGACCATGGCCCGGCGTTGGATCGACGTGGGGCCAACGTATTGTGACTGCTGGGTACCGATATGTCACAAAAAATATTTACATATATACATTATTATTATATACTGATCGCAGGGTGGCCCTCGCGTGAGCGGTTTTTGTAAACCCGTTTTCTCTTCTTATTATTCTTCTTCTAAAATCTCAAAAATGATTGAAGAAATTGATGTTTCAGCCAAAATCCCACCAAAAGGAGGTATTACACATGTTCCTTTATTTATTTGTTAAACAAAATCATGTTTAACTTTGCTTGACCTTGAAGTTGACCTTGCTGATGTCCCTTATATATAAATTTCATAGTCAGAGGCTCTAAATCAATTATTTTCAAAATATAAATGAGTTCACTCCAGATGCCAGAGGAGCCAGGTAGGGACAGCAAAGTCGGTTACTTTTATATTTCTACAAGTGTAATTAAATACCAGGCGCGGATCCATTTTGCGCCCTACATCATCAATGTGTATGATATGTGTTGATGACGATAATATAAATCAGTGATTGGAACCGTTTGCTAATTGGCAATACATTAACACATGTCATTGTCGCGAATGCCTGCTATACGCTATTTCATATTCGGATATATGTAATGGTAGAAATCAGTGGCGGATCCAAAATCTGGAGATGAGGGGCGCTGGAGGTTTTGGAGACTTGCCCCAAATTTTTTTTTCGTAGATTTTGACCATTTTAGGGGTTGTTTAAAGTATTTGCTGAAAAATAACACGCTGCGCCCCCCCCCCCCCCGCCCCGCGTTCCGCGCATGAAAATAGCTGCACGTTATGTATTATGTATAAATTGTTTAAAATGCATATTCACCTTAAAATACTCAACTAATATCTTCTTCTTTCTTACACATCATTAATGTCTTCATTTACCAATAATAATAAGCATCAATACAATAAACGTTTTGATATTTTCGCAAGTGTGTTTCTGCTGCAAATCTGGCTTATAGTTTATAGGCCTATACCATAGAATGTACATTTCTATGGCCTATACTATAGCATTCTGAAGAGTCGTATTCAAATGACACTTCATAAATTACCGAACAGATAAAGATAAACGTATTTGTAAAATAACGAAATTTGACCATTCCAATGTTTATTAAATGTCACCAGTGGTCACTTTTCGATATTATATACCTAATCGACGAATTGTATGTATGCACGTCTCACAGACAAGGTACATATTTAGTAACATATTGAGAGGTGATTGTGTATTACCTGAGTCGCGCTGTGTGTACATACGCTGGGTCGATGTTATTTGTCCTCAATGCCATAATACAGGTGTGCAACAAACAGTGACAATTAGACCCATTTACATTGTATATGACCTAGCTATATTTGTCCGACATTTCCTCAACCACGGCACACATGCATTCAAAACTATATAGCACATCCGCTATCTGATTAATGTTGGAAGGAAATGTATAACTGTTTTTATGCCGTTTCTTCCTTTCTTACATTAATCCTACCCAGGGGACAAAAGCAGATTTCCTGGACACGGCGTGTTGTAAAACGTTAAGCACCTGAAATGATATTATATATATCTGGGATCACAATCTAGGTGCACACCCAGCTTACACGAGTCATCGATCCAATGCCGGTGTTTGCAGGGGGCAACTTTGCAAAACGACTACTGGAAATTGGCAGGAAGCCAAAAATGGCGGCCGTTACCGAAAAACCTGAATTTGTCAATATCTCAGTCAATATTTAAGATAATTTTTTTTTAAAGTTGTCTGGACCTATGTTTTCAGGGTCAAGAATCAACATAAAGCCAACCCTGAAGTAATTGTATGTCTTCTTCACATGCTAGTATATACATTTATGCGTCTATGTTGTGAAATTAATGTTTTGCGCTAGATATTATTAATCACATTCGATAAGAGAACATTTGATGTGATAACAATGGTAAGTTTGTTGATTATTAACTACCTAACATATTAACCCTTACAGTGTTATAGCATTTTGTTATAGTAATCACTTCACAACATAATCAGCCCTAATTAAATTGCACGAAACAAAACCTAATAGCACTGAAAATAATACTGTCAAAAAAACTTTTGTTTGCGGGGATCAACAATCATAGGGCCTACAGCTATGTCGATTAGAGCGTTAGGGAAGGGTGGGGCAAAACGCCCCTGGGGGTAAAAGGCACCCCTCTCTCTCATTCACACACTGATCATATGAGATAATATATTTTTTAATTTAAAGTATAGGCGACACTCCCTAACGAATTGGGTTGCGCTATTTTTCTCGACATTTGTTGAATGGCGCGATATACACAAGGTAAAAGAAAATCTTTTTAAAAAATCACTTTTTGTGAAAAAAGACCACCAACGAAAAAATGTTGTCGAATATTATTTAGATGTGGTATTTTTTTGTATATCCAGTTCAAAAAGGGGTGAGCCTTCTTTTTTTATGTGAACTCCATTTAGTGGGACACAAACGAGGTTTTTGCTGAAAGTGCAGAAATAAATAAAATGCCCTTAGGGGTCGAAACGCCCCTTCAAACTGGGGGGTGAAACGCCCCGTGGGGTGTATTGCCCCCAGTATGGGCGTTCTACCCCAATACTCGGGACTTTACATCCTAGTTGAAGCTTCCCATACAAATATTTTTTTATTTCCTAGTAAGACAGAGGTGATAACATATTATTTAAGGAGAATCCACTATAGGGGTATTTACTATGACCTCATTTCTGGATATCATGGGCATTTACACGCTATTTCACCGCAAACATAAAAACATTTGGACATCACTGTCAGACATTTGCCCATAAATTCATTTTTAAGAATTTCAGGGTCAAATAAGATTTTTCAACTAGGTACAAGTGTAATTTCCCATTTCTATGTGATTTTGACTGGGCGATCTTTTTCGGAAATTATTTTGATTATTCAAGGTCATCTTCAAGGGCAAAAAGTCAATTTTAGGATAAAGTAAGAGAAAATAGCAATTTTAACAAATAAGGCTAGAAGCATGTGTAGAACCTCTTTTTCACGGGATTTGACTGGAAAAATCCATTTAGAGTATTATTTTGGTGAGTCAACGTCATCTGCAAGGTCAATTTCAATCAAGGTCATTGAAATGTTAATTCAAAGGTCAAAATGTGAAAATATGATTTTTTAACAAACACAAATGGCAAAAGAAGTGTAGTACGTCTTTTTTATATAATTTTGCCCGAATAATGCATTCAGGTCAAGGTCAATGTGTCAAAGGGATTAAATCAGGCTAAAATCATAAAAAAATCAGTGATTATATTTTGGCTTCTTAGTATAACCATATGATGTAAACATGTCCATAGACTAGAACTTTTCAATTTCTGTGCTGCGCATTTACCAGTTAGGCTAAATATAGAGACGGAATTCCCGTATATCTTATTTTGGACATGCATTTTTTATGATTTAGCCTGATTGAGTCCCTTCAATTTCAAAGTCAAGTAAGAAAAAATAAGATTTTTAACAAATAAAGCTAGGTACAAGTGTAATACCTCTTTTTCGTGTGATTTTGTCTGGAAAATCTCCTTCTGGTATCATTTTGGTGATTAGAGGCTATTCTCTTGGTCTAAAGATCAATTTCTAGGTCAAATGTGATTTATCATGCTACAAATCGGAGCATGCATATAATACATTTTTTTGTGTGATTCTGATTTGATAATCTAATTCTAGTAGGGTTCTTTTTATTAAACATCACCAGAGTGAAATGTTGAGGCGACAGAAAGGCACAACAGTTTGCTGGAGTGGCGTTAAAAGGCAACAGGGAGGCGTTAAAGGACAATAGGAGGCGTTAAAGGGTGGCGATAAAGTGCTATAAAGAGACTCAGAGGCGCTAAAAGATGACTGAAAGGGTTAAGCGGCGATGATGAGGTGTTAAAAGGCAACAAACGGACATCAAGGGACGAGAAAAAGACGTTAAAATGCGAACGGATGTGATAAAAGGTGGTGGGGAGGCAATACAGGGTTATAGGACGATATTAGAGGGCTGCAAGGAAGTGTTAAAATGTTAACGGGTAATGGGGAGACATTAAAGGGCGATGTGTAGGTGATTAAGGGTGATGAGAAGGATTAAAAGTGAAGGAATGTCGCTAAAGGGTGACAGAGAAACGTTAATTAACGACAGGGAGATGTCAAAGGGCGACGAAAAATTGTTAAAGATCGAAGGAGATGCATTGAAGGGCAATTGAAAGGCATTAAAATGCGCTGCAAATGCGCTAAGCGGCGATGTAAAGGCATTAAAGGGGGAGCGATCATGGGGAGGCGTTAAATGGCGATGGCAAGGTGGCAAAGGGCGACCATAAAGCGTTAAGTGATGATGAAAAGCGTTAATGGGCGATGGGGTGTGGTAAATGTGATGTGTAGGCGATTAAAGGGGAGGAGAAAGCGCTAAGGGCGACGGAGATAAATAGAGACGTAGGCTTTAAAGGGAGCGGAAATGATGATGCAGACGCGCTAAAGAACGACGGGAAGGCGCTAAGTGACGATCAAAAAAAGCTAAAGGTCAACGCTGAAGCATTGAAGGGCAATGTGAGGCGTTAAAAGGTGACGCAGAGGCGTTGAATGGGGCTGGGAAGGCGTTAAAAGGTGATGAGAGGCGTTAAAAATTGACGGGGAGGCTTTGAAAATGAAAGGCGATGGAGAGGTGTTAAAGGGTACTGAAGAAGTGTTAAATGCCTGTGAAAAGGCCTCCAATTGCAATCAAGAAAACTACTATAGCGCTTATAAATCCTCAGCGAACAGAGCTCACAGATCCTTAGTATCATTTTGTGTGATAGTCCAGGCGAAAGCTAGATCAAAGAGGTGCAATTCAAGTAATTTCATTGCCCTTCAACGCCTTCGAATTCTCAACAATCGTTGAGTCTTTTTCCTTCAGGCTTTGCTCTTTAACATCTCTACATTGTCCTTTAATACCTTCCCTTCGCCTGAGCATGTTTAATCAAAACCAGCAGAATTAGATTATCTAATGAAAATCGCACCCAAACGAGGCAGCATACCTCCTCCAATTTATTGGATATATGTTGCAAATCATATTTGACCTTGAATTTCACCTTTTGATCTTGAGGATGACCTAAAATATCAAAATATCTACTTGCTATACTCTAATTATAATTCCTTGTTAAGCTTGATACATATTTTTCCGATTATTTTTTGATTTGCTGTCTCTAAACTTGACGGGCGGGGGCCCTAGGGTTAGCACCGCTGCCTTTCACGCCAGAGTTCGGGGTTCGGTTCCCGGTCTCGGCCGTTTGAAAGAAACAAAAATCTGTTTCTTTCCCATCCACGTGTGAAAGTCAGTATTGTGGGGAGCCTCCGTGACCGAGAGGTAGCGTGCTCGGCCTCAGAACGCCAGGGCTCGAATTTCGAATCCTGTGTCTGGAGGACAGTGCCATCTCAATCATCTCAACATCCTCAGGAGGTTCTCCTGGCCCAGTTTAGCCTATATGTGCACAAAGTGGCCTAAAGCCCGATTCATTTCATTTCTAAACTTGACGTGTGATAACAATATTAATATGTTTAGTGCTTCTGCGTATTACTATTTGTGTATTTTTAATAGTGCAGCTCCAGAATTTATACCCAGCCGGCACAATGCGTTGGCCTTGTGTTGATCCAATGTCGGTCCACCGTCTACGACCATGGCCCGGCGTTGGATCGACGTGGGGCCAACTTATTGTGACTGCTGGGTACCGATATGTCACAAAAAATATTTACATATATACATTATTATTATATACTGATCGCAGGGTGGCCCTCGCGTGAGCGGTTTTTGTAAACCCGTTTTCTCTTCTTATTATTCTTCTTCTAAAATCTCAAAAATGATTGAAGAAATTGATGTTTCAGCCAAAATCCCACCAAAAGGAGGTATTACACATGTTCCTTTATTTATTTGTTAAACAAAATCATGTTTAACTTTGCTTGACCTTGAAGTTGACCTTGCTGATGTCCCTTATATATAAATTTCATAGTCAGAGGCTCTAAATCAATTATTTTCAAAATATAAATGAGTTCACTCCAGATGCCAGAGGAGCCAGGTAGGGACAGCAAAGTCGGTTACTTTTATATTTCTACAAGTGTAATTAAATACCAGGCGCGGATCCATTTTGCGTCAAATTCTTTAAAAAGTCCCCTAAATTGGCCAGAAAAACCTTGCGGGTGTGTCCCCGACCCCCCTACGCCCCCTCTTTTATTAAATCCTGGATCCGCCCCTGAATACTATCCTAATTCAATAATTGTTATTCCGGTGACTTTTGAAATATATGTGCCAGTGTGGGGTAAAACGCCCCGTGAAAATGGGTTAAAAGGCCCCCATGGGCGTTTTACCCCAGGGGAGGGGCGTTTTTCCAACAGTGTGGGGGAAACGCCCCTTTTTGAATAAAACTTGTGACTACCAGCTCTCAGGCAATAAAAGAGAGACTTTAAATATTATAACTCGGGTATATACCATTGATGGGTGGTGTGATGTGCCATTAACATAAACTTGCTTAATAACATATTATGACGTACAGGGCAAAGTCGACTTAAAGGGGGCGTTCCGCCCCACCCTACCCTATTTAATGTGAGTGTACTAATATAAAAAGAGTATGATACAGGTAGACATACGCACTGGATACATGAGGTTCATGCGACGTTCATGCGACGTTCATGCGACGTTGAATCAACGTCAATGACGTTGATTCAACGTCGCAGCAACGTCATGTGCCCAGTGGGTATGCTATTTAATTACATGTATAAGGATTATGTATTGTGCACAGCTGCATTTTCTTGTAGATCTCTGACAGTCACATCCTACATAGCAGGGGTTTTCCTTTTATCAGTTACCTTTTAGCAGTTTCTGTTGTAACCCTTCTTGCAGGGATGAAATGTTGTGTATTATATGTGGTGGCGATGGTGGGTTTGTAGATTCCCAAGAAACACAAGACATTGAACCAATGATGGGTCAATGCTGGCCTGCCGTCTACGACGGCGGCCCAACATTGACCCATCATTGGTTCAATGTCTCGTGTTAGCTGGGTTGAACAGTTTGTCATTTTCTACAACCCATCATAGTTCTAAGGCGTGAGGATATGAATCGCTGCACGCTTTATATGCTGTTCGAATGGGTTTTTTTACGTGGGTGCCAGCAACGTTAGCAGTGCTAACTTATTACTATTGTTTAAGAACGTGTTGTTGTTGAACGCGTTGAGCATTCGAAGTTGTCATTTTTGTTAGAATATGTGTTTACAAGAAGCTGCTTTGACTGGTCAAACACATCTACCGTTATTTCAATGGGAGCACCATTATCTGCAAAGTCTTCCAGTGCAATTTATCAGTTATGGCTGCATTCAGTCAACCATTCTTGCCAGTACAGAATGGTTACCGTAGCCGGTGGTCTATGGCTACCTCCATGGATTAAAGACAGTGCCCCCAAGTTTGCATGACCCATTGCAGCGGCAAAACTGAATGGATATCAGTCTTGAGATGAACTAACCAAACTTCTGACCAGTCACCAAATAAGCAATGCAATGTCTGTGAGTGTACCTGTTGTAATATTACACTCTTGGTACACATGGAAGGCTCACTTTGTTCCTCCAGAAAGGGGAGTCTTGTTGGAAGAACTCGCTTCCTGACCTCAAATTGTCGACCTCTATTAGACCTCTCATACCTCTGTTGTTAAACTAATGTCTGAGCTTGATGACCGGTATCTGTAACAGCAAAAATGTATAATCTTTGTTTCATATATAGTATCTTTAGAAGGTTGTGTCTGTAACGCATGACAAAAGCGTCATAATAGCTTCCCTTATATAATCGCTGTAGACTAGTGCTTCTGTATCATGCCGTGTAACATGAACAATATGGAACAGATCTCTAATGACCCTACCCAGGTGGGTGCGAAGTGATTCTAATCAGGGCCGGATCAAGCATGTGGGAGGCCCGGGGCCCACTTGGGAGAGAGGCCCCCTTTTAAAATTATCCCTATTGCATAAAATAGCACACGTTAGTAGACTAGTAGGCTAAACCATAATACCGAAAATAAATAGGAAAACTAAACAGATAATTTTCTACGAATATTATATAAATACAAAAATAAAATAAAAAAGCACAATTGAGCTGTGAATCTTGCACATGTATATACACAGAGAACATTGGTTAAACTTTTTCTGATGAAAAACTATGGTACTAGCACGATAACAGAGGTGGACAATTACAATATCGACACTTTTTTCGATTTTTGTATAACAAAGTCACTGATAATGCCACTGAAATCCAACTCACTCTATCTGATTCAATGACATTGAGTTTCCCAGGCGAACACAATACATTGACCCAATGGTGTTTTTAATGTTGGGCCAGCTTCGTAGATGGTGGGTAACATAACAGCCCTATTTATTGTTTTGTATTATTGTTGTCTTATTTTTGACAACATAACTAATCCCCTTTTATACACCCCTTCTAATGAGCCGTGTCTGTTCATGCGTGTCCGAGAACAAATTCAGACCAGCGTCGCAGACGGTGGACCAACATTAACCTAGCATTGGCTTGACGTCTCATGTTTGTTGGGTGTCTGATCACTGATCCGAGTGCAATCAGCCGTGAAATGACAGTATGACATGTATGGTGTTGTCACATAGTTACTGTGTATGTTAACACCTCCCATCAGGGAGCTCGGATCAGTGATCAGACACCCAACAAACATGAGACGTCAAGCCAATGCTAGGTTAATGTTGGTCCACCGTCTGCGACGCTGGCCCAACATTTAACAAACATCAGGTCAGTGTCTCGTGTTTGCTGGGCAGCTACACAGAATAAACAATGCCCCAGCCGCAAATTGGTGGGAGGCCCCCTCTTGGTGGGAGGCCCGGGGCCCGGGCCCCACGCCCCCCCCCACTTGGATCCGGCCCTGATTCTAATACCAAATGCTATAATACTGCAAGAGCTAATACTTATTTTATATCAGGTTTATAATCAATAAACATAGCATTGTTATGACACTAACTGATGCTTTCTTATCAAAAGTGATTAAAAATATCCAGTGCGAAACATTATTTTCAAAACATTTTGTGTACTAGAATATTAACTGGACATAACATACTTTCAGGACTGGTTTTATATTGATCCTTGACCCTGCAAATATAGGTCTGGACAATTTAAAAGCGAATTATCCTAAATATTGACCACGATACTGACAAATTCAGGTTTTTCGGTAATGGCCGCCATTATTAGCTTCCTGCCAATTTTCAGTAGCCGTGTTGCAAGATTGTGCACCTGGGTTGTTATTCCAAATAAATGTAGATATCATTTCAAGTGCCCAACCTTTCACAACAGGCCGGGTCAGTTTTCTAGAAAATATGATGTTTGCCTCCCCCCCCCCCCCCTTGGGTATCCATTTCTTCGCCTAATGGTTTCCCAATTGGGTCATCGTATCGTGACATAGCTAATATTTTATCCAGAGATTCGAATTCTGAGTAACATGATACCCTTTTTCAACACTTGTCATTAAACTGCAATTACCTGCTCAGAATTCAAAGATATGTTGGATATTGTTCATAACATTCTGATAACTAACCTTGTCGCTGTAACACGTTTTTTACCCCTCTACTCGGCCTCTGGGCGCTAAGGCGCATTGCCCCCTTCCATTCTACAAGTCCATATTGACTATCTATTTACCCCATCTATTTACCTCTACAACCTCATTATCCAGGTTGTGTCTACAGTCAAATGTTATTTCCCAAGTCATCTCTTAATGGCAACATTCCTCAGTTCCAATTGTATGGCCACATCATCAAGCTTCCCTCCACACTCTTTTCAGTCCATCAGATCAATCTGTAAAAAGGCATTATGTAGCATTTTTTTTACTTTGATGTAGGCCTACTTGGAGCTTCACATAGCCAGCTACATAATTATAATATATTTGATATATGTATTGTTTCTTGTCATCAGCATATAGAGCGATATATCGCTCTATATGCTGATGACAAGAATCAATATATCACATATATGTGAGCTTAAGTTGCTACATCATTCATATAATATTATATGAAATAAATAATTGATGTCCCCCCCCCCCCCAATGCGATATGTAGAGTAAATGTTGATCTGTAATCTTCACAATGATTCCTTGTCGAAACTAGTCGCATATACAATGTATATGGTTATTAAATATTAATTGATGCTTCTCTCCCTGATTACGCAATAAAATGTTATAACTACCACTACCAGCTACTACTAAAGAGGGTAGCATCTACCCTCTTTGCAACTACTGACAACATGTATGAGTACGATACGATTCTGAAAATGATTAACAGTCACCTAATTAACAGTCGCAGGAAGTGATGGGCCAGATTTGTGTCATATGATATTTTTTAGACTACCATTGCATATATAAGGGTTTTTTTTTAATAGCCGTAATATTCATTTTTCGCCTTCACCGTGAGTTGGTTTTAGTGCCGTTTTGTAGTGTTTTAGCTAAGTAAGTCTGTACAGTAGGCTAAGTCTGAATCTGCTGGTGGCTGTATATCCTAAAGTAAAACATGACGACGTCGCGTTAGGTGCCAAACGACAAATCTTACGACTACACAAACATTAGCATGCATCAAGGTAGGCTCTACTGGCAAAACTACGCTTCTTTTTTCTGTAGACCCCCTACTGATAATATACACTGACATATGACGTGTATTTATTATGACAAATGTCACATGATTTTTATCGTGTGTATACCTCACTATCTGATCTTTGTAGGAAAACACGCTTTCATTTAATGTCCTGCTATATGTGGAAAAAAATCAACAACAAGAACTGTATCCTAATTTCGATTTTACGCAATTTATACATTACTTGAACGGACTAGTACCTAATTTTGGTCATTACACATTGGAGGATATATATTGAAATGGTCATTATGACTAAGTCTATTGAAACAGCTAGTCGCTTTCGTAAAGTATAACACATATTTGCCATGATATACCGCTATGTCATTTCACATTATGAGTATGAACGACTGCATGTCACAGGTGTGCTTAAGTAGCCAGCTGATTGAGTGTGTATATATCTCAAACCTTTTATGGCCCGAGTCCATGCTAGTCTGGAAATATTTATCACTCCTTCTTCGTTTTTTGATATGATTGGTGCAGGCAGTATTTGTATAAACAAAACCGATTCTATATTAATAAGTGCAAGGAAACACATCATAAACGTAAAAAAATAATATAATATAAACAATGTGAAGAGGCCTACGATGTGAAATATCGCCTAAATTTTGCCTATAATGTGAAAATCTAAGTACCATAATATGTTTATTTATTATTATTATCATTCCGATATTCTTAAGCAGACCAGATATTAGAAAATGTATTTTTTCCTAGATATTAACTATTCTCGACTTCATGTGGCAAATGACTACATTTTTTGTGGATTAATAATGCTGCGTACAAAGAGTAGAGAGAACAAAGTCCGATGTATGTACACACTGTCATATTAATTTTGTCAACCAATCTCGAGGCTGTTATGAATGGTTGTTGGTCATTTGTAACACATTTACTATAAATCGCACATTATACATATGATATATTTTAAATGGTTGGGATATGTAAGGTCTGACTACACCAGGAGGCATACTTTTATACAATTCCCACATACAACACAGGTGAGTGGATTTTGAACCTTATATTCGTGTATTTTGACCCCACATTGTGCATGGCATCTTCGTTGTAGTTCTCAATATTCTTAAATTTTATAATCGGGAGAATTTGTATAGGCCTATTGCACAAAAATAATATTTTCCAGGCTAGAAAATGATTTTTGTGCAATAAAAATAAAAATTAATATAGTTCTGCAAATCATGTTACCAAGTCACATTATTTTGTCAGGATAAAGCCACTTCGAAGTGATCTACATGATACTACAAAAAATACTCTCCAAATACAATCAAACTACAAAGGTGGGCCTTTATTTGTGGAGGTGGGCCTCTACTTTTTCTGAATAAATGTGTGATTAAATCACTATGATTTGTTTACAAAAATAGTATGTTCATGTGCTGTGCGGTCAAAAATAATTTGTGTATTAAACCACAACACTGGGAACAGAGTTGCCAGCATAAAAATCTTGTTCCGACGTTTTCAAAAAATATTGTTCTTGTGACTTATGCTTCCTGTAAATCAATGTTTTCAAGAAGACAACTTTTTAACAAAAAAATAATATTCTTTCAGTGTGTCAAATAACCCCCGGTGTTATTTTAGTTCTCGAACAGTCACCAGATGGGGTATGGTACAATGAAGACAACGAAGTAGACAGTGAGGTTATCTATTTTTTTTAGAATATATTATATACAGACATATTAATTTATTTTATTTAAACTTTAATGGTTTATTATTCAAAGTAGTGTGTTTAAGATTCTATATTGTAATAATATTATATGGTGTTATTTGGCAGGCAAATAATAACTTAAACAATAATAAGTAATAACATTTGAATGTGAGGTTAATTTTTTTTTTTTAAACTCAAATTTTATTTGAAATGGTTTACTTTTAGGTTCGAAGGGTATCATTATCATACTAAAATACGATAAAAAAAAATTTCACCTAATTATTTATTATTCGGTTACCCTATTAAAAATAGACAAGAAGCTAGTATTATAGTATAAAAATAGTCATACATAGGGTAAATTGGAGTTCCGTATGGAGTTCCACAAACACGAGATGCTGACCCTATGTTCTTTTAAAGCGACACAATCAGGCCAAATCATCATGTTTATTTTGGCTCCTGGATATGTCCATAATATGTCAGACTAGAATTGCGTAGGCATAAGTTAATTTTGTGTTGCGCGTTTACCAGATAAACGTGAAATAAGGACAAGATTTAATACGGAACTAACTGATAAATGGGGCTTTCAGCACACTTGCTACGTTGCAACAGCACCCCAAAATTTAAAGGGACTTCCGCAATTCTAGTCTGTGGACATGTTCACAAATCATGGACATATCAAAAAGCGAAAATAAAATGTTGGCTTTTGGATGATTTTTAGAGTACTGATGGTAGATTCAGATAGACCACATCGCCGGGAACGTAAATATCAAATACGGTAGGCCTAGATAACAAATGAGGAAAGATATAATTTGGCAAACAATATTCCAACAGACAACAGGATATGATTGATACATGTATAGTAGTAGCTCTATGTCGGGAACCCAGCAACCAGACACGTTATCATATGTTGTTGAAATTTTGGGTCAACATCGCAGTCTGTAGAAAAGGTAAAGACACATGTGAAGATACAGTCCAATATCTCACCCTCAGACCCTCAGCAGACTTTACCACATTGTTGCGGAAAATGATCATTTCGCGTCTCTGAGCTCGGTCCTCTGATGATTTAGGCTCTATGGAGCTTTTATTGATTGATATTGATTGTGTCATTTCAACTGGCCGGGGAGCATACATACCTCTATACTTCTACAGCGCCAGGATATTACCGTACATACAGCCATCTCTGCCCTCCCAGGTGTATATTTACACCACGAGTAACGTGAAGCACGTGACTGTGAAGTGCCTTTGCCCGAGGACACATTCGATGTGTCATCATCGAAACGCAACGAGATCCCAACGTTAAGGAAGATACATGATATTTCCTTTGTCTGCACAAATTGGGGATTGAACCCGCGTGACAAGCACCATCATATTAACCCTGTCACGATTAAATTCGGAGTTTTTTCATTTTTTATTTGAACATTAAATACCAGCCTACATACACGTTAAAGAAAAAACGTGACATTAATCAACAAGATTGCAAAATCGTTTCCCCCCATTTTGTAAAATCTGCATAATTTTCACTCACTTGAAGTTGTGAATCGAGTCAGCGATACAGGAATTGAAGTGGGTGAAAGTTCCAAATAAATAACTTGGAGGTTAAAGATATCAGATACACCAGCAAACAGAGTGTGGTCAGCTTCTCTTTACATCACAAAATAGGTAAACACGTAGCAATGGTTAGAATTTCTGGGTTCACACTTGTTTTCGATATTATGTAGGTGTAGCTATTATATGATTGCACCAGAGCGACTGGTCGGGGCCCTGGTGCAGTGGTTAAAGCTGCCTGCTTGGAAAGTCGGAGATCGCTGGTTCGTACTCCACGTACTCTGGCTTTCAAGCTTCAAAGAAACAAAATGTTTCACTGCTGAAGATTCAATATTGTGGGGAGCCTCTGTGACAGAGAGGAAGCGTACTCGGCCTCAGACCGATTTTCGAATCCTGTGTCTGGAGAGCAGTGTCATCACATTCATCTCACCATCCTCATGAGGTTTAGCCTAAATGTGCACAAAGGTGGCCTAAAACCACATTCTTTTCATTTTCACCAGAGCGACTTATACAATATGCGATACCCTTCTGAGAAACACCCCATATTTCTACTAGACAGTCCTGGGTGGGAAAATGGAATGTGGCTTAAGAAAGAAAATCAAGTGTAGTCGTTTTTTTTAAGTATGTCAAATAAACATTCTTATGGTAGCCAGCCATTCAAGTAGACGCAAATCACATAATTTTTTTTTAAATTCAGTTATCGGTCAATTATGTGGATTTTAATACAGTCCATTTATACAAAACATACTAAGGTGTTCGGTGAGCACGTGTACCCCTGATTTGACACTGACATAAAATTGCTTTCGCAATTCTTGACTTATAATGGATAAAGATGACATGAAGTGAGTCAGAAAGAAAAAGATAGTGTTACTGATAAAACAGTTCCCCGAAAATTGTCGTTCTGAAACGCAAAGGTGTAAGAATTTAGGCCATTTTTCACAGGGCTCAAAGGGTTGTGACAGCAGGGCTGACGATCAGAAATACTGAAAAATGAGGTTCAAAATGGTAGAAATGTGAATTTGTAGGTAGCAAATAATCTAAAATGTAGTGCGTTGATAGGTACATTGAACTAACTAAGTTAGCTTACAAAAATATTCAATATTGTTCCTCGCTCTTGTTATTCAGGCTTCAAAGAAACAAAATGTTTTTGTCTGCTCACTTGTAAAGATTCAATATTGTGGATATGTTCTGGAGAGGTAAATTGTTTTTTGACCATCCTCAGGATCCTCTCCTGAACCAGTTTAGCCTGTGTATGCACAAACAGACCTAGCGTCAAATTCATTTATTTTGCAAGCTCTACGATTTACACATGATTTACACAACATTGTTTATTCATCGCAGCACATAAGAGTATAAAGGCAACAAGTTCTCATGGTGATAATACGTTGTGAAATCATAAAACGTTGAAATAAGTACGCGCATAAAGCATGAACACAAAGCAATGTTTCCGCGTAGGTTACCGACGTCGAGTCAAAGTTGAAAGCAAGTGAAACAACGATATTATTTGTGTCCAGTGGTGGGTGGAGCTGTAATTAAGTTGCTTTAAAATGATATACAATTTAAAATGTATGTAGGCCTATTATTAATAAATTATAATATAATTATTACGCCTACAAAACATATTGATTAAAATCGCCAAAATTTCAAAATAATTTGATGTGATAATTCATATATTTATTCAGTCTTTGATTTTAATCCATTTTTCTGTACAAAATATCAATCAATACATAATATGATGCAAGATGCTAACAAACACAATTGGAATTGAGCTAATGTCTGTCAAAGCTATAACTTCACCTGAAAATCAATTGAGGGAAAATATAGGTCAGTAATTCAGTCGATAAATGTAACCCTTGTAAACGATTATGAATTAGTAACAAAGTAAAATTTCTGTTTCTGTCCAATTTTGTAGAGGTGAAAAGTATCAGCCTATGTGATTGCTAAAATTATTTACTCTACTACACATTGGTTATATGTGAGATATCGCTTTAAATAATATGCTTTAAAATTATGTCCCATGCGGTCGATAAATCTCAGCAATACGCCAATACAGTATCATTTGTGGTGTTGAATTTGAAAGTCGATGCAGACGCATCTTCATTCAAGGTGTGCAAATCAATTCAGCGACGTCATTTCAAAATGTTAATCTCTCAATTTTGATTCTAAACATGCTATTAAAAGCTGATGTAATCCATCTATGGAATAACATTATAATGAAGGAATCGCTTTATTTTTTTGGACAAGCTAGATCTTCAGTCGAGAAAGTTAAAAACTGATAATTTATCATCCTGTAAATCTTTGTTTACAAGGACTTGTGCTTCCCTATTTTTAGCTAGAGGTAGGATTATTGCGTATTACATCTAGTGACACGTCAGAGCCCGAGTCGCCACAATCAAGTGTGGATCGATGCTGAGAAGCTGTTGCGCTTGACTGGCAGACCGCCCCGAAACGCTGGGGGGGGGAGGGGGATGCGCTGGATTAAAAATCAATCAGCCCTAAATTTGCAGTGCATGATTTGCATCGATTGATCGCGGCACTCGCTGTCAGCCGTGAGGCAGACCACGTCGTTAAATATAGAGACGGTAAGCCCACACTATACGTGTCCATCAAACCAACAGCCTCAGACAGACAGACAGACAGACGGCCCTGTGAGTAGTATCAATTTTGCGCTTTGAATTTAATCTAGACAAACAGATAACGACTAGTGTCAAATCTCCTGTTTATTAGAAGCAAATGCTGATGTTATTATGTTAGAAAATAACTATCAGTGAGCGTGATCGCTAAACGTATGTACAAAAAATGAAATGAATCGGGCTTTAGGCCACCTTTGTGCACATATAGGCTAAACTGGGCCAGGAGAACCTCCTGTGGATGGTGAGATGATTGAGATGACACTGTCCTCCAGACACAGGATTCGAAATTCGAGCCCTGGCGGTCTGAGGCCGAGCACGCTACCTCTCGGTCACGGAGGCTCCCCACAATACTGACTTTCACACGTGGATGGGGAAGAAACATTTTTGTTTCTTTCAAACCGCCGAGACCGGGAACCGAACCCCGAACTCTGGCGTGAAAGGCAGCGGCGCTAACCACTACCCTAGGGCCCCCGCCCTAAACGTACATGTACAGTATACTAAGATCGGTGTTGTATATTTAGTATTTGATTTTCATAAACAATCCATACTCGTTTTGTTTTTTTCGATGTTTTCCATTACATTCATTTGTTTAAATAAAGCGTTGTAAATACAGATAATTAATCTCACCCTATTCATTACTACTGGCCATTTTGCATGTATTTGTCTATGACTTGCTGACGCAAAAAATAGCCTCGTTTTTTTATATATTATACTGGTCGATTACCCGACATATCACAGGAACCACCATTGATTATCTGTTTGGGTCACGTTTCGAACTTGAACAAAGCTATTATCGAATGGGTTAATTTACAACACTTATATAGATTCTTACAACTCTTCACGTTTGTATCCAGTGCTCATGTTGAGATAACATGTCATTTGGAATCATCGGCTGAGACAATAATTTGTTCATGTTTTCATAGAGAATTTCAAGAGAATCACACTCGACTTTCAGTCAATCTTTCTTGAGCCAGGACTGACATGAAATATTGTAATGGAAAATACATGTATATACAATAGCAGTTCTGGTGTTGTGGTTAATCACTGATGAAAAATAAAAAATTGAATTTTGAAAAAATATGTGTAATCAGCTTATTACTTATCTTGTTTGCAACAAATGCAGTGTTAATTGTAAAATGTATCAAGAAATGATAGTTTTGAAGTGAATACTACATCGTTTTCTGATGATTGAATGGTGTATCCAAAGTGACAGACACACTTCCACAATCTATTTTAAACAAGATTACTGATTACGTAGTATAGCTCATGTTCTATCTCAATGAGCGACACTTAACTGAATATTGCAGTGTGACATTGAATAGGCTTACTGAATTGGTGTGACATTTAACCCTAAATATCTTTTCAGGTGATTAAGCTAGATGCTCTAGCGAAGAAGAAATCAGTAAAATGAATTCCGTTTCATATTGTTTGCTGGTGGTTCTGTTGTTGGCATTGGGTCATGAAATCACCTGCTCCACACCTAAGATTGTGACTCAACCTGCTATAACATCAAGTACAAATATCAGCACATCAACAAGCACAGCAACCACATCACCTAAAACCAGCACAACAACACAGACTACCACTCAGAGTAGGCCTACAGAACAAACTGCTCCAACTAAAATAACAACAAAATACAGTACAACAACAGCCAGATCTACAACAGAAAGGACATCTACATCACCTGGTGATAAGCTGTTGTCTACAACAAGAGCCTCTCAATCATCAAAGAATGTGTCCCCTACAGAGACCACTCGAAAGAGTACTTTAGGAAAAAGTACCACAGAGACCATTAGGCCAGACACACGATCACAGACAGAAAATACAGCGTCTACCACCGACAAAACTACAAGACTAATGGCTTCTACAACAACCACTCCTGTGGCAGTCACTCAAGCTAATGGACAAGGTAATTAACACAAATTGATGTCTACCGTTACTTTTTTCAGGATAGGGATTGGCCAAATTTGGTTCACGTAATCACTTGTAATGAGTTGGATTATTATGCTGTCAGCTCAGAGCCTCTGTTCTAGAGTGGAATACTATTTTTGACACATTTGCTTAACACATTTACCTGAATGTTAGACATAATAGTCACCAAAATTTCCACTCTTTGCCCTTGTGTGTCTCTGGACATGCCTAGATATACTGGATGTGCCATGTGTAGGCTACTGTAAGGTTATGCAAACAAACTAATCAACCTCTTATCTCTTGTTTTTACAGATTTTTTGGTCGGCCTATTATTTAGGTAATTTTTTAAGTGCCTTTTTTAAACATTTAGCAACAAATAGGGGGGGGGGGTATTAATCCGCATATGGGCTCAGTTATAAATTATATTTAAAATTTATTTATACATTATATATAATTTGGTCCTCCACGTTTAATACATTTTTCAAATAACATGACATAAATAAAAATGCAACAAGAAATAGTTCTAAAATCGTACGGCGCTCGTACGGTTTATTGTGACTGAGGTATAAACAAATTTGTCAATTATTCATTTTGACAGTTTTGACATTGTGCAATGTTTTAGTCATAGATATACCCAGCAAACACGACACGTAGACGCAATGCTGGGCTAATGTTGGCCCACCGTCTATGACGCTGGACCAGCATTAGCCCAGCATTGCGTCTACGTGTCGTGTTTGCTGTGTAGTCATTTATTGATATCTGTAGTAATTTAATGATATCATTTGATACTGCTTCAGGTGAGACGACACGAGCGACAAACACGAGCAGCAGTTCAACAACGGAATCACTCCCAGCATCCAGATCACCAGATTCCATATCTACCACAGCAAAAGCGACACGAAATCCTGCTGAAAACACTTCAACGTCCACAGCATCATCTACAATATCTGTGACATCACAGACCACAGAGAGTGAGCAGGGATCACTGCTGAATACCACCACAATCAGAGTGACGTCATCAGCAACAAACACCACTTCACCAGCCAGCTCCACAATACCCCAAACCACAACACCCCTAAATAAAGGTAACCCAGCACACACATGACGTTGAAGCAATGTTGGTTAAACGTTGGTCCAACGGTGGACCAACGTTAAACCAACATTGATTCAACGTCTTGTGTCTGCTGGGAAGTAATATTCAACGATAATATATTTCAGGGAATTAAATTAATTATCATATAAGGGTCTGTTTTCGTTTATGTGAAATATTAATATGTGGCATATAGGCCTACGCACCTAGCTAGGTTTTGCTGTGTAGACATACCCCAGCATATCTGAGACGTCCACCCAATGTGCGAAGAATGTTGGTGCAGCGGTGAAGTAAATGGGCCAACATTAAATGAACATTGGGTGAACGTCTTGTGTTGGGCTGGTACACAGGTGAGTAATATGTTAGTCCCAATATATCACAGCTAAATAGATCACAGAGTTATATAGATGTACAATATTTTGATTTTGCCTGTATTTTGTGGCTGACAAATTACATAATTGCATACAAAGATACCGTTTGAAATCTTACAGCTGTAACTTAGTTTTTAAATAGAATACGACACGTGTTTTCCATGGGTAAAAATAGTGCATGTGCGATATACACCAGTCACATATACACGACGCACAAATATACAGCGTGTTCTGAATAAATCAGGTGTATAAGTCAGTGAATACACAGCGTTTCGCCACTGCGTTTCTCGTTAGCAGGGCGACAAAGTTAACGAACACACTGCGCATCGCCATCTTGCCCTATCAGGTCTGACCGTCAGACTACCAGTTTGCGGTAGCAGACAAATGGATAGATGAAGATGCGCATCGCCAGCGCTAGGCAGAAAGCATTTAGCACGCCTCATATATACGTTATAAGTTCACTGGACATGTGTTAGGAACACGTTGGATGGACGCTGTATGCGCGCTGAGTGCGGCATTTTTAAAAAAAAATTCTGACCGTAAGGGTCAGTCACACATAGTCGACACACGACCCACGCATTGAAAATTGATATTTTTGTCTTAGCGTCTTTCGTGCGTCAGCACTCGTCTTTAATTCGTGGAGGGCGCTGCACTAACGCTACACATATTTTTGTGCGCAGTGTAATCGCCAAAGGAAGTTTGGTATGTCTAAAATATTGAACGCATATGAACGCATAAATGTACACCCCAGAAGACTGCCAGCAACACGTAGGACAACGTTATATCAACGCCAAATACGTTTGCTTTGTATCACATGGCTGCCCGTTGATGGTTTAATGTGCACTGTATGCGTCCAACGGTTAGCAAAGCGCTGTTCATTAAACATTTGCGTTGAAAACACGCTGTGCATTCGCTACCAGTTTGCGACGTTTTATACAATCCCGACTCCTATAGTTATTTTTGCATGGGTGGATTGTGCGTCGTTTATGTGTGACTGGGACAATTAAACCTCGGTCAACGGAAACACAACGAATTTAGAGCGTGTGCTCTACTTGTGCCTAGCGTTAGACTGGCGCTGGTCTGACGTTCTTCTGACGTCTACATTCACACGTGGAAAAACGCTCACATTTTTGAATATACAGAAAATGTGCGCAGAGGTTGACGCACACAATAAATGAATAACGTTCAATTCATCAACGAATTCTGACGCACGCCCTGTGAATCACAACGCACCGACCAAAATTCTTAATTTTTTTGTGCGCTGGACGTGCGTGATGGTATGTGTGACTGGGCCTATACCGAAACGCTCATCTCTCATCTATATATTCATAGCCATGCCTATCCCCGGAAAACACGCGATGCTGAGCCAATATTATAATTTTATGTAGGCCAACCATATGTACACTGGTCATGCATTATCCTGTCTCGTGTTTTCTGGCTATACCTACTGGGTATGGACATGGTATACAGACCGCTATAGATTGTTTCAATGCTAGTTCACCGTCTGCGACGCTGGCCCAACATTAAAACAACGGTCAACGTATCGTGTTTGCTGGGGTTCAATATGCAGTATGTATGATCATTGTAGTAGACCAGTGTGTATGACATTTTCATCTTTTAAATATTTTTTTTTCAGAAAGTATTAATAATGTGACGACCACAACAAGGGATGAAAGTGATTCACCTCAAAGTGTGACTCCCTCTAAATCTGGGAGTGTAACGCAGATCCCTGATGTTACTACAACATCTTCAATGAACACTACCACATCCACTACAGCTGTGACTACATCAAATAAGATGGAGCAAACATATCCTAAAACAACAAGTGTGCCAGAGAAAAATAATTCTACAACAACGGGTAGACCCGAATCAGGTGACTCTACAACAACAATTAGACCCGAGCAAAGTGAATCTACAACTACGAGTAGACTGGAGAAAACATATCCTACAACAACTCAAAGTAAAACATAATTCTCTAATTTTATTTGAGTTGTAATATTTCATTTATATTTATTGTCCTGCTTCCTAATGAATATAAGTATCTTGATTTTTAGCACTTCTGAGTCGGAGTAATTCCACGCTAATCAGAATGTATATTTTATGTGGGTTGTTCATCTTATTTTACATTAGGTCTACATTACATCATCTTATTATTTTACATCGTTTCGCAGTTATGGTTTCATATTGCGTACATATCCTCACCATGATATTTAAATGGGTTATATATTTGTAATTTTGGAATTTTCACGCAGAAAGTATTTGAGAAAATAACGTAAAACAATATGTTGCATCTGGTACTAAATATTATAATATGAAGATTTAAAATTATGTTCAATTGTTTATTTTAGATCCAAACATAGCCAACACAACACATAAAAATGGATCAGGCAGTAGTACAACAAAGACCAACAGGCGAACAACAACAGAGGACTTGAGAGATGCTTGGCTAAAGGAGCAAGACAAAGACTGGGGTACGCGCACCACTGTGGCCCTGGTGGCTTCACTAGCCTTCGGCGTGCTCTTCTTCACCACTGTGGTGGTTCTTGTTGGGAAAAGGTGCTACGACGGCTGGCAACGAAGGCACTACACGAAAGTAGACTATCTAGTCAACGGCATGTACAACTAAGTTGAATTGAAAATGTTAATGTAGTGGACTGAAAATGAACATACATGTTTACAGTCAAAACATGTGAAGTTATCATCATCGCCAAATCAAACTGATTCCATCGTGGATTCAAAGTCACTAACACAGCAAACACAAACATTTACCCAATATTGATTTAATGTTGGTCCAGCGTCGTAGACGATGGGCCAACATTAATCCAAGTTTGGGTAAATGTATCTTGTTTGCTGGGAATGTAAAACATCGTCTCGTCGGTGCGTTCAATCACTAGGTCTACTCAAAGAGTGGATGTCAAAGTGGCTTGTAATATAAAAAGAGTATCTAAAGGGTTGCATGGAATAAAATCACAGTTGTTTCATTATGAATATTTATTCATCAGGCATTTGATTTATGTTTTTAGACCATGGCGTGATTGAATAACGTCATACATAATATAAATGACATAAGAAGAAAGGTGAACATTATAGTGAATTGTAATGCTTCGGTTTTTGCGTTAAGAGTTTTGTACACGATGATGTGCCAATATTTGTTTCTCGGAAACTGCTGTTAATAATGGCTTGATATTATGTAGCGTTCACAATAAGATGTCAACAAAGCCACGTGTTATTACTACCCAGCCTGTTCAAACACATTTGTTTTTAAATCTGTTAAATCACATTTTATTATATCGTGTGCAGAGATGTAACGTTACCCTATCCTGACATTGGCAGGGGAGTCCACACTATAGAGTAGACTACCCCTGCCGATGACAGGATGCGTTAGACGCATTCGGACCGTTAATTTGAAGCTACAAACGCATGGTGAATCCGGTTAGTCTCCCCGTGAGACATTATATGTATCCTTTTATAATACACGTCAAAGTGCCACATTATAGAACTAAGATCTACACCACTTGAAGTTGTGTGTCCCTCACTCGCGACCCACAAGTTCAATTGGTCAACGGTCAAAATTAAACAAAATTGAATACCAATATTTGTATATCAATAGTACCAGTCATTCACCGTCAAAATCTGACATTTAGGCGCCATTAGCACTCTGAGAATAAAGTATTTTGTCATATGATTCCTTTCTAGCTATTCTAGTCCCACCAGTAATATAATAGTGTTTCTGTACTGGTATATACTATAATATTATGTTATTGTAATACCATGAGAAGCTGATCTTATTCACCTTAATCATGTATAGTAAATCACCCTTCATGTATAGTTTAAACAGTTCAGGTTAAAATAGTATAACCCCCACACATGTCCTGTACATACTGTCTCAGAAATCGGACACAAAAATGTATTATTATAATTTTATTTACGATTTCGCTGTAAAGAAAAAACAGCCTACCGACGTGCATCCAGTTTAAAAATAAACATAATGTGGACAAACACACTGAGCATGTATACGATATCGTTATTATAAAATCTTCCTTATAATATTTGAACGGTGTTACAAATTGTAATCGCTTTGCCTTAATAGTTGTGTTTTTTGTTGTCATAACATTTGTCGATTCCTATTTATTCAGAATTTAAAAATTGTAACAAAATCAAAAAGCTAGTTCTGTAGCTAAAGAAGTGATCTCTAATTATATCAGGGTAGACTGTTATTTGTATTCATCTTAGTCATTCGTTATTCTGAGTTAATATAACGGAATAACAGCTTATCTCACTATACAGTGCCGAATGCCTCTGGGGTATTTTTCTTCCATTTAAAGTTGGAATTGCCAACGCAATATCAAGTTTTACATGAACAAAATAGACTATCGGTCAAAAAAAAGTGTCTTATTATTTTTCACGGTGTATATAGTGTGACTTGGCACTTGAACAAGTGTATAATTGTTATTGCTGTCACTATTATCATTCACGACGTATTCAAATCAACGATAAATACATAAACACCTCACACAACAAGTTTTTTGCGAAGGTCACATTCAAGGTCACAAAAGTTATTATAACTGTATTCAATGAAATGTTGTCACAATTTTTTTTACGTTTAATGATGTTCTTGTAAACGTTTTACAAAAGCTTAAAACATCGCAGATTAAAGTTTCAGTTATGTTTCAAGGACTAAACACAAAACATTTGTATTACATTTATACAACGTCGAACGTTGGTTTTCAATTGTTGAATGTGAAGACTTCTCGAAACACATATCAAACAATACCGGTAATAAGTCGACGCTCCAGAATTTGACTGCTGATATAGATATGTGACTATAAAGAATGTTTATATATTTTATGGTGAGAACATAATATGACATGTGTATATTTAGCAATAAATTATTTTCAAAATAATTAAACTCGATCTGTTTCTGTCAAATAAATGTGTATGTTTTTATCTCGAGGAATATATATAATTTTTAGTATATCGCTGGCTTTGTGGTCAACATGGCAGTAACTAGCCGTAAAAAATATACTAGTATTAGATTATATATATACAATGCTGGTCTGTCTCTAATGGTACTAGTATATGCATTTGTAAACAATTTTGTCATATTCAATGGTTATCATGGTTATAGTGCAACATATTTTCAAACGAGATATTATCGGATTGTCCAGGTCAGAGTTACATGAACGTGAGAGACTCTATACGTCCCGAAAAAGTGTACAAGGCAGTTAAGAGATATTGTAGTCTCCAGCAGACAAACAGAATGAAATATCACTGTACAGTGGCATGCGAGACCGCTATAGCTGGGTGAGATGCTCAAGAATCAATCATATTATTTATTTAATTCTGTGCTATAATTATGTAACATATCTTCTTGACATCTGGAAAGATGTATCAGCTCCATTTTATGTTGAGCTGCACACGGAAGACATTTTACCATCCATATATAACATAATGTTCCTACATGCAATCAATTATCATTTAAAAAATGTCATATCAGATCGGGATGCTGTTCCAGATACCTTTAAAGATATTTATAGCACCGAATGTGAATTTGTCTTCAGCTATGTCATCTGATCCGGCTGTGTTAAGTATCAGGGGTAAATCCTTCTCTTCCCAGACCAGATCAGGAAGGCACCACGTAACTAGAGCCGAGTTAATCTGCAGGATAAGTGCGATACAGACGCACGCCACGGCACCGTGTCGAAAACAGTGTGCAGTGCGCCCGGTAAAATCACGCCTTTCTGCCATCACTTTGTCTTTGTGACATGCCAGCGTTTGCAGGCGTTCCTGAAGCTCTGCCAGACGTTCAGACATGGCCGCCTGACGAGCCAATAATGTACGAGTTTCCTTGTCCTGCTGGAGATCATGCTGCACTCTCTGGTAGCTCCTGCCAAGCTTCTCACAAAACGACAAACGTCGACGTCTGATCTGAAAATATGAAAATATGCTTATTAATGCCGCCTCGATTTGACCTAAATAGGCCTAGTCCAGGAGCAGTAGGCTTACTTTTACACCAATCCGAAAAAAGCTATTTAGTTATATTAGGCATGTTAGGAGAATCCTGACAAAAGTGAGTTCCCTGGTGTGTTTTCTTTCTGCACCACCACATGTAATAGCTTGCAGTGATGCATATCTTGGTAATTATCGTCTTTACGTGTCTTATGCTGGGATTAGAAAGTTAATTTTTGTTCACATTAAACGTGTTCAGTCAGATTGTTTTATTGTACAGGGTACTAAACAATGATAGCACCCATCCCCTCCTCAGTGTAAACTAAGGATGATTAATGATGGGAAACATTAAAGTACCGGTAATGATATGTAGCACATTTTATTGTGGGTTTAGACTCACAAGCTCAATATTCAGTGTTCCTTCTACCGGCATCACTTACAGCTTACAAAACAATGATAGCCAACCCTAGCCATAGTAAACTGAGCATGATAACAAAAAAGTGGTCATTTAACAAGGTAGCGCACATATTGGGCCTTTCAAAGAAGCAGAATTGAGCGTACTTTCAAGATTATGTCCCTATCACACTTTTACAGTATTTGCCTGACAAACGGGGGGGGGGGGGTATGATCATTTGGCACTTCTTATGTCTTGTGATGCGATAAATGCGAATACATGACATTAAATAACGGATATTATAAGTACAGGTTATTGAGGGTCACTTGAGGTGATCTAACATCATTACAAAAATGACACATCACAGCAAATGAGGTTTTAATATATGCCTTGAATGTACCCACTCAAAGCGCGCCAAATGATGTGACTTAAAAAATAACGAATATTATGATCAAAACGTCATCAGATCATGGTCATATGAGGTCAAATGAGCTGAAGGTAGATGAAATTATCACTTTGAGTTGCAACTCCAGATCAAAGTTATTATTTATCAGCCAGACAATAAAATACATTAAAAGGCATACATACATTTATTTGTTGAATGTAAATCCACTGATCTATATACATAGGCTCCTACACTATTTTTGTGCATAAGCGATTGTTTTGGACTACTCTTACACCGTCAACTAGCTATCTGGATACTGCACTTATGCAGGCTAATCCTATATCGTAGATTAAGAAGATCAAAGACAGACAGATTTTTTAAAATAACAATAATTGTCAATTGGACTTGACTTTGTGGAAACAAAAAGCCATGATATATTTTAAAAGAATGAAGAGACGAGATCTCAGTTTCTGTGTGTTGTAAAACATCTGAGAAAGGAGTTTTAACCCTTTAACGACCGGTGTCGCATATATTAGGGTTTTTATTATTTATTAGCACATCAAGTACCACATTTTAAATATGTTAAAGATAAAATGTGACATCAACCAGCAAGATTTGAAAAGAGTTGACCTCCATTTTGTCAAATCTGAATAATTTTCACTCACTTGAAGTTGTGGATCGCGTCAGCGAGACACAACTTCAAGTGGGTGAAAATTCTAATTGAATTATTTGGCGGTTAAAGGGTTAAGTTGGCTCAGCAGTTTCTAGGGAAGGCTTGTTTTGGATCTGAACACTTTGGAAGAATAAACGTCAGCATGAAGCTTGGGAGAATAAACCTCAGGTCATAGTTGGCCATCTTAGAGGGTGTCACGTCAAGTTTTAACCCAGAAATTCGAAGTCAAATTGAGAGGTGGCCCTCGCCAAAAATGGGATCTCTAGATGACAAAATGAGGTATTGCATTAAATTCTGTAGGCTGTTATTTCACAAGATGAAAATGAACGATAGCCACTGGTCCTTGGGGTTTTAATTTCTGATCTTGAAAACATCCAATTAAATAAGAATTTTTATATTTAAATATTTTAGAATAGTGGATGTTATTACATTTTGGGACTATGATTGCAACAATTTAAAATTCACGAGATCATTAGTGAAAATTACTAATTTCGAAGGCGGTTTTCTTGGTTTTGACCTTCGGGTGACTTAACTAAAAAAAAATTAAATAAATTAGCATATTCCGAATGAAGGTATTGCACTACACTATTTTTCAGAATTTGAATTAAATTAATGATGTCTCTTTTTTCATTTTCATGGCAGTTATTAGCAGCCATCTTATTTTTTACATCTAGATTACGTATAAATAATCAATGCAATAGAATCGGGGTATTGAAATTAGAGAAAACGGAGGTATTACATTAGATTCGAGGTGTATTATGTCGAAAGTTAAACAATTCAAGAAGGCTAATGGTGATCATTTTTAATTGAGGCAAATTAGTTGTACTTAAACTGTATTTGGTACCTAATAAAAACTTGTTCCATGCATATTTTGGTCAATTGGGCCTAACAGAATATTTCGTTTAAATGCTTTGTGGGGGCCATTTTGAAAAATAGACATAATGTGGAAAGCACACACAGGGAACTTGGGGATTTTTAGTATAGTCATCGCCAATGAATATGGCACATATTGTGATATTTTCAGGATTGAACCCTAATGCTCCTGGACTAAATAGGTGAGTGGCTGCTGGCAGCAACGACCCGCTACCGAGGAAGTGGTGAAACTCCATACAATATTTGTCCATTCAAATTTGTTCGTTTCTACTTGATTTTACTTTATCGTACAAAGTAAATCGCACAAAAGCAGACAGAATGAGAGTCTACTCTGAATAGTTGACTTTAATATGCTTAAAATGTTTTCAATGACCTACGATATTTTCAAAGCATCATCCCAAAGCACCATCATTTTAAAGTATACGAAGCATACTTTAGACTTTGTGTATGAAGCATGACTGATGTACAGAAATGACGCATCATAATTATATAAACATATTTTGGGTTATATGTTCAAATCGACTAATGACTTTGCCGATATTAAAGGATTTGGGAAAACTGTATATATGGCGTATCAGTTGTATTCACCAGTAAGACAATAAATTAAAATTTGTATATATTGTTGAGTTAGTTGTATGTTATTTTTAATATAGCTAATATAACGTGGTATCCCCAGTGGATAAAATTTGTTGGAGATTTTTTTCCAGAATTGATTATTCTGTTATTTCGTTTCTTGGTGGACATTATAAACCTACATAAATGTATGCAAAAGTAATAATTTGACTAATGACTGATTTAATGTTGATCAAACAAATGCTGATTATATTGCCAGATTGCATATAGCTGTTCTACTCACAGCGAAAGGTCTCTGGCTGTGAATGTTCTCTTTGGCTGACACTGATTTCCCCGAGTCCATTCTCTGATTTCTTCGAAATGTCGAGATAAAAATGGTAGACCACCTGCGATTTCACGCCATGTTAATAAGTACAAGATAATCTTTGGTACTGGGAAATCCACATGCCCCCTCGCTGTAAGCAAAGCACAAGAATATAGTGAGCACCTGCAGTGTATGTATGGTAGGTCTATATCCTAGAAGCACTTGTGTATTTTCTGGTGGGAATATGAACCAGTTGAACCTCTGCTAACACCAGTCCAAGAGCGGATCAACAGCGGTTCAGAGGGCCCGTATTGTTGTACAAGTTACGATATATCGTAGGCTTCTGATTGGTCGAGATGGCCATCTCGACCAATCAGAAGCCTACGATATATCGTAACTTGTACAACAATACGCGCCCAGTACCTCGGGCGCTGGGATGCTAACGTTGGTTAATTGGCAGCCGTGCACCTGAGAACGTGCAGGTCTGATAATGGCGGCGCGTGCCACTGCCGACAACTTACTCTATTCCAGCAAACACGAGGGGTTCAACCAATGTGGATTAAATGTTGGCCCAGCGTCGCAGACGATAGGCCAACATTCAATCGACGTTGGTTTAATATATCGTGTTCGCCGGGAGATGGATCCAGTATGGAAGCTGGCAAGAAGAGCGGGCATGTGTGTTTATATTTGGCTTAGTACTTGTAGTACTCCCCCAGTGAAAACAAGATGTGGACCCAATGGTTTTGATGTTGTGCCAGCATCGTAGACGGTTGACCAGCATCAAAACAGCATTGGTTCTTATGTGTCAGCTGGGTACTAAGGTACTGCTACCTTGATCAGTACGTATATACGCTGGTTTGGTTTGTACAATATTAGAGCGGGAGCCCACAACTTTTATTGACACGAAAAGCGCCAAAGCTAAGGCTGGTTTTTTTTGAAGGTTTACTATATGAGGATTGCAAAAATGCTTTGCTGGCATGCCGCAGCTGCTGTTTTATGTACCTATGAGGCAATTCAAAATGGCCGCCGTGCGTTTTCGGGGAAAATCTAAGTTTCTCAATTTTGCTTCTAAAATCATTTGTAATACATCAATTTCGGATGAATTTTAATGAGGAACACGTTTATAAGATTAATTTTAATTTTGTATTAATAATTCGAGTTAAAATCCAAGATGGCCGCCATTGGCGTACTTAAAAGTAAATCATAGGACTATAATGTGGCCTCATACTTAGCTACACAGTATTAGAGTGTCTCTGAAAGTCAAATAGAATTATAAGCCTCAAACAAGCACATCGAGTAGTTTAAAGTAACATGATAAATCGCTATTTAAGCCTAAAGAACCCCAAACATGTGGGTGCAAGAACATCTAATACGATTTAAAAGTATGAACTATGCGAGGCCTAAAATACATCTACATATCCCACCAGAGCTATGTGAGAACAACATGTTACAATTAAAAGTCATTATTAATATCATTAATACCTTATTGAAATTTCCCAATATTGTAGTACACTTACACCCACTGCTTTAATTAGGAATGTTATGGAAAAAATGACAAAAAAATATGAAAAATACAAAAAATGAGTTGTTTTTAATTTTCAGAATGGATCTTTTTTTATTAGGTGATAATAATTATCATTGTGTGCGTTGATTATTGTTCTCTAACTAAATCTTCACTATCACTCTTCGTCACAATCATCACTGTCGTCACTCCGGGGATCATCTAAATCACCATCACCACTATCATGAATATGTCCTGCGTCATCTGATGTTAGAGTGTCTGGCACATGACTTCCTGAATACCAGACTGGATGTTATGAATTGTCGATCTCTTTCCATCCACTGTCTGTTGCATTTTCACCATACAATGGCTCAGCTTCATCGGCCATTTTCCACATCTTTGCAACAAACAGTGCTATTTTAATGTGCTGGTCGAGACTCTTGGAGCATGGTAGGAGAGATGCACAGTTTATCTTTTTCAAACCAGCAAGAGGTGCTGCATCACCGCCCTTACTTGTACGCATGAATGACTTGTACCTCGCCTCGTTAATGTCTGATGTTCCAAAGCCATATAGAGAACATACAAAAATAGTAATACCTGGAACATCCACATCGTCAGAAGAAAGAGATATCAAGGCACGTGTGTGATCTGGATCAGCTACGAGTCTTTGAAATAGTTTCACTTTTCCTTTTCTAAAGAAGCAGGATGTAAAATCACACCCTGTTAGAGCATGTAGACCCAGTAGTGCCCAGGTTAAGCCAGCCTGTTTGGCTTCCAGAGTGATTGCCAATTGAGATATGTCAATATATCGTCTGTGGTTACCTGATTCATAATCCAAGATTATATTAGTTTCATCTAAATTTCCAGAAAGATGCGAGAGAATGACAACAACATCTGTGTCGTTTGATCTAACCAGGACATTGCCTGAGCCGATGCTTCGTATGTGAAAGGCAATTAATGTGTCTGCCTCCTCGTGTCGACCTTGGAGGTTATGTGGTTCTCTGGATTGTAAGATGCCTCCATCATTTCGTAGTTCTCTGTATTGACCCCCATGTGAAATGTACAGAGTTTTTGTACCGATAATCCTCCCATAATGTACTTTCTTCCATTTTTCTAATATAAATTTAGCAAATTCATCTTTGAAAAACACATTGTTTAGGAGATCTTTCCCACTTTGAGCTTGGTCAGGTCCTGTTATCACAAATGATTGACTACCTTTATAACGTGCTTTCCTTTCGCAGTCCTTTATGGATGGAGATTGGTACTTATCTAAGACAAGATGAATTTCATTGGCCTTAGTTGTACAGACTTTCTTTAGTAGATCCTCAGCCATAGTCGCATATGTCGGCTTGCTGTGTTGTAGAACAGTTTCATACAGAATCATTCCACCATCAATAACAGCAGCTTTCATTGGAGAAATACTAATGTCACTCAGCACAACGTTTTGTTTAGTTTCCAGAAACTTTGTTAACGCTGCTTGTTCTGTCTTGAGAGGAATCCCATCACTGTGGGAAGGTGACAGGGGCACCTCAGTAATAGGAAAGCTAAGGAGGTGACGCAAATCCAGATTATTACTTGATTTTGCAGCAACAGCTATGATGCGTCCAAATATATCTCTAACTCCTTCAGCTGCCCCTACTCGCTTTGAAAAATTCTTGGATGCCTTTACATTCTCTGATGCGAAGTTCAAAATTGTTGTCCTTTGTACTGGTTTCAGAAATCTGGTACCTTCAATGGAACATTCTGTTGAAAATTTTAATCGGAGGTCTTTTCCTCTTTGTAAAGTCCCAAGGAGAAATTTTGAGGTCTGTTCTTTGACTGTTTTTCCTGAAGATACATTTATAAGCTCTGGTGTGATATCTATAGCAAATGGATTACAGGTTCTACGTAGCGTCTCAGATAAAGCTTTCATATCCGCATTGGCTTTTCGAATCTGATAAGATCTCAGCTGAGAAGAAGGATCCTCTCCTTTAGGCAGACCTGCAGATTCGCTGAGCTCAGAAAGAGCCATTCCACGTTGGGTAAGTGCGACAGACCACCGTCTGAATGCATTGTGAGAATTTCTGAAAGCCGTAATTCCCCTCATGGGTGACGCAGCATCTTAACTGTTTGTTCCAGTGTCAAATCTATGGCACATCTAGAGTACGGCTTACTTGTGCGCCTAATGCTCAAAGCACCATTTTCCAATACCATTTGTTCTGCGGTGGTCATCTCTTGTAGTCGGTGCAGGTATAACGAACCCCATCTGGCATAATTGGGTCTGTTTAACATAAGTCTTTTACGTTTGGGAGAACGTTGATATAACCACGGACATTATTGGTCCTTACTGAACGTTGTAGTTCTCTGTAGATTATATTAACAATATACACATATATTGCCCAGTATGCAGCTGTATCACCATACTCTCCACCCATAGTGTTATGAAGAAGCGTGTCATATTTAGTCATTATTTCATTGAATAACTCTTCATTGGCAACAGTTTGACAATGTTCAGCGGTGACATCACTGTTATCCATAACACCCACAAGAAGAGTTTTCTCATCATTAGTTAACAATTCTAGAAACCTTGTTAGCAATGCTTGTTCTAACTTCTAAGACACCAGCTAAGATTTGGTGGGTTCTGGTACTTCTATTATAAAATTTGCCCTTCATAAACCCAGATAATGAGACTTCAGCCAATACACCTGATTCAGTGAGTATGTATTCAATACCAGAGTCAGCTATGTAGGTTCCCAATGCCCCAAAGAATGCTAACTCAAGATGAAAGTTGCCAAGTAGTATAATGATTTTATCAAATGCTGGTTCTTGCAAGGCTTGGATGGAATATGCTTTCGGTGCAACAGCGAGATCATACGTTACAACGGCGTATTTTTGGTTTGTTTCATCTGCTACTTTTAACGAACGGACCATGGTTTCTGGCACGATATCATTTCGCGTAGGGGGCAATGATATTGGATCCATGTAAGCAATCATAGTCTGAGGAAGGTCATCTCTTACAAATCGTGAGAAAAAGCCATTGAAGAGTGGGAGCTTGCCAGTAAAGGACTGAAGAAGCCACAGAAAGTCGAGGTTTTTTTGTTTCAATCTCCCTGTCTCCACATCAGATATTTTAAGCTTGAACTGAGCTCGTTTTAATGATGTACTAAATGGATCAATCTCCTTGTGTTTTCCATCAATGCTCCTACGCAAACGTCCAGTTATGGTTCCAATTGGGTTATCATTCAGTGGCGCTGCTGGTGAATTATCGGGTAGTTTGTTCTGGTAGCATATCCCAACAGTGGAATGGAGGGTGTTTTTGCCATCAGGTGTTTCCATGTTTACATCGTAGTTATCCCAAGCTAATGCTGGAACAGAAGATAATGATACATAATAATTGTATTTAAATGTATAAAATGCAGATTACATTGCAAATTGTTAAAACTAATTTATTCATATACATAATATAAAATTACAAGTATGTTATTTTTATCATTCACAAGCAAAAGATATATATATATAATTACCTGTGGATAGGCCGTCACATAAGTTGAGACCAGCAGGTGTCTCTCAATCACCTTCACAACACGAGTATGCCATTTCTGTTTCAAGCCTCTTCACGTCATCATAGCTAATACAATGACCAAAGCGATTCAAAATGTTTAGCACTGTTTTTGAGCCATTTAGTGTACTAAGTCCTAGTCCCAGTTCTTCCTCTAGTGCAGTTGAACATGGAATCAGATGCACTTGCAAGTGCTTTTCTCTGAACAACGTCACTAGCCTGAGCATCAAGTGCCTAATCCAGAAAACAATGTGAGGAATTTCTGGTATCTTAGGAGAACTAGTTTTGAGTGTGTGGACTGACATGGGTGATGGTGGGTTTGATGATGGTATACTAAGGATTTCTGTTCGTAGCGTAATAGCAGTACATCTGATCTTCTCCATTGATTCACCAAATCCATTCAGTAGTAGGCATGCCTCAGCAGAAGTCATTAAGGATGGGAAAATAAAGTTTCCGGATTTGTTTGAGAGTTTATTAATGACAATATTATCAAATCGTTCTTTCAGCTTTATTGTAAAGGGCTGTACTCTATACATTTCAAAGTCATGTTTTGACCCCCCAACATCAATAAATTCTTCCTTATACATGTTGAAAATTGTATTCAGCATCATTGGTGTTTTCTTATCTATGCTTTCATTCTTGATAAAACCAGTCACATTTTTAAAAGCTTCATCGTGATGCTTTCGCTTAGTAACATCATCTTTCTGCTTAGAGTCTTGCCTTACATAAACACGGCGATATGTATTATGATATCTGGCCTCCTTGGCTATTAAATCTTCCCCAATACCAAGGATGTCAGGGTCATTTTTCTGTTTAGCTGCACTAATAATCGAATTAGCACCAGCCTTAGTTAAACATTGATGAAGGCCCTCAACAGTCCTTCCCACAGTCTTTCTTTTCTTTTTACAGAATAAACACTGTTTTCCAAGAACGCCTAGCCTAGATGAGCTGGGTAATTCATATGTTGAACGAGTCTTCCTTGGTGGCTCACAAGGATCTACGTCATCGACCTTCCCTCTTTTAATAGCACATAACTGACTGAAACATTTAGAATGATACAATAATTTCTCTGATTGTTTCGGTATTTCGAATGACCTGCTATCCTTAGTAACACTACCAAATTTGTCATTCTTGAGTGATAGACGGCGTCTTGCAGCATTAGTTGCCGTTTGCCAAGTAGCCTGCTGGAAATGGATTAACCACAGGTGACATGTATTCTTACATAAGATACAAATTGTTTCCATGCTGGACATTATCAGATCTGAAAACACATAAAATAACACTGTATCTTTTTAATCTTTATATTAACATTTTTAACACAGGTTTGAAAGTCTTAATAAGGTCATTTGTTCATTGTTGCTTTACTGAGTAGGCCTACACCATTCTCTGCATTAGTCGTATTCCAAGTTACTTTGGAACACTAAAATTCGAGCGTGGCGATAGTCTAGATAAAGAGAGTGATTAATCAGAAACACTTATATAATATATATTTAGATCCATCATATTGCATAATTCTTAGATATTAATCACTGAGAAACAAAATTGTGAAGTAAATTTGATCTTACCACACCATTTATGTTAAGACGTCCTCCGTTTCCCGGTTACTAATGTCAACACAATCATTCCAAACAATTAAATTAAATAACACAGCCGAAGATCTTCAAAAGTGGATGCATTAATTTTTGTACTAAAAATAATAATGTCACTGGGGTATTAATGATTAGACTATAAAGCGGAATTTAAATAATAATCAGTGGTTTTCAATAATATTCATGGCTGAAGCATGTTCTTATAGGAACCTAACCCATCCCATGTAGGGAATTTTCTAATGCCTTTATATAGACATAATCATGTTACATTTAATTTCCCTCGCGTTTTAGAGGCTTATCTCTTTTTATTACTTTTATAGACATGCTGTGTATCTAGGTATGAAGCCAAATTATAGTCTTATAATTTACTGTTAAGTGTGCTAATGGCCGTCATCTTGGATTTTAGCTCGAATTATTAATCAAAACTTAAAATTAATCTTATAAACGTGTTCCTTATTAAAATTCATCCGAAATTGACGTATTGCAAATGATTTTAGAAGGAATATTGAGAATCTTAGATTTTCCCCGAAAACGCATGGCGGCCATTTTGAATTGCGTCATAGGTACATAAAACAGCAGCTGCGGCATGCCAGCAAAACATTTTTGCGATCCTCATATAATAGACCTTCAAAAAAAACCATCCCTAGCTTTGGCGCTTTTCGTGTCAATAAAAGTTGTGGGCTGCCGGTCTATATGCACGTACCATGAATAATTACATCTCTGACTGACCTTTGTTTTCTAAAAAAAGTGTGATACATTGCTGTGAAAAACTCCAATCACCTACATTCCAAAAATAGTAAAACTCTTCAACATTGCCGGATTGGACCCCGGTAAGCCCTATAGTCCATCTCCCCGGCAGAAAGTCTTGACATAGCGACCTCAGGAGTACCGGGTAGCCAGCCTTGCGGGGGAGGATGTTATGGTCTAAAGCCCACCCACTGGGGCACATGACGTTGTTGCGACGTTGCAGCTTGATGTTGATTCAACGTCGCAACAACGTTGTTGACCCAGTGGCACGTTATTGTAAGTAAGTACTTATTTAATATAGTGATTTGCATATACATATACAACATAAACATAAATATCATGGTCATGAACAATAGAATATGCCGGGCCAATTTGGCTTATAATGTCAATTTATACAAGGTTATAGCAAACAAAACGTAAGTCCCTATATACAGTGTGCCGAGGAGGTAAGTATTAGCAATATGAACATGTCTTTCTCTTTGACCAAGCTTTACATATAAAAAGTAGGCTAGTGTTTCTCTTCAACATTTGGTGATCAAAAAAAACTGTGTTTTAAAGTTATATTAATGAAATCGACGTTATTATGCATAAAAGTGTTGATATAATCAACTCGAATGTCGGCAAAGACATTGCATTTTAACAAGAAAATGGGCACCCACTGGGTACACGACGTTGTTGCGACGTTGAATCAGCCTTAATGATGTTGATTCAACGTCTCATCAACACCGTGTGCCCAGTAGGGTCTCTGGGGTCTCTGGGAGACACCGAATACAAAATGAACATTTAAATTTAATCCACTCCTACATTAAAATATGTCCCGGCGGCACAAAAAGGTTGACCGCTACCGTATTGTTTTGGTTTTAAAGCGTCACAATCTGGCCAAAAATCAATTTGATTTGTATTTTCTTAAAGCTGTAGACCATTCTATTTACGTTTCTGGTTTTAGTTGTACCCCAGTTCCCTTTATCTCTGTAATCAGGGTGATACTTTCTGGGTATAGATGTGTCCTGTTGTTCGTACACAGTGGACTGACTACTCCTTAAGGTTTTCAAAATGTCCCTAAACTAGAATTGCGTAAGTCTTGCATTTTGGGTTGCGCAGTTACCAGTTAAAATAGAAATAAGAATGAGATTTACTTTTATACATTGATGTCTAAAATAAGAAATACATGAATAAAATTAAATCTCATTATTATTTCGTGTAGCATCCTGCATCGAACAGGTAAATTTCGGGTGGCAGGCGACATGGTTGAAATAGACACATTACATTTGTCGTGAGAAATCGTTAAAATACGCTTCAGAATGAGTCTGAGACGTTTCACCGATTGCCATGAATCCCTGAAGATGACCAAGCTGAAACACCGTTCTAATTAAGTTAGGAAAATGCCATCATGTGGTACTGTGGATGAGATACTTACCACAACAACATTAACTCATAGCAGTCTAAGTCCGAGCCCAGCTCGGACCTGGCATTTATGACGCTGCAGTCTAGGTCCGAGCCCAGCTCGGACCTGGCAATAATGCTTAGCCATTCCCCAAATGACATCACTTGCGCGACTATGAACCAAGTATGGGGAACCTAGAACATAAAGAGTTGACTTATCTGCATCACAACTGTTTCCGGAATAAAAATCATACTCCAGGCTCAGATGAATACGAGGCTTTTGGTATTTTCCAAATGAGTTGGGAATGTCAAACTTGGTGCATCTCAAAATTTGAAATCCAGTATGCATCTCAGGGAATTTAGACAGATTGCTAAATCCCATGTTAATAACTTCTTGACCCTATTAATTTGTTTATAAAGACCTATTGGATGCTTCTCCGAACCATTTGTGATGTATTTTAATATATTTTGTGTGAATTGATATAATAGTGTACTCCTGAATTTCCGTGAATCTCAAAAATACCATTTTTAAACAAAATTTCCAAAAAATTGACTACCTAATTAGCATATTCAAAATGGCTGTCGGTTGCCATGGCAACATCACATTAGCCGTTTAAATGAAGTGTTTTCTGGATATATATTGTATGTGTGTTCCTATGGTGTATGGGAAATACCTATGACATAATTCTAAATTTATATTAGAAGTAGGAGAATATGTCTCAAAATCATAAAAATGGTCAGACCACACAGACGTCCAATGTCAAAATGGCCAGACTGCTTTGAGTTAACACACAGGTTATACACAAGTTATTGGAGCAACATGGTGTTTCTACAAAAATGTAGTTCACTTTAGTATAAATATATAGACAATATAGACTTGACAACGAGTGTCAACTTTAAGGTGTTTCCTCTATCTCTGTTTAGCATGTTGTTATCCGCACTGTATAAACACGGTTGATGTGCTTAAACACCTTGAGAGGCAGATCATGTGTTCTTGTCTTGTTCTATAAACATTTCCATGTCAATAATCACTTATTGAAATTATGATGATTTTTTCAGTGTAATATAATGTACGAAATATTGATGTGATGTCTAATGCACATGTTCTTGTTTTGGTTTAGAAAAAATATCCATGCCAGCCATCACTAATTTTGCTAATTTAAATTCTGATGTTTTTTCTTCGGTGAAAAGGAGGGAACGAATATCTTCAGAATTAGTATCCAATCGAAGTATAGTCTTCGAATCCAAAGTGCAGGTTATTATCCTCAGGACGATTTAATAACCGTAATGTTTAATTCGTCTTATCATTTTTGCAGGATAAAGAACATATCGCTCACCTGAATGAAACATAGCGTCTTATGCCTCAACAACGAGATAAGAGGTATTGCAAATATTTTGAATAGTCGTCTTTGCCATAATTCCAAACTGGCCAGATCAGCCATTGAAGGGGGAAGGACAGACCAATTGGACCAGACATGCTCAAGTTGACCAAAATCATCATCAACAGCCCAGCCATGATCAGCTGTATGGAGTGGAATTTGTGGAAAGTTTTCGTGTGCGTGCTTCCATTGGCCTGCTCTAAAGTTTGACTGCTTGATGTGAGGGGTCAAGAGGAGGAAGCCTGGCTAAGTCAACCTTCGATGTAGGTCTGATTGTGGCTGCATCTCCCACCATCCTTTTTAGCATCATCACCCTGAAAGATCATCACCCTAAATGACCTATACGTATAGTGTACTACTGTATACGTACTACTGTACACGTAAGAGAAGTATACCAGTCTTAATTCTTGAATGTTATGAAGCGAAGTAATGTGTTCACATTAAAGGTATGATGTTATCAGCTCAAACGATATGTTTAATGAGGGACCCAGTCAACTTGTAATTTGCCCTGTCCTGGCTGCCCAGTCCCATAATTAACTGCTTATCGCATGTGAAAATGAGTAATATATCCTACATAAAGAACCGTAGAAGTATGATGTCTCTGGTCAACTTGAGCCTGTCTGGTCCAATGGCCTGTTCTTCCCACTTCAATGGCTGATCTGGCCAGTTTTGAATATGGTCGTGATGATGAAGAGGGTGAATACGATATGGTGGATATGTCTTCTGATGAAGATGATCCATCTGGAACAGTGTCATGTAATGAAACATTGTATAATAAGTTATGTAGCAATTTTATCTCTGGTTTTAATGCGGGAAAAATATTTACACAATATGGCAATATTTTCTTTTTTTCATGTTACAATTATCTCTAGTATTATGTACTATGTATAACAATAAGTGAATAATTAATAAAAATAAAAATTAATACATTTATGATGTACATATTCCTAAATAGCCATGATGTTTTTGCAGTGTAAATTTATGTATACAATTTTAAATATTGTATTATACTCTGTATTATATCCTGTATTATATTTTACCATTAGTTTTGTACATTATTCAAATCATTGTACTATTGCATGTGTACAAAGAGGGCCCATTACAAATTAGTACGATGTACTAAATGGTCTACCCTCTATAAATAAAGTTTGTTATTATTAATATTATTATCATTATTATTATTATTATTATTATTATTATTATTATTATTATTATTATTATTATTATTATTATTATTATTATTATTATTATTATTATTATTATTATTATTATTATTATTATTATTATTTTTTTTTTTTATTATTATTATTATTATTATTATTATTATTATTATTATTATTATTATTATTATTATTATTATTATTATTATTATTTTGAAATTGGCTTGATATGTTTATGAGGAACATTTTGTCTCTTCATGAGGACCACACAACCTAACAAATTAAGTTGGTTTCAGAGAGTCTTGTGGGGGTGCATGCCCCAGTAATTAATTCATTCATAATTCATTCTTTTTCATTCCTCTGTTTTGTCGCTTATTTTACATTCACTAAGTCGCTTGTTCATTCATTCATTCATTCATTCATTCATTCATTCATTCATTCATTCATTCATTCATTCATTCATTCATTCATTCTTTGTATTAAAAAGGAATCTTTGCATATTAGCACATTACTAATGACGTAACGGACATGCATCATCTATGGCTTATAAAAACAACACACATGTTCTTCAACTTATCGTGTTTGATGCCATGTGCAAAAAATATTATTGATTGACATTGCCAAAACATAGTTTTAAAGGCTTTGAGCTGAAATAATACCTTTAAAAAAACATCACATGTTTGTCACAACTTTACATAATTTAGGTTCCAGAAGCACTGTAGCCGATGTGCCGATTTTCATTAGAAACAATGTCATTATAATCATTGAACATGTATGAGATAGAATAGCATGAAAGTAACAACATTATTTCTGCTGCTATATTAATAAGTTTTGTACATGTATATATTTATGTTAGCATTGGGTGTGTATGTGTACGTAATATAATGATCTTGCTGGTAATTTTGACGAGTGGAGACAACTGAAAGAAGACGGAAATCCACAATTATCAATTACATGAATTCTGCCTAGATAATGATTCAGATGATATGAATCTATCATGGTCTGCCTTCCATGCACATCACGAGAAAGGCACCAGTGGATTAAACCTTGCTATTTCATCATTGCTTCCTTTGTTTGAAGAGCAAGCTGCATCACCAGCCATGTCCCGTCATTCAATGGATGTCCAGTACTTAAACCCTGGCCAAACTACGGTCATGGCATGTGATCAGCCATTGTTTGACATAACGAAGCAAATACAGTGGATCAGTCCTAACAGTTATAGAGAGGATTTATATGTTATCATGCTCGGCGGGCTTTATATAGAAATGGCAGCCTGTAAAGCATTACATGGTTGGACAGCAGTGGATGGAAAGCAGCTCTTGTTCAAGATGAAATAGCCACTCCTGGAAAGGCTGATTCTTTTTAAAGGCGTCGCATGTATCCAGAGCAAGATATGCACACCAGGTCACAGCTGCAGCACTTTACACTCTGTTGCAAAAGGCTTAGTTATCATATGTTGAAGAATATAATGATTTTGCTGGTAATTTTGACGAGTGGAGACAACTGAAAGAAGACGGAAATCCACAATTAACATTCTGGAGTCTGATACTCGAGATTCAGTTATCAGCTCTTGTGTTCGTCAGCTCATTAAGAGAAGGGGACTTTCACTTGTACATCCAGGCACTGTAGAAGATAGCTTCTTTGGTGTTCGCACTTGATCACCCTAATTATGCTCGCTGGTCGCCTACATGTATGCATATACGCGACATAATGTTGCTCAAAGGGTGTCATCCTGATGTAGCTGCCAATTTTTGTAGTTAAAAAAACAGAATGTGTCACTGTTCTGTCTACTGTATGTGTCTTGTCAAGTTTGTGACGGTAATTTAGATACTTTCTACAGTCACGAAAACCAAGATTTTCCTCCATCACTATCGACCGACCTATGGTGACATACGTACAGGAACAAAATCAAATATATTATAATGGTTAGAGAAAGTGTCTCCTTCACAAAATGACAGACCAGATGTTGATATGTTACTGTTAGATGGAGGTGTCATTGTCAATATGCTAAGACCTCGTGTAGTGAAACATTTCATGAATATTCCCAACAATTATTCCTAGTCTCAGGGGTAGTTGTTATTGGAACTGAGTCTTCAATAAACTTTTTAGACGGAATATAATAGGCATGTTTTGTGTAACTAGATAGAAATAATTAAACCAGTTCTTTTTTAACTAAATGTTTTACTGTAGTTATAAATTTATGTGTCTTTTTTTACTTTTAAAGCTAACCGGTAAATATTGCGCTCCGCGGTAACTATTTTGAAGGCATTTTCACTATTTTTCATCAATTTAACATAATTTGGTGATATATTTTTAATTCTAATTAATTTATGACAACACTACTTTGATTTTATGGGCTCATAGAAATTATTTCTTGGATTTGTATTCCGATATTAATACCACAAGACCAGAACTACTGTCAAAATTGACAAATTTGGCAGCCATATTGGAAAATGGCCGCCGAATCTGAAAAAAAAATGGAAATTAAGATTGGGTCCATAGCTAATATGTTTTGGTATATAATGAACTATCAATATGCAAAGTTTGGTACTTTTATCACTAGCTGAGCCTTTTTGTCACAAATCTGCTGGACTATACACTGAATACATCGAATACAGACCTATGGGTAGGTTGTGTATTGATCCACAGGAAATACTAGCATATAATTTAGAAAGAACCTGCCCGAATCAAATGAATAGACGTGAAGTTCGAGGGAAATGGACATAGAATAAAAACACTGTAGATAATCCTATTTCTGAGACAACTGTTATTAAAGGCAACATGCATTGAAATATTAAAGGGACTGGCCCAGGCTAAAATCATCAAAAAATCGGTGATTTTATTTCGGGTTCTTAATATGACCATATGATGTAAACATGTACATAGACTAGAACTGCAAATTTTTATAATTTTTGTGCTGCGCATTCATCAGTTAGACTAGATATAGAGACGAAATTCCCGCATTTCCTATTTTTGACATGGTTGTCAATAATTAGAAATCAGGAATTTCGTCTCTATATCTAGCCTAACTGGTGAATGCGCAGCACAAAAATTATAAAAATTTGCAGTTCTAGTCTATGTACATGTTTACATCATATGGTCATATTAAGAACCCGAAATAAAATCACCGATTTTTTTATGATTTTAGCGTGGGCCAGTCCCTTTAAACATTAGGTAGTCTATTGGAATTCGATGTATTACAGATGGAATACAGATAGATTCTCCTAGAATATTTTAATAATTCAATGACACAGAAGAACGGAAGTTGGGCTATTTATTGATTATCCTTAGACTGACGACCACCTCATCCTATAGATATATTTCAGCAGATGTACCAAAGATGATGAGGTGGAGAACATGACTATTTCTCCATCGATTATTATTGTTTTTCTTTCTTTCTTTCAAACAAATACCAGATGGTGTTTACCGATTATCGATCATGTGTCCCGGTATGCTAATACATCTACATAACATTGAACGCGTCATAGGCAGTGCCGCGCAGACGAGTGGAAGACTTAGGGTGACAGCTGTATGGACCTTTCAGTCGCTAAGATATTAAATTATCATATTTTCTCAATATGTTGATCGCTGTCGCTTTGCTTCTACGAATTGATGTATTCATCCAATTGAATCCTATTGGTAAATATCAATGGTCAAAAGTGTGGCAAAATGATAATTTTCGCCCGTTTAAAAAGAAAATTTTAACTATTTAAATTGCGAGAATAATGACAGAAATATGCAAAATGGTCGACCGTACCTACGTGTGTATTTGGTCGTCTTGGTGATGCACTTCTGACTCACCAGGGGTTCTACTGGGACGAAAAATTGCGCTGAAGGTACGATCTGATTGGTCTACACCCTGGTTTCAGCACCAATCATTAGATGCCGACGTAGATTTATCGGTTCAGTACTGTTTACAGTCAGTCTAAACCCGGCACAAGTGTTTGCATGTTGCTTGTATTGATCTTAAATTTGAAGCGTGAGATTCACAACAATTATTTGATGCCACTCTCATATAATATACCAGGCAGCTCAATGATGAGGAAATAAGTCTGTGAAGAAAAGAGGTTAATTGGAAAGAAAAGCTCATTGTGCTTCATCAACTGGAAAATACACATCATAGATTTATTGTCAGAAAAAAGGTGAGAGTCCCATTTGTTTTATTAAAAGTGATTTAGTTCAATAAATGTCGTCACCGCAACATAATATTGACAATTATTTTCATAGTTAACATAACGCTAATGTGTTTGCCGTTGTAGAATAAAAAAGGAATGCATGCAGATCAAGTAATTGGAATCACACACTATTGGTACATTTAAAACTATCTAAAACAAATAAAACAGGTCCACATTTGACTGACATATAACAATAAACTGACGACTGTTAGTAAAACACATTATCTAAATTGGTATTTTATTCCATACACAATCCTCATTTTATCTCGAAAGGAAAACGAATTGACTCAAAACTACTCTGCTGTATAATTTAAGAAAATAAACCTAACACGTATACTGATATTTTTGGTATTAGAAGACGTATTATTGTAAGATTACGTTTGCAAAATCCATTTTACATTTACATTATTACACGAACAGTAGAATTTCACACTTTACTATTCATCAGCCACCGTGAATAACAAAGGAAAGCCAAGAAAACGATTTTCTTCGCATTATTTGATGTGCACGTGTTGTTGTGAATGGGCTCATATTTTGATGATGATAAATGCTAATCATTTTCAGTTTACAAACAGACTATTTACCAAACTTTCACCATACTATGTTTTCCCGTTGACAGGCTCTAGTCATCATGTGGTGGTGTGGTGTGTGGAGCTTCTGGTTGATGGTAACGGTCATAATCACCACCTCAACCAGTACTAGTCCAACCTGTAAGCGTATGATGAGAGATGGGGTAGCTCTGACTAATGTGACAGGGGACAGTGAGGTACTGGGGCAGATGGAAGTCTCCTCTAGATCTCTTGACATCTGTGTACAGGAGTGCTGTGACCTGTCTGTAAAAGGTAGGGACTAGAAAACCTTAGTTTACAACATTGCTTACAACATTGTTTTTTACATTGTTTACATCAGTGTTAGCAATAGTGCCTACCCAACAAACACGAGGCGTTGGTTCAATGTTGGGCTGACGTTGGACCAGCGTCTTAGACGATGGGCCAACGTCAGCTCAACATTGGGCCAAAGCCTTGTGTTTGCTGGGTATATATTGAGCTTAACCGCGGTAAGAGCGCGCAAAGTTAAAGATATATATACAGCTAATCACATAATTTAACTAAACGGAAATCTAGCAATTTTCACAAATTCTGCAAACATTTTTTTGAATGTATATGTGACGATAGGCCCGGAAAATCTTTCTATTTTATTTTACTTAAAATTATAAAAAATCTAGTTTTTATTTGATTTTGGAAACGGGTGTGTATGCAAATCATAACAAAATCTGTGATTTATAAAGTAGGAACGAGTCTGCTAAATGTTAATAATAACCCGGCTAAGAAGCGGTGACACCATGCTGTTTTAATGCTGTGCCTAATTCTGCTTTGCTTGCCTAACATTACACCAGCACTGTCGACTGGGGAGGGCGTGCGGTCTCCACGTTGGTTCAGGCCGCGCACCCCATCCACCGATCTCTAACTCCCCGCCTGGGCGGCGATTAACAATAAAACATCTTGGAATTCTCTTTCTCTGGTTTATTATCACAATCTTCACTTATAGGTTCATCAGTCATTGTACACACAATCTTGTCCATTGTCATTGTACACACAATCGCGGATCGCGAGGCGACACGTTTGGAAGCTTTGCTGGCCGAGTTGTAATTGCGGGAAAAGGCGGCAAGAACGCCTAGCGACGAGGCCCGGCGGGAGACAGCAACTCGTCGATTCCCACTCCCGCCTATTCTCGCCGGCCGAAAGGAAGCCGGTCGCTGAGCCCCACAGATCTATTGCTTTGCTGGGGAACTATATGTGACCTCTCAAAATTGCGAATGTTTTTATAACGATTCACTCTGTCATCGTTAAGTTTTAGTCAAGATTGTGAGCATATTGGACCAATTTGTTGTAGCTACTTAGCTTCTAAAATTGTCGACTAGGGGGTTAGGGTCTGGTTATGGTGGTGTTTTGAAAGCCTCGCATTGTTTCTAATTAGTTGATGACTTTATTACCAGGATTATAGCCAGGGTACGATTTCTAGTAAAGTATCTTATGGGGGATTAAGGGGCTATGTATAGGTAAATAGTCTTGCATATAGATGCATTCGTGACTAAAAGTATACATTCATTTGACATGCTATTATTATATATTATACAGATGGCTGCAATGCTGTATCTTTCCTGCAATACAAGGGCACTTACTATTGTCTTCTGGCGCGATGTGATCATTATTCTGACTGCCTGTGGGGCCAATATGATGCCACGGCAGTAGGTGTAATCATACAAGCAGAAGAGGAAACCCGAGCGGAAAACACAACAACCCCAAGAGATGAAGCAGAACAGGTGGACGGTATCAATCTATCTGAGAGCAGTTCAAGGGAAGCGCTCAATTCTTTGCACTTATCGGTGAATGTCACTACAGAAAATGATGAGATATTAGCAAATGGGACAACAAATGATACATCTACCCCTGGTCTGTTTGAGTTTGTCGACGAAATAACCATCTCCGAGAATACCAACACCACAGAAAAATCTACAACGGACAAGAACGTCTGGTTAAGTGATGGCTGGACCACCAATAATTCATTTGATATGGACTCTGAAGAGCTAGATGATTCAGAATCCACAAAGAAAAGTGTATCTGAGGAGATTGATAGAACTGTTACATATAAATTTGGAATTCAAGGGGAAAAGGAAATAAATATGCAAACTACTGTAGACGACCTTACTACAGAAATAACGATAAAACCACCCGCGGCATCAGAAGATAAAGCTTTAGACAATTTGTTCGATGATTTTTTCTGGGATTTATTTGGTAAAGATGGTGGGGATAAACCCGCCGCCACAGAGGCAGTCATTAAAGTGACGACTGAGGCGATGACTACAAAGTCTATCGAGACGCCACCATCGACAACTGTGGTGGAGGAGGCAAAGTCCACCGAGACGCAGCCATCGACCACAGTGGTGGAAGAGGCAATAGATAACTTCTTCAATGTGGAATATGAAAGCATTGAAGAGACAGAGTCTTCAACAGAGACCTTTTACAATGACTATGGAAAGCCGTCTGATACGTACAGTAACGAGAGCATGGACACTGACGATGAAGATGATCTGGGCGCCTCACTGATGGCAGTCAGTGCATTCGCGTTTATCTTCCTTGTGCTGGGGATACTTATTTTTATATTTCGCAGAATTGGTCCTGTTCGTCAGAGAGCTCAATATCGAGCTCTAAGAGAAGGCTTTGCTCCGCTGACTGCACCATATCATGACGAGTAAGTAGTATGTTATAATCAGATAATGAGGGCGTCCTTTATCTAAGTTTTCCAAAAGATGTTAAGCCAAACAAATTATTCCTTATTTCCTAAAATAATATAAGAAGGTGATAGCCAAAGAATCGAATCTTTGCTTTTTGGGTTTGCTCGAAATAGGTTGTGAATTATTGCTCAATATTGATCGATTTGTAATGTTTTCTACAAATAAAAAATTACCTGTCACCATCCGAAGCTGATGTTGTATAAACGACATTATCCTTAGCACAATTTACAAAATAATTATGCCGATTTGAAAATCCATAATTTAAAACCCACAATAAGCAATAATGCGTAGTTTACTGGATCTAATATATTTATTTTATTTTCAGATTTGAAGAAATGTGATCAAAACATGATCAAAATAGCCATTCATAGCAACTGAAGTTCAAAACATATACAACACTTCTCACAAGATGAAGAAATCATTATAATTGCATTGATTTATAATTGCATTTATAATTCATCACTCTACGGAAGCTTTGAAACGACATGAAATATTTTTTTATCACGTTATAACGACTTATAAATCGTTAAATCGATTTATATTAAGTCGTTATAACGACGTATAAGGCGTTAAATCGACTTAGTATAAGTCATTGCAGCGACTTATTATTCGTTAAAGGGACATGCCGAGGTTTAAATTTATTTAAAAAATCGGTGATTTTATTTTAGCTTAATAATATGACCATATGATGTAAACATGTCCATAGACTAGAACTGCAAAAGTTTTTAATTTTTTGTGCTGCGTGCGCACTCACCAGTTAGGGGGCAACCATTCAATATCCAGGGGGGGGGGGCAGGGATATTTTCGAAATAAATAATTAAAGGCAGGGAGAAGGTGAAAAAAATAATTTGATGTCGATCCCATTTGAAATAAATAATTTATGGCATATCGGGCAAGCCCACATGTTTTGGCGAACTAAACTATTTTCTAGCCGATGAAATTTTGAAGATTCTGGAGATATTCAGTTTCTCACATTGCAAAATATTAGGCTAATATCATATTATATAGCCTTAATAAATAATACATTGGCAATTTTTGAAAGTCGTTCCAGAAGTGGTTGAAATAAATAATTTGTCAACCATACAGCTGGAAAAAAATAACCATGAGCTGGATCATATTGAAAAAAATATTTTGATCCATCCCAATATCCCTGCCCCCCCCCCCCCTGGATATTAAATGGTAGCCCCCTTAGGCTAGATATACAGACGAAATCCCGTATTTCTTATTTTTTACATGTTTGTCAATAATTAGAAAACAGGAATTTCGTCTCTATATCTAGCCTAACTGGTGAATGCGCAGCACAAAAAATTTAAAAACGTTTACAGTTCTAGTCTATTGAAATGTTTACATCATATGATCATATTATTAAGCTACAAGAAAATCACCGATTTTTTGATGATTTTGGACCTGGACATGTCCCTTTATATCGACTTAGAATAAGAAAAGTCGTTAAATCGACTTAGTAAGGCGTTAAATCGACTTAGCATAAGTCGTTATAGCGACTTATAAGTCATTAAATCGACTTAGTATAAGTCGTTAAATTGACTTAGTATAAGTCGTTATAACGACTTATAAATCGTTAAATCGACATAGTAAGTCGTTAAATGGACTTAGTATAAGTCCTTATATCGACTCAGAAGTCGGTAAATCGTTAAATGCTAAGTCGCTATAACGACTTATAAGTCGTCATAACGACTTATAGTGAGTCGATTTAACGTCTTATAAGTCGTTATAACGACTTATAGATTACTAAGTCGATTTATCGACTTATAAGTCGTTATAACGACTTATACTAAGTTGATTTAGCTAATTGTAAGTCGTTATAACGAGATAAAAAATATTGTTGTCATGTCGTCTCAACGCTTCCGTATTACTCCTATGTGATTGTATGAATTTATATTTTAAAGCTATGAGAAGAGACAGATTGTTTATATCGTTGCTTATGCCAAAGGAAAGCCAGCAATTATTGTATATTGAAAGCTGGAAATTTAGCGTTTGAAAGCAGGCTCAACCTACTTTTAAACGCTAACTTTTGTGTAGTGCATAGTGTTCCAAGTGATGTTGTGGCGCACAGACGCCTATGTTGTCTTCTGTTGTAATGGCCGCTCCACCCCCGACATACTGTATTTTATCATTTGCACATATCTGATTGCTAAGTAAAGAAGTACAATGTATGACGTCTTTTTCGTTTTCTTTTTAATAAATATTATTGTGTGAAAAGAGTTGGTTCTTTCTTCGTGAAACAAGCGGTGTTTTTTAATGCGCACACCTGATATTAAGCACGTGACCTATATTTTAAATACATCCACTCGCTGGAGGACCTATGTGTGTATTGTAGCTGTACAATTAAAGTGATCTCACCTGCCCTATACTTTACACCCGCCTGGTGACCATCCACTGCCACCACCTGGTGTCTAATTATGAACAACATCACACTATTAAACGCGTAAAATAATGCAATGTAATCTAATGAGTTAAATTCGAAATGATTCTGAACGTATTATTAAGATTGTACAAAGTATTTTATTTTATTTCATATATAACCTATAACATTAGTACAGGATTGTACTATGCACAGTATTTATAAATTAGCCACCACCCCAGCCCTTAATACCCAAGCTCTCGTTACCATTTAGTTCCACTCCCTAGATACGGTACAGTATATACAATTACAGTCCTGCACGTTTGACAAATGTCAGTTTATTTTTCTCTAAATAGAAAAAACAGTTCGAATACCAACTTTGCAGAAGTTGTTCAACCACGGGGGGGGGGGGGGTTGTCGATGGGGGTCACGCGACACTATTTAAACTCCAATCTATCATACAAAACACATAGTTATTTGGGGAATGGGCATTGCAATTAGTCTAATAATATAATATCTAATTGCACACACTTCAAATTATAATCACATGGAGATGGTTACCCATTAAGATATGATCCCGCGAGGGCCAAAATGTATCGCGATGTACTGACGATAAAAGGACGTGTTTTACTCGCGATTGTGAGCGACACTAAACGTTGGTCTCAGGAGAAAATACAACACAAGATGTTTTGACGAACTCTCGGCTGATATTTGGGGGAAATTCAACCGATGAACAGCTGCTGGGCGTTACTTGAGCCCTGCTAGTCAAACCTATATATGAGTGGTGATTATCAGCGTTTTAAAAGCTCGATTGTGATAAAAAGAGTGATAACGTGTATTTAGTCTTGCAATGCTTTTATTTTCAGCCTCACTAGGGTCATTTGATCCCGAGACGGAACTTACAAACTATTTTTATAATAACCTTTCAATTTGTATATTAGCCCTTAAATCGCTAAGCGCGACTATATTTTTAATCCGTTTCATTAGACTTTTAATCGCAGTTATTGGGAACTAAATGTGTGTTAAGACATCAAGATGTTCAAATGTTTAGTCTCAAATTAAGCAAATATATATGAGTATGTTTCACCCAGTTGAAGGTGTGGCTCGCGGTAGCTAGATACAACTTCAAGTGGGTGAAAATTTAAATGACTAAATTAAGGATTAAATTAAGGACTAAAATCTACTTTGTATTAATAATAATGATAACAATAATCTCTCTTTTTTTTTTTTATTACAATCAACATTATTTTTACCATGACTTTCAGGCCAGATTTTCTTATATGAACCTTATTCAAAGCACACCGCTTTAATCAAAACATCTGCTATCATCGCAATGGTTTCTCCATCAGTCAGCGATACCCCCGGGGCGATACCGCGCCAATGCCTTTCTATAGTTTTACATCACCAATGTGTAGGCTACACGAGCATGGTAGAAGTATCGCCAATATAGTCGAGGAGCTTATTAAAGGGACTAGCCCAGGTCTAAAATCATAAAAAAATCGGTGATTTTCTTTTGGCTTCTTAATATGACCATATGATGTAAACATGTCCATAGACTAGAACTGCAAAAGTTTTTTAATTTTTGTGCTGCGCATTTACCAGTTAGGCTAGATATAGAGACGAAATTCCCGGATTTCCTATTTTTGACATGGTTGTCAATGATTAGAAATCAGGAAGTTCGTCTCTATATCTAGCCTAACTGGTGAATGCGCAGTACAAAAATTGATACCTTTTGCAGTTCTAGTCTATGGACCTCTTTACATCATATGGTCATATTAAGAAGCCAAAATAAAATCACCGATTTTTTGATGATTTTAGACCTGGGCTAGTCCCTTTAAGTCCCGTGGGAATTTTTGTATGATGCTAAGCCACCCACCCAGAAGTCTCAAGGGCATCCCAACTAGCAATAAAAACATGTTGGCAGTCTGAAATATGTGGGGGGGGGGGGATGGGGGGTATATAAGGAAACTATAACATTTTACATGGCTGACTTTTGCAATGAGCATTAGAAAAATATCTAGATAATATTTTTACACATTTTTGCAACAGTAATGCTATCATAATATGATACAAAACATAAAATACCACCATTGTAGTGGTTATTACCTTGGTAATTTATGAACACTTGTGATAAATGAAATATTGTGTGGGACAAAATGTTGGAGCATATATTGTCTGGGAGCCAAGTTTCAAAAGACTGCTAGTTTTTTTAGTTTGTTTGAGACAAAAAGCGGTAGAGGTATATATGTGTCAGAGAAATATCTCCAGAACATTGTTAGGGTGGGTGTAGAAGTTTCCAGAGGCAGCAAAGTACTTGAAATGAGGGATGTTAAAATGTACCCTTCAGCCCCAAAGACTGTACACTTTTAACCCCAGTTATTAAAAAATCCAAACCACAATTAAATTTTTTTTAAATCACTGTCGATCCTACTCTTATTTTATAAAAAATAGGATTAGAAATTATTAGAGAACTTTTGATTTTTTTTCGAGCGCTTTAGAGCGCTGAAAGTCAATATTTGAAAAAAGCTTCTACAATTCGTAGAAAGTAATTTTGCCATTTCCTGTACATTTGTATGACTATGATAATGCTAATGTCTGTTGACTTCATTTGTTACGTACATCGGTCTTCTGGTACCACTATATCAAATTAGAATAATCTGACATTGTTGTATGAATGAATTATGAGGTCAAAAGAGTGGATGGGGTAATCTCACTGGCTACATTTTTTCGACCACTTGTCATAACATAATCCTCATTGTTATAGTTATAAACAATTTTAATACCACTCTGGCCACATTTGTTCTTAGAATATATTCAGGATGAAACATAAGTGAAGTTTAGATATTTTTCGTTAAGCGTAAACCCACTCTTAGAGCGCTAAAAGTCAATATTAAAAAAAAAACTTAACACAGTTAGTAGTATGTAACGTTTCCGTTTCCTGTACATATGTATGATTATGAGCATTCTAATGTCTGCTAACATCAGATGATACATCTGGTACCACTATATCAAATTATAAAAAACTACATCGTTTCATGAAGAATTTATGAGGTCAAAAGTCCGGATGAGTTAATCTCACTGGTTACATTTTTTCGGCCCCTTGTAGTAGCAAAATCCCATTTTTATAGTTATAAACAGCTTTAATATTAATGTTGTCACATTTTGTCATTTAATACATTCAGGGCAAAACATATCTGAAGTTATAATATTTTTGACGATATAAATCTAACCCTAGAGGTCATCAGCTGTTGGGGTAGGCCTATTACAATATTTTCACTGTTCTTCATAGCTGAAATATTGCTAACAATGCATACAATGTGTAAAAAGTATATCAGCATGTGGACCCACACAATCCACAAGATATTACTGACAAAGACAAATTTGTATGCCACCTGGTGGTGAATAATGTCTTTAAAACACGTTCGCCCAGTGCTCAAGCTGTGTTAATTTTTTTGAAATATTGAATTTCAGCGCTTTAAGGGTGTGTTTAAAAGAAATCAAAACTTCACATATGTTTCGTCTTGAATGTCTTCAATGACAAAATGTTGGAAGTGTGGTGTAAAAACTGTTTATAAGTATAGCAATTAGGATTATGTTATTACATAGGGTCGAAAAAATGTTCCTTGTGAGAGTACCCCAACCGTTCTTTTGACCTCATAAGTCCTTCGTGCAACAAACTATGCTTTTTCTAACCTGATATGATGGAACCGTATAACCGATATATATACCAAATGAAGTCAACAGACATTAGCATGATCATAATACACATGTAGAGCAAACGGCAAAGTTACATTCCACAGACTTTGTGATTTTTGTTTCGTCCTGAATATATTCAATGACAAAATGTGGCATTACTGTTGCAAAAATGTGTAAAAAATATCCTCTGAATATTTTTTGATGCTATATCCCGAAGTCAGTCAAGTAAAATGTTACAATTTTCTTATATACCTCACCACGCCCCCGCCCCCCCCCCCCCCACATATTTCAGACTGCCAACATGTTGTTTTGGGATGTCCTTGAGACATTTGGATGGGCGGCTTAGCATCATACAAAAATTCGCACGAAACATTTTTGTGGATATGGTCCCTGACTAATATCTCGGCGATGAGCACAAGATTCTGATATGACGCAACATGGTTTATCTCATCCAATGTTCACCGAATGTCGTGACCTGTTCGACGATCGCTTATATTTCTTGGCAACAAAACATTGAGAGAATGCATTCAAATGTCTCGATGCATTGGTGACACACGGCGATCATTCGCTGAACAATTGGCACATGCATCGTGGCGATGTCCTAGCGATGTTATGTGGGGATAAGCATCAGTTTCGTTCGGCAGGGTTCGGCATCTGACGATAAGCCGCCCCCTGGCGAGCGCCGCCGACGCTAAGCCACGTGACCAAGTACGCTCCACTCTTCCACCACTTGCGATCCAGCCAGCGGGGCAGGCAGACGTGTCTGTCTTGACCCGCAGAGCAAGCCACGAGGCCGAAGCCACCGCGTTCCACATTCCATCACTATCCATCTGAGCCAGTGCACGGCGTTATGAATCAATATCAATAAAGCATCAAGAACATCATTATGGAGTCAATGTCAAGTTATTTGTGTACCGTCGCCCAGACGGGAATTGAAATAAGATATATAGTCTCTTAGACTTAAGTTACTTGTCTTATTAGTTATGTCCAAATTCCAACACCAACAAAGCATATAGGCGTACGTGGGACAAAAATTAGTATTAAGATATATAGGAGAAAATGGGCGCTGGACCAAGGACGTTCTATACTTGGTTGGACCAACATTAAACTAAGTTTTGTGTATATAAGGGTCGTGTCTATGAGATAAACACTGGTTAATTCGTGTACATTGGGCATTAGATTTGATTGATTGAATGAATGAATGAATGAATGAATGAATGAATGAATGAATGAATGAATACATGAATGAATGAATGAATGAATAAATGCATAAATGAATGAATGAATTAATGAATGAATGAATGAATGAATAAATGAATGAATGAATGAATGAATGAATGAATGAATGAATGAATGAATGAATGAATGAATTGATGAATTAATGAATTAATGAACAAATGAATCAATCAATCAATCAATCAATCAATCAATCAATTAATCAATCAATCAATGGGACTTTAGGACACAGTCTAACATGGGCTGGGAAAACCTCCTGAAGATGCTGAGGTGAATCAGATGACATAGCCTCAAAATTCGAGCCCTATTGTTCACACATACTACATCTTAGCCACGGAGACTCCACTCAATACTAAATCCTTACGAGTGGGGAGAGAAGAAACATTTTGTGGACGAACCCGTAAAGGGCCTGTCACACCTTGGCGATCACCGTCAACGATCGCGTAACGCACGGAAAAATATTAAAAATTATTGAAAACGCTGGCGATTGATGGACTCTCATGATCCAGAACGATTGTCTAGCGTTCGTAAGCGCATGAGTAGCGTTAGAGTAACGTGATTAACGACTGAAGAACGCACATCACATAATTCGGGAATCTATCGTCAGCGACCACCAGCGACTGCCAGCGTGGGAGTAGCGGATGAGTAACGCAGGTATAACGCATTTGACGGTTGGGGAGCGACTGCCAACGTGTGCTAGACGTTCCACAACGCACAGTTACGATCACTTGAAAACCTTTAGTTTTTACTGCAGTATTTCATTGGTTTTAGTAGATTTCAAGAGGTAAATTTATTTTTTTAATATGTTAGCCATGCGAAAACATATTGAATTTTCCAACAAGGTTTGTCAGAGAGTTTAGAATTGTTCAGTATAGGTTATTTTGAATTGGCCATTTTCTCGTGTTAAAAGCCTATTTTGCATTGAAGTAGATTTTAAACATCTCATATTATTAATGATCAGCTGATCACAAACATTTATAAAACTTTTATAAAGATTGATACATTTGTAGATATGTTGTCTATCATTACCAATAATTTATAACTTTATTTTTATAGTTTTAAGTGAATCACCAGGAGGTGTAATACATCTATATGTATGTATGCCTATAATGATTTATAAGCAATATAGTACAGCGATCGAGTAACGCTCCCCTAGCGTCTCCTCTTACACGCTGGTGTGCGTTGACAGTTTTGAACCTGTTCAAAACTCTCAGCGATCATCAGCGCTCATCTGCGATCAACAACGATCGATAAACGCACACGGCGATAGCATAACGATGGTCCAGCGATAGTCAGCGTTCGCCAGCGTTCGGCTGATTTTCTCGTGCGTTACGCGATCATTAAGGCTGATCGCCAAGGTGTGACAGGCCCTTAAGCAGCCACATGCCATGCAATCGCTGTAACGTCAACACCAATAACATTACCCATTGTTTGTCGATAAGTAGTGTTTGATGATAAGTAGTATAGCATACAATGTCCATATATCATTGTGTAAGTCTATATCATCTTAATACTGGATTTTTACTAGGACTGATCCAGTGACTAATCCAACATGTAAGATAAATTATAAAAATAACCGCACCATACTAGATGTTAATGAAAAAAAAAACATTATGTAAAACGTTTCTCAGTATTTCAATGCGTAAGGAAATAACATTTTACCATGTATATAGAATAGCTATAACATACATTATGGGCCTGAAATACATTCATGACCATAACTACAAACATGTATGCTATTGTGAAAATATAAAATAATTATTAGGCCTACATTTTCAAGACAATCGCTGGTTATTTTGGAAGTCATTTTGACTGTTCGGGTCACCAAACAAGTTGTTTGTCGTCTAAAGCTACACAGACAATTAACATATTAGGTAGTATTCTATATCAGAAGAGCAGGAAGGTTCGTTAAGCCAATATTGGCCACATTGAATTGCATATTCCAATACTGGATTTCATAACCATTTGATCATCGCATTTTACTGACCGTTACTTACATAACTAATGTGTGTCGAATTTTAGTAACATGCAGTTGTTTTAGACATTAATCTTCTCCTACTTGGAGTTGTCGTTCGCGGTAGCGAGACACAACTTCAAGCATGTGAAAATTTAAATAATTATAAAAATAATAACATCTTTACATACACAGAATGAATCCAACTAGATGAAGCACAAGGCGCATATGCTTTTTCCGACAAAGTAACATATACACCAATACTAGTATTTTTTTCGGGAACACGAGTCCCTCTGCTTTGACACTGACATCAATCGGTAAGCGTCACCATATATGACTTGGTAGGGGGTGCAGACCCCAGTCCGAGGCCTCGCCATACCATGCCAAGATCGAACTGCCTGCAGCGGCACTGTAAACCACAATGGCGGACACCTGAGATTTGTTTTGGATCGGATTTTATTGTTACTGATTTTTCAGTGATACGTGAACAGATCTTCTTGGTAGTCTCCGAGTGGATCGGATTTTACTGTTACTGATATTTCAGTGATACATAAACAAATCTTCTTGGTAGTGTCCGCGTGGCGGCTGCAACATGAACTCATCGTAAGTGAATTGTATTAATAATACAATACAAACAATAGACAATACATTAAAAACTTTATAATTGTAATCGAAAATATAATTAAAAAATGAAAAAGGTCATAACACAGGCGTAATAATATATCCAAATGTGACGTAGCAAAAAAAATGATTTTTGTAGAATACAAATAACATCAGTGGTTAATATTATTGTTAATCAGTGATTATCAGACTGTCCAGTTAATCTCTAATAACAAGATCATCTTGAGTGACAGATTGTGACAGGCACATCACAGTGTCAATACGCAGAGTAACTATAGGGAGGTAGGCGGGAAGAACTGATGAAAAAGTCCAAAATCCAGTTGTATCGTTGTCGTTGCCTGCTGCATATAATGTGTATGAATACTGTAAGTACGTTACCTTTGCACTGTGTACATGAGGCGTTTTCCCGATGCTGATTTAAGGTTGGGCCTGCGTCGCAGACGCTAGCCCAACCTTAAATCAGTATCGGTCTTTGCTGAATAGGTGAGATACTAAGAGTAGAGATTAGCTGGTCATTCTGATAATCCCAGTCACTGATTCATCATAGCCTTCACTACATGTGTAAGGTTACCGCAGGCAATCCAGCGTAACATATTTGTATTTATTACTCTCTGTCTCTAGTATCTAGTCAAAACACACCATGGGAAATAAGGTCCCTGGAAAAGTGACACCCCCGGTGGACAAATTACCAGAGAATTTCACAGCCATTGTCACCGGAGGATATGCAGGTAAGTACAGCAGGATTGCTCTGCTTCATGTACTGTGTGATGACAGTTCGGTATCAGTTACATAGTTTTTAGTGGTAATAATTAAATGATGAGAACATCGATATATTTTTGTTCGATAACTTTATACAGGTACTTTGTAGAGGAATCCTAGTTTTTTAGGTCATTATTAGTAACTTTAATGACGGTTTAATGCGTGCATTCATGTTTAAAAAATAATATAATATTGACTGGATTTTATCAAAGGTGTAAGTATAAAGCAACAGCCTCCAACTGCAAAATATAACTCATAAGCTTTGTGTCGTTTTCTTTAATCTGAAGCTGGTAATTTCTCAAATTTAAGCTTAAAATGAAAGAAAAATATTTACGAGCCATGCAACACTTCAATATAGTATAGCAGCTTAGTGTTTCAGATAAGAGGGATCAAATGAAATTGTTTCATGTTCAGTAAACGCTAAAAACTGTATTTCCCTGCTATGGTGATAAAAAATAAAATGACAAGTCGAAAATATATCAGTATGCCGTATATATATCACTGTACTATGTCATCGTCAGTGCAGAATATGATATGGTCCTTTTATATTGGTTGCTATGTTTAATCTAATACGCGTATAAACGACTAAAATATATGCCGCTATGGGGTTGAGTGTGCTTTGAGTGTGGTTGGTACCTATTTTTTTAGTTATTTAAATTGCTTAAACATTGTCAGCAGTTTGATATACAAAATTGTCTCCATTTGTGACGCTAAATTTATAATACATTAACGCAAGGCCTGGTATATGTCCATCAGACCCATCTCTCTCTGGATGCTCCCCCCCCCCTCCCCCCTCCCGCAATGGCGATGTTCAAAAGAGTGCGAGTCGGGGAAGTTTTACTGTAGATAAAAATGTTATCTCATATACTCTAGCTACAAATGAAGCGCATCCCATGAACGCTGAAATGACATCTGGTTACATGTATGACCCCCAGCTGACATTATGAACGACATACATAACCAATTTACTTATTATTCGCGATAATTTGATAAATTCGTACAATCATATCAAGGAATCTATCAATATTGCAATTTTTCACAACTCGAGCTTACCTAAAATACACCCTACATAACCCGACATATATCTGAAAAACCCCAGAGAAACAGTGAAACCAAATCATCAATGATTTTCAATCAAAATTCGCCAATTTTTCACAAATTAAATTTATACTAGAGTGATTCTATTACTGACAAATTAACATATTAATAAAGTGATCTCCCATGATGCGTAACAACGGTTTAACTAAACGGTCTAATCAATTATTTATTCCGATGTCGTATCAAAATAGATCATTTTTGTATTTCTGGAAGTCTAGAGTACGAGAATTAAGTTGTATTTTGTGAATGAATACATCTATGGTTAGCGTTTGCATTTCATAGTATTTTCGTGTAGAACATCGTGGAAGCCTTCGGAGCTACCAGTATCTATTATATTAGGCTACAAGAACGGAACATGTATGTAGAACTGTATGTATGTAATCCATGGATATGCAGGCCAAATTGCCATTGATGGATCAACTTCATATTTTGCACAATCATATGCCTTGGCCCTGAGGGTGGCCAATGGGCATTCAAATTTTAATTACCTAATTGATTCCCACTAATTATATATTAATTCCCCCTGATCAGATATTAATTCGCCAGGTGCGCTACAACTTTATTGGGGTATCAATGGTACCCCGGGGTATCAATGGTACCCCGGGGTGTCAATGGTACCCGGGGTATCAATGGTACCCCAGGGTATCAATGGTACCCCGGGGTATCAATGGTACCCCGGGGTATCAATTGTACCCAGAGGTATCAATTGATACCCCGGGGTATCAATGGTACCCCGGAGTATCAATGGTACCCTGGGTTTCAATGGTACCCTGAGGTATCAATGGTACCTCGGGGTATCAATGGTACCCCGGGGTATCAATGTACCTATGCATGATATACATTTATCTTCAGGTGATCACTTCACTATCTTATGCGAGGTATGCTAATATTCATACGATAAGTATATCTAATCAATATGTCATTAATATATCATCAACTAGCCCTATGTACGCCTACCGTGGGACAAGTGCTACGCGAGTTATTATAATAATAATTATTATTATTTTGTTAAATGATTTAAATACCTTACCTAAAGTTACTCGATGCGTATTTTATTTTTCATAGCAACCACAAATGCTACACTTTGTCACATGTAACATTGGACCCTCTTCAATAAAATTTACATTCTATTATCTATATAGCCAGGCTCGCTAGTTGACGTTTTGGATAGATTTGTAGTTTTACAACCATTGTTGTGTGGTATAATATAATCACCCGAGTTCTGCGGGTTAAACTCGAGGCCACCGTCTGCGACGCCGGCCCAACATTAAACCAACTAATGATTCTGAGGCAGCGAGCCTACAATATCCTTGTCCATTTCTCATAAAATGTATAGAAGCTTTTCAGTGTAATGAATCAAAGTTGAAAATCCATGGTAAATCAAATCATATTGAATGTGGATACGAGACGTGCACACCGATATAGGCCTATAATAGTCAAGCGTTTCAGAGTAGTTAATACACCCACAGTGATTCATGTTTTAAATGTGTCTAGTTCTGCGGTATATGTGTATGTACAGATGTGTTAGTTAGTTCAGAATGATGGTGCCTATCTCTTGGAGAATTTGTGGACATGAAAATGAAATAAAGTCACAAAACGCCCTCCTATTGTACAGTATTGAATGTTTCAAATTGGTAGTGCTACTGGATGGCTATACCGCTACATGTATGCTAGCTTATGATATCGGTTTGTTGGCTTCTTAACCTTACTAATCAACTGAAACAAATGTCAGATCCTGCAACATGTCGTCAACGGGTAATATCAGTGTTAGGATAACAATTGCCAGTGGTTATCAGTAGATAACACGTCCATGATGATAATACTTACCCTCCGGTATCTTTACACTTTACAATTACAAGGCAGGTTTGATTATTTTGAATCACGATGAAAATGAGGACGACAAATCTACGATCCACACCAAACTCAGTCTTTCAGCCTCTTCTCAAAGTATCACAGTTTTTGTGTCGTTTTCAAGGTGTTTAATATCGCATTTTATATACGGCAGATCATTAGATTCATAATAAAAATGTTATCTTTGTTCTCTCTTAACCCTTTAACCGCCGGTGTCGCATATATTCTGGTTTTCACTTTTTTATTAGCACATTAAGTACCACCTTTCAAACAAGTTAAAGTTAAAATGTGACATCAATCAGCAATATTTGAAAACAGTTGACCTCCATTTTGTCAAATCTGAATAATTTTCACTCACTTGAAATTGTGGATCGCGTGAGCGAGACACAACTTCAAGTGGGTGAAAATTCAGATTGAATAATTTGGTGGGTAAAGGGTTAAGCAAACCTCGTATTTTCGTCTATATGAAGTTAAGCTCACAACAATTACGTAACGCTTTTTTGTGAGATTTCCGAACCCCCCCCCATCCCCCTTAGTATCACTTTTTAACGTTGTGTTGACTACGGTTCGTAACGCATCGCTTTACGAAGACGTTGGGTCGACGTTGTAAAAATGTTATAAAAATGTTTTGTGTTTGCTGGGACATAACATCACCTATGATATTAACAATAAAAATAAATTAAAATATTGTAGCCACTTGACAAAGTGGCAGATATTACCTCATCAATACCAAGGTGACTTACGTATAAGTAAAACATGTTTATGAAGACATGTTTCGTTGTCCGCCCCATGTCAAAAACGGCTAATAACTCAATATAATATCATTACATGTTTCACTTTTGGAATTGAGTCGCATGATTGCGTTAATTAATAACTACACCGGTGTATAATCTTCCCGGTAATAAATCCTCTTGGCGTTTTGACACATTCTAGGTCAACAATGGAAAAATCTACAATAACTTACCGCTGGTTATAATACTTCACTGATCCTCTTTTCCACTCTGGTGTGATCGATTGTACAGTGTATGCACCCCTTCGGAACCACACCCGTTAATATATGATTATCCCCTTGAAACACAGCACGATTAAAAAAGGCTATGCACATTGTAAAACAGGTGTTTAGAAATTTAATATAATGTCAACCATACTGTGATATCTTTACCCATTTGAAGGTGGACTTGTTAACCCTTTCGGTACGAGCGTCGCATTTTAATCGCATTCAAGCTGTCACTGCTGGCCAATTTGACAGCTTCGAATAAATTTTAAAATGTCCCAGTGTCAGTGAAAATACCATCAGTTATTTTTTAACACTATCAAATATCACTACACCTTATCTAATGCATCAAATTATATCATCCATAATTTTAGTCACTTTTATGTCTCACTGCCAGGAACCACAGCTTCCAGCCAGAAAAAAATGTTGAAGTTTGGAAAAAAAAGGGTCAATCTTGCTAGCTAAAAATCATCCTTAAAAACAGTTATTTAAAATACCCATGAAAATGTCTAAAAGTAACTTCAGGCGATGTTGGCGGTTGAATGGTTAAGGAACATTCTAATGTTTATTTCTTTTTGGTAATGAGACATGGACATATCACCCGATGCTAGTTTAATGCTGGCAGCATTAAACCCGCGTCGGGTCAATCCTTGTCGCTCAAAGAGTCAAACATTTATATAATATACGTATAACAGCTATTTTACCTCAAATTTGAGTGAATTATTTCAGCAAATTTATTTTGGGATTTTCTCCTGTGTCTTGATCCGCTTTTCCCAGCAAACATCAGACGTTTACCCAATGTTTTTTTCAATGTTGGTCCAGTGTCGCAGACGTGCATGGTTCAGCATTGAAAACGCCATTTGGTCAATGTTTCGTGTTAATTTGTTCCAAATTCGGTCGTGGGAACCGGCCCCGGTCTTACTCCATTCAAAACAATACGAAAAAAAATCATAAATTACGTGGTATGTCTTCAGATCAGACCAGACTGTCATCTTCGTGCATAACAAAATAATGACAATTTGAAGCATCCCGTTCTTCGCGGGTTTAATACGTAAAATAGCTTTCATCTTTTTAATATTAAACGAGCAAATGTTCACCATCTCCTTTTGTCTGCATGATTATCACAAACTAGAAAATTGTCAGGTGCAATGTTAAAATATTTGAGCATAATAATATTTTTACAATACAAATGAAATTCATCAGTTTGATTTTTGTTAAGGAACATTCTAATGTTTATTTCTTTTTGGTAATGAGACATGGACTTATCATCCGATGCTAGTTTAATGCTGGCCCAGCGTCGAAGACGCTGACCCAGCATTAAACCCGCGTCGGGTCAATCTTTGTCGCTCAAAGAGTCAACCATTTAAATAATATACGTAAAACAGCTATTTTACCTCAAATTTGAGTGAATTATTTCAGCAAATTTATTTTGGGATTTTCTCCTGTGTCTTGATCCGCTTTTCCCAGCAAACATCAGACGTTTACCCAATGTTTTTTTCAATGTTGGTCCAGTGTCGCAGACGTGCATGGTTCAGCATTGAAAACGCCATTTGGTCAATGTTTCGTGTTAATTTGCTCCAAATTCGGTCATGGGAACCGGCCCCGGTCTTACTCCATTCAAAACAATACGAAAAAAATCATAAATTACGTGGTATATCTTCAGATCAGACCAGACTGTCATCTTCGTGCATAACAAAATAATGACAATTTGAAGCATCCCGTTCTTCGCGGGTTTAATACGTAAAATAGCTTTCATCTTTTTAATATTAAACGAGCAAATGTTCACCATCTCCTTTTGTCTGCATGATTGTCACAAACTAGAAAATTGTCAGGTGCAATGTTAAAATATTTGAGCATAATAATATTTTTACAATACAAATGAAATTCATCAGTTTGATTTTTTCTGTGATGTATTTTATTAAAATAAAACTAAAATGGCCTGAAATAAATGAAAACAACTGTAGAACTGTATCATTTTATGTAATTGTTATGTCCATATAAAATACTTATCGGGTGGAAATATAATTTCTATTGAATTGACCTGCTAAAAATGTCCCAGCCCGGATAGTATATACTAGCTATGTTGTATTAACTATTATGAAGGGGCCACTGGATGAGCACTTACGCATTATTGATAAATTTATGCTCCAAATGTTTGCTTCACTTTATCAGAGGCCACGCCGTTCTTATCTGATGGAATTTTCCATTGCTTAAGAATGGAAAATAACCTTTGTAAATACTGGTAAATAATTGCATTTAGTTTGATGGAAATAATTAACGGCTCTAAAAAAATACTTACATCAGTAGATTCTGTGTAAGAACTAAACAATTAAATATTATAACATGGCAGCTTTATATTTGCAAATATATCATAAGGTTATATTTGGCGATTATTCTGTTAAATATATTACTTTTTTCAATAAATTTGAAATCTAGTATTTAAAAATGACTACAGTTCTGTCTCAGTAGCATACTGTCCTGTGGTCTGTAGTCTTAGTCACAATATCAGCTAACGTGAGACGTCAGCCCAATGCTGTCTGAATGTTAGCCCCCTATCGCCCACGAGGTACAACTCTGTTACAGCGTTGACAGGGATATCTTCTATAATGAATATAGCACGTACTCACACGTCATAATGATATACCATCATCTAATCAGGCTAATCTTGACTGATGACCTCAGTCAGAATATACTTGACAGATATATAGAGTCCTAATATACTTTTTCACGCCAAGATTTTTCTTATGAAGTTCCACTCGTGCCATAAATGAGGAGATGATTAATTCCAAATAGATGTGTTTATTTCAAACGTATATAAATATTAATTTGAAGATGCTATGAGGCTATAGATATATCGTATAAAAGGGGATTTTTTTTATTCCGAGAAGAGATGCTTGTTTCAAAGATGAGATGCCTGGGTTTTTTGGGGTGGGGTATTTTTCAAACTGCGGCACAGCATAATTGTAGTACCACAGTAAGATATTAGTGACTACAATAAGTTTATAACCTCCATTTTGATATTTGAAATATATTTGAAATATACATAGCTATTTGGAAATAAGCAAGCAATCCACATGTGATGAATTTGATCGTTTACCGTTAGGCCTACGCGAATATAAAGTAAAGATGGTGGTCAAAATCAGCGCATCTAAAAATGTATTCCACGGTTATAGCAGCATAGCGTAACATAGACATACTATAGGCAGAATATAGCAGACTATAGGCTAAACTGGGTAAGAGCAACGACATGGCAACAAAAGAATGTAAAACTCGCGTCGTATGCTCCGTGTTTGACGTCAAAAATAAAAAAGGCATAGGGTCAATTTGTTTGCACAAAAGGTAAATGTCCAAAAAAGGGAATATATTCATTAAATATCATTAAGGAAATAAATGAATTTTCTCAGCGTGGGGTTTAAAACACATTATGAAAGCTATGAAAACGTCAAAAGCATTGATTGGAATTTGTTTTAGGTTTAGGTTTTGAAGTGGCCAAGGTCTTGGCGATCCTGGGTGGTAGAGTCATCCTAGCGGGCGATGATGAGAACAGAGCCAGAGCGGTAAGTGTCCAGTTTGGGGATTCGTGATAGATTATCTAGAATATGTGCTCATTTATTCAAATCTGTTCCAAATGTGGCAACGAATTCAAACTATATGAACACAGATTTGAGATAATCGATATCTACAAATTTTAATGTTTTATGAGCTGATTTGGGAGAAAAATGTATGAAGTAGTGTGGTATGGTGATCATAATTACACTATATACATATTGTTTTTACATATTGTCTCAATAAACCAAGATTAACGTACATATCTTCAAAAGGCAAAGGAGAATGATCAGACTAACAAAACGATGTTCTTCATTTCTATGATGCTGGTAAAAATTCAAATTGGTAAAAATTCACCTGAAAATGTCTGCTGAAGCAATTTAGGAGGTGTTTTCTCTCGTGCTTGTGAAGTGCGCGACCGTACACATCTTTCGTATTCGGCGATGTAGAAGACCACATATTCATGTTTCACATGCTTGTACGAATACTTTGAAGATAAAAGTAATTATTCTTTTTTTTGTGTGCGTGTTTAGGAGTGATTGCATTTGTTCACTCTCAAAAAAGGATTGATAAAAAAACGCTATTTAATAAATGGCTTTGTTTAGAATCTAAAATAGCTGCATTGCATCTGTTTCTTTTCTTTTTTTACTTCTCTTTTTAGAATTATATTTTTTGAGGACGGTCTTTTTATGTTGACGTTGTTTATTTCTCGTATCAGGCTATTTTGCGGATGAAGGCTGATCAGATAGATCTACACATAGCGGAGACAGACGCCGCTGATGAGATGAATGAAGAAACCGCTTCCACCGTAGGATCAACATTATCAACTTCTCTGAAAGAACTAAAACTGGAATTTATGCATCTTAATTTGCGTTCTTTACAATCAGTAACAGATTTCACACAAACCTTTAGAAACAAAGGATACCCACTAAATCTGATTTTGTGCAATCAAGCTGTTATCCAAGTCCCACAAGGTAGGTCATTATTAGTTGAAATGTTTTCTATATAATAAACCTTTTGAGAACCTTAGTCGAAATAATTTAACATGTAGCATATTTAAAAAAAAGTCAAAAGAAAATTGATTTAGGGGCCTATTTCATCTTAGGTCTAATTCCGACGCTTACAGCTTTCTTTTTGTACATGTACTCGGTTTTTATTAAAGGCTCATTTATCTTCACATTTCATTCAGTGGAATTGTGAAAGTAAATCACATTCAAATCACCTGAGAATTAAGAAGGTTAACCCTTGATGTGCTAATCAGTTCTGTTGCCGTTTCTGGCCTTTTCGTTTGTCCTTTAAAAACAAAATGTATAAAACTAAACACTAAATTTGCAAGATTGACATATATGCCACTTAACACGATTTTAATTCTGTATGCGAAAACTACATGTAATCATGTATATTTGCATGTGATTTTACCAAACTAACCATCTTGTACACACATGTAGGCCTACATATATCTCTATGACAAATATTTATGTCAATAAAATATCTGTCTGTCTTTTTGTCTGTCTGTCCGTCCGTCTGTCTGTCTGTCTGACTGTCTGTGTGTCTGTGTGTCTGTCTGTATATTTTGATTCAAATTGTGCGGATATAAGTAATTTTACGCACTTGAAATAGTGGGTAGCGGAGACACAACTTCCAAGTGGTTAGAAGTTTAAATTCTATGACTTAGCGCTTTAAGGGTTAATACATATTGATACTCAGGTAAGTTACTTGTTGTCATCATTTCATATTGTATTAACGCAACGCATTATAAATTAATATGTGTATTTTTTCAGCATACACAGAGGACGGTTACGAAACGCATTTCCAGGTGAGTTTATAACAGCTTACATTTGATAATAGTAAGACGTATCGGCTACTGGCTTATATTACGTGTATCACCACATTATTTGACAATGCTATAATGTATGATCCAATTTACATTAGAAATATGAAACATAGTTTCAGTTAAGTTTACAAAATATTGTGAAAGCTTGGATTATGTATCGTTCTGACAGGGAGAAGAACGAATCCGTGGACAAACCGTCTTTTTAAAGCGACAAAGGGAAAAGGAAACTTTTGCTAGCTGCTATGTCTGTTTGTTGTTCTAAAAGAAGAAAATTAGCTAGTTTTAATTAATCCTTTTTGTTTAGGTGAATCATCTTTCTCATATGCTCCTGACGATACTATTGACTCCAGAATTAAAACAGACAGGCGAGCTGTCCACAATAGACAGTCGAGTTATAATCGTCACATCAGCGTCACATGCTAACGGCGTAATCGACGTGAAAACGGTACAAGGCAAAGGACAATACAACAAGGCTAAACAGTACTGTAACTCTAGACTTTATCAGGTATGTACGAGACCATGCGTGTTTTAGTTACGCATCCACGTTTGCGGATACCATCCGTATGCGTAAAATATATCGTGAAATATACGGATGCCTTACGCACACGGAGACGACGATATAAGTAGTTATTTCTATCATAATGCCTTATTTCATGAGCTGCTGTAACATTGGATTTTAAAAGTGCGCAAAATTGCCAGTTACAGCATCTCCAACTATAGTAGCAGACACAAGACGTTGAATCAATGTTGGCTCAACCTTGCTCCACCTTCTACGACGCTGGATCAGCGTTAGGCCAACATTGAATCAACGTATTGTGTCTGCTGGGTACGCTATTGACCGGCTCTGTCACATAGATCACTATACTGCGAGACAAAATGGCGCTAGCGTGGCGCGCGCACAAAATGTTGTTTGTATGTATTGCCGTCAACGCTGCCGGGCTTGCCACTGAGTGAATTAGGCAGCCTGGCCATGGCGAGAAGGATTATAATAGTTATACTGGGGAGATAATGCGAAAGCTCACTTGTTTGCGCTGATTACGTGGTGATGCTAAAATGCTTGAACATTATTTGCTTCTTTCCCTCTATCATTGGTTTTGTGAAAGATAGGCCTATAAGAATAGCATTATTAACATGTGCATGATAAATGCAATTGATTTATTTGGTTAATCGGGCTCGGATAAATAGGCATACCCCACAGGGCACATCACGTTGTATAAATGTTTATAATTTACATCACTATGATTGATTTTACGTTGATGTAAATGGTTACCTTCGGAGGATTTCATAGCTATGAAAAGTAAATCAGTTGTTATCTTTGTTTAAAAGAGCATACTTCATGAAACTACAAATTACATACAATAAAATAGACGAAATGTCCACAACAAAACAAATGGGTACTTCGGGTTACGAAGTACGATTTTTGCAATGGTAGGTCAGCTTATAGTGGCACATCCCTCTAATTTAACAAAACTGTACACATGCCACCTGTTTCTAATATAGATTATGTGTGATTTTGTTTTGGTGTAGGTGATGTCAACCATCTGTCTGCAAAACAGATTTGAAAATGACAGTGTGTCTGTGTTTTCTATGAGAGGTGGCAGCGTTGAAAGCGACGTGAAGAAGAGAGTAGATGACCCTGATAACTGGGGGCTTATCTACAACACCAGCAAAAATCTAGGTACGTTAGATACAGTTGTTGTTGAAACAGCAAATACCAGTAAAGCATTATCGTATACAAATATAAAATGTTAACCCTTTCAGTGCGGGGACCGATTTTAGACGTCAGAATCTGACGTCTATAGACGTCAGATTCTGACGTCCAAAGTCGATCCCCGCACTGAAAGAGTGACCATTTATAATGGCGGTAGACCCATAACATATGTATTCAAATGAAGCGCAAGGAGCTTACTAAGCCATCTATAATGATTTCAGATAGAAAAATAGCCTTTGGTCTCTTGGTTCATAAAACAATATGTCAGCGTTTTAAGGGTTAATATCCATAGACATTAGCATACTAAATGCTCTCTGGAGAGCGCTCTCATCTCATTTCATTTAAACCCCATCAGCACACATATCTAATTTATGCATCAAAGGGCATGATTAATTTCAATTAATTTTAATTAAATTATCTTAATAACAATTGTATAACCAATCAAAACAAGACCGTTTTTTATTTTGATATGGCACATCACGTTTATTTGATGTGATAATTCGACAGGTTATTAGTATGTAGCAAATCACATTAAGCCAGTGCGGTTAAATGTTAGTTAAAAGTTAAAACCTTCATATTTGAAATCTTTTTCTTGTACATTCTGTTGAAAAAGAAAAGGAAAAACAATTGCATTCTCAGTTTTCCCTGCAAATCACCTCAGCTGGTTGTGAATGTAGGTAATGGACAAACTTTGTATTTTTGGCGTACACTTACAGATAGTGGTCTTGTACTCAATACTTTTAGTCACGCATACCCAGTAAACACGAGATATTGACATATGCTGCACTAAAGTTGGGCCAGCGTCGCAGACGGTTGTCTAACGTTATTGCAGAATATGGCCGATGTATTGTTTGTTGGTTAGTCTCTAATAAGATGATGGTGTGGAATGAATTTAGCGAATTTTTATTGCAAATATTTATGATACTAGCCATTATCCGTCGTTAGAAAACACATTGAATTATTTTAAATTTAAAATATTTTTCTCGTTATGTTTTTTTCAGGGGGTATAATGGCGAAGTTAGCAGTGTCAGTCAACATGTGTTTAAACATCGCACTTCATCCCAATATGAGAGAATTGAAGGGAAGCTACTTCAGTGAGGGTGTTCCTTGTGCAACCAATCCCAAAGCAATGTAACTATAACAACAATACAACGATTAAATATTCTTAACGGTTTTCAACATTCATCTGTGAATGGCATATCAAAATGTTTGTTTTAAAAACAATTGTTTTGAATGAAATTGCTTCTAAATAGATTACTGTTATAGTAATTAATTGCCTATATTAATTTGTTTCACTTTCAGTAGAATTAAAATATTTAGCTAGACATGCCATTTGGTAAATTAAATTATTCATTTTTTACAGGAAAAAGTCAGATCAAGAGATCATGTGGAGATACAGCCTCGGGTGTCTGCAAGATTTCTTGACAGTCGAACAAATGAAAGAGCTACAGGAGAGATATGATAATATAGAATCTGATGAAGAGACCAGATAGACACAGATAATTAACTATCTGATCGCTGTAGGCTCTTTAAAGCATTCATGTTCATTCGAATTCATCCAATAAATTCACAACTATTTCAAATTTTTGGATGCCAATAAATTTATATTAATCTACACAAAGCTGGGAATTTTTTCGCGTGTGGATTAAATAAATTCTAAGAAAATCTGTTTCTAAATATTCCATCTCCAAAACAGTCAACTACATCGATTGTTGCGTCATATATTTTTGTGATCAATAGCTTAATATTTTATAAGTGTTTATTTTCAACTACAGTATATGCGAAGCCTATTTATTATATATAATCATATAAATAATTAAAATTGCAGTCATTTCGGTTCGTCTACTACATGCCTTTACACAGATGTAAACATTATATTTTCTTTTCACTTACTATTATTACAACAACACAAAATAGATCTGTTCACAATGTTCTATTTTTATGTTAGTAAATATCAATTTCGTCTAAATGTGACCTGTTTGATTTTATCCGTTATGTTTTCCCTATGGAAACGGCCATTTTAAAGTAATTGTCAACTACTGTCAATTACCATACCCTTTGACGATTTCCATAACGACGAGATTAAAATTCAATATACCTCAGTTAGCTATGATAGTGTTTGTGGTCCTTGAGTTTAATATCATTCATGAAACCAGTATCTACAATTCCTGAACGAATTCTCAACATGTTGGAATATATAACCTGTTATTTATATTACCATGGACATTAATTAAAAGGCTATTTCAAATCAGAATGTCAATGTAGGTAAATAATAAATGTCCTATCACGAAGAAACATGTAGATGTCATTCTGAAAATATTATTTGCTTTTTTCTGATTAAAAACATGCATTCAATACGTTTTAATAAAAACACATCTGTCGTGGTGCTAAATTTATTTCATAATAAAAAAATTATGGCGGATCTTGTAAATAAACGTTATCAATTGCTCAAAATAACATATTATCAATTATGCTAAAATGTTATACAAACGCCGAATGTACAGTTAATAAAAGTTCTTGTTGTTATAATATGTTCTTCAATATTTTAATGCTAACAATCATGTTTTAAGGCCAAAGTTCGTGATTTCGGTCCGAAACAATTACGAGTAGGCCTAGTTAGACAGTTACAGCATCAATGTTCCCCTTTCAGGGCGGGCGACGCTTTTAAGCGCATTCAAACCGTTTGCTTCTCACTATAACTATTCATTGCAATTATGCTCTGCAAAGCCAAAAGGCAGTTACTGCCCTTTGGCTTTATCAATTTTAATAAATCGTTTTTACTTATTTTAGTTAAATGCTTGAAACCTGGCATACATAGGTTTTCGTGGTCTGCTAGTCTATTGGCATTGTCCGTTTTCATGTGCTGTCGATATAATGAGGCTATGGCGGCCATCTTGTTTTTATGCATTTCAAATTCCTTTGTTAACGCGATAACTTTTCATGTGAAGTTATCCAATGGGTATGAGATGACCTAATCACATTTTTAGCTTTCTACCGATAATCAAAATAATTGCCAAAATGATCGACTTTTACTTTTTTCGATTTTTTTTAGAATTCACAATAGTGCCCTGAATTTGAATCTGAATCTGTACTTGGCAGTACACACATGAGTGTTATCGCGCCACGGGAGAGGGGTAACGCTAGGATGGCTAGCGCGGTTTTATGCGGAGCGTTGCAGTCTGGCCTTGGAAACTGCTGCGGAAGGCGCTGACTTGACGTTCTGGGGTAGTTTGTTCCAATCCCTGATGGTTCTGACGTAAAATGAATTGTAAAATGCTGATTTATTAGTCCTCATATGTTTAATATTGTTAGCACCTGATCTTGTGCGTGCGTCCGCTTTCTGCAGGTGGTGTGTTGGTAGGGCCACCTCACCGCGAGTTTCCTTGTACAGCATTGTAAGTCTTGCTGCAGTCCGTGTGGTCTGGAGTGTGTCCCATTTCAGGTTTTTCACTATCTCCGCCGATGTTATAACGTTAGTTCACTTTCTTGCTTACTTCTATACTGGCTTGTCACAAAGCGTTCTGCCCTGTGCTGTGTACCTTCTCCAGGCTGTTGATTTCAAATTGTGCACTGGGGTCCCAGACTGATGAAGCATCATAGCCTACGCGAGACCAGACCTCACCATGGATATGTAGCCGAGTTATTTTATACCGCTAACTCTTAAGGTTGCGCCGGATAAACCCTAGCATGCGGTTGTTGTTTTTGTGATGGTAGAAATGTGGGTAGTAAATAATAGGTCCTCTGATAAGACAACTAAACCCCAAATAGGGGTTTGTCTTAACAGCTTCTATAATATGACTCTTTAGTTGGTAAAAATATGGGTTAAAACCTTTAGCTGTAGAAAAAATATAACATATTATGGGGTTAAACTTCATACCCCCATATTTATGTCCATAGCTGTAGACTATGAAGGTCATTTTGAAGTTGGAGAGAGTCAAGTGTCTTGATTATCCTGTAAAGTAGACAATCATCGGCAAATAGGCGACATTGTGATTTAAAGGGACTGGCCCACGCTAAAATCATCTAAAAATCGGTGATTTTATTTCGGGTTCTTAATATGACCATATGATGTGAACAAGTAGGGGAGGGACGGGCAAAGCGAGACATTGGGCAAAGCGGGACACTGAAGTTATAATGACGTCACAATTAAAATTAGCGCGTGCAGACAAAAAACTCAGTGCCACTTGATGACGACATCTGCAATACATTGAAAACACAACCTTAGTATGGTGTAACGACAAACAAGGTATGTGGCATATAAAATGTCTATTTTCGTCACTATATTTATCAAAAATCACTTTCGGTAATGGTTAAACGCGTTAGCTATGTACTATAATAATTCGTCAGAAATTTGTTTCATATTAACTAAGATCCTTTCCCCTGGTTTTCAGCAATTTTTTAAAGGTTGGTCCACTTAGCCCTGTCAACTGGAGCCATGTGGATTTCTTTCTACCTTGTGGGCAAAGTGAGACAGGGTAAAGCGGGACATAGTCCACTTTGCCCAAGCATAGTCTCATTTTGCCCTTTGTTATCTTTTTGTATATATTTCAAATGAAAAACAGTCATTATTATTTATTATAGTAGATTTCTGCGTAATATATATATTTCAAATGAAAAACGGTCATTATATTATTTATTATAGTAAATTTCTGTTTTTACTATTCATCAGAGACTCTTTAATAAACTACTGTTGAGAGTGCGCCCCTCATAAGAAGAGGGATTAGATTATGTTATCATGTGTTTGAATGTGCCAACGTAAATTTGTTAGGGGTGAAACATCTTTGATAAAGTATTTTACTGTCAGCTGTATTTGTGGTAGTAGGTCTACCTATTTTGTATTTATAGTACAGGAGCTTGTGTAATCCCGTGAGAATTCAGTGGTTAAAATGAGCCACCTTTATGAAAATGTTCAGAATAGAGCACAGAATTAAAAAAAAGTTTGATGGAGTTCGCAAATGAGTGTTGAAACCCTCTTATCAGACAAAATTCAAAATGGCCGCCATATGTTTTTGGTATCAAAGAATACACACGATACATTTATTTGACATCATTATCATGCAAAATTCAAAATGGCCGCCATTAAATCACTGAAGTGATCATATCGTCGTTAATAATTGAGATAGAGACACTATTATTTCACCAATACAAACCGCTATTTAACCGTTTTCGCTATCAAGGAATGCAATAAAACAATACATTTATTCGACATCATTATCATGCAAATTAAAAATGGCCGCCATGAAATCACTGAAGTTAGCATGTATTCGTCAATAATTGAGATAGAGACGAGATTATTTCACCAAACCACATTTCTTTCGTATCAAGGGAGCGCTGTATCATCATAATATCTTCCGCATCATTTAAGACGGAGGCTTGATTTTTTGTTGCCAGGAAATTCAATGGCGTCGTTTCTAGCTTTTCTCGCTTTAGAAATCAGGATCTTGCCTGAAATACTACATGAGATAAAACACGATTATGCTGAATGTTTTCTTCTATCTCTATCCCTAAAAAAACACACACAAAAGCATGAAGCGGTGGCCGTGGTGTACATGGTGTAGTGGTGAATGTTGTTTGACTGTCACATCGAACAATATAACAGGCCCATCCTCCGCGCTGGTGTTGCGGTTTAAAAATGATCCCCCCTCACAAAATCAGGAATTCAGTATTGTGGAGAGCCTATGTAAACGAGAAGTAGCGTGATTGCTTTCAGATTGCCAGGACTCATTATTAGTTCATGGTTTCATTATTTATATAAATAAAATTATATTTATGATAATTCTATTTCCATTTTACTTATATTATTAAATATCTGATATTACAAAATATTTATATTTCTTGTAAGTCAATATCATATTTTAAACAAATCATTCGTTTGTAATAAAAAATGACATGAAATGAATCGGGCTTTAGGCCACCTTTGTGCACATATAGGCTAAACTGGGCCAAGAGAATCTCCTGAGAATGGTGAGATGAATGAGATGTCACTGTCCTCCAGACACAGGATTCGAAATTCGAGCCCTGGCGGTCTGAGGACGAGCACGCTACCTCTCGGTCACGGAGGCTCTCCACAATACTGAGTTTCACACTTGTATGGGGAAGAAACATTGTTTCTTTCAAACCGCCGAGACCGTGAACCGAACCCAGAACTCTAGCGTGAAAGGCAGCGGTGCTAACCACTACCCTAGGGCCCCCGCCCTCGTTTGTAATAAAGGTAGGGCTTTCATAATTTTAAATCCCTGATAATTTGCCGCATATGATTGTTTATTCACATAATCATTGAAGTTCAAGTAGCCTATAATGGATGTTGACACTCAAATACAATACATTGCAAGACAGTCTATGTAATTTGCGGGTAAAGTGGGCCCCTGATGAGGGCAAAGTGAGCCCCCGACGCAGGCAAAGTGGGCCCAGGCCGACTTTGCCCTGTCTTCTGTCTCACTTTGCCTAAGCCTTGGGCAAAGTGGGCCATTGTGTTCATTTCTATTTATTTAACCTGCTTAATTTATATTATTCGTTACCGATTAAAAAGAGCTGGCATTGCATACCATATGCATATTTCATGTCATTCATGCAATTATTTAATTTGTGGACGTCAATTTAAATATATCCTATGGCCCGAAACAGTTGCACGGCCCGCTTTGCCCGTCCCTCCCCTACATAGACTAGAACTGCAAATTTTTATAATTTTTGTGCTGCGCATTCACCAGTTAGACTAGATATAGAGACGAAATTCCCGCATTTCCTATTTTTGACATGGTTGTCAATAATTAGAAATCAGGAATTTCGTCTCTATATCTAGTCTAACTGGTGAAACCGCAGCACAAAAATTATAAAAATTTGCAGTTCTAGTCTATGTACATGTTCACATCATATGGTCATATTAAGAACCCCAAATAAAATCACTGATTTTTTGACAATTTTAGCGTGGGCCAGTCCCTTTAACGACTTTAGGTGAGTCGTTTATGAAAAGTGAAAAGAGGATTTTGTGATTAAAAGTTGGCTCTCACATGAGTGACCAGAGCGGAAACCATGTTGTTTATCTGTCGGTATGTCGTGAAACTCCATGTGACCTAGTAGATGTTTCACTATTATCAGGGTTCAAAATTAGTGGTGGTCCGGTGGCCCGAGGCCACCAAATTTTCCGCAGGACCACCAGAACACTGGGTAGTAGTGGTCCGACAAGCCACGGAAATTTTCTAGACCAAAATTGTTTAAAAGATCTTAAATAAATTATCTCTTTGTTCAGAATAGTGGGTAGCAGTGGAGTGGCAGGCCACTAATATTTCCCGGCCAAAAATTGTGTAAAAGTGTTGTGTATTCAGGTACAATTTTTAAAAATCTGACAGGACCACCAGAAATGGAAGAGGGCCACCAGATTTTGGGGGCTGGTGGTCTGCTGGGCCAGTGCTCCAGAAACTTAATTTCTAACCCTGATTATGCTCTCGGAGCTTACAGCAGACACACGTCTGTAATTTGAAGCTATGTGCTTATCACCTCTCTTAATAAAAAATAGGACATAGGGCCTACATTGGCAAGTAGCCAGTCAGCTAGTGAAACACCTGTCCTTAGTAATTCTGAAAAAAATATTTGCAATTAGGCCTATATGAGCAATTTCCCAGCAGTTTCTTTCAGAAAACGGTTAGGGATCTGATCAGGACCAGAGGCTTTGTGGATAGCGAGGTAGGATGGAAGTTTTTCTACTCCAGCTACGGTGATGATCATGGTTTAGTTACCGATAGAGGAGAATGGGTCGCCATCAAGTTTTAGAATATCAGAGGAGAAATCCTCCTTTACAAAAACAGACTGGAACTGGTTGTTAAGTAGTTCTGCCTTAACAGAAGTGTCGGTATGCAAAATTCTGCCCTTTTTAATAGGGGCCACGCCCACATTATCTTTATGGGTTGACTTAACATAATTCCAAAATGGTTTAGTCCCATTATTCTTAAATGCACTAGCAAGCGTGTTAGTGATGTTGTTTTGTTGCTATTTTTTCAAGTGCTAATTATTCAATTTTCTGATGTAGGCTAAGCCCTATCTATACTCTTTCCAGTGAGCCTGGAGAATCCTGGTTATACAGGTTTTCGGGGTCTGTGCGACCGAAAACGAAGCTATGGCGGGCATGATAAGTTAAAAACCTTGACCCGTAGGCGATATAGATATGCGGTATATAATAAATATATATATAGTTATTCGTTTTTGTGCAGTGGTCTTCGAGTATTGACATAGTGTATCGGCAGCAGTTGTGTCAAATTTGTGAGTCTGTACTTTGACCCAATTTTGAGTCACTACATCAGCCGAGGGGTGTTTGAGTGTTTTTTTGCACGGTATTTTCAATTAAGGTGTGCTTATATATCAGTAGGCCTATACTAATATCAGCCCCATAATAGACCAATAATAGACGGGCCATGTGGGGTGGGGTTTGAGCTGACATTTACTTGCCTTGTGAAATTTGGGCACTATAATCAGCAAATGGGTTCGAAGTTTAAAAAGAATATCAATAACTGATTCTTTGATCCATGTGAACATTAAGGTAATAATCGACGATGTGCGAGATAGTATGGACGTCTCCGAAAAAAAACTCCACTTCACCTTTGGCATGAAAGATAATATTATTTACATTAACAAAGTCGGCTCATGCAACCATTGTTTTTCTTTAACAGTGTTACGAAGTATGTCTACGGTCACCGTCATAGTATAATTCTCAACACCTACCCAATGATGGGCGGTATTTCACGTCACGTGAGTTTCTAATCAGCACCAGTCATTTCGTCGTGGTGATGAGTATGACGCTCACCTGTAATTCAGATAGAGATGGGGGACACCTATATGACCGGTGATTCAACGAGCTATTGACTCATGGGATTGACAAATATCATTCGGCTGCATAGGGCCTATATATGAAAAATAACCACCTTACCCAGCAACAAATGATACAAAAGCTTTCTTAATGGTTTATTGTAGTATTAGGTGTGCTTATTAACATATCATTCCCTCAAGCCACCAGATTAATCACAAACAGTACAGCGTACTGCTTCCGTTCAAAGCTTGTTGCATTGTTACCATTGCATTTATGTGCCGAGTGACTTGTTATCATTTCAAGATTCAGCAATCAAATAGAATGAATCAAAATGGAGAAATTTTGTGCCGTTGTTTCTTAGATACGATGATATAAAAGGGGTTTTTATTAGGCTTTAATTTCAGTTAGGGAGTGGTCATCTGCATGGTGACACTTTGTAAACACAAAAAAGTTTTTTCCCATCTGTTTTTCCCTTTTCCTCTTTTTTAAAATTTGGCTTCTCATAATTATTTGCTCGCCTTCCGTTTTTAACTACACGGTCAGTTAAGTACAATCAAATCCATTTTGAGGCCAGATCTGGAAATTCAATGTGCATTGATCCATGGCATCAAGGCAGCGTTTCAACAAACTGGTTGGTAAAGATGATCAAAATCACAGGTATCATGAGGTCAGTCAACATTATTATTTCATTAATTCTCAATATGTAACAGGATAAAACACAATGAATTTATTGCAGGTGTGTGTCGGTAAATACTAGCACGTATTTAGCTAATTTTATCAACTAAATGTGTTGAGAATCTATGACTCAAATATTACATTTAAAGTTAAACATTTTGTGCTAATGTTGGAGCAGCAGTTCCGTGTGTCACCTTATTGATTAATATAAATCACAGAGCTTACGTGTGTCATGTGAATTTTTGGAAATACAACCACTACAAAAAATTAAAATTTCTATTGCATTGATTTAATTGGCAACGTAATTTGGATAATTCCTTTTCATGTTTCATGGTGTTATCAGAGTTATCGATGATCAGGTGCCCACATTCCACAGTCATGACATACCACAGTTAGTGGTAGGCTGCATCAGTAGGTCCCCTAATGAATAATATAACTTACATAATTGTATGTCGATGGGAAGAGGGAGTTGTCTACTTGTTTGTGCTAATCATAATCATAGTCATAATGGGAAATTCACAAAAGCTCAACAGGGCAGCCCTGTTGAGCTTTACTGAATTTCCCATTATGATTGAATTCCACATCAAGATACTAAATACGTACAAATCGCCAGTAGGATAATATCATCTATCAAAATAAAAACGGGAACATTTTGTATTTCTAGAGAAGATTGCCACTTTGGTGTTGGTAATATTGATATGTATCTTCCAATTCTAAAGTTGTTCTATCATGGTTTAATTGATCGATTTCCCATTGTTTTTGGCATACATTATGCGTGCAAAGTTCAAAAAGTTCACAACGATTGATCCTAACTGAGCATGACTGTGTGTGTGGCCCACACTCGATATATCTAGGCCTACTCTGCATTTCGATCAGTGCTACATTGTTAATCTTATCTAAAGTGAGTGCTTCTTCATTTAAATCTGGTGTCGATTCGGACCCAGCATGTTATAATTAATTCTCTATTTACATCATTTTCTTGTTCCTGTTATGTTTACACTACGCAGACAAAGCGAAGACTTTGATAATAGTCGTAACTTTCAAAATTAATGCGGTGACTGTCTGTATACAACATCAACCCTTGCGGTACCAACTTACTGACAGGCAGTTTTTAAGCACAATAAATGTAATGTGTGAATGTACGCCACTAATATGACGCTGTTAACGTAAAGTCCACAAAGTGACAGATTATGTGTATTTCTTCAAAAAATGACGATTTTTTAAAATTGCAGATTTTAAAACACATTCAACATTAAAAAAAGTTATCTGACGTATAAATAGTGTTAAGAAAAAAATAATTAAAATCCTAGTTTTAGATGCATGACAAATCAAATTTATCAGATATGTTACGTGATACAACTACGCGGTACAATTTATATATATAGAAGAAATGAAACAACACAAACAATTTAATACTTATTCATTTTATTTATAAAATATAATTAAAGGGACTAGCCCAGGTATAAAATCATAAAAAAATCGGTGATTTTATTTTGGCTTCTTAATATGACCATATGATGTAAACATGTCCATAGACTAGAACTGCAAAAGTTGTTTAATTTTTGTGCTGCGCATTTACCAGTTAGGCTAGATATAGAGACGAAATTCCCGTATTTCTTATTTTTGACATGGTTGGCAATAATTAGAAATCAGGAAGTTCGTCTCTATATCTAGCCTAACTGGTGAATGCGCAGTACAAAAATTTTGCAGTTCTAGTCTATAGACCTGTTTACATTCATATGGTCATATTAAGAAGCCAGAATAAAAATCACCGATTTTTTGATGATTTTACACCTGGGCTAGTCCCTTTAATCATTTCTGAGAGGACAAAGAAGATAAAATATACATATTTACAGTAGGCCAGTGTTGGGGCCAAGTACATCGGTACTTGTACTTAAGTACATTTTTCGAGTACTTGCTCATACTTTGTTCTTGAGCTTGTACCTGTATCCAAGTACATTACCATGTAGGCTACTTGATACTTGAACGCAAGTACATTGCAAGTACATCATTTTTTTATCAACTTTTCTTATATTTGACTTGATTATTTACAGAAAATAATTTATTAATTGTAAAAAAAACATTATTATGATTTAATTGGATAATTTGTAGTATATACAGTAATTCATTTATATTTTATGTGTGAAATGGCAAAATATGCGGTATTTTTGCTAACTACGTTGGAATTAGATATTAATTTTTGAAAAGTGTTGTAATATAGCTTCTTCGACAAGAATTATGTACTATATTTTTTTACCGATAATGGGCTATAAGAAACTCTCAAGTTGAATTTGTATAAATTGGTTAGTGGCAGGCGACGGGTAGATTATGCACGGCTGTAGTCACATACAAATATTGAATAGGCATAAAACTTTACTTGTAATGTATCCAAGTAGGCCTACATTTGAAAAACCCCTGTACTTTACTTGATCAAGTTCAATGTACTTGTACTTATACCCATGTACCATGTCAATGTACTTGCCACAACCCTGCAGTAGGCCTATATATTATCAGCCTAGAATATGATGTAATATTATCACAATGTGCGTGCTAAAAGAAACCGCTTCTTTCATTGTCATTCAATAAAAAAATAGAACTATCATGATGAAATAAATAAGACAATAAATCAATTTATTAATAAAAGTATGCATTAATGAATTGGTTGATCACATGAAGTAAATGGGTAGTCTGGATTCGCTGAGCTAGTTTATCAGCTAAACATGAATTGGCCGCGTTGTAGGAGATGGACCCTTCCAGCGACGTAAATAATATTCATCAGTGAATCAAGATGACTCAGTTACTTTAAAATAATTGTTTAAATGGGGTGATGAATATAGATATTATACGTGTATGGAATTGCACTGATTTTCCATCTGTCGCGTAAAAGACGAGATCAGAACTGCAGCGACACCTGGTGACTCGTTGTGAGTCAATATGTAATATTCAAACATAACAACGATCCAAAATGTACCTACATAATAATATTATCCCAGTAAACGCAAAACATTTGTATAATATTTGTACAATGTTGGCCTAACGTAGCATAAATGTTATACAGATATTTTGTGTTCACTGGGCCATCATCCATAATTATAATCTCGTTGGTCACTGAACTAAATACAGTTAGGCATACATGTTTTATTTTCTGAAATGATTCCACATCACACCCATTTAACCCTTGTCCTGCTGAATTCTCGGTCAGTATTTTAAATTCAGTGTTGGTCTAAATTTGGTCCAGTGTCGGTCAACGCCTCTTGTTTGTGAGGCAGGGGACGTCCAAACCAGACCACTATTAAATAAATTGATTTTTTTTCTTTACTCATTATTTTCCACAAAATATTTTATCCAATTCAGTGGTATTTTATTCTCTCGGAACTTGCTTTAAAACATATATTTACGTGATTTGCAGGACAAGGGTTACGAACGACCAAGACGTTAATGGATGTGAATTGCTCGTTTTTTTCAGACTGATTGTCACATAGTCTTGACTTTGTCTTGTCATTCACACTCACTGTATGAAGCACACTTTTAATTCTACTATGCTTTATAATTATCTACTATCACAGTGGGCTTTGTACCGAGACAGGCTAAACTGGGCTAAAACGCCCACACCTAGAATAAAACACTGGTCCTTGTGGTATCATAGCGCAACTAAGACGTTGGCCCGATGCTGGTTAAATGCAGCAAACTGTCATGCATCGTAATGGAGTAACGCCAGCGTCTCCATCCAGCTAAGGAGGCTCTATATCTATATAACCTTCTTGATCCACCCCATAAACTCAACCAACTGGGCCGGGGTTTCCAAGTCGATTGATCTACATATTAGGCACTTGATTGGTCGAGATGGCCATCTCGACCAATCAAGTGCCTAATATGTAGGTCAATCGCCTTGAGTACACCGGTCAGTTGTCCAATGCTATAAATCTGCTTTTGATTCTCGTCTCCCAGGCAGCTGGCTGCTGAAGGAATGACTTCGTGCCCGCACCTGGTTCAGCAGTCTTTTCGGGATGGACAGGGGACTGGATCGAGGACTCTTCTCTGCCACCGTGGTCAAGCTCATCATGTGCGCCAGGCCTCGAACGTGCGTCTGCAAATCTGTAATGCAAACTCATTCTCTACATTGCCCATTCAAGTCGCAGATATGTACCACTTTGCATAAGTATTATTTGCTGAATAGAATACTAAAATCATAAATGCGGCACTTAGATGCTTGATTAAATTAACTAGAAATGTGTTTGAGGTACATAGGGAAAACTTGCAAGTATAATTCTATATTGCCATTATTATTATTATAATACATATCCAATTATTATTTTCTTTCTAAGGTGGTCTACACGATAGAGACCTATGGTTTTAGTTGAGGTCTCATTGCTATAATATTAATGAAAATATGTAATTGTCATAAATAAATGAATCTTAGTCCGAGTCTGAATGCATATCATCCGTTCTATGGTTTGATTTGGCAACATTTGAAATCATTTTTTTTTAAATAAAAATGGCCGTTTTTAATTACTGAGCAGTGGTCAAAACCTTTGCATTTCGCGGGCGTGTATGCAGACAGGTAGCTGCCTGTCACGAGCGATTCAGATTAATAGCGGCTCTTGAGAATCGCGAGCAGGAATCCTTGCAAGCCGCGGCGACACGTGCATCAATGGGGATGTTAAATGGGATGTTAATTAAACTGTATTTCATTAGAAACCCCGATAATTGCTCACTCAAAAACCAACATTAACCCTTTCATCGCTAAGAACGACTATAGTCTTTTTAATTCGTTTTCTTAGCCGATCAAATCACTGTTATTGGGAATGGAATTAATGTTTAACCATCAAGATTTGCAAATAATTATGTAGCATATAAATATGAATAATTTTCACCAACTTGAAGTTGTGTGTCGCGGTGGCGAGACACAACTTCAAGTGGGTGAAATTTAAATTATTTAATTTATCGCTTTTAGGGTTATACAATGCGTTTCATTGGCCTAATGAAAATAAATTGTACCACGAGGCTTGAAACAGGTAGGCCTGGTGCTTGAATCCCCAATATGACCTATTTATCATGTTTATCTATGCCCATAAATAGAAATAGAAATATTATCTCGCATTAGATAGCGAGTGTACGATATAGTTGTATTAAAGAGTCGTATCTGCCATTTTGTAAAGTGGCAGATACGACCTTTAACACCACCACTGTGGGGACAGAATGCGAGATGTTACCTTCACTTGGCCTTCTGATGGCGGGCTGTACTGCCCGGTTCACGGAGCGTATTGTAGGTACAGGGCCACCTTCATATAGCCCCAGATAGCCCAGGTAGGGTACCACAGCTCTGGCCACCAGCCTCTCCAGACGTATGAAGTTATCATTGGGAGGATGAGTCTCCATCACTGACTGCAGTCAAATAATAAAAGCTCAATGTTACTATTTTTAGCAGTAACGTTACTCATCGATGAGTGCTGATAAAACAAAGGTTATAATATTAGAATCATATATTCGCTTTGTTGAAACATATTGCAGTTCCATTTCCGTCACTTCCAATGGAAACAGTCTCGTTGTGATGTCAAAAAAAACTATTTTTTTCAAATAGTTTGGTCAATAAAACTACAATAATTATTTCACTGAAGAGGATACCAGGGCACGTTGGTCACAGGGGCACAGTTAGCTGGCTATATTTAAAATTTAGTCATATCCAAAATTAGTGACGATTTAATTAATGTGATGTCCCAGAGAATAATGCACCCTCGATATACAAAACATAAAAATACATTTCTTTTCTTGTTCAAAATGGCATAGAAATGCGTTTTAAGACCTGAAAGTAATTTGTTTCTGATTGACAGCAAATGGGACATTCTACTTCCAATGTTGTACAAATGTTTTGTGTTTACTGGGCTGGATATGACTGCTTACTATTGCCAACGCTGGAAAGTAATATTGCACATTGGCCAAGTAAAACTGTGATGCTATTTATTTGAAAGTTGTCATGTCCAGCTTATAACCCACAATGTCCACGTCCCGACAAACACTAGGCATTGACCCAATGTTGGTTTACTGGTGGGCCGATGTCGAAGATGGCGGCCCAACATTAAAACAACATTGGGTCAATGCCTCGTGTTTGCTGGGGTGATGACTTCGGGTGTCCCACTGTGCCACATAGCACTGTATTGATGTATTGTGTCTCATCTATGATTTTTATAACACCAAGGTGATACACATTCGAGGGTTTGGTGATTTTTTACTAATTCACATTTAAAACCATATCCGTGCACTATCGACTGTGTTATCCTTTGGCGTATAAACTATGTTATTTTGCATGGAGCTGTTAAGCATATAAGGACAACGCAGTCGGTTGTGCAAGGAGATGATCATGGTAATTTAAAAAGAATCACATGCAGCAGAATTGCTCCAAACCCATCGTATCATTCTCCAGAGTGCTGTTTCATAAATTCTCATTGATATGGTAAATATTATCAATATGTTGAAATTTAGTTTTGATTAATTTTGCCCAACTCCATGATATCCAAACTACACAAAGGGTAGGACACGGTTGATCAGAACAAATTTTCATCTCCCATATATATAAAAAATAAATAATATCATAATATCACCATGAGTAGGACTACACGCTTTGCATACAATTAGAAATATATATATAACCAATTCTCCATATTTTGCCTCGGCGCTGAGGCGTCCAATACAATAAAATCGACCCAAGTCTCCCCTGTACACTGTATGCCTAGAGAATGTAATGAATGTAATTGCCTACTAAGTGTAATTTTTTGTAAATGTTACATGTTTGGCTCTCATTTGCCAACTGTCACTGTCATTGTCATAATGGACCATAGTATAAGGATATGGATATTTTATGGATATCCGGTCATATAACCAATGTCCATCATATTTATATGATTATCAATGACGTGGTCAGTAGAGTGTTTTGGGTTCCCAGAACATTTGCGTTGTGTGGTGTGTTCAAGCTGAATGAATATTGTGATCGGTCCTACATTATATGACACCCCGGGTTGTTAACCCTTGAAGGGCTGAAATATTCTCGTATAAACCATGGAGCCCAAAGGGTTTTTTCAATTTGAAATCATCATAAATGTAAAAGTCTTAGTTAGCTCTTTCCGTTTCATTCGAATACCTTTGTTATGGGTCTACTGTCATTATAAATATGTTTTACTCTTACAGTGCGGGGACTGACTTTATACGTCAGATTCTGACGTCTAAAGTCAATCCCCGCGCTGTAGGAGCTAAGCACATAATGCACCAGGTGTGCTGTCATCTAGATATACAAATTACTTACATATTTACCCCCAGATATGTAATTATTATTATATTGTTTGCAATAGTTTTATCTTGATTTAAATATAGATGATTTAAGTTGTTTTCATTGAAAATTCGCGGGACAAATGTATCTAGTACGTTGTGAAAAGTGTTATCACCTCACCTTACAGGCCTACTAGGCACACGACGTTGTTGTGACGTGGAACCAACGTCATCTCAAATGACGCGCCGATTGTAAATTAAAGCATGACTACCAGCCAGTTAAGGCTGGTGTTCCACAAGGCTCCATACTGGGCCGTCTTCATTTTTTGGTTCAAATTGACGACATAAGCCAAAACATTATTTCTGACAATCACCTCTTTGCTGATGACCTTATATTATTCCGATACGTAGATGACCCAGTTATTTCAGCTAACATCCTAAATTCGGATCTTTCACTATTAATGTCATGGACACTGAAGTGGTTATTATTGTTTAATGTTTTGAAATGTGTAGTGCTAAACATATCTCTGAAGCTTAAAGCTCTAACTCACCCATTATTGACATTAAATGGATTTGAGCTAGAACAGGTTTCTTCTCATCGCCAGCTAGGTTTATTTTTTAACAGGTCCTTCATCTGGAACGATCACATCGAACACCTTTGCCAAAAAGCTGGTAAATTAATAAACATGATGAAGTACGCAAATATATTCTTCCACGTGAAGCTCTACATAAAATCTACATTTCTCGAATTCGTTTAATGATAGAATATGGTAACGTTTTGTATGACAGCTGCCCTAAATATCTGTCTGGTCGTCTTGAAAGTGTACAGCTAGACGCTGCCCGTGTATACACTGGTGCCTTTCCACAATATAACAATAAAAAAAACTCTCTCTGAAATTGGCTGGGAAACCTTGCAAACTCGTCGAAAATGGCACAAACTCATTCATATGTACAAAATAGTAAATGATTCAGTATAATGCACCAGTGCTTACAACACTAGATAGTCAAACTATTCCCTATATGTAGGACATCTGCCTTCAAAAAATCATTTTTTCCATCTACCACACGTTGGTGGAATGGAATAGATATCCATACGAGAAAATCCATAAGTATATTTAAAAATAAAGTTAAATTTATGTTCCAGACCAGCAACGCTCCCAAATGCTATTACACGTCCATCGATAGGAGAATTTCAATACATTACACACGTCTATGGTTTTATATGGCAGGCCTAAATTGCCAACTCCATCGTGTAGGTTGCTCAGAAACTGCTGAGTGTTTGTGTGGCGAAATAGAAACACCTCAACAGTATATATTAAAATGTCCTCTCTATTCTGCTCCACGAAATAAGCTGCTGAAATCAATCCGAGATATCATTGCACCCGGTGTCCACTACTCTATACCTCCTCATCTTGAACCACTATCATTTGTAAACATTGTCCTGAAAGCTTGTAATGATGTTGGAGTTGACGAAAATGTAAATATATTCAAATCATTTCAACATTTCATTATTGAGAGTGGGCGCTTTAAGTGATCAAGCACATCAAGTTAATATAATAGAAAAATGTTGTATCTGATATAGATGCTGTAACGTCCAGTGTGTTATGTATATATTATTGTATTGTATTGTATTGTCTTTTCTATGTATTGGAGAGCCCCTCGACTAGCACTCGTTGCTACTTGGGTCATCCAAATCTTACGAAATAAATATGTTTATATATATATTACTTTAAGCTAGGGATTCATCTAAAGCTGACCATTGCCATTCAGCATCGGATGAATGAAAAATGTTGATGAGTAATACTGGACTATAAGAGTATAAATCGTCGCCTCGGAGCTAAAGGATCCTATCTGACACTCGTTAGAGTGGCAGATAGGATCATTTAGCTCCGAGGCGACAAAATGGTCCTAGATTTTAACGGGTTAAACGCAAACTATTGCGTCGTCAGTAATTTCAAAGCAAACATATTTGTATTCTGTCACGTTATTATAAACAGCATACCTGATAGTCACTTATATACACAGGAAGTGACCAAGATAATAACAATTATAGACCTACATATAGTAGAGTAGGCTTTGACAGATTTATTGTAATTGGACAAACAGCGGTGATGTGAATCTAACGAGTTTTGTACATGCACCTCAGTTTTTAAACGTCCGTAAAATGTTGTATATGAGCCGCACTGCGTTCAGCCATTATAGCCTGTGGTCTTCCCACAGCCCAGACAATTGTTCACTTTATGTCGTTTTAATGTTGGGCCAGCGTCGTAGACGGTGGGCCAACATTACAACACCGTTGGTTAATGTATCTCGAATACTAGAATGCATGTCATTACATTTTAACCACAGACATACATTATTGGTCCGTGATTTTAGCAATATATTCAGTGACATTTCGTATAAAAATACATTAGCCCAACGCTTTTAACGCGATATAACATATTTGCCAATTGTAATTGTAATTACAATAATTTTTTATTAAATAAGTTAATTACATTTTTCAACTAGTGTAAAATTATTAAATCTGCTAGAAATAATTGTTTTTATCTATTAAAATAAGTTATTTAGGCCTACACGAAGACCCGCTATGATCCCTTTGAAATCCTATGTTGCTATTATGCTGCTAAATGTTAATCTGATAACGTGGCTTGCTGCTGTCGCCCGCAGACGACCAAGTCAGGTAGGTAAATGCTATAATTATTGAAAAAAAGACAGGTTATCCTAAATAGTATTCAACAAACATAATATAAACACGAGGCGTCATAGCAATGTTGTTTTAAAATGGTCCAGCGTCAACGACGCTGGCCCAACATTATAGCAACATTGCTTCAACGTGTAAACTTGCACATATTTTTACGTGTAAACCTGCACATATTTTTACCTGTAAAACCAGTAACATTTGTCTGATGGCTGGGCTGATCTCTACGCCAGGCTGATCAAGCTCAACTAGAAACAAAAAAATACATAGGCTTACATCATACAGGCATGTTTAAATTTTCAGTATATACATACATATACACATGACTAGGAGTCAAAGCGCTGACTCATTGACGGATGTGTGGTTGGTGTATTTCGCGGGATATTGAAATGAAATGCAACGAAAGGGGTCTTATGTACATATTAAATTGGGCCAGGAGGATCGTGAGATGAATGACACTGCCCTCCAGGCACAGGATTCAAAATTCAAGCCCTGACGGTCTGAGGCCGAGCACGCTACCTCACGAGTGACTCAGGAAAAAACATTTTGTTTCTTTGAAACTTGAAGGCCGGAGTGGGGCTCGAACCCGCGATCTCCGACTTGCCAAGCTGGCAGCTTTAACCACTGCATTAATTCCCCATATCTATGTTTATCTGTACAATTAGCAGCTAAAATTCAAAGAGTCACAATGATAGCCTAATTTAGTGTTTCTTTCTAATCTAAATTGTAACTCTTCGTACAGCGATGAGTTGTGCAAACTAAGCAGGGGCAGTAAACAGGTAAATGAATAATTAACCACTACTATTCTTCTTCTTATTTTGTTAGTGAAAACAGTATCGATCTAACAGCAACTATCACATTAGAAATATGTGATATTCTTGCAGCTGTTTTCTCTGTTTTCATCCCTATATTACGGATACTACAGGTGGGGTGTGCTAGCTTTCCAGCGTGTGCCACGGAGACTAATCATGCTAATGACGTGTCGTAAGCAGAAATGTTATAATGTTAGACACCAGCTAGCTTTTATTACGCCTATATCAGTCCCAGCGCCTACTTTAGCAACACAGCTAATGAGGTGACATCACCCAGTACATGGGTTAACAGGTATTAACCCTTTAACCGCTGGTGCCGCATATATTCGGGTTTTTATTTTTCATTGGCACATTAAGTGGCACATTTTAAATATGTTAAAGATACCCGTGACATCAAGCAGCAAGATTTGAAAAGAGTTGACCGCCATTTTGTCAAATCTGAATAATTTTCACTCACCTGAAGTTGTGGATCGCGTTAGCGAGACACAACTTCAAGTGGGTGAAAATTCAAATTGAATATTTTGGCGGTTAAAGGGTTAACAGCGTGGGTATAGCCGAAGAATATATCCATTTTCAGCAAAAAGATTGTTAAAAAAATTGAGGCCGATCCTCACCTCAACACACTAACTCAACAGATTATCTCGCTTTTGTGTGGGATGCAGGCTCGAGGGAGGCGGCTAAACTGACAGAGCCGCCGTAAAATAGCTTATAAATATACTTGGTATGGTAACAAGTCGCTCTGGATGAACAAGTAGATCATCTCCCCGTATAGATAGGCATAAATAAACCACATTTGGATTCAAAGTCTCGTATCTGACAGTTTACAAAGAGCTATATATGACCCTTTCATACATAGGTGTACTGTATTTGTTTCTTGGCATGGGTGTTCAAAGATGACAAATAGGTTACTGCTAAATTTTGTGATTATTATCCCCCCAACCCATCTTCTTCATAATGGAAATGTTTTTTTCTAATGAATTTAGTTGCGATTTTAACGATTTTATGACCTTAAATTTCTTGATTTATATCTTGTCTGTGGCAAAAACAGATTATGATCAATATCGGCCAAGTGACCATTTGACCTAGAAAAATAGTCGTTCCGTTTATAACTGATTTTGACTATGAATTCTCAACAAATATTGTTGTCATTGCAAATGCTATTATTTTATTAGAATATATTATAATGGAGAACTAACCCTCCACGTTAAACTTGAGTAGCAGTCCATCTCTGAAGTCGACCAGGGCTGCGGATCGGGTGTCCAGATCTCTGAAGGGCACGGGATGCAGGATGCACATGAGATCGGGTAATATCTGCGTGTAAAACACCTGCCATACCTCCTCAAGGGTCTCCAAGAGGCTGTCTACAAAGAAGAAAGGTTTCATCTGTAGCCACCATAGGCTGACATATTTAAAAGTAGAAATGAATTTTCAAATAATCCCTAAAGCCCTGATTTTTTATGAAAACATTGGGAGGCCAAAGGTTTATTTTTTTCTATTTGAAATCGTCATTCATGTCTTAGTCAGCTCTTTCCGATTCATTTGAATAACTTACAATACTGTATATATACCCTGAATCCTGTACGGATATAATATGGTAATACATTTGATTTGATTTGATTTGTTATCGGTCTACGGCCATTATACATATTTTTACTCTTACAGTGTGGGGATCGACTTTAGACGTCAGAATCTGACGTCTACAGACGTCAGATTCTGACGTCTAAAGTCGATCCCCGCGCTGTAAGGGCTAACCTGAGTCACTATTTTTTTAGTCTATCCCCAGACCTACCTTTATCGGCCATTTGATTATTCCTAGATATTTTTAATATCACTTTGAATTAAAAAAACCCACTAATCATGTTTTGTGAATTTCGGTGTGGCCTTGCATTGTAACTGTATGTATAGTATTCAATAAATGTGTCTAATATTGAGACTAAATATTAACACAGAACAAAACAGTATTTATAAATAGAATCTCTAATTTGTTCATTCGAAAGTAGCTGGTTTCACTAAGGGCACAGGTCACAATGGGACTTTAGGTTATTCTCGTGTGTGGTCCTTTAGTGCGTCTTTACTTCATTTTAATATTTACCTTCTTCTATGGACTCGCGCAGCATGCGGCGCCCCCTTGGTAAAAGTTGTTTCTGTAAAATATAATTTATATATAATTTTACATTCTAGACACAGCCTCAATCATACACGTATTATTAGCCGATTAAATCACTGTTATTGCTACTGTGTGTTCAAACATCAAGATTTGCTAATGTTCGGTCTCAAATTGAACGAATACAAGTAATTTTACACACTTGAGGTTGTGGATCGCGGTAGCGAGACACAACTTCAAGTGGGTGGAAATATACTTTTAATTTAGTGCTAAATGTCCCCATAGCCAGACTAGGGGACATTGAGTTCCCTTGTCACATTCATACATCACATAACACATCATGCATATTGAATAAACTTGATTCATTGAAATGGTATACTCCATCAACGGATCACAATAAGGAGGTTATCAGCTTTGATTTGAAATATTAACAGTTTTATTAACCTTGACCCCACCAACACCGAGATGGGAATTGCTACTGCATATCCCTGTTGGTAGGGTCAAGTCTGGTGGGCTTTCATTATTTCACATAATTATTTATGACTCGGCACCGTTATTCATTCATGAATAAATTCACTCATTCAACTACAATTATTTAGTCCGAAGAAAAATGGTCAACGACTACGAAATCCCATACCTGGAAGTACTCATGGATATGGTGTGACAGGTCAGTCTTCATAAGGTTCCTTCAAACAAACATGAGATTATAAATAAAACGCTCACTGAGTATTATCTCATATTTAATATAATCAATCATATCATGGAGTTAACTCCATGATCATATTTATTGTTTTTATTGTGATGGTTGTAATAGCTCACCTGACTTTGGAACACGTGAATTCTATTTCTTTGACAGGTAGAGATTTAAATTGGAAGACATCCAGTATTGCGCGCTGTACACTACAAAATAATGAGAGCAATTATAGCGCAATTATATGTAACATGAATTATATGATTAATTAGGCAGATTAATAAGGAAACTACGGATTCATTAGGTAGATCTACCAAACGCTATTTATACATATTAAATAACCTAATATGAAATAATATATTATTGGTAATGTGTGATTGTCACAAAACATGGTCACCACCTTGTTAGCATAAACAATAAAAAGAAACACTTTTAAAAAGAAACAGTTCTGCGAATGGGACGAATGGATAGTGGTAAATCAATAAGGTGTATTGTTCTTTGTACTTTTAAACATAATTATAAGTAGGATATGTTTATGTCCTCATCCATACGAATCGAAAGAAAGAATATGTATGATAATGCAATCACAAGTGACATTTTGAAATATTTGTTTCTATCTAGATGTGAATCTATATGTATATCACAGTCCTGTCTTACTTTGACTACAAATTCTTAATATATCATGGATCTATGCGAACATGGTAAAATAATGTATATTTACTCGAATCCATGATGTATACAACACAAATCCAATTATTGTAGCATATGTCTCATGTAATTCACAAATAACATTAGTTTTAGGTTGCGTCAACGTTGGTCAGCGTATAGTAGCAACCTGTAAACAATGGCAGCTGCGAAGCCAAGCAAACATCAGCGATATCAATAGTTTGGTATTGGACACAGAAGATTAACCCTATCAGTGTGATGAGCTGCTCATCCACGTCTATAAAATTGAACAAAATATAGATCCAATGTGCGGGGGTGTCGGTGTCAAATAGTCCACCAATTGTAAGTTAAAATGGGTCTAGTTTATAAGTGTTTTTCATTCATTTAAAGCTGATAATTGCGCCAGCAATGATAGCAATTTGTGCCGCAGCACTTCACATGCTTAACCCTTTCAGTACGGGGACCGTCTTAATACGTCAGAATCTGACGTCTGTAGACGTCACATTCTGACGTATAAAAACGGACCCTGCACTGAAATAATTAAAATATGTATAATGGCCGTAGACCCATAACATAGGTATTCAAATGAAGCGGGAAGAGCTAACTAATTCATTTATGATGATTTCAAAATTGAAAAAACCTTTGGTCTCTATGCGTTTTAGAAAAATATTTCAGCGTTGTAAGGCTTAAAGAGCTAACGATTTTTATAGATTTATTGATGATACGTGTCATTGTACGTACGATCATAACGCCTATATATATTAGTAAGCAGCACAACAATATATGATAGTAAACGTATTGCATGCAATCGAAATCAATGCAGCTATTTTAAATATAATAATTATTATTATTACTTTGAACTGGTCAGTTATCTATATATAGATTAACCCTTTCAGTGCTGCATTTCCCTCGATATTTTTCATTTATATGCTAGTGTTGAAAAAAAATACCTTTAGGTTTTAAAACTAGACTCACAATATAGCAGTTCATTTATTTGAGATCTTCACTCGTATACATATATATTTGTTATGAAAGAACACGTCAAAAATGTCGCTCATTACTGGGAGGGTTAGTCATCAAGAACGTATAATTAAATTCCACGGTTCTTCGTGTTGTTACTGCATTATGGTATTAGAATGGATTGTAATTAGGCCCCCCTCCCCCCCCCCCCCTATACTGGGTACGGGCGTCTTATTTATCAATAGATCATACGGTACTGTGCCAATAATCTGATAATGTCGCTCTAAATTTGTGATTAGCTGACGCTTTACATTTTTTAGTTTTCAGTTATCATCCATTTTACCTGTTAAAGCTGAAACTGTATAACGTAAAATTCAACTTTAAATAACTCAAACTTAACTCAAAATAACTTAATTTTATAAATCAGGCTAGTAAAAGAAAATCTGGTTCATTATTTGTACGTCGTGCTTTAAACATAATTTATTTATTGAATAGGCAGAGAATCATGGTAATGGGCTCTAGCTGGATATTTTGACATTCGCTAATTTAATAATAAATATTAAAGCGACTTGCGAAAATAGCAGTGTATAAAAACTGTAACCGTTATAACATAGCAATAAAAGAAACACTGGCATTTGGGTTATTGTCTCAGTGACATTGGCCGAACATGAACCCAACATATCATTATGGTGAATATTCTCACATGGTGAATATTTTCAGATAATGAATATTCTTAGATGGTGAATATTCTCAGATAATGAATACTCTCAGATGGTGAATATTTATGATGAAAATTCTCAAATGATGAATATTCTCAGATGGTGAATATTCTCAGATGATGAATATTCTCAGATGATGAATATTATCAGATGATGAATATTCTAAGATGATGGATATTCTCAGATAATCAATATTCTCAGATGGTGAATATTCTCAGATGATGAATATTATCAGATGATGAATATTCTCGGATGGTAAATATTCTCAGGTGGTGAATATTCTCAGATGGTGGATATTCTCAGATGGTGAATATTCTCAGATGATGAATATTATCAGATGGTGAATATTCTCAAATGGTAAATATTCTCAGGTGGTGAATATTCTCAGATGATGGATATTCTCAGATGGTGAAATATTCTCAGATGATGAATATTCTCAGATGATGAATATTTTCGAATGATGAATATTTATGATGAATATTTTCGAATGATGAATATTCTCAGCTGATGAATATTCTAAGATGATGGATATTCTCAGATAATCAATATTCTCAGATAGTGAATATTCTCAGATGATGAATATTATCAGATGATGAATATTCTCAGATGTTAAATATTCTCAAATGGTGAATATTCTCAGGTGGTGAATATTCTCAGATGATGAATATTCTCAGATGGTGAATATTCTCAGATGATGAATATTCTCAGATGATGAATATTCTAAGATGATAAATATTCTCAGAAGGTGAATATTCTCAGATGGCGAATATTCTCAGATGATGAAGATTCTCAGATGGTAAATATTCTCAGATGATGAGTATTATCAGATGGTGAATATTCTCAGATGATGAATATTATCAGATGATAAATATTCTCAGATGGTGAATATTCTCAGATGGTGAATATTCTCAGATGATGAATATGCTCAGATGGTAAATATTCTCAGATGATGAGTATTATCAGATGGTGAATATTCTCAGATGATGAATATTATCAGATCATAAATATTCTCAGATGGTGAATATTCTCAGACACGTTTTTGTGGCCATGGAACTTTTGTGTTGTGGTTATCATAATATTATTTAATGTTTTTTGCCTATGTCATGATGGTGGTGTTACTTTCACAAAAAAAAATAGAATTTGTGGTTTTCTAACATGGTAAGGTCGAATATGCATAATTTAGTTGTATATACCTCGAAGACAATGATGTATATACACGTGAATGTTGGCCGATCAAGTTAGATAAACAATTACCGGGTATGTACATTCATTTGACTACTACCTTGAACTTCGCTCGAACGTAAGCACTGTAAGTAGGCTTATATTTATAGCTGTGTTCAAAAAAGATTGAAGAAATGAAATCGGTGGGCCAGCATTATAACAATGCAAAGCTTGCCAATTGCCATAGTCTACATCTAAATTTACATGCCACTCCCAGAAATCTCTCGGTCGAAATTGTGCTAACAATTTTATACACCAATCTAGAGTGTCGTACTACAGGGTGGAAGACCCCAAAAATATGTTATTGTGTATAATATGCTGGAGCTAGAGAATGCGATGAGAAAAGTACATAAAAAGTGAGGGGTATATAAGAAAAGACAAAACAGGTGACCTACAAAAGAGTTGATTCACCTGCAGGCAATACAACAACTAACTATTTTACACAATTCTATACAATATACAGGCATCATCATCAGATGTCTGTCGTATAATTGGCCTGCATTCTCTTTTGTATTTGAAGCTGTGGTCAACATGTATTTTGTAGAGCCAGTAAGGCCTAAATACGCAAACGACCATAAAACGACATGCTGGGTAAATGTTGAAACAACATTGAGACAGTATCTCGTATTTTCCTGGTAACGCTGCGGTACGGTAACCCAAAATAAACCATAAATGTTGTTGTGATGCAACCGACAGAATGCAATGTTATTATTGATTGTAGAAAAATAATTATTATAGAGAACAAATCGCAGTAGAACAGTTGAAATCGCAGTTGAAATGTTTCCATTATGATCTATTAGTGATCTATTGGCAATAGATACGTTTTGAAAGATTATAAACAACAAGAGAATTTAGAAAGGGAGCGGGAGCACCAAGTGGGAGGAATGGACATTGATCTTGTGTAATCATGGTAATCATTACCCTAAATATAGTTGATTAGATGTCTATTTAGACTTACATAATCCAGTCTGAATTCTTAGAGAAGCCATGGTGAGGTACTGAGCTGTGAGCAGCAGGGACATCCGGTATCCACTCCTCTTCCGGTTGCTTGTAGGATTGATCTGCAGCATCTAGGGAGATGGCGGACGTCTTCCGGTAGTGTTTACCTCGCGGTGACTGGGTAACAGTGAGGGGGCTGATTGACTCAGAGGGATGCTTAAGAGGCATCTCCGAGGCGAGGCTGGCCCTTCTAACCTCAAGCAGCCCCTTGCGCCGCATTAAACTCAACTTGCTGAATTCTGTCATTGTCTATGCTCCACTTAAACTCTAGGGTATCATATCACACGAACATATCAGAGTCTAGCATGTAAATATTCAGCGTAGAGTGGCTACGGGTGATCACTGTTCGTGTGCTCTGTTGTTTCCCAGATCTGACAAAGCCTGTGTCATCCGTAACGCTAGCACAGTGTTATCAGGCGATTACTCCGGCTCCTAATCAGCCATAATACCTCTGAGATAAAGTCACACCACGTAACACCTTCTAGTCATCCTTACCTGTGTTTCTGTGTGCTCGCCAATGGGTTCTATTTATTCAAGGCAGGCCCATATGTCACTTCTTCGCCTGAATGAAGACAAAAACACAGCGATATTACAACACACCATAGATCTAGCCTACGGTGCATGACGTCAGTGGATGGTGCTGAGGGAATGAATATAATTATTATTAAACAGCAATCTTTCTTGAAATTTTTAATCAATAAAAGCCGAATAATAAATGTCATCAATCATGTCAATTATGATCGAAATACTTCCGCCATAAAATCACCTACAAATAGACAAATTATCTTTCTCCGTTCAATACCTATACACCTGTGGAAATAAGGCACATTTTTGTTGTTCCTATATATTGTCCTATATTAATAGCGGGAAGAATGTGTGTATGCATGTGAATTTAATTGGTCAGTGGGGGTGGGTGGGGTGGCTGAGGGTCTCTGACCGCTTCGAGTATGTAAGCTATACATGCAGCCAATGATATACGGTGTTGTTTACATATACGTCAGTGTTGACGGAGAGGGGTTGATTCTAAAACGCCTCTTTCACCTCTGCGTCTGTTTTATACGTATCTACTAGATGGACGTGTATAATTAGAAGACGTGAATACGTACCACCATGACCACCGACAGCTGGGAAATCCTACAAAAAAGCACGCAGTCGCCAAGTGTTGACTGAACGTTGACCCTGTGTTGAAGCCGCTGTGTCAACGTTGGTTCAACCCTTGGTCAGCTGTCCTTCTTGTCGTAATAGATAAAGGTTGGACATGGGTGATGTTCAGCTTTACGTAGTCAACGTCCCAGGCCAAATGAGGACAGGTATAGGGGGCTAGACCACGCAGGGCTGCAGACACCTAATAGCAATGCAATTAAAATTCTTCGTTTTATTCCTGTCATGACGCTGTACTTGTAGGCATCTAACACCTAATCAGTGCCAGTCATCACATACCAAACCCAGCAAATATGAAACGTTGGCCCAACGTTGGTTCACTGTTGGGCCAACGTCGTAGACGCTATCCCAGTAAATATGAGACGTTGGCCCAACGTTTGTTCACTGTTGGGCCGACGTCGTAGACGCTGGGCCAAGAGTAAACCAACATATCATGTAAAACAGTTTGTTGGGATACCATACTCACAATTATTGATTCCCAGCAAACACTATCCCAATTCTGGTTCAGGTTGCGCCGGCGTCGTAGACGGTGGGCCAATGTTACATCGACATTGGGTGGACGTATCGTGATTGCTGAGTTATCAGCTAGTCATTTGTGTTTCTTATCATCACTTGTCACACGTTATGTGCAGAGCTGCCTTTTTACATCCGGCACGTCCAATCTTAAAATTCGAACCACAAACTTGGCTAAGTAGGTAGTCAAACACTCGGGCGGGTAGGCTGGCTCTGGGCCTACCACTTAGATCAAGTGGTTTTCCACCGTCATATCGTCACTCTGATATTAAATAGCCGTATCTCTCACTATACAAAGTGGCAGATACACCTATTAAATGTCAAGGTGACAAGAAATAATATCACAGATACATGTATTATTAAAGAATACAGTGGGTTGCTTATGTTGAAATGCCTAAAATATGAAATGACATAATCACCGGCTTATGTTATTAACCCGGCTAATTTAAGCTCTTTTTCTGCAAGTAAATCTGCATGGTCTATAATCTTTCTAAGAATCGTCCGTCAACGGTAAACTCAGGTCATCGTCATATAAGACTATTATTCAATGGCATTATTCTAATCAAATAAAGTGAAATCATAGAGGGTGAAATTTAAGGTAGGCCTACGGTTAGACCTAATTATTTCAAAGACACATCATCCTTTATAAAAAGGCGGTGAACTTTTGCACGTTTGAAGCAATATTTGTAGATGAATAACCTGTAGAGAGGTTAGCAGTCGTCTATGACAGTGATATACCAGTTTGTCTCATATATGATTACTCAAGCGTTGGCCTCAGGCTGGTGAAGCGTCTTTAACGTTGGCCCAGTATGTAACCGTCGTTGAGGTAACGTCTCTTTGAGAGGAAGCACTGCAATGTGTATACAGTTAAGTGGATTGGAAGAGGTTTGATGACTTGACATTATTCAGGTAAAGAGTAAAGTGGCACACAACAGGTCTAGTGAGTTATAAATGATCGATGGACCCACATAGGCATACCCACAGTATAATGTGATATCATCAAGTAGGCATATACATCAAAATATGTAATACAAGACATTCAAAATCAAATACCTGTTTGTAACACAGCTTTTCAGAAAACCATGAGAAACAATATGACAATATTATAAAACTATAATAATGTCGGATTGTAGGTTTTGTTGACAAGTGATGGCCTTGGTCGTATACATTACCTCTGACAATAATTTCGAAAAAATAAAACTATTTTTTCTTTACATTTTCTTCCAGCTGTTTTCTGGGGGTGGTCATAATTTATATGGCTATGTAAAGTATGGGAATTTACATTAGAATAAGAATATTTTAAATATTTATTTTGACAACCATTCTTTTTCTTATGTAATTAAAATTGGGAGTTACATATTTGGCTACTTTGATATGCAAGGTTTTCAGGGAGTGAATTATGCACGTGACGATTGTGGAATAAACAAGTCCTCTTTGCTGTTAACCATGATGGAACTAATATAACAACTAATTCACATTTCAACTTTCCATTAATGAAAGCGTATGATTGAGAATGAATTGTGTATTTATTTGAACAAACTGTATTTCTGCGAATACTTAGGGGGGGGGGCACCATTCTATCTTTTTTTTTGAAATACATAATTTCTGGTAGACTCTGCGTGAAATAAATAATTTACTTCGAAAACTGTTCTATATAAACATGTGATACAATTTAAAATTTTCAGCGGCCCCCTCCCTCTAGAGATTGAATGGTGCCCCCCCCCCCCCCCTCATGCTCATTATATATATCATACTAGTAATTCTGTGATCGCTTCACTTCCTAGATATATCTTCTGCTTGTAACTAGTTGAAAACATGTCTTAGGTATGTAAGTGATCACCAACTATCAATTATGTGGAAAATGTTATTTAATAAATTGGGGTTCGTGGCGTCGGTATCAGAAAGATGGATGCGTAGCGTAATTTTGGGAAAATCTCTCTCTAAATAGTATTCATGATTATTTGCATTACCCTGATAAGTTTGCATATAACATTGACCATATAAACGTACCATTTACTAGAATCGAAAGAAACCAATTTAAGTGTATAATCACATCAGTATCTTATTAAGCTTTTAAACATCGTGCATTTAATCAACCTTTCATTCCCTGTGATCTGTATATGTTCTCTGTACCGGGGTATTGTACTTTATATGTTCCAAATATGCCATTATCGCTTGCCCATATACCGCAAACATACCGATATACATATATAATTGCTACACAGGAAAGCTGATCCATTTGTTATCATTTTTTGTAACTCAATGTCCCTAAATGTGCCAGAGTAGTGGAAAAGAAAAAAATGTTTAAAAAATGTATTGATTTACAGAATCAATAAATATAATGCTGGCATGCAGCGGCCACCAGGTGGGGCTACATTCTTACTCTGTTATTGTGCCAGATGAGGATGAGTAAAATAATAATAAAAGGCCAAATCATCTCGGCCTGTGGATAAGAGGAAATTCCCTACAATAAATCTCATGTTATGCTCGATCATAGATTATAATATTCAAGCTTGTAATTTTCTTAATTGTATAGTCTTTGTATTGCATTGTGGTAAAATCCACTTGTGCATGATGCTTTTTTCAGCTGGTTGTTATCTGTTTCTATTGGCCATTGTTTTGGGGGTTTCGGCAGGCTTATTATCACTCATTTATTTTTAATTCAAGATCTGACTGTCTCACTCTAATGAGGTCTTGGCAGAGTCTCGGTGATATTGTCATTGAAGCTCATTGGTTTATGGGATGTGCAGTGCGCTTTGATATAGCAGCAGCTGGTTGTGGCCTTTGTAACTTCACCCTGATTTAAAATCGAGCCACCACGCAGTACATCTGCATGAATGATTGAGAGAATGGAATAAACGACTTTGTGTTCAGTTATTTCTGACTTGCATCACTTCTGCCCCGGAACATTTGATATCGTCCATTCATATGTTGGATTAGGAACGTTGGATATTATTTCCCAGCATGAAAATAAAATAATTTATCGTTTTGGGGATAATAATTCTCCATCCGTCTGGGGATTTAAAAAAAGTAAACCTAATCTAAACCACTGAGTACCGGGGGTATGGTATTATGGACGATAAACGGTACGAGGAAAAAATGTTTGTATGTTCACTGTTCACTTTATGTTATTTAATATATCCAAATCTTAAAAATGTTGGCCCAAGTATGATATTCTACCCCCTAATTTAAATAGCAACTGACTGACGGCGGTGATTGGCCGATCTCGGCATGTGACAGGCTGAGCCACTCTTCAAATGGTCTGGGGTAGAGTACCAGACTCTGCCCAAAATGTTTATCAGTGTTGATCATCATCAATTTAAGTTTATTTTGGTACATTGCTGGTATCATTGGTGTATTAGGTTAAGGAGTAAGAACAGTGTAAAATATTGATGCGAGAAACATAGTGGGAAACGGTAATTCTATGTAGAATGGTGAGCGGGATGACGGTAACTATTGTGATACATTTCAATGATGAAAACATTAAATTCTCTTTGAGGATGATGGTATCTTTCATTTTTCACAAAGACTTTCTATAATATATCACCTCTAAACTATATGAAGATAATTATAGTATCATACAATTGAAACAATAAAAGATAAATGACAATAATATCTTTACATTATATTTACCATGATATGTAGTCTATGTTTTTTACATCTCATTAGGCCCTACTTTGATTCTGAGGAGTGAAAAACTGACAACCATTGCCGAAAACGATACAATCTCACCATATGAAGCTCCTATAGTCGCGGAGGTGAAGGTGTAAGGGCGAAACATGAAATAAACAAGGGCAACATATTAGTGACACAAAATATCCATGTAGTACAGTGAAATGAAATGAATCGGGTTTTAGGCCACTTTTGTGCACATACAAGATAAATTGGGCCAAGAGAACCTCCTGAGGATGGTGACATGAATGAGATGACACTGCCCTCCAGACACAGGATTCGAAATTCAAACCCTGGAAGTCTGATGCCAAGCAGGCTACCCCTCGAGCACGGAGGCTCCCCACAATACTGAGTTTCACGAGTGGATGGGGAAGAAACATTTTTGTTTATTTCAAACCGTCGAGACCGGGAAACGAGCCCCGAACTCTAGCGTGAAAGGCAGCGGTGCTAACCACTATCCTAGGGCCACCGCCCATGTAGTACAGTGAGTCTTTTCACTTTGATCATGTTGATGCTGTTAGTACAGCAATGCTAGTTCAGGGAAAAAATGTAACTTACCATTAACGGCAATTAATAATTTCTGATAACAAAACTTGTAATAAATTATGGTCAATGTGTTGTGTTGTTAATATTTTCTAAACCTTATAAAAATATTTAAAACAAAAATCATCAAATATTATGCTATATTTCTGATCATTATCATTCGATATATGATATAAATCATCACATAATTTAATATTAAACATTCACCCTTGACTTATTAAACCATTTTTTCCGATATGGGCCACACAATACGCTGGGAAGTATATGCATATATTATAGTAGGATAGGGGGGAAACTTTGCCTTTTGTATGCCATTTTTCAACCCATATATGGCTGCGATGGCAAAAGAACCACCCCAGCTTCAGAATATGAGGAAAACAATTTTTTTAAATATTTCTGTGGTTTTATTGCGTGGAAAATAGACTATAAACAAACATTTTGAGTTAATGATGCACATTTGACTATATTATACCACAATGATAAAGCATACTTTATGTCACCAAGGGGTACATGATAAAGGTCAATGGTCGTGTGATAATACAGTAGCAGGTACTCATTGCAAAAATTGATGTCGGTTTTTTTCTAAGATAACCTTCGAAAATTCACAGAAGGTCACTAACCCTTTGACTCCAGTATAGCAATAACATTTCACTCTAACACGGAATGACCTTCAATTTACCTTGAGATAACGTGCATGTGTGTATTTTGCATGTTCCTGTAATCACCTTGAATGCCAACACAGGCTAAGTGCCACCTGGTGAATAACTATAAATAAACAGACCCAACTCTGTCTGTGATTGTTTGCTGTCGATACACAGCATGCACTGTGGAGGACAATGTTGGAAAAAAATGATAGCTGCACGACTGAGAGTGGTATCAGAAATGCATAATACAATTGTGTATTGTGATTATGCATAATTACCTCTTGAGTATGTAAATAATAATATGATGCTATATGGCCATATACGTAATTAGTTTATAATTATGTTGTTAAAAGGACAATTAAATCGTGTACTTCTTGCTTTATTCGCAATAAGGTCATATGCTTAAATGCCCAACCCAAGTAAATATAAACCTTCTAAAAATCAAGTTCGTTATTAGCGCTGATGTATTTCCAAAGTGCCTTAAACTGACGTATTTACGTCATTGTAAATAACATTCATTTAATGTTATCTATCTGATCACTACTATCATTTAAATATTAAACAATAATTTTTAAAGCATATAATTCTTACCATGATACATCCTAAGAAGTATAACATACATATATATCCAAAATAGTGACTGCATATTATAACTGAGGTTGGAACGGGGGATTCAGTTTTGGCCAATCAGAGGATATTCTTGGATTTATGTCTGAGGAACTAGGCTGAGGGTACATTTTGATTTTCGAATTCGGTTCACAGCATCTTATATTTCAGGTTTTAAATATTGTTATATATCTATGCATTTGTTTTCTTTTTTAAAATCGCTTATCTGAACTTACGTCTATACAGGCATTAAAAAACACATTACCTATATCGGTATACTTCTCACATTAATTTGTTTAGGCTACACAAGAACTAGGTCAAGTGTAAAATACATCCACATCTTGAGAGATAACGTTTTTATAAGATTTCCACCAGTCACAGACTTAGATTTTTTATTGCGACAGATACTGGCCGCATTTTTTATGCACACCACACTGTAAACCAGCGATTAAAAATTTCATATTGCGACAGCGATGATGGCTGTCTCAATATGTACGTGCATCTTTTCACTGGAAACAAGTGACAAAACTGTTGTGTTTGATTGCAAATATAATACCCTCTGCAAGACCATTGCGTCAACTGACTGTTTTTAATTTAAATGATAAAGTATTCTGAATATATACCATACAGATGTAAGACACGACTGACAATACTACCTGCAGTTATACAACAAACTACAATATACATTACAACAAACACAATGTACACTGAAGAATATCAATGTAAATACTTTAATATTTAAGTTATTGCTAAATTATGTGTCAACCCAAACGGGGGGAGGGGGATGGATCAAATTCCGCCCCAAAACCTCACTTTCATAGTACATGTATAGAGAGGGAGGCCGCCCGCTGTTATGCATCTGAATCTATTCTGTCAAAAATAAATATCAATTTATTGTTTCACCTTGTACAAATGGCGGTTATCTTGGATCTTGGCGTCTTAAACAGAAAATCATTTTGCCTCCTATAGGCTAACTTTGATCAGGATAGGCTACTGAGCCCTAAAAAATTAGTGCTTTTATCCGCCCTAAAATTTGATGCTAAGCTACCTGACTAAATAGTTGTGATTGGTGATCGTGCATCAGGACTCGACTACTCATGATAAATACCGACAATGAGCTTTTAGAAATTAAAATATGCAAACATCTGAAAAACCTTGTATTTTATTGATGAAACGGATAACAAATAGTCCAATAGCAAAGTAGCCTATGCTATTTCTTTATCCAATTCGGAACAAATTGCAACATAATTTTTTTTCACAAAGGGCTTCCTTAAGGTCCCCAGAACACCATAAAACAGTCCCAAAAGATCGGCTGATGGGAAACAGGTCAAATTGACATAGGGGAGGGCGGGGCATGTTCGAACACCGGGGCACGTTCGCACCCTGCTGGTAACTCAGAATTGAGGGCCACCTGGTGAATTAAAAATATAATTCATGATGTACCTCTCCCCTAAGTCACTTTTTCTCCCAAAATTCATCAGATACAGTTTTTTTGTTTTGCTCTCGATTCAAATACGTGATCTTCGTCTCATTTTATGTTATTTAGGTTAATTTTTCTAAATACTGTGTGAACTACAGTTTCAGTAGTTAAGTAACCATTTGTTGTTCTATAAATAGAGCATAGAGGTATACAACATACAGGGAAAGTATTTTTGAACCATCACAAGGGGTACGGGCAATAATTGGGGTTGAAGCTGAAATGGCATTACGGGGCACGTTCAAACGCGTTTGGATATGCCCCGGAAAGGGTGTGAACATGCCCCGAACTAGCCTCACAACCAATGGTCATAATTGCAACACAGTTTATCTTATTCACACATGTCTACACTCACCATACATGCTGGCACTCACTCAGCCACACATTATCACACTTTTTCATACAACACATGCTGTTTTGTCTGGTAAATCGGCGGTTGGTGGATATTAATCGTGATAAATGCCGCCAGTGGTGCGCCGGTGGCCTGATGGATAAACTGCCATTGCCCACTGCTGGCAACGTTATGGGAGACTGACAATGTGCTGCTACCTTGTGAAGGGCAACATCACACTGTTGCTATTTATGCAAAATGCAATAATAAAATACAAAGGATTGCCAATTATTGATATTGTTGTATTGCACTTTAATAACCAGGGCATGTTCGAACGGTACTGGTCGGACATGCCCCAATGTCCGACGAGGTGGGGCATGTCCTACCAGTCTGGTTGTAATCACATTTTGCGCTATATTTTTCAAAATATACAAGACAACTAACTATAAAGTTTAGTGGGACATCATACATGTGGAAGCACTATATGTGTGCAATAGGTGTGACTTAGGTAAATAGCTAGTGAACAGGTATGCATTATGTCTTAAGGGCTCGAACATGCCCCGTCCTGCCCCTACATCCAAGATGGTCGCCAAATATCTATACGCGATCATATTTTTGCTTTCAGATGAGGTATTTGAGTGATTTTAAGTTCTAAACTAGGGTTTTGAGACACAAGGATATCAATTAACAATAATACAATTTGATTTGATGAATATATATATATATTTTAAAATGGCTGCCTATTATCTATACGCGATGATATTTGTACTCCTAGATGATATATTTGAGTAATCTTAAGTTACAGACTAGGGTTTTTGGCAACAAGGATTTAATTGAACAATTTTATAATTTATTTGGATGATAATTGATTGACTAAAAAATACAATATTGAAGTACTTTTATGTTATCGTTAATGCCAATAAGTAATTCGCATTAGTGTGTTCCTGTTAATGTTAATAGGTGTTATACTGTGGGCCCAGTGTGGGGCATAGTTTAATCAACTTAGAAATTACTGGAGTCTGTTTACATGATCTAAGCAGTTGCAGTCTTATTTGTGGTTTACACAACCTTGTATGTGAAATTGGTATTATTGGAGATGACACCGATTTACCAGTACTCCTATTATACCATGCTGAAATCAACGCACATGATCTGTTTGTCGCATCAGAGCCAGGAATATAACATGGCTATATCTCTTCAGCACCAAGCCTGCTTGATTTATTTATAAAAAAACTCAATTGGCATCCTTTTTATAGTGTAATATGGCGACCACGAAAAACAACAATTTATTATTCACATTGTAAAAAGCTCGATGGTTTACCCAATAAATGGAGATTGTTTTCCAAAATGGCTATGTACATTAATAATTATTATCTGCACCTTTTGAAACATTGTATTGAAAACAATTAATAAATGATGATATTAAAAACATCAGAAAGGTGTTTTTGACTTTCATTTTTTTTTAATTATTCGACAGTTAGGAGGTTTTGTATTCCAAGGAAAATTTCATTTCAAACTAATCAATAATCAGATCAACATAAAAGCCATCAATCCAATTAGAAATTGACATTTAATGATAAACCTGGTCCTAATCTATGTTGACACTAGTAGGCCTATAAGTAGAACACGGATATGACTATTGGCAGGTGTAGCTCTCCACTACAACCAGCTCTCAGTAGCTCTCCATCAAACCCAGTCGCTAGCTAGCTAGTACCTTTCCATCACACCCAGCCCTCAGTAGCTCTCCATCACACACACACCTCTCCATCACTCATCAGACCCAGCCCTCAGTAGCTCTCGATCACACCCAGCCCTCAGTAACTCTCCCTCACACACAGTGCTCATGTAGCTCTCCATCACAACCAGCCTTCAGTAGCTCTCCATCACACCCAGCTCTCCGTCACACCCAGCTCTCCATCACACCCAGCTCTCCATCACACTCAGCTCTCGCTAGCTCTCCATCACATCCAGCACTCCATCACACCCAGCTCTCCATCACACCCAACCCACGGGTAACGGTAGCTCTCCACCACACCCCGCATCACACCCAGCTCTCTGTAGCTCTCTATCACACCCAACCAGTTACCGTACCATATAAGTTATTAGCCTACACAGAAAACACGAGACATCGATCCAATGTCGGATCACTGTTGCCATTGTTGGGCCAGCGTCGTAGACGGTGGCCCGACGTTGGTTCAACATTAGGTCGATGTCTCGTGTTTGTTGGGATCTATAGGCTAAGTAGGCCCTATAGCTCTCCAAATGCCTATTTTGCAGATAGGTGGTTTGCGCTTCCGCCATCTATCTAAAAGATAGGAGGTTTTGTGTTTTCATTATCTATCTGTTAGATAGGTGGTTTTGTGCTTTCACCATCGAAATAAAATATTTTGTTAAGAGTCAGCACTGAAGACTTCTAGATCTAATAAAGTACGGGTTGGCTTCCCATGAATTAACCATTTCCATTCTAAGTGAAGGTGAAGGTCATTACACTGGCAACATGGATCCGATGGTTGCTCAAATTCTCCTTGGTGCTGGAGTTACAACAGCATTTCATCCAATAGCTTACACAAAAGTTCTTATTCAGGTGATTTTGTGAATAAATATCTAATTATTCTAATCCATGGGCTGACCATTGTGAATTTTTGCTGTGGCTGTCAGTGTCGCCGTGCCGGCCCGTGCCGTGCCCGTGGACGTCATGCTTGAAAGTTGAACTGAAGAGTGAAGAGTTGATTTTCGCATGAGAGAGGGTGCATCCATACCCCGCAATATGCCGAAATATACTAATGTTATAAACCACGAGATAGACCAGAAATACTAAGTTAATTCATTACATTATACAGGTTGTTGTATGTTCATTGATTGAATCATTATAAACAGATAAATAAAGTGAACATTTGTCATGATTTACAGTAACACTAACAGTAACACTAACAGGGTCAGGGGTGGGCAGGTGAAATGTAGACTAACTTGACACTTAGTCTTAGGCCTACAGTCTGTCCGACGGTGGAGGATGGTCCAAAATGAAAGTTAGCTTTTCGATATCCAGTCAGTCAATTCTCAAGTGATATTCATGAAATTTTGTAAACCCAATTTTCTAGTCATTTGGCTTCGATCCTGAAAATTTTGTCAAAAAATATTCTATAGTTCAAAAGTTAGCCAATTTGACATGTAGTAAATGTCAATTTATGACGCTCCTGTATTAACATGTATAAACCCATTAACTTCCATTCCGGTTTATTCTCAAAATTGGGTTACATGTCAAATGGTCTAGCTTTTGAAATACTCAATAGAATTTCGCCAAATTTTCAGGGTTGTTGCCAAATGACTAGATAATAATGGTTACAAAATTTCGTGACAATCCCTTGAGAATTGATTGACTGGATACCGAAAAGCTAACTTTTATTTTGGACCATCCCCCACCGTCGGACAGACTGTAGTCTATACCGTCAGATTAACTTGTATCGCATGTTTTTCCCCCATTTCTCAGTCAATTCTCAACCGATTTTGCAAGGACTATTTTCGCGTCACGCGGCGGCTACCGTGAAATTTTCTTAGGAAAATATTGTATAGCTAAAAAGTTAGACCATTTGACATGTAATGCAATTAAGGGCTAAAAACAAATTTTAATTTAACCATTTTAATGGGTTTATAGAGGGACCTCGTAATTTCAAATTTACTACATGTCAAATGGTTTAACTTTTGAACTATATAATATTTTTTAATGAAAATTTCACGGTAGTTGCCGCGTGACTCGATAATAGTCCTTGCAAAATTTCCTCAAAATCGGTTATGAATTCAATGAGAACTCGGCGAAAAACATGCGATACAAGTTAATCTGACAGCGGGTATAGTCAGCAGTGCCAGTGCCACAGTGGCAGTGGTCAGCAATAGACCGACTTCCCGGTTGTAATATTTAATTAAATGAATTATTTTATGCATCCATGATAGTGAATCTGGTAATCCTTTAGAATAGGGTACGCTATTTTTATGACGCTCGGACCACATTTTCTGTCCTATATAGGGTCTAGCGAGGGAAATGTGGTCCATAATTATTGAACCACATTTATTTTTTAAATAGGGGCCTAAAGTACTTTTTATGACGTATAAAATATAGCATAGGCTGTACATAGGGGGAGGGGGGTGGGTGAGACTGAAGACTAAACTTCTAAACATGCTAAAGGTTGGGTTTCTGAAGCATAGGCGTAGGCCGAATAAAACAATGTTAAAAAGCGTTACGAGGGGGCAGAGCCAGAGGGGTGGGTAAAAAGTCTTGGAAGTTGTGTGTCGCGGTAGCAAAGATGTAACTTCAATTCTAATGATTGTTTCTGTCAGTATCACATGGCAAAAAGCTCTGTACAAATATCATTTTTAAATCCATCATGAAAAAAAATAGGATGTAATGCGAGAAAAGGCTTGAATAAGAAAATGCTTAGTGATCAATAATTTTCAAAAAATGTATTCCGCAAATTCAAACTGTAATTATTTTTGTTTCAGCTTGGTTATGAGCCCCTGACACCAACAACTACACGAAGCATATTTGGAAGAAAGATACTATGTTACCCAAGTGCTGTAAAATATAGTGGGTGATGTTTTACTATATTATTATTATGAATTATGCAACCAGGTCAGCCAATAAAATTACGGATTATTTTTACCAGACTGACACGTCCGGTAAAGTTGCAAGTTTACTGGACATGATAATTTTTTCCTGGACAAGAATGTTTCAGTGATTAAGACTGCACTTTCCTCGCCGTTGCTGACATTTTTCCAATGATTAAGATCCACAAATTATGTCATCCGACAGGTCAGGCAGGTGACTGTCAATTTTAGTCAGACATTACAAATTTAATCTAGGTACAGTCGGACGTTAATTTTATGGGCTACCATTTGTGTCATTATTCTTCACTTTCGAATTTGTTTTCAACCCTTGTCCTGCTGGATTATCAGACCTTTTGGTAATTTTCATTCATGTGAAGCTGGAATTGCCAATTCAATTCCCATCTTCAAATGACAGAAAAAATGTAAATTATCTATAGATAATAAAGTACAAGTGATAAAAGTGATGACAGAATAACAATAAGATTAGCAGTACCAGGTATTCAGATGATTATGGTTGATAGTATACATATGCACATCATTTCTTTAAACTTTATTCGAAGCTATGTACAGCTGAAATACATTGTCCCCATCTTGCCCACATGTAATGATTCAAATTATAAGATCATACTATTGCATTTAGATAATATGGTACTTGTAAGAGAGTATTGTGATCGCCTTGAAATTATGTCTCTAAATATATTTTTAAAAAAATCATGTACAGTACTACATTTACCCGATATGACATGGTGTCACAAAAGTGCCACCATGAAAAAACTTTGAATCGAATCAACCAACTATATTTCTTTTTTTATTTCCTTTGATGGTTATATTACTTTGAGTGTGTCCTTCCTTTATTGTGTAATGTATAATGCAGGGTTCGCACATGCCTTGAAAACACTTGAATAGCCTTGAATTAAAAAATCACTTTTCAAGGCCTTGAAAAGCCTTGAATACAAAAAATATCTTGAAAAGCCTTGGAAAGTTATTTTTTGGGGGTTTGAGTTGATTGTTAAAATTTATTGTGGCTGCTTTTTGTCGAAGTCTTTACAAAATTGATAAAAAATATTCTGTTACATGTATTGCTATTTTGCTCGCAAGATGAAATGTAGGTGAACATCATATGGCAAAAAGAAAATTGTCATGACTCCCTATTTCATGCTTATGATTGGGCCTTCAAAATAGCGATATTTGGTGTTGAAAAACCTGGAAAAGCCTTGAATTCCATCAGCTTTTGCTTGTATGAGCCATGTAATGGATAAATGTTGTACTCAGACCGCCAGGACTTGAATTTTGAATCCTGTGGCTGAAGGGCTGTCTCATCTGTTTCATCTCGCCATCTTTTGAGGGCCCAGTTTAGCCTGTTTGTGACAAAAAATTCCATTCATTACCCGAAATTCTACAATATATGTCTATTAAAAATTGTATGTTTGTTGAGCTGATATGTATGTTCACAGTTCATGATGTATGAAGTGTGTACTGTGAGTCAGTGTACATTTACAGCAACTCAAATGGTGGAAGATTTGTTTGAAAAATAGATCTAGGTCCTTTCAAGTGAACTTTTATTTTCTCTTGATAAATTAATATAAATCAGTTGATAATGATAACTTGTTGTCTGTAATAAAAGAAGAAGAAAAAACAAATGTACTAAACCTTTGACTGCAGAATGTTTTTTTCAGTATTTTTTACCCATTTAAGCTGGTGCTGCTGACATGATTTCAACAGCTCTCAATGATTGGAGAAGTGTTTACATTTTGCATTGATCAATTGTCCTGGCATATCAAAAAATGTATATTTCATAAAATTTATTTTTGGTACAACATATATTTAATCACAGTATATATATATCATGTACATACAGCTAGCCATTGCAGCTGAAGGGTGATGTTCTTTTTACAGTTGGTCACATTCGTGAACGTGATGGATTTCTTGGTCTTTACCGGGGCCTTGGCGCCAGACTGATTGGAGGTGTAGCTGGCAGTTTGGTCACTAGCTCTGTACAGAATGTGAGTATATATAACTGTAGTGTGCAATACGTATGCAGGCTATAATTAAAAACTAATTCTTATCAATCGTATTTATCGTTAGAGATGATGAGAAGAAATGCTAATCAATACTGGTTTAATGTGGGGGCAACATCAGAGTTGTTGGCAAGCCCCACACTAACAATCAACATTGTTTCAATGTTTATTTTATATCAAATGCCACATCAGCTAAGGCCTAAAAAAAAGATTGTTTGTTTCCGATTTCTGACTGACCCTATCAAAACATGTGCGACCCAAATTTATTTTATAGATTTAGAAAAAAAAAGATTTTTTTTACGAAATCCATAAGCTAAGGGATGAGTTACTGGCTGTAGACTAGTGAAAGTAAATAAAAAAACGTTACGAAAAGGAGAGGAGGGGGTTGAAAAGCGTCCACAAAAACAAAAAATCGTTAAGAAATGTACAGATAAGACATGCATGGAAGTGAATTTTCCGCCAAATAAAATAAAAAATAATTCTCACCTACCGATTGGTTAAAGTGACAAAAAATAAAATAAAAAATAAAATAAATTTCGTACCTACCCACTGGTTAAAATGACAACAAATCGGAAACAAACATATTAAATTTTTTGGCGTAATGATCATATTATTACCCAGTGTGGTTTATCATACAATCACACTACATCAGGCCAATTTCATCTATGTTGGTAATACTTACTTTTTTGTATGTATTGCTGTACACATATCTTTCTAATAGTTTTTTCTATATCCACAATATTTGTTACCAGAATGTATTAGTCATTAAATGGCTGTTATTTTTGAATCAAGTTAATTTGATCTCATCTGGCATGCTGCATTTTGAAACCCGGAATGACTTTGGCTACCACTGACAATAGCATGCTAGTGTACAGTGGTACTGTTCTGAGTTATCAGCTGGGAGACCTATTTCATAGATTTTCAGAAAAGTTAGTAAAATAATATTAACTAGACAGTCAGTCAGTCAGAGACTGCAAACCTCAGCCGAAATTAATGATCCTATATGTTATTTCATTTATTCATTAAGTGCAAATATAGTAAAACTTCACTGGGGATGATCAATTATGATCTCATAGATTCAACCTATTTCATTCATTCACTCATGTATAGTCTAATAACCATACTCAACAGTTGTGAGACTATGCTGTCATAAAGTAGTCTTCTATACAGTTGGATGAAATGTATTGTACTACCAATGCATATCTGATCTTAATGCTCCTGATCATCCCGAAAATGTAATCGATTGTTTCTAATTCTTGGCCCGAAACACACGTCTGGTAAAAAATTAATGCAAATCCGCTCATCACTTTTTTTTAGTATTCGAGGGGACAGACAGACAGATTAACCAACAAGGCCAAAAACAGGGGTTTTTCGCAAGAATTTGTGAAGGGGGGGGACCGGAGAGCGCTGGGTCCTCGATGCGCCCGCTGCCTGTTTTGCCTGCCATCACACTGATGGAAAGTGCTTGAGGGGGTTTATATATTGATCTAGTGATATGTACATTTGCGTTCTTTCACAATGCAAACTTTGTTGCTCTAGGAAATGATGAAACAAAAGGTAATTAATGCAAAAAACTAATTTTTTTTCAATTATAGTTCTAGGTACAATGTATGTAGTTAAAATGATATAGATTAGATTAATAAAATATCTTGTATTATTATATTCTTAGTCAATGGAAAATGTATTTCAGTTGCATACATCTACACAGCATTTAAATATTTATACAAATGTTTTTATCTGACAGTATTTTAAAAAAGCAGAAAAGGCTAATGAGGATGAACTGGATGGATATGAAGAAACATCTACGGCAAAACTGACTATGCTGTGTATCAAGGTATGACTTTGTAGAAATAAAATTGATAATTTAAATGAAATATATATATCAAACTGCATGGTCTAGTACGGCAGCATATTGTATACATGTACATACATCATTGTATGTTTGTGTATGATTTTAGTCAAATATAAACAAGAAATTCAGCTAATATTGCATAGCAGTAGGGGATCATATGGGTTGCTAAATGTGATGAGATACCACTTAATATCTGCCCTGTAGGTAACATAAACATATTTTATGATTCGAGGCTCCATCACATCCTACTACTTTAAATCGTCCTTATCACCCAGCCATTTTTATGCCTCTGCCAGGCTGTGGCAGGAGGCATTATGTAGTCGGTTTGTCCATCCATCCATCTGTAGAAATTATTTAAAAATTGGATGCATAATCATAGACGCCTGTGTCAGTCAAAACACCTTTTTAGTTTCTTGTTTTTGTTCATTTTGAGATTTGAATTGTTGCTAGATATATAATTCCAAGTTGATTAAAAATGAACTGATTTTATAAAAATACACTTAGTGTAATAACCGATATAACAGGTTAAGAAAGATTTACAATGTTATCTCAAGAACGATTATTCCAAATTTCTTGTGATTTTGTTTAATTGTACGCACTTTCCTACCTGTCCACAAAATTAAAATAGTTGGGTCGTGTTCCAGTGAGTTTCATGAAAATGCACTCATTTGAAATTTTTCATTCTGTTATGTTTAATTTTTTCAATTTATGATGTTGAAAATCTTGAATTGATTTTCATTTTGGCTGAATAGAATACATTTTCACAAGTCAGTCTACTTTATAATTCAAAGTATAATGTTTTTTTCGCACTGTATCTAAAACTCATTTCCACTTCTAGCTGTAACCTGATTTTTTTATAAATTTATGCTATATTTAGGACAATAGTTGACAGAAATTTAAATCTTTTCTCCAAAGTTTCTTATTTCTTGTAAATTTTTCACTACAGACATCACATGAGACTGCAGCCAGATGTGCAGGACTGATTGCGAGTCAACCTTTTCACGGTAAGTTTTTGTTTTAATTATATACTTTTTAATGTTTTTTTTATTTATCTGATGCCAGAATTGTTATTACCTGTACACAATTTTCTACTTCAGATGGTGAAAAATCCTCTGATTTTGAAAACTAAGCATGTACTACACCTGTACTACTCAGTGCTTTAGTATTGGTTTATTATTTTTCCTCGTTGTTGCAGCAACACTGAAATGTGGTAATTGATTTTCTTGTTTAGAAATCATGACATATTTAATTATATTTTCATCCGCATCATAATATTCACTATTTTTTTTCAGTTATAATGATCAGAACTATGTCTGAGTTTGTTGGAAGAGAATCTATCTATAGGTGAATATATTCTTCACAATATTAAAAATTTCTTGGCTGAAAGTGATGTACATAAATGTGAATATTTAAATGAACTGTAACCCTTTATATGCACCAATGTCACCCGTATGCACTACAAGGCATATTTTTATGTTAAATGTTGAGAAAATGTTACAATCCAGCAAAAACAGGACATTTTTATTTATTCTAGTGAGCATTTATATTAGTCCCAGACTCCCTCATCACCAAAGGTGCGATGGAGGGAGCTTTAATTGATATCCATTAATAAAATAAGAGGTTACTTAGATTTGACAGTGCAGTTTTCCTGTGCCGCCGCAGGTGACCCTGTGTAAATCTGGCTCGAAAAATAATTGGTGGGTATAGCCTATACATGTAGGTGGTGCGCAGTTGGTTGGTGAATATCCGAGGTGCTCTGAGAAGCCATTAACACAAATATTTTTTCGGGGGGGAGGGGGGGGGGGCTTACAGCGCCCAACCTCCCCTCCCAGGTCCCAGTTGTTGTTTTTTTTCCACTAACAGACAATCGCATCTCTGGTCCTGGTACCACCGTGGATAGCACTGTGGTTTTGGAATAGGACTTTGTCTGGTAAAACTTATTGCATCCATTGGTAGACCAAAATATTGAGTTTCCAGAAAGAAACCTCTTAAAATATTTCTAAATGCAAAATTGTAAATCATTTTATCGGTTTAACACCTTCCTAAAATATCACTCAAAGTCAAAGCTAAAAATTGACAGCATGTATGTTAATTTCAATAAAAATACAGTAATATATTTCACAAAATGTTATTATTTTCCTTCACTTTGAGCTGTAAATTGTGACAGCAATTCACTGCTTAACCCTTCTACTGCTAGATGTTTAATAATCAAATCATTCAATTTGGAAGATGACCATTTTTCACAAATATTAATATTTTTGCTCATTTGAAGCTGGAAAATTTGTCAGCAATTCCAGCTCCAAATGAATGAAAAATAAAAACAAACAATTTAGCAGCACAAGGGTTAAGCCTTTAACCGCCGGTGCTGCACATATTCAGGTTTTTATTTTTTTATTAGCACATTAAGTACCACATTTTAAATATGTTAAAGATAAAATGTGACATCAACTAGCAAGATTTGAAAATAGTTAATCTCCATTTTGTCAAATCTGAATAATTTTCACTCACTTGAAGTTGTGGATCGCGTCAGCGAGACACAAGTTCAAGTGGGTGAAAAATCAAATTGAATAATTTGGCGGTTAAAGTGAATGATGTGTGGTTAAACTTAAAGGCTAATTAGAGAAAGCAAAAATAATGTTGTCATGGTTATTTTCTTTGCAGTAATATATTTTGTTCCGTCCAAGAGATTTATCGACAGGATGGTGTCTTAGGATTTTTCGCGTAAGTATTATGCTAGTTTTACCATGTTTACTGGCAATCATTGTTAATGTGATGGTCAGTCATTTTTAAACCTGCTCTTTAGTAAGCACATAAAATGCTGAATTATCTGTAGCATAGTTCTTTAATAATAAGGTGGATGCTGCTCTAATCATCCAGTTCTAAATATAATTTATATTTGTAAGATTCAAGTGCAGTTCTCGATGAGCAGCTCAGTAATTAGATAACTTGTTTGTTAGACTACTGGCCAGACACAAATGTACTAAACAAAACCAGTCATATATACTGCTATAAAATCAACTCCTCTGTATAAGTCAAGTATAGCCCATCAACAAATTTCGCATATATTATATTTAAAGCTGCATAACTGTTTTGTTTATTTCGACCGAAATAACCTAAAATGTTCAACACAATCATTCATATACTTTTAAAGGCTTTATAAATGGACAAAATCGATGTAAATGGAGCTGGATTAGATCATGACGCGATACACCATCAAGTTATATGGTGTGGTAAATAAAATCGGTCCTTCTGTGTACAATATGTACGTTATACTAATAGTGGTTAATTGTGGGCCAATATAATGTTACATTAGACCAACATCAAACCCCTTAATAACAAACACGAGACATTGAGCCAGATTGGTCTAACGCTGGGGTAGAGCCGTAGACAATTGCCCTGAATTAGTTTGACATAGGACCAATGCCTCGAGCATGTTGGCTGCGATGCCAAGCTCACACAAACCACCAGTTGGTGTCCTAAGACTAGGTCAGCCCCTATGAGCATATGATTGATGGCTCAATGTTGGTCCAGCTTCTATGACGCTGGTACAACATTGACCCATCAATGGTTGAATGCCTCTTCTTTGCTAGGAACTCAGCTACTGGTACCGTAAAGGCTGCTTTTTTACAATTATTTTATTTTACCGCATTTCGCTATTTATATAGCTGTATGTGATGACTAACGATGAAATAAAATAGTCTGATATTTTCGAATAGCATAGTCACTATAGATCGTGTTTCTCTTGTCATTCAAAATTCACTTTGAATTCACTCCTAGCATTGCCACTAATTTTTTTAACTGTAGGTGATCCCAAGCTTGACTTTATATTATGCCATACTTGCAAGCATGTTTGTTTTTCAGTGGGTTGGTACCTCGCCTGATAGGTGAAGTAGCCACTATTTGGCTGGCTAATATGCTTGCTCATGTTCTAAACACTTACGTAATTCCCAAAGGAGAGGGCTCAAAGGTAAGTACGTGGCTGTTCTTCTGACTAAAGTTTTGTCCTAGCGAACATCAAGATATTGATGCTATGCTTCAACCCTTACAACGCTGAATTATTTTTGTATAAACTATGGAAACTTTTTTTTTTTTTTTAAAGGGTTTTTTTTCAATTTGAAATCATCATAAATGTCTTAGTTAACTCTTTCTGCTTCATTTGAATACCTATGTTATGGGTCTACGGCCATCATAAAGATTTGTTTTCTTTCAGTGCGGGGACTGTCTTTATACGTCAGAATCTTGATGTCTATAGCCATCAGATTCTGATATATAAAGACGGTCCCCGCACTGAAAGGGTTAACATTGTAACGTCTTCTGTGACACTTGCCCAGCATTGTAGTTACCGCGCTAGGATATTTTTCACTTTGTAAGCAGATTATAATGACACTTTCATCACATGTCTACAAAGTATACAATTTGAAATTGATATCGTCTGTGTGTATACAATTATTACTTATTCTAATATCTGATTATTTCTGTTTGTATCTACAGGATTTAACAAGTTACACAAGTGTTGTATGTGCAGTGAGTATTTTTTAGTTACCACTATGTATCTAAATTATCTCAATTTTTTTTTTATAGCTCACCTTTCAGTTATTTTTTAAAAGCAGGCTTCATGTGTTTCAATTGAATTGAATTGGCGTTGACACTAACATTTCTTTGTCTGCTTCCTGTCCTATTTTTTTGTGGGTGTGAAAAATTATTGAAATTTTGTGCATTTTTTATGATCATCAAAATTTAGAATGACTCTCAAGGGTCAACTTCATAGCTCTTTCACTCTACTTTAAAATTGTATTAAAATCACCATTTATAATGGCTGTGCAGTCATAAAATTCAATCAGAAGTCCCTCAAGAGGCCACCAATTGGTTTCAATGAATAAATAATCGACCATGTCCCTTAACGATCTTAGTGTCAATCTTCTGTCATCTTACTGTTTTTCTTGAGTTTAATCATGATTTAGTGACTACCCTGTAACTATTCCAGAAGTTGCTATTTTTGGTTCTTATGAAGTACCATACATCAAATCTTTTGCAGCTTATGGTGACACAAGTGACTTATCCGTTCAACTTGGTATCAAATGTGATGACTATTAATGGATGTGGGTAAGAAACAATTATTATCCTTATTAGTATTCAATTAATTTTTCTTTATCCAACTTCAAGTATTGGATTAACCCTTAAAGCGCTGAAATATTTTTATATAAACCAGGAGACCAAAGGGTTTTTTCAATTTGGTATCATAAATGACTTAATTAGCTCTTTCTGCTTCATTTGAATACTTATTTTATATGTCTACAGCCGCTATAATTATTTTTACTCTTCTAGTGCTCGGATCAACTTAAGATGTCAATTCTGACGTCTAAAGTCAATCCCCGCACTGAAAGGTTAAGCAATGGAAGGTGCAATTGCTAACACTATCTCCAGCTTCAAAATGAAGATAAATACATAACATATATTTACATATTGCATCTATCATGCATCCCAGTTAGCCAGATATTATCAGGATGCTTATATGTGGTAGACATTTTTTACGCCACTATCGTATCCGCCTTCACTTTCAGTATTCTACATTTAACCCAGGTTGTTCCTGACTGTTCTTTTCTGAGACATATCTTATAAAATATCTTACAAATTATGTGCCTTTTAGGGGGTTACATTTGAACTGAATTTTTTTTTAACATAACATGCTTGTTGATGTAGTATGTGGAAAAATGTACTCTAATTTCTAAGCATGTTTATCAAGTGTATATGATTTTCTGTGTGTTTGGCTAGCACATCTGGTTTTATTTGTATGAAATACGGTAATATTCCGCACTGCATGTGTATGTGTTATTTTTTAGGCTGGCAGCTGGTGGCCCACCACATACTCCTGTATATAATGGCTGGACTGATTGCTGGAGAAATCTTTCTAAAACAGTATGTAGTGAAACTCATTTGTATAGTGTATCTAGTACAGTACTTACAACAATATACAATTATTGCTATGCATTGTGTCTTATATTTACTTATGTTCTTCTTGCAAAAAACAGTATTTTGATACTTAATGAGGATTGATGCAATAAGCAACATTTCATAATTTTATATTTCAGTCAAGTGGGTGTACTTTAAACCTTTATCCTGTTAAATTAATTTATTTAAATTTTAGCTCACTACAAGTGGGGGGGGGGGGCTAGAAGGAGGGTCTGGCCAAGACACAAAGTCCATGGTTGTTTTCCCATTACATGATCAGTTGTAACCTTTGCACCAATAAAGTTTGTTTTTTAACAAATATTTTGTTATTTTTTTTAGAACGCACTCAAACGTGGATCCAGTCTGTTTTGGCGACAGTACAAAGGACCAGTATTAGAACAAGCTAGCGGCGTCTTGGTGCCCACACGCACCATGTTCTCCTGATTACTTGAATAACTCCACATATCACATCACATGATATAATAGATGTATCAAGAACATTTTCTATAAAGTAACTAAATGACTTTTCATATTCTGGTGACATGCTTTACTAGTAATGTTGATTTGCTTAACTGGGTAACTAAATCTGTTTTGCTTGATTAGAAAGATGTATCAAGCATATTTTCCATAAAGTTACTAAATGACTTTTCATATGTCGTTGACATGCTTTACCATTAATGTTGATTTGCTTAACTTAATAACTACATTCTGTTTTTGCTTGATTTTAAATACAGTTTACTCTTGGCTAAGTATAATAATTTATGTAAAGGTAGGTCAAGGCTTATTTGACTTAGCTGAGGATAAATGCTCACATTCCACAAAAGTTTTGTAACATATCTTATTGATTATTTATTAGGCACCATGAATCTTTTCTATTCCATTTCGGCAATAATTCAATAACTTGACATGTGTAATTTCATCTATAGTAATAAAAATGCTTACCGGTACTTCATTCACAGTAACAAATTCATCTCACACAGATATATTGTTTATATTTAAGATTTTCCATATTCAACCTATTGTTTTTGTCTGTATGTATAATATATTAATGCGTTGTTGCATGAATACCCTTTTGTTGTTGTTTTTATTTTATTTATTGAAATGGCTATATTTATTATGTCATCTAACCTTGAAGTAGTAAAATAATAGACAAATGAATTTAGAGAGTTGAAAATTAATTATATAACTGAAGTCCTTGTTCATGAAAGTAATAGAATTGTCCCTAGGTCTTAAGTCGCTCTGAAATATCAAAATGTACAATATATTCTCAGGTGATGGATGGAATAAATACATTTATGTGAAACATGATTAATACTTAATTGACAAGATTGTCTTGTAAATAAAATAATTATCCATAATTTCCGAATAATCTGATCCATAATAAATCAGTCACAACGTTATTATTCAAAGCAACACCCAGCTACAGTAGCGGGAAAAACACATTTCACACTTCTTGGATCACAATAAATCACTTTCACTCATGCCTTGGTAAAATTGGTCCAGCTGAACCAAGTCCTGTCAATAAATGCGTCACACTCACCCAGTGTTATTTCTTGATGGCTATCTGATCACTTATTTTCAAAATTTAATAGTGTTATCCCATCTTTAAAATGCATTTCTCCAAACAATCTGCAGTCTCCCAAAATTATCTTTCTGATAACATATACGTTTTTAACATGCAAGCTACAAATTGTTTTATTTTTTTTAATACTCTTTACCACAAACGTTTTTATCCCCCGCCCACGAAATAGGGTGGGGAATATTGTCATCACTATGTCGTGCGTCCGTGTTTTGTTTCCAAACGATATCACGGGAACCAATAGCCGGATTGTTTTCATATTGCAAACACATCCATAAGGGGGTGTAAATGTGCCTTTTTTTGGGGTTATAATATTATAAGCTGTACAATATTTATTATAATTTCGCTGTTTTGTTTTCTTATTCTACATCTCTTTTGATTTTCTACTCAATTGTTGGCGCACACAATTCACCAGAGCAACCCAGCCTTCCAGTTGGAAGTTTTTTATCTGTGCAGTAAACGAAAAGAAGATTTGTTTTAATACAAAATGATCCATATTTTTTTTTTGCCTCATAGTCTCATGAAATGTGATCAAATACTTCATTTGTCAATTTTTAATCTATGTATAATTACGTCTTTGATGGTTTTCTATAATTGGTCTATTTTTCTTACACATTTTGACCTTTTATGAAATAATAAATTTCCTATTTTGGTAAAGCCTAAACAAGATTATTCGAAATTGCGAAGTAGGTCTAGTTATGAAGCTAATGCAGTTTTCCCCTTTCCCTAGCACTTGTAGTCGAGTGTATCAATACTTAGGGGTTTCGAACCTAGCATATATAGTTTTCTTCAAATTTTACACAGGCTTCAAGTTTATCTATTTAATATATACATATGGTCTCCAAGGTGATTTTGCTGGAATATCAAGGGTGTGCGCTTTTTTTTACCATGTGCCGAAAATAATTTGTCTGGTCTGGAATGTTTAATGTAGGTCTATGTCATTGCATAGAAGCTATTATTTCTTGTGGCGGCAATCGATGATGTTATTATATTAACAAATCTGCCGAGATTTCCTTCGCTTTGTCCTCCATGTCCAGAAAGGAGAAATAATTATATATTATTCATTTGACCCTCCGTCAATTACTTTCCTTATAATTTCGATGAATACCACCTCTCGAGAGCTACTTTCATCATAACTGCTGGAGATTAACCTTTTACATACTGGAATATTCTGCTTACTCTATTTTTCCGTAATATTTTTTCATATAAAGCTGAAAGACAATTTATAGCTTCAAATGCATAAAATCTACCAATTTAAACAAATTGAATTTTTGTTTTAAGGATTCTTTAACATGGATAAATAATCTTTAACTAGACAGGAGTTTCAAAACATTTTCATCCACCGAGCTGCGAATTGCTACCGCAATTCCTTATAGTGGTGAAATTGTATGGATTATATACACAAAAACGGCTTAATTTTATTGTTTTATGACATTTTCTGTAACTTGACTTTCAGTCATTAAAATCAGGGGAGGATACAGCCTCAAATATGTTTATTCATTATATTACTATGGTTTGGTCGCTTAAAAAGGTCTCTCGTGTAATGATTTTAGGACATCTTTATCAGTGTTTAGTTTGAAGCTGCTAACAAATAGGTAGAAATACAGTTATACGAACTATTTTGCCGCAGTTATGGCTATAAAAACACAACAATTAATTACCAAGGCCAAATTACAGTACCGTACATATAACACGTTTTTCAGTATATATTATCACTCCATCAACGTAGTTACGACCCCCACATTCGTTGATATCCTTTGCAGAAAAATGAATAGGTTTGATAGCGAAAAAATATGTATATATATACTCTGTGGATCTTTAAAAACCTATTTGTGAGCAGCATTAAGAAAATGAAAGTCGCGATCATTTTTAAAATATCGTTCATTTTATGCAAATCTTTAGAAGCTGATAATTGGGTTAGTTATAAATATAATTTATACATTACACCATAGCTAATTAATATCTCATTCTTCAATTTATAGTCAGTTAAAATATATTTTCTATAATAAGTACTATTTTTTAGAACGTAAATGCTGAAATTACTAGAATATTGAATTGGTGTTCCTTCTGATCGAAAAAAGATTTTTAAAGATCTTATGTAACCGTGTAATGAATGTACATATCGTCGCCTCGGAGCTAAAGGATCCTATCTGACACTCGTCAGAGTGGCAGATAGGATCCTTTAGCTCCGAGGCGACGATATGTATTATAAATCAAAGATTTTAAGAAAATAAAATGCATTCAAGGCTGATTTAATGCAAACCTTATTTCAGGCAGTTACTCAAAACAACGTGTGAGTTTATTCAAAGGTGTTCTTGGCTCTAAATTAAATGTGAACGGGTGGTGAATCGCTCCCTTTTCCCTTTATATACCTTACATAATTGGGTGGTCATGCATATTCTATATTCTGTAGGTGTCGCGTTGAAATTTGCATCATTATTGAGGCATAATTGTAATTCAACAACGTTAGTGTAAGGAATTCTGATGATTCGTAAATCCCATCATACATTAACAAGTCAATAGTCCTAGGTGAATCCTAATGCTAATCTGAAACACATTATTGTTACCAAGACGTCTTATCGAGCGGCGCTCCTCAGCGTGTTCACATACACACAAGGTTAGTTCATTGCTGGGCCAGCGTCGCAGCCGACATTAGTTGATTGTGGCATAGTTGCTGGGCTCACCCCTTGGCGGGATATAGCCCAGAAGTAACCCTTGAAATACCAGGTCCCGTACGTGCTTTGTGACAATCTGAATAAAATCAAATGCAAACCAGACTGAACCATCAGATCGTGAATTTGATTTTACAGTTATTTAAGCAAGATTCGAAACTTAAGCAACTTAGAAATAGAAGATGACGAATTTAGTTGTGTAAATACTAATCTGTAAAATAACATATCTTTATGAAAGGGTGTTCTGATAATGCAAAATGGATACTGTATAAAATGTAGCCATAATTGTCTTTGAAAATTGAATGCGTTGAGATATATATTATCTAAGCGGTTGGCCTTGGTCACTGAATGGTTAATGGGGTTTGGATTGATTTCTACTGTTGCATGGACATGAAATCTATACGCTGGTCACACCCTGTCACGATCATTATACCAAATGACACTCTGAATCACGTGCAGTGCTCCTTGTTGACAAGTTCATTAAAAAATCGTTCATGCAATTATTGTTGACTTTGCCTTTTGAGCGCTAATGTTGTCAGTTTGGCCACATGTCTTGTTCACTATTATTTTGTATTTTAACCACCATCTTGTTAACTTCCTGAATATATGTGTCCAAGTAAAAGATAGTTACCCCTGCATGGGTCTATTTTTATCTTTATCGATACTATACATTGAAATAATTCGATTCCAAATTTAAATCAGAAATTTAATTTTAATACAATGAAATGTTGGGACTATGTAATATAATTATGCATATCCTTGCTAAATTTATATGAATCTACATACATGCCTAGACCAACATTGCGTGGTGGGACTAGTATATCGTTTTTGGGATGACCTATATATTCTTAAAAAATATAGTTATTTATTCAAAATATGCTGCGGCTAAATTATCACCCCATCCCCACGCGGCATGATGACTAGATCTACCTAAAAATCTGACATCCATTCATATAGGAGCTCCCCGTGACCAAGCACATACGGCATGGTAACACAAGAGGTCTTAAGTGATAGGTATTGAACGTGTGGGAGAAAGATACACTCCCTCGTCAATAGAAGAGGAACTCGCCATGAAGAATCACGTCCGATAAGGTGGGTGGTAGAAACGTTGACTGACGCTAGACCTTATGATGCGTCTAGCTGTATGATATATTTAACTTGACAAAAATGAAATCACGCCATTAACAAAATATAATATGTTTCGGTGACTGGTGTATGTTAATTATATTTCAAACAATTAAAGTTGGTATAAATGGTATTACTATTTCATTAAACGAGCCTGGTTATATATAGTTCGCTTATAATTTATCAAAAATATAATATTCAATTGATTATTCTTGTACTGATACTATTCCCTATTCACTTGCCATAACAAGAATTGACATATATGTAAGCCTAATGAGATATACATTTTATTATAACTATCCCAGCAACATTGATTGGGATTTCTATTGTGCCACTTATGAAACAATGTTGGCCCAACGCAATGGATTATGCCAGGTATAAGACTACTAGGTCAGTGATTGACCAGCAGACAGTCAGCTATGGGTTCGAGCCCATTGGGCTAAAATGTTCTGTTCTAGTCTGTGTCAAGTCAGGTCACCAAAAACTGTCTATTTATTTATCTAGATTTAAAGAACTAGATATAAAGAACTATTAAAAAATACACATTTTCTCACAGTAATGGTCTGGAAGCAGAGCATGAAAATTAGGCTTCAATAAAATAGGTTCACTAATTTTAAGATTTTTTTGCATCTCATCTCATCACAGCTTGCGAGTGATAATATTAAATTATCAGTTATTAATTAAATATAATCTGCTACTAATTAGGTACGATTTCATCGTGTAGCTGAGCCAGGGGATAATCAGAGAAAATGACCTGTGTAGTCCGGCCAATAAAGAACTAAGATAGGAAAAGTTGCGAACAAAAGCTTTTTTGTTGCATTTGGGTACACAATGACCTTGTCATTATAGAAAAAAAGTGTGCCAAATTCTGTGGCGGGCTAAGGTCACAATGAAGTCAAATCCAAAATTACCTCAACTTTTCCTATCTACAAGGATTTGAGAGCCTTATTGACCAGACTAATAACATCGTAGTTAGACAACGTTGCGTACCATTTAGCACCATGCTACTGTGTTAAAGTTTTAGTGAATATACTTATCTGACTGATCGCTTTGAAAACCTCTTTTGAGCACTATCGATAAATAACAATCTGTGGTAAAAAAATAACCAATGAGTTTAACAATGTAGACTACGTCCAGGATGAATGAAATGGGTATATGATAGGCCTGAAGTCGCGTACTTTTGTTTCGTGTAAACTTGTTAATATGATCTCGTTTTAAGACAAGATTTTGTTTTCGGAGTGGCACCACACATGCACTTAGAGGCCCACAGGATGAGCCTCAAGCAATATATCCACGGATTTAGCTCAAAAGGGTATTTTTTCCATTGGGATAGATGTAATACCTGGAAATGGTCGCAGTCGTGTCGTGGGACTCGCCTGAATTGCACCGCCCGACTATAATAGCACAATATGATCTACCATAACTTCCTTAAGTCATTCGATAAGAGTAGGTTCTGGTGCATAATCGCAATTTTAGGTTTTCTTCTATTGTAATTTTGTCATAATATGTGTTAAAAAAAAACACGTAGGGCAATATTCATTATTAAACCAAGATCTCACTATAATTTTTTTGTTTGCTGTAGGCCTATTATTTCAGTGCATAGTATATTTGTAGAGGATATCATAGGTCATAATTATGTTAGACCGAAAGATTCTTATTGTCTTATTATTATCAAAATCTAACAATCATATATTCTAATTGATCGACAGTGATTTAAGTTTCCGGTCATGGAAATTATGACATTAAGAGGAGGAGAGGGAGAGATTCTGTAGTCAATGGCACATCAAGGTGTGGATTCAAACGGGTTGATTGATCCAACCGCTACAACGAGTCAATTGGCCTCGTCTGTCAGGTGGGAGGGGTAAAGTGCTCTCAGAACTTACCTCCAAATATCAGACAGTGGTCGAACGTTAGCTCGATGAAGGATCAATATCGTGTGACGTTGGTCCATCATTGAGTCTACTTTGAACCAAGGTATGCAGCTGTCGTTACCATTATCATCACACAAATATTTCGATATGTTGTGCCACAGCACACCCTGTCCAACAGCTTGTCATTGATGTTGTCTTCATAAAGTACACATCTTGGACATGACTTGAATTGAGTAGCTGACGAAGTGAGAGGTCAAGGAAAGAAACAATGGTAAGTGGCTGAATCACCCATACAGATCGACGCGAGTGGAGGGAATGGTTTTGCAGGTTAGTTTTCCATTTTTTAACCACTTGAAGTTGTGGATCGCGGTAGCGAGAAGCAACTTCAAGTGGCTGAAACATTGTTTGAGTTTGTATCTATAAATCTGGCTCTGGAACATTTTGTAGTAGCATCTTATTATATCAGTGACTACTCCAGTTTTTTTACCACTTTTTTTGTAATTTTTACAAACTCACACTGTAGGGGTGGGGTTTGTATTGATGGTTTAGTTTAATGTTGTATAGGTTTGTAGGACTACAAGAAATAAGAGAAACATCAATTAACATCAATTTGCATTTAAAAATGTCTTTCAAACAGTTAATATCAACCAATCAATATAAATCCATTTCAGTCAATCAACATCGATCAGTATAAAAAAACTACAAATTATTGTTGCCACGATAAAATTGGGGACATTGATATCGACATGAGAAAAAAAACCCATTCGTTTTGATGGGTTTATTCTGGGGCTAGTGGCCATGGAGAAAATAGGTTACTATAGTCAGCTGTTATACACAATAAAATGATTATTGTGGTGTATTTTTAATAGTCATATTAACTAGCTGCTTTTGGATCCCATGAAAATACAAAAATATATATTACTGTTGAAAAAAAATATCGAATGCAAAAATAAACGACTTCTTTAAGTTAAATTCTCGTGAATGTCTCATATCTTATAAATAAATGAGACACAATTTTCCGTCTTCAAATTGAAAACGAACGTGATAAAGAATTCGCAAATAAAGTTTTTTTCAAAAAAATTCGAAAGATAAAGAACATCGTACCATAATCTATATTATTATTTTAGTGATGCGTGACGCGATAAACCGTTGTATCGCGCGACATTCCCAGATTGAACCAGAAGCGATTTCTACTGAAATCTCGAGCCATAAAATTTACTTTGTCCAATTAAAACATTAGCGAGGCTGGCCCAACATTAAACCAGAGTGACTTAATGCGGGGTGTGTAAATAAACTATTGTATATAGATAGGTCTATCGCGTCATTTACAGTATAATATTGGGGACTGAGTAAAATGGCAGGTGTGAGTTCATATTGCCAGTTCCATGAAGAGTGTCCTGGGGTCTGAGTGAACCCACTCTCTGCTGCCTAATATGTCTGATTTAAGCCTTCAGCTATCGTTTGTTCTCAATGCAATAAAAACGGGTATTTAAAAAAATAATCCCATATATTTATTTACGCATCATTATCAATATATATATTAGGCTGATGAATGTTTGGTTCATTTATTCGAACATCTACTGCATATCACCACTCAACCACCCAGCAAATACCAGACTTGAAACAATGTTTGTTTAATGTTGGCCCATCGTCTACGACGTTGGACCAACATCAAACCAACCAGGTGGTTGTTTGTCTAACGTTGAAGTAACGTTAACAAAACATATAATTAAAAGTGTCAAATTTGTGGGATTTCTGATACTGATATATTAGGCTACACAAGTAGGCCTAAGCATCACAGATATATATTTACACTTATCTAAGTGATATCATTTGTATAATATAGTTGAAACCTCTATGGCAAAACAAAAACGCCAGGAACATGATTTTTCGAGAAAACAGTCAGTAGAACATGTGTAGTTCTAGTCACTGAAAATGCCAACAAATCAAACAAGTTAATTTTTTTAGGGAAACTTTTATGAAAAAAATGCTTTAACACTTCTTGTCACTCGCATCTTATAACGGTTAGGATCAGAATAAAAGTGTTTTATGGCGTCTGTCAGCCTCATCCTCTAACGGGTACAATCCGAATTTCATTTTATGATTATGATTATGAGCCATATCAGAGAGGAGATCGATTTTTGATCTTTCAAGCTGATGTATGCTAATTTCATTACATAGCATTTTCTCAAACTACACTGTATCCATTGACATAATTTATCTCATCCTACACCACGTTGTAATGTTTTCAGTAACTTCCCGTCGCTGTTTTATTTCCCACCTGTTCTATTTTCATGATCTTTTATATCATGTTGTGTCTCGGCTCATATCTTATATTTATCAATATATACTTTACATCAAACTCAAGGGAGCATCATGGATCAGACATGTGGGCGTATCGGGGAGGAGTCGTATTTGAAATAAGTGTGGACGTTTGTGTTTTTGAGAAAATACTACAAATTCAGCCGACTGTTACATCAAAAATATACACAAACTTATGTGAATATTTTTAGTAGCGTAATAGGCGCTATTTATCAACAATAATATATTGTCAGCTAGTGCTCTGACGGCCCATCGCTTAAAATTAAGCTGGCTAGTTTTCATGTAAAAGTTCACAAAACTTATTCTTTAAATTTGATTTATTGTGTACTGATCGAAAAGCATATCGGTCCATCAAAATACAATTTTTATTTACTAAAAAAAGGCTTTGTACCCATAAAAAACAATTTGACGCCCACGAAAAAGTCATAAAACCCACGAAAAATGTAGTAGGCAATGAAATTATTCTAGGTACAGTATAATCATCGTATAAATACAGCTTCAAGCAGAGTAGAAACATTTCCAACATAATTACCATTAAGCTTACCGGCTATTGGCCACAATTAGTCACCTTGCACCACCCCCCCTCCCCCACTAATATCCATGATTGGTACCATTTGGTACGATATGGGTGTCGACCATTTTTCAAAATGCCCGACATGAAAATCTACTTTGGGCTCCATCTCCACTTCTAAAAATACTTTTGATGTCTACACCCATGTTTCCAGCTTCAAATATCAAATTGACATAAGAGGTTTCCTCAGGAGGCGATTGAGGCTATGCAATACGATCACGCAACTCTATATCATATTATTTTCTTGGCACATAACGGTAGAGCTCTTATATAAGTGGATGTAACGTTACCTGTCATAAAACATGATGATTTTGGTGTCACATGTGAGGCCCTACGTGCAATTTCTGACCGTCTCTGTTTACTTAACAATATTGATGTGGCACGACTATAATGCATATGTTGTTTATCCTCATCAGATCCTATTACAGATTTTTCGAGTGACATTTTAGTCCCAGGTATATTATATAGCCTACGCGTTCTGTTGATAATTACTGTGTTCTATACATTTATTAATATCATTGTTTAATATTAAAATAAATATTGACGGTCTCTCCATGTATGATATATATGTTTAATTTCAAATAAAACTCACAGAATCTATTGTCATGTAATATTTCCAGAACGAATGTGGTGCATGTGTATAATAAACCGTTAGCAAGGTACATTGACTCTATCATTGATGCAATGCGAGGCCGACGTCTGCTACGTTTGCCCAAACAGATTATGCATAACATTAAACTAACATAGTGCTTGCTAGTCCAGCAACCAGCAGCTGAACCTTTCAAAAATACCTCCCAAACAGGTTTGGATTGATTTTGACACAGGAACTGGTGTAGATTCAAAATCTGAATGATGCCCTGCCAACATTTTTGAGCGTTCTCGTAAATTCAAGATGGCCATGTTTCCGTACATTTTGACACATTTTCCCATATTTTACCAAATAAACGTGTTTGAGTTTATTCATTACCTCTTAAGTTATTTTCATCATCTCGAATGGTAAAATACCAATATCTAGAAGTATCACATTACAAAATCGCTCGAGAAACTAATACGTTATACGTCTTGAATTCACAAACATGTGCAATGCTGCATCTACACAGCTTCTTTTAGCAAAAACAATCATAACATGCTCAGGGGTATTTCGGCAAGGTTGAGAATAAAAAGTTACTTTGGCAACTGGACTAGGTCAACGTATATTGTATATTGTTGATGCCTTTATTTCATTCTTTACATTAAATGCATTCGTGTATCGCATAGCCACAAAAATTATACTGAATGGGCCCGCAAGTTTACAATGCATTTATAATTTGTTTAATTCACTTACGAATAGCAAGGAATACTTTGAACCAATGCAGCGGCATTCAGACTCGAGGGTAATGGCACCCGGTGCTAGCACGAATGGTAATCGTTTGTAAAACTGATTCTCTTGTGAAAACAAGTACAAAACACGAACAAGACGTCCTAGTGGGTGTACAAAGATAAAGTGGAGAGGCGATAAATAAAGTTGACAACCTCAAGTTACCATTTTTTTATTCTAAGTGAGATGGTTGTTGAGAGTATACGCTAAGAAGATAACACAACAAACAGTATTCCTTTACTATAGAATTCTGTCATCCTCTGGCTCAATGTTGGACTGTCCTCTCAGACGCTGGTCCAGCATTCAGTGATCACATAGCCGCCATTTTGTACCGCTGAGAGATAAACGTGCAGTGAACAAACAGCAATTGACAACAGGTCGCCTCTTGTAGGTGCGGGTCAACATCAACCCTGTTCAACGCTTTAACCGATTGTTTTACTTGAACTCAAACCAAGGACAATAATTATTATACAGGATCACCTGAACCCAAGCACACTCTCAGTCCATGGCTGGCAGAACCGGTACGTACCCTACATCATCATGGGCATGGACCACTTTAACTTGCTAGGACTACGCTGCAGGGAAATACGCTATCAAGTAACGTTATTCTATTTGTAAAGTGTCAGATACTGCGTAATTGTTATGCATTATGTCCCAAATGGCCTGTTATTGTTGCATAACATAACATGGAATCTTTAAAAACGCGAAAAAAGATTGTGATATCCGAGCTTATTCAAACTTAGAACAGGTTGAAACATAATTTATAATGTTGATCGTAAGCTCATCGCAGCTATGTCAAATCATATCCTATTCATTTATTGTTACACTTAGTTTGAGGTCATCAAAACCATAGACATAGAGAGAGATCTCTATATCTATGACCAAAACAGCCAAATAGGGTAATGGAGCAAAAGACACGTAGGGCCTACGAGATTGAAGACGTAGGGGCTTAGCTGTAACGTTAGTTTGATTTCCGTGCGTTTTGATGACAAGCCCGAAAATTGTGGCTTAACAAGAAAAAACATTGCACTAAGTAAACTATCATCGCTGATCACTTTCCTGATAAGATGCATATACACCGCCCGCGAAAAAATATGGATCCACCACACGCATTATGTACATTGCAGTTGCAAATCCTGTGATCAATTTTAATTAACTCTGGTAATTTTGAATCAATTCGCCTTAAATTTGACAATAGTATATCCGTTAACATAGTGGACAGAAAAATATGAGAAAAGTATCATTTTTCTCAACAAAAGTGGTCAACAAAAAATGGTAGTGAAAAACCTAATCATTTTTTGGAAAACTCTCTGGGCATGGCATCGTAGTAGAAATGTAGAAGTTTTACGTGAAATTCTCAAACTATTTTCCTGAGTAAAACTGACAAAAATAGCAACAAAATGCTCATGACACTTTATTATCATCCACTTTAGAAATAACTACCATTTTTTTAAAATATTTTTTCCAAACCACTGCTGCACTGTCAAAAATGTCCTTATTATTCCTAAATTTGTCTGCGAATGAGATCATTTACTGAACATTTAATATTTGGTTGAAGATCATCTTGCTTTCAACAAGGCATCGACATGACGGGTCATTCTGTCAAATAGTCGTGCCAGGAAATCCTTTGGTATTTCATTTCAGATCTGATGGACCCTCGCTCGTAGCTCTCCCAAAGTTGTTTGAGGGTTGTGACCGAGTTCACATGAGTCCAAACAGGCTGTGTAAGATTCCTATCCGGCCTACTTGGAGGCTACTGCATAACCTGGATCCCCTGGTCTTGAAACCATTGTGTTGTAGCTGCAGTAGTGAGGTGGTGCATCGTTGTCCTGCTGCAACACACTGTTCACATCTCCATCGATGTTCTCTATATATTGTCTGAGGGTTTCCTGTAGTAAACTGATAAAGATCCCATGATTCCTACGCAGAGATGTCTGTACTTCTAGTTTAGTAGTACGTGGACGGAAACAAGGCTCACGTACCATGGTGCGGTCCTCGCGAGCAATATTTATTGTGACACGGGAGCGCCCTCTACCAGGCTTATCTTTAAATATCCCGTTTCTCTGTATCGTTTAACAGTTTTTGATTTAACACCCCAGCAGCAGCTTGTGCCCTTTTCCAGTGGCGGATCCAGCGTACGCCCCCCGTTATTGGTGAAAATAGCGAATTTTCATATTTTTTAATAAAGTGAAGTTAACACCCCTTTTTCAAAATGTAGCTTACGCCCCCTCCTCTTGCGCATTCTGGATCCGCCACTGCTTTCCTCACTGGACAAAATATGTCCACTCCCCATGGCTTTGACTTCTTTGTGCCTGTGATTTGGCTGTGGTATACACAACGTAATTGATGAAAAAAGTGAGCAAAACTCGATGAACACATGATGCAATGTGACTTGATTTGATGTCTATTGTTAATATTCGGGCAGCGTTGATCACGGAGAAGTATTTTTAATTATCCCAACACATATGTCTAATCACTTTTTTTCACTATAGTCTAAAATGTATGGATTAAAGCCCTGATAATTTGGCACAGATGTCAAAATATATATTTTTGAAAGCTTCATAGATCAACAATACAGGAAACTTTTTTAATGAGTGACCATTTATGAAAAACGGCGCAAAAGTATTAGAAGCACAGTACAGCGATATCATTGTCGAGGTGGATCCATATTTTTGGAGGGCGGTGTATATCCTCTATCTACTTGACACTTTTGGATGGAGGTGAGATTACGAATTATCAAACCAGCCCGAGCAATCGTTCGTGAATGTATAATAAATCAAGACATTGACAGCATGTGTGCCTAGCTGTTGAACGCTAATATCATAATTGTAATGCTACGAGATAACATAAAATATCATTCTGCACGCAATTATTCTATAAATTAGCGGTAACATTTGTACTGATATCATGTGTGTCTTGTATGAAATAAAGACTATAGATACTCAATAAAATACATTGCGATCAATGTTGCTGTTAATTTTTTTTAAAAATATTTTGCTGTCGACTAAACAGCGCTCTCCCTTTGTGTGGTATTATATATTTCACAGAAGAGACGTTGGAAAATTTACAGATGAACAGAAAAAAAGTAGTGATATTTTGCCTAGAGATTAGCTTTATTATAAATTCTTATCCCATATGTTTTTCACCATGCTGGGGAAAATATAAAATTGATATAGGAGGTTTCCACAGGAGGCCGACGAAGGCTATGTAATACAATCACTCAAATATATATAGATATTCTTTTGGTGTTATAATGACGATATACCTTGTATAAAACTGGATGTACGGTAACGCTACATGCTATAAAACATGATGAATAACGTTATGCCAATACTTTCGTGAATGTATGTTTCGTTCGCTGTCTATGTAGCGAAAAGATTTCAAGATTATTTTCTGGTGATTTGTGCGGCGCTCTTTTCAGGAAGCTACAAAATATGTAAAACTTAGATTACTTCTGTTCTGCCCAATAGTTTACGATTGGTTTAGAACGTTGTTTAAACATTTTTTGATAATATATAGTAACTATATATAAACTGAAAAAAAAGATTTATTCTGTCAGATGCAGTGACCTGACCGGGAACCCTTTTGAATGGCTACTCGATGAGAACAATGTTATGTAAGACCCCCCATACTTGTACATACATTGTATCAGCTGGCTCGGTGGAAACATTGGAACGCAAGGCTATTTCACAGAATACTGAAAATGAACAGGCCTTTAGCTTAATAACGGATCCGTTAGACCCCTCATTGACCTGTTGGTTGCGAATGCAATGGGCTTTAAAACGTTAGACTTCATTCCTAGACTTCCAATGTATATTTTGTTGTTTCAACTGTGCCACATAACTAGACCATTACCATAAAACATTATGTGTGGTTTTCGGTATGTGCCCTGAAAAATATCAACATAATCAAACTAAAAAATAGCTGACTTGCGACGATTATTGATTTTAATACCTGTAATATACATGACAAACTATGCTAGATGGGTAGACAATTACCATGATTACTGTAAAACAGAATGTGAGAGTTCAGGGGAAGGTGCACCCTGAACACTTTTTATCACGCGGGGGGGGGGGGGGGGCTTGGGATTATGCTGGCCGGCTGGCCTCTTGTTCAAAATGGCGCTGAGTGAGAGATCGCCACCACAAGCACAGTCTGAAATATTATGCCAACATATTTTAACAACGTGGTTGAAAACGATATTTCTTAAATGTAGTAACATATTGCAGATTGTTAAAAAAACAGTATTGTTTTCATTGATAGAGATCGAATCTAAGATATTAGCTTTCAATGGAATGTAGGCCTATTGCAGCATTGGGTTGTCGAAAATTGTGCTTGGCATAGCCTACACTGGTGTAATTGAGCTGTCATTAGTGTAAGACCACAGCCACCGAGCGAAGTCAGTCAGATTACACTAAATAGTGTCAAAGTAAAATGGTAGGGCCTAATACAGTCATTTAACTAGTCATGGGATGTTGAGATGGGATGCGCTGTAGGTGAAAGTGAATTCATATCTGTTATGGAACCTATGGGGACACTGATATCGATACACTCGGACTATCTACTTGAATGGATTACGCAGATAACATAACAATAATGCCCCAACCATGGTTCAATGTTACGCCAACGTCGAGACATAACTGGTGGAACATGGATGATCTACTGGTGGTTGCAATCACCTACGAAACCTCTCCAGCTGTGTTGACATTATTTGACAGATCCCGTCCGCGCAAACTAACGTTTTCTCCAGATAATGAGTGTGTCTATCATTAGACATTCACCTCCCAATGTGTGATGATGATGCCTATATTATAATAATTATTATTACAACGAAAAACACTGATGCCGTGAAGAATACCAAACATGGTCTCAGTATGCAAATGCGAATCAGCGTTTTAATTAGCTTTAATTGTGTGTTCTACTCCTACGATTTTCGATATTGCCTATCTGGTATGGGCCTACCGATTGAGGTGGTAGTAAATTCATACGACTATGTAGTTCCTATTTAACTGCTGCATTAATAATTAATTTGTTTATTTTTTAGAAGCTGGTAGCTATAAAGGGTGAATATACCTACCCCTGTATATAATGCATACTTTATTTGAGATCTGCACATGGTAATTTTGTAAATTTCGGTCAATATTGGTTTTGAAAAAAAAGAGCCGAACGCGCTTGTAAGCTACACCAAAATTGAAATAAATTAAGCACTGAAATTGATTTCGAAAACATTAGAATACATATGACATGCTGACTTCATGTTTTTATCTTTCCACCTTACCACAACGTGACAACGCCACGTTGGTAATAGGCCTACTGAGACCACATGTACGTACTATAATTTTATGGAACCTAGCGCCTCTTAAAGGGGGTGTCACATTAGGCCTACAACGTAGGCTATGAGAGAAACGTACTTGCGTTCGAAAATTCGTAAAATAAGTGTCATACACACAAAAACCCTTGAAAAATATAGAATTGTGCGTAATTTTATCGTATTCAACTTATGAGTAGGTTATTGCCAGCTTATGACCTGCCAATGTTACAAAATATCAGCATCTGGCCATCGTATGGCCTGCATATGTAACCTATGGTACCGGATCCTACGCTAGGCACCGGATCCTAGCGTTTGTCAACGTATACCAGCGTAATACAGGTGTATATGGGTGATATTTTCCATACGGTAACATAAGCTAGTACGATAGGGTTGTGGTGTGACGCCCCCATAAAGTGGCTCCTGAAAAAATCTATAATTGTGAAGATTGATTGTTATATTTCCACTCATCCTGCAGCAACAACTAGGCGTTGAAACAGTGCTGTTTCTCTGGTTCACTGGTTCAACGCCTCGTGTTTAAAGGCCCACCATTCAATCTCCAGGGCGGGGGGAGGGTATTTTTTGAATTAAAAAATGTATCTCAAGAACTGTTCTATATAAACATGCAGTACTATAATTTGTCCGTGACAAAAACTCCAGCCCCCACCTGGAGATTGAATGGTGCCCCCTGACTTGTATATTATAGTATGAATATCACCGGATTCTCATTATATGAAGCAGCATTGTTTTGACGGTCCAGTGTAGTCTGGACATCAAATGTTGAGTGTCATGTTGAGGGTCAACTCCATATTAACATAAAGTACCGTTTACTCTCCTAGGACATACTGTGCACCGGGTTCTGTATGTATACTGTATATGATCAGTGGTGATATGTAATGATCAGGTCGCGTAGGCTACTTTACTTTGCTTATACGCAGGATTTGTTGTTTTTGTAGATTATAATCTATTTTGCGCGATGACCTGATGACAGAGAAATGTTCGATTGATGGTCTATGATTGCATGCTGCCCGTCATCATGGTAAGAGGATCATTACAAAACTGACGTGATTTACCATCTTGTTATATCAATTGATTCAATCAGTATTCTATAATTATTTATTTAATGTTTTTAGAACATTTTTTTCGTACTTAATAATAATTCGAGAAGTGATTTAGTTGAATATGTTACGGATATGCAACTTGGTTTTTGTGTTGCTTGATTAGAATCACTGAAATGTATGTGTAACATATCCAGAAGATTTGTACTGAATTCTGAACACAGTTTCACAAAGGTAATAAGGCTTTTATAAGGTACAGATTGTGTACTTACACGGTAGCAAGTGCAGTTTTCAACTTAGGGAGTACTGAAGAAAAATATTAGAGACTAATGCAGCACTTGAAGAGTGCATGAGATATAATTTTTAAATGTTGTACTTGATGATGATCGATAGCTTAGCCATGACATCGAAAGTAAACAATTAATGTTAACGAATGGTAGTTAAAATAGGACTGAAAATAATTATCACGCGATACAAAGTGCCATAATTATATTGAATAGAGTATGTATAGAAAAGGAAATGAGCAGTTAGTGAATTAAACCCAAATTTCCACATATTAAAAAAACTGTATCAAACCAAGTATCCTTGATTAAACTAATGTAGATTTATTGATGCACATCCCAACAAGAACATAGTAATAGGCCTATACATCGTGGAAACTCACGCGACGCATACCGGGCACCAGGTAATATAATATGATTTAACCAAGTTTTTTCTATGGACATTCAATTTTATACCAGACAACTCAACGCAAAGTTGTGCAATTGAAATCTTTAACCACTTGAAGTTGCCAACTTCAAGTGAGTGACAATTCTTCAAATTTCAAAACGGAGGTCAAGTATTTGTTAAATCTATCCGTTCGATAACACGTGCACAGAAAAAAATGCTGTAAAAATAATTGTGATTGGCGCTTAAAAGGTTTAGCATCCCAATCTACGACTGACAAGGCTCACAATGTACAATCAATTTATAAAATCTTACCCGACAAGAGATTATCATGTCTTGAGTACTCCAGCCGAGATTTATGCCACTTCTATACTCTTATGATGACACTCTGTTTTTCTATTAGTCAATAACTGCTTCACAAATAATCAATAAATGATCCATAAATAACCAATATATTATCCACAAGATTATATACATATAATGTATATATAGTATAATATTATGTTTCAATTTTGTGAAACGCAGTGACGTCACCGGGAACCATTTTGAATGAGAACTCGGTGAAAACAAAGTTATATAAGACTCCCTCCCCCATACTTCATTGTATTAGCTAGCTCGGTGACAATAATGGAGGTCAAAGCTATTGAGTTTCACAGGATACATGCTTAAATTATTTTTTATTTGTAAATAATTTAAATACCAACACACAATCATTATATTGTTTGCGTTCTTATTATATACCTAGCCACGGTGCATCTGAACCACGGCGGGTAATATAAATTTATTCAGATTTGTTTCCGTTGTGTTCACTGACTTTAACGTAATGATTACATTTTGGTAGATATGTGCAGCATGGAGGGTTATACATTTATATAATTATTATATTATGTTTCATAAGTGATTGGTTGATAAGATTAGACCTACCTACTAATCATGCTTATGAAAATAAAACAATAACATATTCTTATTTGCAAACAAATCAAAATACTGGAGATATTTCTTAGGCGAAACATTGTCACGTTTCAAAGAGTACGAACAATAAAAAAAGTTCTACACGTAGTAAAAAAACGATATTGTGAGGGCAAGCTCAGTTGGGCTGTCCCATAAACTTATAAAGTGTAACCCATCATTTAGATCCAATAACCCAAGTGACCTTTCTCCATAACCCATAGGCCCTATGCTTGAGTTTCATTATGAATGATGTGTAGAGCTAGCCTATATACCCGATATATCGCTATAAAGACATTTCGTCAGCTTGGTAATAAAGGGGTGTATCAGCCACGTTAGAGGGTGGCACATATAAAGTCTGAATGTTTAATACGTTTTTTCATTGGTAATTTGGCTAGATCGAATAGCGTTAACAGACCGCACTCCTTATCAGGCTTACACGCATAGAAAATAAGGGATAAAGCAAACGCAAGTAATCACGGGGAACAATCAGTTGATATTGATTAACCGATTTTTACCCTCCAGTTAAAAACAGCGGATGATTTTTTGTCAATATAGGTTTGTGATGAACCCATTACTGTAGTTTACTTCACTTTTTTTATTTTCAGCACTCGCTGATTTTGTATTGATGTTATACGCGTCTCATCCCTCTGTGCATTACGATACATTAGTTCTATCGATTGGACCCAGTTTTCACCACATTTCCCATTTATCAATAGCCACATCAGAATTTAATGGTATAAACATGTACATTAGCGCCGCCTGTGGCGTCAGTGTTTTGTCAATGACGAGCCATCAGCTGTGGTTTTGTGTAGATTATAATAAAGGTATTTGCGCTTCGTCCCACAGATGAGCGACAACTCACCAAACCTGGCAAACAGAGCCAACAGAACGACGTCACTGTCACCAGCAGCCAGGCAGCCATGACGGCATTCCAGCAAAAGTTACAGTTTACGCAACAGCATTGTGACATTCACCGGCGATACCACTTGATGGATTCCATAGAGGGTTCTACAGGAGAACTGACTGGAAGAGGAGCCAGGACTGTAAGGTCAGGCAGAGAGAGGCATTCAAGAGAGAAACACACTACACCGCGCTACATGATGTCCACACTAACAACCCCCGGGCCAACAGCCAGGTAATCTACAAGGCCAGAATGCAGCAACTGCTTACTCAAAAAGTAAGCCGTTATTGCCTTTTGGTTTAATCTAGTCTGCAGAGATACAAGTTGAAATATTACTGTAATACCCAAAATCTCATATCCACCTTTTATTCCAATCTCTTGATTATCTTGCAATAATCATCTATAAACAAAAAATATGAAGCGAAGCCTCACTCATGCTCACTATGTTCTTACTCCCTCCAAAGATCTCGAATTAAATACTATGTCTAGTTTTTAAAGAATGCTAGCCATTGCTTGAGGAATATCAATTTAAACAAGTATTGTTTTACAGTATATGTAACGTAAGTTTGATTTGGTTTCCTAAAGCATTGATTTGTATGATCTTCCAAAGCCATAGCAGATGAATTAAGTCTAATATTCTTATCTTTATGCTGAAACAAAGGCATGTTTCATTATTAACGAATGAAACACGCATTTTATATGATACTAGTAGCCTACTCAGCTAAAAGCACTCAATATATATACAAAGTAATTAATTTATAATAATTTTTGCTGTAGATGTGTGGAGAATGATCCCAAATATCTCAACAGATCATCAAAGGTTAAGCTTGGTAACACGGCTTCCAGTAGCATCCAGACTGCAAAACATCACTCTAATGGGACTGATATTCCGACTATTCATATATTGAGAATGCATCATGCGACAGAAAGTGATACATTGGATAAACGGTCAATCAAAACAATCACCCAGAAACAATGTTCGCGGGATCAAATAAGAAACCAGGGCAATAACATTGTTAACAGATCGAGTCTGTCTGTTAATAACACAGTAAATGATGAGGTGGATGCATTTCCTGAGACAGAAAGGGCGTCATCTTCTTGCAGTAACCGATCTGGTATAAGACAGCCACTGCGATCTACAAGTGTAGCATCGTTATGTGATTGGTCATCTTCTTCTCCTGCTCCTCTACCCAAGTTATCACTGGACATGGGAACGACATTTAATCGCATCGCTGAAGCTACTGACTCAAACTTCAGAAGCTTTGATCATGCACAGAGGGTGGTCTACAACAATTCATCTGGTTTTTCTGACACTAAATCCCGTGTGACTAGAAGTCGAGAAGCACCCGAGACAGTACGTCAACACTTGGGCAGACTTTATGTGCAATCTCGTACACCTGCCACGAGAGGTGAGCGAGAAATTTTCTCTGGTATCTGCGATAATCGTGGTAATTTACATGGTCACCAGAGGCGCATGTTGAAGCACATGATTGACGTAGATAGAATCACATCTCACCAAGACGCCTGGCTGGTGGGCAGTCGTTTTCAGCCTCTTGCCATCACAAGATGGTACGAACAGGAATCAGAACGAGTATCAACCGTTGCCACACCAAAAAAACTGCCCATGATCTCATGTAGCAACACTTGTGAAAACGAAGTGGAAGGAAGAGACACAACGGTAGATAATTGCATATATGTAAAGATCAGTGAAGATGCCCCACCTGAATTAATAGCACCTCCTAGTAGCCCCGATATTAATGAGAAAACATATGAAGGTATCGAGCAAGATAATAAGACTAAGACGAAGTCAACGTTGCACATTCACCTGCCAAGGCATGACAATGACATCTGACTGCCTAAGACGACGTCAATGTAAGCTACACGATTGATAAATCACCACTTCAAGAAATGGAAAATATCCAATTGACCATAATAATAATAATACGTTTTTATTAAATACAGAACGGTAAATGTCTACTGTGCGTAATCGTAGCCGGGGGAACATGCGTGTTGCGATAGTTATAAACTATTATCTCATACCAAGGTTTAATTGTGCGATCGCTTAAATTCAATAATTCCAATCAAATTGAACTTTGACCTAGAAAAAATTGCAACAGAATTTATTTTGATGGCATATGACTCTACATGGGTATCAAAATAACATATAAAAAGTCTACGAAAATATAATGGGGGGAACATATTTTAGAAAGCCAAAACTGATTTAAAAAAAAAAAAAAAAAATTCGTTTTATAAAAATACCCAATCTATTAATATTCACTGAATGACCAAAATATAAACACCAAACAGCTCAGAATCAACAAAAAGAAAAACAAATTAAAAATCCACTAAAATCCGATTGGTTATAAGACACCAATTTACTATAAATCCAAGATGACTGTCTCCATTTGTTGACCATAATTTTCATATTTGACTTTTCAACAAATAAAGCTGGGATACCTGGGAATAAGTGTAGTACCTCTTTTTGATGTATGTGTGACAGGAAAATAATTTTCCGGAAATATTATGGTAATTTAAGATCATCGTGAAGGTCAAAAGGTAAATTTTAAGATATAAAATGTGGAAATGTGATGTTTAACAAATGGAATTAGAAACAAGTGTAATACATCTTTTAAAATTTAATTTTGCCTGGATAATCTATTTCTGTGATAAGTTTGGTGATTTTAAGGTCATATGTGAGGTCAAAAGGTCAGTTTCAAAACCAAAAATAAAAATAAAAAATTTTAACAAATACAATACAAATGTAATACTTCGTTTTGGGGTGGTTTTCACAGGATGAATCCCATTTCTAGCAAACTTTTATTATTCAGTCATATTCAGGGTCAAATGTTAATTTCAAGGTCAGGTAGGCCTAAGCAAAAATATAAGTAACAAATCTAAATTGGAACTGGGAGAATACTTTTTGTTGGCGTGAGTTTAACTGAAAGAAATGTGATACTATTTTTATGATTCAGAGCCATCTTCAGTGTCAAAAGGTGAAGTTAAACATATTAAATGTACCAAAATATAAAGATATAATTTCTACAAAATACAAATAGGAACTTGTTTTCGTTTGAATGGAGACTGCATTTGTGTGATTTTTTAGCGAAAGCAGATAAGAATTACAAGTACAATACGTTGTACCTCCGATAAACAAATTGAAAGTGCTTGGAGTTCCTGTTCCCAGCCAGTATTTAGTGTATTGGAATTCGACAACGTGGGGCTTGATATGAAAAATCCCTATTGAAATACCAATAGGATGCTTGTCATAAGAGCGCTCTGTATGCCACGATGATGAATATACACTAACAAGTACATCACACTAGTAGAGCAGAATAAACGTAATGTGTGCTTATTAGATTTAAAACAAACTAAATTATTTAACTGGTGCCAGCCTACTATACGGAGGTGGATGTTGGGATGAGAATCGGCTAAGTTGCTAACACTGCCCGCCAGAAACGCTATTTTTTCGGAATGGATGCTCCCCACAATGTTGTTTTTTGACCAGTTATGAAAGATTTTGTGTCTTTGAAACCAAGTTGTGTCAATTTAGGTGCTTCTCTTTTTTAATCAAGAACACAGCATGGAATCACTGTTTCACAAAAATAGATAGTCATGATAGTCGCCGACGGTCATTTTGTAGTCAGCGGGACATAACTGGGCGTGCCATGGCCAAACACTGTTCTTTCAAATGTATTCATGTCTTAGCACTAAATGACAATTTTTATGGTTATTATGTGGTTCTCCTGGAACAGCTTAGCCTATATGTGCACAAAGGTGGCCTAAAATATCATTCCTTTTATTTCATTTTATCGCTATTAAATTACCATTATGCTCAAATGAAAGCAACTTTATACTTCTACCACCGGGCATTGACTATCGTCATTATACTGTCATATTTGGTGAGCACCTGTGAAATAAACACTTTCAGGGCTCAGGTGAAAACACACAGTCATGTCAAATGTCCCATGAATCAATCAAGTCAAGTAACAGAATAGTGCAATACTTCTAGTCGCTTAGGCCTATTATTATGTTTTCGGATAGAAGTATGTATTACTTGCCGTGGTGCTGCTTACTTAGATTTAAAAATGTATTTTGCTAGTGTTTTTTTTATTTTCTGTCTGGTGGTGTCAGTGTATGTAATGTATGGCTCCGCATTGTTCACTTTTTTTATTTTATGTAAGTAACATCTGATATCAATTAGGTTCTATCGTGTGACTGTCAGAGAATCTGTTTTTGTGTAGGTTTATTAGTTTTATTAGCCTATATAGCATGCAGATATACGTCATAACATGTTCAGTTTGTAATTATCATTCTTCTCGTGGTAACACGCTTCATAGTCGGTTTTAATAGGAAAATGTGAAATTATTCTTTGATGCTGGTAACTAGTGGAAATGTTATGATTTATTTCAAGTACTACCAGAAATAGTTTATCCAGTCAAAATAACATCAAAACGAGGTATTACACTGGCTCCTATTTTCTTTTTGAATCACATTTTCTCATTTTGTTACCTTGAAATTGACCTTTTGACCTTTCGGTTGACCTTCAATTACCACACTAATACCAGACAAAGATTCCCCAGTCAAAATTAAATTACACATTTGGGCATAAATTTGACCTTCAGATTGACTTTTTGACCTTGAATATAAGCTTGAATCAAACCATCAACAATGGGTATTACACTTGCTCCTAGCTATATTGATGCAAAATCGTATAAAAAAATTGTTCTGAAAATGGAGTGGCGGCCATCTTAGATTCATGTAAATTAGGTATCCTTCAACCGATTGGATTTAGCAGATTTTCTATTGCTGATTCTGAGCTGATTGGTAAAAAAAAGAAAAATATATGGAATTTGTGGTGGGTCTTTTTATTGAACTAAGGTGGACAGCTGGCGTCTAGTGTTCAATGTGTTAATGGACTAAAGGCTCTCAGTAAAGTGTTTTATATATTGGACATGGCGATATAGACTTATAAGTTGATATGAGTTCGCATTATATAAATGGCCAATTTGATAAATATAGATATAAAATCATTTTAAAGCTAGGCAGAAAATTCTCTATGAAATCAACATGTGTTAAATGGGAGGTCGACTTCAAAGGGTGTTTTGAAAATGTTCCCCCACTTATTTTTTTGTAGACTTTTTTATTTGAATCCCTGAATGTTTTCTGAATACTTTGCCATAAAAAATAATTCTGTTGCAATTTGTTCTAGGTTGGGTCATTTCTGACCGTACATTGACTGGACTAAATCTTCTATTTTACAGAATTAAAATACACGTCCACATAGCTTCAATGAAGGAGGATTACTATTATGAGTCATAGGAGCTAATACGTGGGTAATTTTATTGGCGGTCATTTTGAATGTTTTAAAGGGACTAGCCCAGGTCTAAAATCAGCAAAAAATCGGTGATTTTATTTTGACTTCTTAATATGACCATATGATGTAAACATGTCCATAGACTAGAACTGCAAAAGTTGTTTTAATTTTTGTGCTGCGCATTTACCAGTTAGGCTAGATATAGAGACGAAATTCCCGTATTTCTTATTTTTGACATGGTTGTCAATAATTAGAAATCAGGAAGTTCGTCTCTATATCTAGCCTAACTGGTGAATGCGCAGAACAAAAAATTAAAAACTTTTGCAGTTCTAGTCTATGGATCTGTTTACATCATATGGTCATATTAAGAAGCCAAAATAAAATCACCGATTTTTTGATGATTTTAGACCTGGGCTAGTCCCTTTAAGTTACAGGTAACCAGGAGTATAATACATTGCATCCAGACTTTTTGAGAGACGTAAATCAGCTACAATGGAATGCACTATTATATCATTATCACCAAGTGTCACATGTTGACCTCTACTATAAGCACAGACTATTATTATGGGGGAAAGTATATTATTCTCCAAAGGACCAATAAATGAGTGGTTCATGCAGCCTGTCACACGTTCACTCCACCCAACTCTACCCAGTGTCTGGGGCTCCTGTGGAGGCCGCTTTGCCACTATTGTAGAGTGACGTCAAATGATGAGCTCAGGCAATGACCGCCGTTATTCACTACCATGATTACATAGAAACGTAATAATTATTATCCCATTTCTATTATGTGGGAATGTAATTATTGCCTTCCCATGTGTTCCGTGGTAATATATTAATTATTACAAGCTCATTTTTTATTACGTTGGTAATCAAATGTGTTAAAATTCCTTTCTAAATTTATATTGCACGTGAAAGTAATCATGTTAATGTAGGTCTGTGAATTATATACTATTTCACTAGAAAATTAAAGATAATTTGGTGGCGGGTGTACGCCACCGTAATTTTGACATTAGTTCTAACTATACCATGTATACCGCAAAAGTATTTCAATTGCATTTTTCTATATTAAGGTTTGCAAAAGGTTTTCATATAGTGTGGAAGTTCCAGTTATATTCTCCTAATGTAGGCCTATATGTAGGCCTATTGGATGTTTGTTGTTTTGTAACAGCTTTCATTTGTAATAAAGGTTTACAGAATACCAGATTTTCATATTGTGAAATGACATTTTTTGTATTTGAACGCTTTCGTATTTCCATCTTCTCTAGTATATGCAAGGCCTCACTCAGTGAGGCAGTGTTTATTTATTTATTTATTAGGCTTTATATACACAAATATATACAATAATCGTACAAATATGCAATTGTAAATAAAATTGTGTACATCAGGATGTCGAATACAGGTGACCAGCACCCTAACTAAGTTCGACATCCAGGATAAAATTTATATACATGGTAATTACATTTAAAATTACACTTAAAAGTAAAATTAAATATAAATATATTATACATATTTTTTGTTTCCCGCGCTAAAACCAGAGATAAAATAACTACATATTAGTATAAAGTAGCAAAAAAACCTCTGGAAAGCGTAGAAACTTATAAAACAACAACAAGTAGAGCAAGTTTTAAAAGCATGCAACTTTGTACATGGTAATCCCACTTAAAAGTGAAATTAAATAAAAATATATTATACATAATTTTTGTTTCCCGCGCTAAAACCAGAGATAAAATAACTACATAATAGTATGAAAGTAACAAGAAAAACCTCTGGAAAGCGTAGAAACTTTTAAAACAACTACAAGTGGAGCAATTTTTAAAAGCATGCAACATTATAACAATATCATTATTTTAGTTTTATAAGGTCTTCACAATTTCAACGTTGTAGATATTTGCTTGTTTTGTGTAATCAATTGTATGAAATGCGAGAGGGTGGTGCCTCGCTTCGCTCGGTGGGAGCGGTCTTGCCAAGGTAGAATGAGATATTTCGCATGAGATCAGTCATTTTCAACACAATGACACATTTCCACAATTGGCGATACGTTTTTGCACATTAAGCAAAATAGTTTGCACTGCGGACAAGTGAAATTTTAAAAAATATATCACATACTCTCTCAAGCGATCTCACATTAAGATTACTATTTTAAATGTTCTGCCTCAGTCACAATCAAATGGACATTACGGTTAAAAATTATTTTTCTTATTTATTTTACATAATGAAAATAGGTCTAAATAATGATATAGGCCCTATGGTCAGACCTGTGTACGTAATATTTCTTCATACTTTTCTAGAAATATATTTGGCCATTTTTCGTACTGTTTATTATGTGTTTCCTCTGTGCCTGAAGGGCCGTTCAACAATCTTTATATTCCATGGGTCAGATATTATTAGGCCATATAATGGGTAATGTATGCACAAAGTAGCGTCATGTTACGAAACGCTAAACTTAATAACATTGATAAGTAAAGTAACCCTTACTAGAATAAACCAAGATAATGCTACCGTTCAGGTTATCAGGACTCAGACTGTTATATAGGCCTACTATGTTTTCTTCTAGAGATTTACGTGTTTTCATAGAAACTGTTCCCATTATATTACATGTATGGTATGATACCCGTGGGAACCATGAAACTTTTAATGTGACGTCACAAGATGAGTTGACTGCAATTGTGACGTCATCAATATAGGGCTGTCAAATACTTAGTTGGTGACTGCTTCAGCCGATTCGCGGAATGTCTAGACTAACGTTACTAGCCCAGCAAACATGAGACGTTGAACCAATCATGTTGGGCTGATGTTGGCCCACCGTCTTCTACGCTGGACCAACATTAACCCAACATTGGTTCAACTACTTATGATTGCTGGGAGTATTTAGGATACCATCAACACGATCAAATGTTGCGGGAAAAGTACTATTAAAGGTAATTGAAAATGGTATTAACTACCCTATTCTGTTGTGAAGTTATTAATGTCGGTCCTGAATGATGATCACGTAGCCTCGTAGGCTACTAAAATATGCTGACAAACAATCTCGAAACGAGATATTGCGTTAGAGACAAATAGACTACCAAAGTTAACGTTACTATACTCGCCGTCAAATTAACCAGGATCGCATGATTTTCGGCGTTTTCTCCGTCAATTCTGAACCGATTTTCTTCAAATTTTGCAAAGGCCATTTTCTATTCAAATCCTAACAGCCCTGAAAATTTCGTAAAAATCTATAGCGTATTTCAAAAGTTAGACCATTTGACATGTAATGAATTGAAATTACGACTTTCCTCTTTAACCCCATCAAACTAATTTTACAATTTTATTACATGGCAAATGGTCTAACTTTTGAAATATTTAATATTATTTTGCGAGATTTTTACCCCTGTTAGGATTTTAATAGAAAATGGCCTCTGCAAAATTTCAAGGAAATCGGTCCAAAATTGACGGAGAAATGGCGATCATCATGCGATCCTGGTTGATCATTTTTAATTTGATGGCGAGTATAAAGCTTTTTTTATATATTTTGACCGTAGGCCTATAGCAGAGATTTGTAGACTGATAGGCTTTAGCAAACTTTTCAATAAACCATTTTTAAGGTTAACTAAGCATGCTAATTGTCAATGGTGATGTCATTGTGGGTCTGATGTGTGTAGGCTATTGCATATATAGTCTAGTCTAGACACCAAAAAATAGTAGGCTTAAAGCGATACAATCAGGCCAAAAATCATCTAAAAGTCTTTTTACTTCTTGATATATATATATAATATGTGAACATTGTGGAAGTCTTTAAAATTTTTGGTTGATGTGGCAACGTAGCAAACTTGTGTGCCGAAATCCCCATTTATCAGTTATTTCCGTACTTCCTATTTTGGACATGCATGTTCGAAATTAAATCTCGTCCTTATTTCTCGTTTACCTGGTAAACGACAAACACAAAATATCAAAGAGCCACAATAAAAATGATGATTTTGGCTTGATTTTGTCGCTTAAAGCTGTGTCTTATGGTGGCCATATAGGCCATGAATAAAATAAATTAAAATGAATAATACGTGCGTAATGTCTAGACCTAATGCGTGGCCATGCAATAATAATGCGTGTCCACGCAATGACCAGTGCGTGCCCACGCAATAATAATGCGTGCCCACGCAATAGTCAGCACATGGCCAGCCGCTTGTGAAACCCCTCTTGAGTCTTGACTAGTGAGACTTCATAGTATAGCCTGGGTTTGGCCTATGCATACTATCTATCCATATATTATTACGTGCCCACGCAATTATTATGCGTGCCCACGCGATGACTATTAAATGCGTGCCCACGCACTGATCAGTGCGTGCGTGGCCACGCGATAATAATAATGCGTGCCCACGCAATAATAATGCGTGGGCACGCAATGACAAATGCGTGGCCTAACATTATTATTGCATGGGCACGCAATGAACAATGCCTGGGCACGTAATAATAATAATTAACCATGTTTCCGGAATAAATTGAAAACGTATTGTTTTGGTCAGGCTTTTCCGACTTAAATCCTCGGTGGTCCGGTTAGCCCAGACGACAAACGCAAACGGTTTTTGGAATTATGAGTCGGATTACGATTATGTTTGTCGCGCCTCTGAGATCGGATCACCGAGGACTTAGGCGTTATGGAAGTTTATTATTATTAATATTATTATGTTAACCCAGTCTATGAAGTCTCACAAGTCAAGACTCAAGAGAGGTTTCACAAGCGGCTGGCCATGTGCTGACTATTGCGTTAGCACGCATCATTTGGGGGGGGGGGGGGGGGGCACGCACTGGTCATTGCATGTGCACGCATTATTAGGCCTATTGCCTGGGCACGCACTGATTATTTTAATTTATTTTATTTCTGGCCTATATGAGCCACCTTGGTGTCTCCATGTATGCGTGATGATATTTAGTGGGCTGCATTGTGAACAAGCTTGAAACAAATAATAACATTTTATTTATTTTGAAATGTCACTTTATAACAATTTTATTGACAACAATTTTATGGGAATGTAGTAGGCCTATGTGTGGGCCTAATTATTATAAATGAACACAGCCCACTAAAGATTATCACGCACACATGGAGACACTCAACACGCCACGCATGATTGTGCCGCGCATCACACCACGCACAGTATCACTGCGCTCTGGCAAATACGTAATTTAGGACTATGTTTTTATTTTATTGAAAATAACGGATGAAATTATTCGTTAATTTATTGAAACTAACTAAAATTATACTATACAGAGAAAAACTATTCAATATTTCCCTTCATTGCTTTTTTGACAAAATGTGTCCAGACCATGCAGATATACTAGTATGTGATTCAGTAATGTGCAATCTATTACGATTAGGCCTACTAACTTAGAAATATTTTCATCATAATTACGAACTTTAATATTGAGATTTATCGTGCTTTCTGTGTTTTTAAATGGCTGTGACACTACTTATTTAATATGGAGCACAGGGGCGTAGCTAGGATTTGTCAGAGGGAGGTTCGAATTTGTGCTATACCTCTCCAGCCTCGAATAGCCTCCCGGCCCGAAGGGGCGGCCATTTAGGGGGGTCTGGGGGCATGCCCCCCCATGAAATTTTAAAATATTATGTGTCTATTGGTGCATTCTGAGGTCATTTGGCACTCAATTTATTAGTTAGCTACAACCGAAAAATGTATTTTTTTATGACTTATTTTTATTGATTGGATGGTTGCCAATTTCCGAAATAAAACTTGCCAATTTAAAAAATCAGATCGAGGCCTCCAGCTATGTTATTTTATCGCCCTCATTAATTTTTTCAACCTCATTAACTTTTCTAGAAATTACTCCAATTTTTTTTAATTTTGTCTACTCGCCCTTTGATCCCGATTAGATTTTTTTTCATCTAAAACAGATAAAATAATTATAGTGGCCTATGGATAATCATACACCAAATTAACAGCCATTTCCATGAATCTTGAGTGTTGCAAAATGCTGGATAATTTCATCATCGAAGATAATACGTATGCATAAGAACAAGGGTGCAGAGTCTTCCTTGTGCCATGGTATGGCGTTTGGTATGGCACATATATATAAAACGAAACTTATTATGTTGCCATTATAACTTTAGTCCATTCAAATTGCACTTTGATCTGGAGAAAATTTTACTTGCAACATAATCTTTCATGGGAATTGATTCTCTAGGCAAAGGTCTATCTATATAACATGAAAAGTCCACAAAAGGGAGAGTAGGGCCTACTTTAAAACAATAATAATGAAATTGCAATTTTTTCTAAACCAATAAAAATAAAATCTACTAAAATATAATAAAGTGTATTATTTATTATTAATTACTATCAACGGCATGCAACTATTATATAGAAAAAACTGTTTGTAGTTTACAGATCATCGATATTTCTACACAAGTAACTAGTCCTATGTAGGAGGGTTTGTGGTGCAGCTTAAATAACTGCGGCGGTGGCGAGTTGTGTGAGATATAGTAAGCAGCCTGTCTCTGTGGGTCACTGCTATTGAGATTGAATTGAGCGTTTGAATGAATGGGGTTGTGCACATATAGGCTAAACTGAGCCATGAGAATCTCCTGAGGATGGTGAGATGAATAAGATGGCACTGCCCTTCAGACACATGATTCGAAATTCGAGCCCTGGTGGTCCGAGGCCGAGCACGCTACTTCTCGGTCACGGAGATTCACAATATTGAATCATCACGAGTGGTTGGAGAAGAAATATTCTGTTTCTTTTAAACTTGAAGGTCAGAGTGGGGTTTGAACCCGCGATCCCCGACTTCCCAAGCAGGCAGCCAGCTTCAACCACTGCACCAGGGCTCCCGCCCACAGAATTAAGACGAGGCAATGATAAGCAATATCTTGAAGGGGCTACGTCGCCACATGCTTCTGATAATAATAAGTACAGCCTACATGTTTCTCCTTTCAGGTTGGTCCACAATTAAGCATGCATGCATATACGCACGGAAAATTAACACAACAGAAATATTACTGGCTGAGACACAGTTACCTACCTCTCTTTGAAATAACCATTTTGAATTTGACATTTTGAGCCAAATCCTCAATGTCATCTCTTCATTTACAAATTATTTATTAAACAACATCCCTCGAGGCTCGTGGTTGCAAATATGGTTATAAACCTAAATATTGCACTGCGCAAAAGGGGGTCGTATTCAAGACAGTTTGGTGCTGTATATGCAAAGAGAATGGCCCGTATTTGGGCTAATCTTGACCCACTGACGTGAATACGGTACGTCAGTGGTAATCGCCCATCCCAGCATTTGCATACAATGAGCATCGTTTGCGACGACGTCAGCGGCTACCCAAATCCCTATTCGACCTACGCTGCGTTCTAGGGTGTCAGGCGCAAACGGCTGATGGCACATAATATTATTAAATCACACCTATTCCATTCACCAGAGGGCGGTGCATAATTATTTTGCAATAGTATATATAGTGCAATAGTATATATAGCGAATCTGATTCTGTTTCACAAAAAATTAAGTTTATATTGACTGAAATATTAGATATTTTATGTATATATTCTTGTTGCTTAGTCATCGACATTATAACTATGTAAAATAATTATGTAATGATAATTATACGGTTTATATTAATTTTGTAATAAAATGCGAGTCAATAAATGCATATATTATAGGGGATGCTGTAGCTGTTTGTGTATATTTTATTTTATTTTTCGTGGATTGTTTCTCACTCACATTTTTTATACTATATTTGCAGCAATCCGTAACACGTCATGATTTAATCTTAAACTACTTGTAGTAGTTGTAACAGTAGGCCTAGTAGTAATGGCGTTGGTGCAATGGTTGGGAGTCGCGTCCCTTATTCTGCAGTAGAAGGTTGCACCAATAAACTCACAACCTGGTTGTGAGTCCAAACCCCATCGGTTGACTGTACATAAGCCCGATTCTCACAAAGTGTGTGTTATTATAATAATTTGTTATGTATGTCTGGGTGTATCTGTACAACGCGTATGAACAAAATAAATTATTATTCTATAGTGATCTCATCCTGACAGCAGAGCTAGTGTGAAAACTACCAGTCAGAATGAGATATGTAAAAAATGTACAAATCAATATTCACGTCAGTATAGACCTACTTGATATTAACTTGAACAACTAGGCCACCAACCGAGATATGTCTAGCCAGCATTGGCCCAATGCAGAGCCAGCGTCGCAGACGGTGAGCTAACATTAAGCCAATGCCCGATCAACGCCTCGAGTTTGCTGGATTACGTTAGAAGACATCCAACTCAATTGAACACTGTATAAAAAATAACAGTAATTTACACATCGTTATGTAGTAGATAAGTGGCGAATTAATTATATTTGAGCTTTATGTTACATCATTATATGTGTCATTGCGTGCAGTGTATAATTACTTATATAACATGCATGGATTTAATGAATTAATGGCATTAATGGAATACTATGCGAGCATTTTTAATATTTAATAGGAATATAATAAATGTGCATAATATATTAGCCGTGTCACCGCTATCCAAGAAGTCATGGTTAAGTTTATGATTGCCTCACGCTGATTGGTTCAGATACCCCCTCTCTTTCTGACTCCTCCCATATCAAGAGGCTGATCTGACCCACTCAATTAGGTCATCTGCATGTGGTTGGCAGCTTACAAACTTACGTACAATCTCGTTAGATAATATTTCACGAGAACATATGAGATTTGTTTCAGTCGGTAGGCGCGACTCTGGGAAACTCTGTCATCAGGTGATGTCTGTACAACACCCAGTGATTGCAATTAGCCTATGTGGTCAGTGGTAGCATATCTCCGTAGTCTCCGTAGGGGGTTAACCCTCTCCTTCGATTTGTAACATGACGTATAAGTCCACAAACTTATGTATAACTATAAAAATTATGTATAATATAAATTGGTATGATGTTGATTTAAAATATGCTGTCTGTTCGAAATATAATATGATCTTTATTCAATCACAGCCAGGCATTATGACATGACGTGACAGACTGTTCCTCGTTCACATACATGTATGTTGACCCAGCATTGGCCACACATTGCTTCAACACTGGGCGTAGCGCATTGCGTTTGTTGAGTGAACAAGGTGAACTTTTGTGTGAATACCCAAGCGATGAATTCGTTATCGGCATGTGTGCGTTGCCGGCGGTAGCGATTAGTCTGTTTTCATATTTGTTTTCATATTTGTAGTCAAGGCATTACCCTTCTTGTTCAAGTATAAAGAGCGAGAAAACTGGACTAATTTAAAACCAATTTCTACCATAATCATGGTAATTAACGCCTGGTCTCTCCACAGCAAACACAAAACATTTATACAACATCGGCACAACGTCTTCGACGTTGGTACTGCAAACATCAGACGTTCACCCTGTGTTGAGTTAATGCTGGGCCACTGTCTGCGATGCGGGCCCAACAATAAACCAACATAAGGTCAACACCTCGTGTTATCTGGGTACCAACACGTGAATAGGTGGAGTCGCGGCACAATTGTGATCACAGTCAGCACCCCACCCCACGTAATTAAATATGGCGATCATAGATATACAAACAGTGATACAATACCAACGAGGCGTTGACTGAACGCTGAGCCAATCTAGTGTCAACGTCGAAGATGATGGACCAACATTTATTTTACGTTAATCAATCTCTTTGTTTAATAGGAAATATCTAGAAATATAGGCCCTATATATGTAGCGAGCAATTTGCTGCGACCGCCCTGGTAAATATCTGCTTATAACCAACTTTGTAAGATTCGCCAATTCACAAAAAATAAAATTACTCGACTAACTGTAATTATATTATTCTCGTAACGCAATATAATTAATTGACGTTGGTTAATAAACTTTCAGTATGTTTGATTATATATTTGTGAAACTAATCCAAGCGAACTAGACGCAAAGGAATGCAATTTCATTATTACTGGTATTTCGGTAATAAGTTTCAATAAAGCAAAATCGACAATAATAACGCAACATTGCGATAGCAGGGGTGATTGCTGTGAAATTAGTATGAGCATACTCGAAAGTATATACAGTCAGAGTTTAAAATCGCGGTTTTACGGGTTTCTTTGAAATATTTGAAATAAAACTAACCAGCAAATTTCTCCGGAAAAACATAAAAATACAATATTACAATTTGACATAATTATGGTTCTGGTTAACTGAATAATGAAGTGAGATAGAAGGTTTTTAATTTAGCGGTTCTGTCATTCAAACAATCCACGCCACTTGTCATCATGGCTAAATAAACAATAGAGGTGATAAGGCCGTCACGCACCTCGCACAGAGACGGGGTGAATTACACGTCGAGCCAGCACAATACATTGATAAAATGCTGGCCCAATGTAGAGCCAGAGTCGTAGGTGGTGGCTCAACATCAGCCCAATATATCGAGGTATCGTGTCTGCTGGGATACGACCAAGATGGTTTATATCCAAGCTATTGTGACAGTAAGACACCTTGACAACACGCTTTCACCACAGTCACGCGCTCACACCTATGACATAATGCCTGAGAATGGCTTTTTCCCGTGGCGGTGATCACCAGCGATTTTATACAATTTAGCTGATTATGGTTCGACATCTCAAGTGGGGGGGGGGGGGGGCAGGGTGCTGGAAATGCCTCATCGCCCATTAAACACAATATCTTGACCCGGCGTTGGTTTAATGTTGGGTCAGCGTCGCAGACGGTCAACAAAAATTAAAACAACACAAGGTCAACTAAGCAGTGTTTGTTGGGAGGTTGTGTTGAGTTTATGAGGAGGGGTCTTAAAGAAACAATAAAATACAATGACTGAAAAACAAATCGGAAGACTGTGGGAAGGTCTACGACCAATTTGGATCTTAAAAATTGGGGCTTTTGTTGAAAACTTGCTTCTCACGTGTCGCAATCATTGAACAGGTGTCACATAGACAATAATTATTTTTGGGATTTTTTTCAAGCCCCTCAGCTGTCTCCCTAATTCAAATATTAAAATATTTTTCTCTCACTATATAATAAGTGATTATATGAGTTTAGAGGCGAAATAGAAGCCAATCTTCGTGTATCGCAATGGAAAAAGGTGGTTTGCAGAGATGCAAAAAATCCGTAAAATCAACTTAATAAAAAATCTGTGCATATAATTTATAAACATGAAAAAATCCGTAAAATACGGGCCAATACGTAGAATAGGCAAGCCTGCAACATATACATGACTACAGTCTGTGTTAAAAATCATTTTGTACTACCATTTAGGCCTACCATATTACTTTTTGTTTGTTTTCAGTCACTTTTATAATTTAAGAGACAGACATAGATATGGGCGTTCACTGTTTATTCACTGTTTGATGTATGGGTATATACATATTACGGAATAGGCCAACTATGTATACAACATGAGCCTGGAAGCCTACACACAAATAATTAAGGACGTCATGACTAGCTATTTTTTGTCTTTCTTGGGACGCACACATTCAGTGCTGACCCCTGGTGATTAGCTTATTTATCAGCATTATCTGTGTCATCAGTAACCGTATATCTGTTGCTGACGCTCAGCCCGCAAACGCCCAAATCTGTGCTGATGTGACGTCAGTGACGATGTCATCTGCGCTGCATGACGCCCGATGACGTCTGCATCAACGACACCCGAATTCGCTTAAATGTAGCTCATATTGCGGCATCACTCTGGGCCGACTGGTACATAATACGACCCCCTTTTGCGCAGTGTTGTGACTCTAACAATAATAAATTCGATATCATGGTGATAATAGTGATTTTGTGAAGTTTTGGCGGAAATTTTGGATTTTTTAAAATGCCACTGTAAACAATTTTACACACCCTCTAGAAATTACTACCTCGGACCCATATGACTCGAAATAAGTCATAAAAAACTGCATAGTCTACCCTCTCGAGTCTTTCCATCCTTTGTGAAAATTCCTCCTGACTAACTTATATTGTAGTTATATGCCCGTCAGCGATGTTGGTGTGCCCCAAAGAGGGGTTCGTCCGAGCCCCTCAAACCCCCCTGGCTACGCCCCTGGAGCAGCCCCCAGCTTCAGAGTTCGAAATTGACGGAGCTACACGGGATTTTTTCAAAGGTGAATATTGGCGATGGTATCTCGCTTACAATAAATTCTGCCACAGAGACGAAGGGTATAATTCTAAATCACTCACCCTTCTCCTAAAGTATCGGGGAAAAACAATATCTGATCACCCCTCCCCCCTTTATTATTCTGCTAGCCCCTCCATTGTAAATTATGTACGGTCCCTTGAAGCCTCCATTAGCAGAATAAATCTTAGGGCTGCTGTTTTTATCACCAAAAACATTTTTTTAGGAATAATCACGTTTTATGCAATTATGATCAGTAATTAAACTACACTATATCCTTAATTCTAGATCTAAAATCAATTTAAAAAATCGACAACAACCCATAGAACGTTTATTTTTTCCAACATTTGTGATTTCTCTAATAAATATCATTATAATTTCAATAGCGCCTTATAAAACAACATTTGTCTTGTCTTTATGCTCAGGCTTGTGTCACCTTAAAATTAAAATGAGCATCAAAACACGGTAACAGGCATATATCATATGACGGGACCTATTAGCCTACTAATGAATACAAACACACAAAATAAACACAAGGTCTTTCCAATCTAAGACACCACCTGGTGAAAGTAGGCCAAAGTATAGTAGGCCTATCATCATGAATGTAGGCCTACTCCCGGTATTGTATACCATATATTGTACCAGCAGATATTCTGTGTTTTCCCGGCATTTAATGTGTTAAAAGATTTCTTCCTGCCCGTGGGTAGCCTACCCTGGTGAGAGAGCCAGAAAAGTCTATCATGATTACAAACAGAAATCCAGCTAGGCCTATATATATTATCTGTAGTAGCCCATATTAAACTGTGGTCCACTGCTGAAGGGACATGCCCTGGCAGTCGGTAATCTGAGGAATTTTCCGAGGTATCATCATATATACGCTTGTATGTGTTAAAACTATAGAACGATTTTCAGCGTGAGAGCTCCAAAATGTAATATGCGAGACCCCATTGTTTTTAGTAGGTTCTCGAGGTATCACATCATAAATTTTATAGCTCCCGCGATGAAAAATCGTTCTGTAGAAACCGTTTTTACACATCCATATGATGACACCTCGGAGAATTACTCAGAATACCGAATGTATATTATGATGTTCATGGTGCGTTGATTAATGAGTTACAGCAGAAATACACCAGTCATTTTGTATTTCTGGTAACGGGCACCTAAGAAATTTGTACAGCGTGTGCCTGGTCAGACAAGCATTTAAATCATCTGCTTGGATTGAACATTCAGGCAAGGTCGCCGCACAGGCTACAGTGTTTGATTTTGCCTGGGGAAGATGACGGACACGGACAAAAACTGATAATACATGAATGCTGATCAATTCAAAGAATTACAAGACCACAGAAGTCCAAGCGCTCCCGCCCTGAATTATAATTTTATTGAAGCGATTTTTGTAGTGTTATTAACTTGGTCTCAGACCCGGGGGTCTCAGACAGGGTCACAAATCAAGACTCAAGACAATTACCCTGTGCCTAATACTATTTAGCAATAGGCTAGGCCCAAGTGTTAGTCTAAGAGTAAGATTAAGAACTAGACAGTCAGCGACTGCAAACCTCCGCCGAAATTAATGATCGTAATCCGGATCCTGGCTATGGATGATAATTTGGATCATCCCCACAATTTTATGGATTGGTCATTGGCCCGAGACATGCCTGTGGTGAAAATTTCATACAAATTTCTGCAATCCGGATCATAATTCGGATCATCCGCAAAATCTAATCGATTGTTCCTCGACTCGAGACACACCTCTGGTTAAAATTGCATGCAAATCCGTGATTACTTTCAAGTAATCTGAATGACGGACAGCCAGACTGACAAACAGAGAGTAGGCCTAATGGTCAGCTATCTACCACGGTTTGCCAGATATTATGCATAATTTTTATTAGTCTTGATAATGGCCGGCCGAAAGTAGGTCATTTTGAATTTGATCAAGTTGACACTTTTGTCAAGGCATATCCCTCTCTGAAACCTTACATTTTGTTTTATTATAATAAATGGTCAAGTTGTCGAGCACGGTTTGATAGCAGGCATATTGGAGTAATCTAGACGGGTCTATTTTTTTTGTAAACAAAAAACTGGAGATGTCTCCCCTCCAGCAACATAACCATAGCTAATAGATGTAGTGTCAATGGCTTTTGTAATTTATGTTATTAAACAGTGTTAAATGGCTCCTGTGGACAGTAGAGACTATACATTAAGCCGAATTTATTATTCCGTTTTGGAACCACGTCGCCGATGCGCGAAACACAATGTGGCTTGTCAACGTTCCCAGCAAACACGAGACGTTGACCCGATGCTGGTCCAATGCTGGCCCACCGTCTGCGACGCTGGCCCAGCATCAAACCAGCACTGGTTCAACGCTTCGTGTTTGCTGGGCTGCGTTCAATAGAAGTTGGTCTGGTAGTGCTTACTGCTGGCGGCGATTACAAGCCGACACCAAGCCAGTGTCTGTTAATTGTTGGGCCAGCGTCGTCTGTGCTGGCCAGTATCCATTCAGCCCTAGTCAGTACTTCATGCTGGCGGTAGCGGCACGATGCTTTGAACCAAAGCTGGGTTAATGTTGGCCCGCCGTCTGCTACGCTGGCCCACATTCAGCGTGACGCCAAACTTGACACAGTAACCCAATACTGGGCTAATGCTGGCTCAGCGTCGTAGACGGTGGGCCAAAATTAGCCCAGCATTGGGTCAACATCTCGTGTTTGCTGGGGCGACCCGTCACCTGCGACTGCACAATAGAAATCGCTCGACCGACAGAACGCGACAGAAAGGACGGATTCACTGAGCGGACAGAGGCAAACCAACATGTCCCCACCTTTGTCTACAGAGGGGAGACATAATAATTGCCTATAGTCGGCCATTTTAAATTTAATCAAGTTGAAAATGTTCGGGGTACATCCTCCCTTGAAACTTCGCATTTTGTTTTATAGTAATGGTCTAGCTATCTCTTTTAATTGGATATAATGATACATGTTTTAAAGTAGATCAAAGTGCTGGGTCAACGTACAATCAGACTAGTAGATCTTGATGTACGTTCCGGAAACGAAAAGTTGACGGACCGCCCAGCGGCCTAACGCCGTAACATCATTCAATCTCTTCCGTGATCTTGCGTATTGAATCGAGATAAATATATTCAACCTGTCCATTAGCTACCTGGAAGTGACCCACTTATACCAAATATTGGCATCCTATGCAGTGGCATCAGATTATTTTAAAAGTGGGGGGGGGGGGCAAGAGCACATTTGTGTGACTTCTGCGCGAAAATTACAGCTGGGGTACGGGGGCCCCCGGGATTTTTTTCTGATTTAGTGGTGTCTGAGAGCTTCTCAGATGAATTTTAAAGCACATTACATGGCCTTTGGAAGCTCATGAATATTTGTGTTTTTTCATGTATCTGGAAAAAAGAAATTAAATAGGGGTAAAATAAATATATCACCAGAACACACTTCGGCCCATCAAAACAGCATGAATTACACTAATTACAGTGGGGACCTTTTTTTTCTAACGATGCGTAGGCTACGAAAATATGGTTTATTTTTTTCTTAATTTTTTTGGGTATATTCGTTTTTTTAAGTTTTGAAGAAAAATGTCATTGTTAAACGTTGATTTTTTCGGGTAGGGGGTAGCTATGCTGAGACTATTTGCGCTCCACTTTAATAAATGTACTTTTTATCAAAAAACCTGAATTGTCAGAAAAACTTGGTTTGAATTTAACCAGAAAAATCTTGAGCAAATGCCCCCAGATTCCATAGATCAACTTCGGGAGCTAATAACTTGTCAGTTATAACTAGGAGTCGCGTAAAATTAAGGGTATATAATTCATATGATGTCACTTACTACTTACATTTTAATCAAAAGTGATCCATACACAAATAAATTAAAAGCATTTATGTATGTTGCACAGAAAGGTGAATCTATTACTGTAGATCTGATCATTTTCACGTGTTTAAATCTTCACGATTTTCTGTCTTTTCACGAAGTTTAGAATTCGCGAATTTTCATTTTTCTTCAGTAGCGCTATTATAATAATGATATTTGCGTGATTCTTGAATTCGCGAATTTTCCTTCGTCGCGAAAATTAAAACCACGCGAATATTTCCAGATCTATCTGCCCATCTGATAATAAAAATACATCATACACGGTATTGCACAAAAAACGTGTAGGATACAGGAAAAATGCTATTATAGTGACGTGTACGCCAAATCACAATTCCGTGACTTTTGCCAGTTTTAGTCCATGTCTGTTCAGGCCTGTATGCATTTGTTTTTATTTTAATGTTGGAGCTGCGAAATTTGCCCAGCTACGCAATAGAACCAGTTACCCTGAGATTTTAGAGTGCCACCAATGTTAGCTAAATATTTAACTCAGCGACGTATAGGATAAAGCCCGAAGAGCCCTACATTCCTAGCTGTGAAAAAGGCCAAAAACCGAGGCTTTTTTCAAAGCTAAGAATGTGGAACTCGAGAAGGTTTTAACTGACTTAAAACACATCCGAACATAATGAGGATCACTCAATCAACAGCCTGCATACACAGAACACTGTGCAGCCTGTTCCAACCAGACACAGACGGCACGAGTGTATCAAAATGCAGACACAGCTCTCTCAGGAAACACGAGGACTTGACCCAATGTTGTTTCAATATTGGTCCAGGGCCGTGGGTGGGGGGGGGGCAATAATGAAACAGCATTGGGTCAAATCCTCGTGTTTGCTGGGCTCCACACAGGTGTCTGTCTACATCCACCCCTCCCCTCCATAATATTTTCGCCAGCCGATCAGGGTACTTTTAGCAAGACAGCCGGCCAATCACAAACTTATTACAATACTTGAAATTGAGAGTGGGGGACATATGACGTCATCCATCTGCAAATTTTAACATGCGAAGTAGCAGTGTATTCGGCGGGCAGTGTAAGGCCTGCAATGATAATTGATCTGTACTAGGTCAACAACAACTCCCCATTCCTGACCATTCGTAATTTTATCAATATTGAAGTCTGCTGAAAAAATACACGACAAACTGTGAGAAACGGTAATTTCAGGGCGACATTAACTTTCTAAAGTAGTTTTTTTCTTTTATAATGATATCTCAAGTATTACTGGATACAGAGTGGGATATGCTTATGGAATTATTATCGGCGATGGCTATAATTTAATAGTACAAGTCAGATATTTATGGCCACGTTTTGTATGTACACGTTTATTTCATATTATAGCACTCTTCCAAAAAAAACACTATCTGACTCCACTGACGATGTTGCTGCATAAGATGCTGCAGGATGGTAATGTTCTGTGATAGTGCTGCGCAAAACCTTTCCAGGCTTATACCAGATATTTAAGTATTTTTAACCATAACTCATTTCTCGCCGCCACAATTATGAACCCAATCGTATGCAAAATTTTTAAACAGAGAAAACAAATTCACTAAAAGTTTATTCTTGCAATAATAACCATGATTATGAAACATCACAACGTCATACTGAAATAATATCACCACTCGTAAAAATTAGATTACATGTAGGACTATGTACAAAATAGATATTTCAAACGTCCATCCTCATAATAATTAGAACATTTAACAATGAACTATACAGTGCTACTGGTATATTTTGTGGAGTTAGATAGTTCACAATAGTGTGATATGAGCAGCGATATTGCCTGATTTTATTGCGTTATGTGTGATGGCAAGTGGCAACACAATGGATGTTCTACATTATATGTATAGGAAATACTTTCTTCATTTATTAAAGTAAAGAATTTACAATGCAAGTGAATCGAAACCTGTCATTTGTTCTAATATGCTATTTATCCAACTAATACTGCAAATTATAAAGTTAATTCATCATAATGATAAGCGATGTATTGTGTATATTTTGTCACTGGTTCTTCCATTCATCCGCTTTCTCACGTGCCGCTTCACTGACTTCATCAAACTTTTTCCCAATTTTTGCACCTGTTCCTTCAAATCCTTCCACTCTTCCAGACCCAGCTTGCTTATCAAAAAACACCATTCCGGCCACACCAAGTCCAATTCCGAACAATCCTAACATGAAGGTACCGTAATAGAGAAGTGAATAGAAGATAAAACTACAGCCGATGATGACGCGGAAGAAGAGATAGGAGACGATGACCACGCCCAGTGATACAGCTCCACATGATGCCATCCACATTTTGTGAGATGTAGCATGTTCTTTGTTGATTTTTTGGTATAAAAAGGTGACTGCCTGGAAGAAATAACACATTGCGTATGCCAACGCAGCCTTTGGTGGGCTTTCAAATTGTTTATTGCAGTTTTTGTTCAGCATGTCATTAATAGCTCGCGAAGGAGTCTGTGGCACTTGTGGTGGCTTGATAGTTTTGGGAGCCATGACGAAGTGTACTTCCGAAGTCTTTCAGTGAAGTAAAATTATAGGTATTTTACAATGCACCGTTATACCTGAAAATAAATAAATATAGCGTCAGTACATAGTTTATAATATATCTATATTTATACAGGTGTTCTTCAGCTGCGTTATGTGGCTCCATAGACCATTGGAAGCTCCTGGATCTGAAGACAAATGAAATACACAGGCCTTCTAACAATTTATTTGCGGGATTTCGTGCTTTCTAGTTAGAAAGCAGGACACTTTCTCAAAATACTCGATATCGTAGATTGGAGGACAATATTTGAGAAGGTGAAATAATGATTTGATTCATCATGTTTATTGGACGATGATGCATTCCCAGAAAAACAAGACTACATAAGTCCAGGAGCTCCCGCTCCGAATTAGAATTTGATTTAAGCAATTTTGTATAGGGTTATTAATGTAGTCCTAGTCTAGGTCAAAAATCAAGACGCAAGACAACTAGGTCTAAGAAGCCCAGTCTAAGAGTAAGATAAGAACTAGACAGTCTGTCAGAGATTGCAAACCTCCATTGAAATTAATGATCCTAATCAGTATCCCAGTAATGGTCTACCTATCTGGCATGGTTTACCCGATATCAGGCCAATCGAGTTAACTAATAGCTGATTTACGGTCATTTTGAATTCGATATAAATTAGTTAAAAATTTAGGGTGCATCCTCCCCCGAAACCTCAAATTTTGTTTTATAGTAATGGACTAACATCTAACACAGTTTGCAAAATATTGGGCATGTGAAAGTAAATAATGGCCGATAGGGGGCCATTTTGAATTTGATCGTGTCAGAATTTTTCAAGATGCATCCTCAGCTGAAATCTCACATTTCATTCTATAGTAATGGTCTAGCCATCTAGCACGGCTTACCAAATATCGCCCATGTGAAAGTGAATAATGGCCGATAGGAGGCCATTTTGAATTTGATCAAGTCAAATTTTTTCAAGATGCATCCTCTCCTGAAATCTCACATTTTGTTTTATAGTAATGGCCTAGCCATCTAGTACGGTTACTAAAAACCGGCTATGTGAAAGTGAATAATGGCCGATAGGCGGCCATTTTGAATTTGATCGAGTCAATTTTTTTCAAGATGCATCCTCTCTTGTAATCTCACATTTTGTTTTATAGTAATGGTCCAGCTATCTAACACGGTTTACCAAATATCAGCAATGTGCAAGTAAATAGTGGCCGATAGGCGGCCATTCGATTGAGTCGAAAGTTTTTAAAAGGCATCCTCTCTCGAAACGTCACATTTTGTTTTATAGTAATGGTCTAGCTATCTAGCACGGTTTACCTGATATCAGGCCTATCGAGGTAAATAATGCTGATTGTCGGCCATTTTGAATTCGTAAGTTAAAAATTTTCAGGGTGCATCCCCCCCCGAAATCCCCCCCCGAAAACTCACACTTTGTTTTATAGTAATCAGGTAATGGTCTAGCCATCTAGCACCGTTTACCAAATATCAGCCATGTGAAAATGAATAATGGCCGAATAGCGGCCATTTTGAATTTAATCGAGTCAAATTTTTTCAAGATGCATCCTCTCCTGAAATCACACATTTTGTTTTATAGTAATGGTCTAGCCATCTAGCACGGTTTACCAAATAACGGCCATGTGAAAGTGAATAATGGCTGATTCGCGGCCATTTTGAACTTTGACAAAATGATTTTTTTCAAAATACATCCTCTCCTGAAGCCTTACAATTTGTTTCATAGTAATGGTGTAGATATCTTGAGCGGTTTTCATGATATTCCACAATATCAGGCCTGTCGAGGTGAATAATGGCTGATAGGCGGCCATTTTGAATTTTATCAACTTCAAATTTTTCAGGATGCATCCTCTCCTGAAACCTTACAATTTATTTGATATTAATGGTGTAGCTATCTTGAGCGGTTTTCAAGATATTCCGCAATATCAGGCCTGTCGAGGTGAATAATGGCCGATAGGCGGCCATTTTTAATTTTATCGACTTGAAATTTTTCAAGATGCATCCTCTCCTGAAACCTCACAATTTGTTTTACAGTAATGGTGTAGCTATCTTGAGCGGTTTTCATGATATTCCACAAAATCTTTCAGTCGGATTTGCCTATGTTATAAATTAGGTCAAAGTGCTGGGTCAACTTCAAGGTCAAGGTCCAAAAACCTGAAAAGGCACAACTTGGGACCTTAGAGAACATGTATGTGCAATATGACTGTCATCGGCCCAGTACTTTTCGAGATCTGCTCCGGAAACGAAGTGCGCGTCAAAACGTCTAAATAGGTCATAGTTCTGAACCAGAAGTAGGTCAAAGTTCAAATACCCCAAAAGGCACAACTAGACCCCCTAGGGGTGTTGTGTGTAAAATTTGAAGACAATCGGACAAGTACTTTCAGAGATATGCTCCGGAAACGAATTGTTTACGGACGGCCCAACGCCGTCACATCATCATTTTCTCCTCTGCAACCTTGCGTATTGAATTCAGATTAAAAATATTTTAACCCATCCATTAGCCACCTGGAAGTAACCCACATACCAAAAATTGTTATCCTAGCTTATTTTCTCACAAAGTTATAGGCAAAAGAAGAGGCCAAAAAAAAACGGAGGTAGAATCCATAGCTCCCTTCGCTCACCTACGGTGACGGCGGGAGCTAAAAATGATGCGGTAGGACATATTTATGTCGATTCGTGAGCAGCCATCTATTTCACTTTAGGTACCAACCCGATATCAATGCGTACATGTGTTTGCAAGGTGGCACAACAGCTATTAATACAATACATAAACAAAAAAATGAAACACTCTTAGAATAGCTAAATATGCAAAACTTCTGAATTACTGGTCAGCATATGCGTTTGTTGACGACTCCTTAGAACGCAGGACATCTTGTTAGAGTAAGAGTGCTGACGCTAACGATATCCCCCGCCATTAATTAAAGTCAATAGTGGCCTCAAAGTCAGAGGGTACAAATTATGTCAAAGGCCATAACCCCTAAAAAGGCACATCTACACCCACTAAGGGATGTGTGTGTGCAATATATAAATAAATATGTTTAAACCAATCCAGCAAACGCTTTCGAGATATCGTCAGGAAAATGAAATTATCATCCGCCATCACTCAAAGTCAATAATGGCCTCAAAAGCTAAGGTCTAAAATGATGTCAAAGGTCACCACCCCCAAAAGGCACATCTACACCCGCTAATATGTGCAATATGAAGACAATCCAGCAAACGCTTTCCGATGTATCGTCCGGAGACTGAACTTATTATCTGCCATCAATTAAAGTCAATAATGGCCTTGAAATCGAATGTAAAAATGATGATGACAATATCCCCCACCCCTACTTCGTGGGTGGGGGATAAAAAGTAACTGCAGGACAAGTATACAGAAGGTGATAATAGTTCAAATATCGGTGTGGCGAGTTGTGATGCATTACTTTCTAACCGAGAAACGATGCTAACTTAACTATATTTATATACACTAAGTATTCAACGACGTAAATCTGACTTTTCCTTGTATTATCATATAATGGATGGATGAATGAATCAATAATTGTTGATAGAGATTGATTAATTGATTCTTCAATCTTGATTGATTGATTCATAATATAAATTATAAATCATAAGGTTTAATATAGGTTAATAATCCTCACTATCAATACAATTTAATACAAATTTATATATTTTATTTATGTAGAAAATGTAATATTTCAGTGTTCCATCTAGTCATTTATTGCATGGCGCAGCGCGTCGTGCTGCACCTCCAATATTTCAAAAGACGCCATGCACATTTGAACTATCGCTTTTTAGGTCGCTAAAAACCTGCACTGAAACATATGCTGAAAACCTGGCCATGAAAATGCATGTTGATAACGCTCACTGCAGTTATTTTTTTATTCTAAACTAGAATATCGGGAATCCGAGCTCGATATGCCACATATAGTATAGTTATACAGACTAAATATGGATAGTAGGCGCCCGCATCATTGTGCGTCTGTGTACACAATGCCCGGCCCCTTGGCGCACTCATCAACAATTCAGTATTGTCTATGATATATAGCTTGCACCTGAAATTGCAGTCATTCAACTTCGTCCCTTAATGTCAAGCTCAGCCTTAATGTGGTGATATTGCCTCCAAAACAAGAGGGCGGGGGCCCTAGGGTAGTGGTTAGCACCGCTGCCTTTCACGCCAGAGTTCGGGGTTCGGTTCCCGGTCTCGGCGGTTTGAAAGAAACAAAAATGTTTCTTCCCCATCCACGTGTGGAAGTCAGTATTGTGGGGAGCCTCCGTGACCGAGAGGAAGCGTGCTCGGCCTCAGACCGCCAGGGCTCGAATTTCAAATCATGTGTCTGGAGGACAGTGTCATCTCAATCATCTCACCATCCTCAGGAGGTTCTCCTGGCCCAGTTTAGCCTATATGTGCACAAAGGTGGCCTAAAGCCCGATTCATTTCATTTCATTTCATTTCATTTCCAAAACTAGAAAACGATGTATCTACGGTACTGTCCGTAAAAAAACAATCACTCGGTAGGCAGTTGACCTAGCAGCAATATATTACGAGACCCAATGCCCATGAACAGTAAGTATACCTATTGTATACTACATATATATTATTTTCTGTTAAAGTGCATGATAATACATTTGAACCAGATGACCTGTTGTTGAACACTGCCGAAGAAACATGAAATCTGTTTGGACAGTTGTAATAAAGCGATAATTAAGGATTTTTCCCCGATTTGACTGGCTTTTAGCATCATCTTTGACATATTTTTTTGGGCCATTTTTTTTTGTCGGCCATTTTTAATTTTGTCGGCCATTTTAGATTATGTTTGGATAGCGTCCTATACATGGTAATTTAACTCTCTGGGTACAAATTTCACTCCTTTTCTGCTGGCGTTTCCGAGATATTTCAGTTGCAAATTTAATAATATTATTTCTTTCCATGTAATTCCCACAAGGTTAAAAAAAAGCGGCTGACAATAGGGATTTTATTTTACAACAATGGAACCACCCCGAAATGGTGTCCTATATATGCGTTTATACTTAGAGGTCCCAAATTTCATTTTTATTCCAGTTAATTAGACAGGCCAGGAGCCTGTTAAGTTTATTTTGCCTGAGTTTGTGTGCTATTTGGGGGAAAAGAGGGGTGCTGTGTGTGGGAGACGGTTGACATTTCTGTACACCAGTCCTTATTAACATGTCGAATATAACGTTTGAGGTCGCTAGGTTAAGTACTTTCGTCTTTAGTGTTCAGAAAAAAATACATTCACGATTAAATATAGTGATCAGAGCTTAAAGGGTTTCGGTTGGAATAATGTTGGCCCAGCATCGCAGAGGGTGGTCCAGCATTACATCATCATTGAGCCAATGTATCGTGTCATCTGGTGTTTCTGGCGCCGGGATAGAAAGTTCCACCCGCATAACAATGCATCAGTGGTACAATCACCCAATGCTGTTTCAATGTCGGGCCAGCGTCGAAGAATGTGGTCAACATTGAAACAGCACGTGTTTGCGCAAAGTATACATCAGACCCAATGATGGATTAGTGTTTGGCAAGCGTAGACGATTGATCGGGATTAAACCAGCAATTGAACCGGAATGTGGTGGTTAGGCCTACATCCTCTGTACGAGGTACATCGTAGGCAAGTATTGAATGAATATTGGCCAGCACCGGCGATGGTGGTGGAAGGAATACACGTTGAAGATATATTTTAACTTGTCTCCCTGGTTCTTTCCTTAATTATATCCTGGACATTTATGATTCTGGCCCACGAGGAAGACAGATACACTGTTATGTTTAGAAAATATTAAGTAGATTTTTTTGTCTATAGCACTCAAGCAGACTAGCTAAAGCCGGGCCTCGGGAGTTCGGAACTCCTGTTCTAGTTTGCTAATGTTATTTCAATTCATTTTTTACGAAAGTTAAGCCCGCGTCACTCACACCCTATTGGCTTAGACACGACATAGCAGATCGACTGTCTGTGTACGATAGGATTATAATTGAGTTTGAATTTCAAGCCGATTGTACAAAAACTGCGGGAGAAATAGCCGGAGGATTTTTGGACCAAAACTGAAAATTGCGAAAACAATAGTTTGGATAAAGGTATTGGTCCGAACAGTGACTAATTAGTTAGTCAGTCAACAGTTACACTAACAAAATTTATTCTTAGTCTTTACACAGTGGCGGATCCAGAGTGGGGGGGGCAGCCGTCGCGCGCCCCGTCCGTCCAGGGTCCCAACAACAAAAAACGACCATATTTCGCCCAACCTTACATTTCAAAATTTTCCAGGGACCCCTCTAGAGTATATAAGAGGCTGACTTTGCCAGTTGTGGTGAGTAGGCTCCCATAAATTCTTGAAAAAATCGGCGCCCCCGATCTGTCAATTCCTGGATCCGCCACTTGCAGCACAGTTATTTCAGCAATGTCATAATTCAAACTGAGAACAGTCTGGTTTGCAAAATATATCATAGCCATTCAAAAGCAAGCCCTGAATACAAGGCTATTCCGCCCGAGCTACATATGTAGCTCGGGCGGAATAGCCTTGTATTCAGGGCTATATTCAAAATCGAGCGCGTTTACCTTAATCATGTTAATTGCTAGAAGCCATTTTCTAATGGTCCTGAAAATTGTGCAGGCCTATGCTTGTATGAATTGATCGATCAGAAGAATATATGTCAGCACTACCTGTATTCTAAGTCCTAAAATAAATAGTATGAATACTACTTGCTTATTTAAGTACATACCGTGAAGAACATGCTCAAGACAGCCTTATCTTCTTCCCTCTGTGAATGGCTTCAATTCAGAGTCAGTGTTGCAGAGAGAAAGCAGTTATAGCCAGTCAGGTACGTAGGTGAGTACTGGGTGTATACTACTGGTTATATATAAAAATCAATACGCCTACTCGCCACATAGCACACACTCAGCTCATCTGTATATGCTGTGAGCAGGGCGAGGTGTACTCTCATTATTAACCCTTTCAGTGCTGGCACCGACTATTGATGTCATAATGTGACGTCAAAAGTCGAGCACCGCACTGTAATGTTCAAAATATTTATAACAGGCATAGACTGACCCATACAATGACATGGGTATTTAAAAGGAGCGAAAAGAGCGGAGTAAGCCATGTATGACCTTTTCAAATTAACTATTTTCTCGCGACATAGAGTTAAGGAAACCATTTATACCCTGGGCAATTTTAATAAATCTGTAGCGCATGCTTTTCGTCGATTTCTCCATCAATTATGAACCAATTTCCTTGAAATTTAGCACAGGCAAATTTCAAGTCATATCCTAACGTTCAAAAGTTAGACCATTTGACATGTAATAAAATTCTAGAATTAGTTTAATAGGTTTAAAGAGGGACGTCACAATTTCAACTTACTACATGTCAAATGGAGTAACTTTTGGAATACTGCATATAATTTTCAGGGAAAGGAAATGAATCGGGCTTTAGGCCACCTTTGTGCACATAATTATAGGCTAAACTGGGCCAGAAGAACCGCGAGAGGATGGTGAAATGATTGAGATGACACTGTCCTCCAGACACAGGATTCGAAATTCGAGCCCTGGCGGTCTGAGGCCGAGCACGCTACCTCTCGGTCACGGAGGCTCCCCACAATACTGGCTTTCACACGTGGATGGGGAAGAAACACTTTTTGTTTCTTTAAATCCGCCGGGATCACGTGGATGGGGAAGAAACATTTTTTGTTTCTTTAAAACCGCCGAGATCGGAACCGAACCCCGAAAGGCAGCGGTGCTAACCACTACCCTAGGGCCCCCTCCCAATTTTTAGGTATATTAGGACTTGTTGAAATAAGATTTTTACAAAATTTCATGAAAATCGGTTGATAATTGACGGAAAAATCAACGAAAAACATGCGCTACTGGTTAGTTGTGGCCTAAGGTTAGGAAAATTAACGTACATTCACATTAGATAATATATACAAATCTGGTGACGTTTAAAAGCTACACCCGATTTAAATACTACATTCGATTGCAAAATTGGACATGCGAGTGTGAAGAATATGCAATTAAATATATAGGTCTATATGTACTATTGTACGTAATGTGAACCATTTAGCCTTGCAATAAGACATCCTGTAAAATAGATAAGTTAAATCAAAGAAGGTTACATTGTGAGTGTATCAAATAGATCAGACATACATGTATGTGGCATACCGCTAAATGCACGTTATAATCAGGAACGAAGACAGACAGTTGTTGACAAAAGGAGGCGTTGGCGTGTTTCTGTAGTACTTGGCATACTTCAGTTATCTTACCAAACCATAATGCGAACATAATGATTTATATCTTTTACCGCACGGGTATATTCTGCTAACTGGAAGACTGTATAATCATGTCAGTGATATGTTGTTGAACATTTAAAATGTATCTGTAATGAGTAGCTAATTCGACAAAATTTAACGCTTACAAAAGTTCCCATAAATGAATGCTGGCAAGATTACACAAAACAAGTCTTAGACTTTATGTAAATAATGTATACATTACATGGCGGCGTGAGCAGTTCTAAAAAAATATTTGAAATATTTAGTTTTACTTGCATCATGATCATAAAGTTTATATTGAACATTTCGCTGATTTTTTTAATATTGTATTTAATTATTATTTTGATATTTATTATCTCATGCATTTATACTGTTAAGTAACTGAGAAAATGTTGCTTTATGTTGCTTTCTGCTCATTGTGGTAAATAATATCGCGACAAAAGGAACTATAATTATGCCCTATTCTTATCGAGTAACTTCAAAGTTCATGGATTCTTTATAGTGTACAGTACTATTAGACTAGTACTGCACTCCTTTTCACAGTTTAGAGCACTGTAGAATACACAGCCGAGATGACAAACATTTTAACCCGTTGCCTCCTGGTTAGGATCCACAGCCGAACCGTATCGGGCCGACCGATTATAAAAGTAGGCCTATATATTATAAGTGTACAACCATAGAGGGAGAAGAGTGGTATTTTCTAACTCTATGGTACAACGAAGAAACAATGTCGGTATATAGCAGAATCACAAACCCCTGCATGACATGGGCCTACCTTTGCAACAACTGTATGTCCATATAATCTGATAATTCTAGAAAAGCACCTCTTATATAACGTCGGTTATACTAGTTTTGAACAGCCTCTTCTCTTGGCAACCTTCAATGTCATGGTAGATTGCAAGGGAAGATGATGTTTTAAACGAGTAAGTAAAGTTCATACCAAGGTTAGATAACTTACAATATTACCTGACCCTGTTGGAAGATACAGCATGGCTGCCGTCGTACACTGGCAATGGACTCTAATCCCTAAATAAACAAACCTTAATCAATCTGTACACAACGGGAGGTGTGTTCTAGTCCATGGTTCACAGCTAGAAATAAATAAACCCAGACCTACTTGACCTATGTTTGACCTCTCAGTCCGATTAGCACGACTGATGTAACAAATCATGAGAGCAATGAAATATTTATAGATGTTTGAACGCGGTAATGTATACATATAATATATTCCGTAATATTACATACGAACAGAAATGAATAAGCATGATAAGAGAGAAACTTATGCATTTCTGAAACGAATTATAATACATATTCACAAACCCAATCTATTGTAATAGTAAACATGGTAAAAGTTGCGATCTGTGAATCAAATAGTTGAAATTATATTATCTGTCTGCGTGATTCGGTATATATAAATCTACAGAAAAATTACTATTAGAGCACAAACACGGCCGCTGCCGTTCAGGTAATCTATATAACTACATAACAAGAACGGAACATGTATGCTTGTCATTGTTAGGCAGACCACCTTGGCATTGACGGATCAACTTCATGACCCAGAGGTTGGCCAATTTACTTAATTTTTAGCTAATCTACTAGAAGCGCTTCCGGTAAACACAATACGTTGAACCAATATGTTTAATGCTGGCCAAGCGTCAAAACTCAATGGGCCCAGCAAACACGATACGGGGGGGGGGGGGCGTATAATGATGGTCATATGTATGCCATACGCTTCTGCAAGAGCGAACATATTGTGAGCGATAGGTTATCTAGTAAGAACTATATTATGTTTTATATAAATAACCCGAATATAGATCTATGAAGGAAATTAAATTCCTTGGAGAAAGAAATGAAATAACGATCGTAATAGTACAATACGATTTGATAAATTATAGAATTAGAACCTGGATTTCGTCTAGAATTCGAGTTTAGAGGCGCTACCCAGCTATTATAAGCATAAACATAAACCAAAATAGTTTGATCCTCATCACCACAATCGTGATTCAATCCGGGGAGCGGAGCCCAGTTGGAATACTAAGTTATAGGTAGAGGAAGTTTAATCTAAAGACGTGCTTGAAGGTTTGTTAGAAATAGAAACTGTTGCAAAATTAGTTTTTAGATGCAAGAGAGAGAAAAAGATGCATCAACTGAAAAGGTGTCGCTAATTGACACAGTACATTATACTGAGGCTCAGGCAATTGGGTCGCCAACATGCAGCGATGAAATTGCAAGACAGCCGCTCCGAAAATGCTTCACACCGTGACTTCCTATTTAGAATGCATTTATTTTACCTATATATTCGACAACCTCATATTAAAGTAAATTGTCACTTTTAACCCTTTCAAGCCTGAATTTACCATTGTCATCTTCATCCACTACAAGCCGCGAATTGCTGTCGCAATTCTCGACTTGTAGTGGATGAAGATGATTTGATGTGGTTTAAAAATTAAAAACTTGCCATGTCTTGGTAAACAAATTTCATGGAAATTTTCGTTCTAAAACCCTGGGTTGTAGGGAAATTAAGTCTGTTTTCAGGGATGTAAAATGATGCTTTAATGCATCGTAGGGACTTAAAGGGTTAATAGCACGGTCCCTTGACAATGATTAGATAAATTCTGGAAGAAATGTTTACTCGGTGGACACATGCATGGTGGTAATTATAGGCCACACCGATGCTATGTCATTACTATAGTGGCATTCATATTAAAAATCGCATTTTAGGGGAATCATATGGTGTTACTGATTCACTATTTACGTGGAAAGTACTCACAATATCGACCTAAAACTGTGAGTCAGTATAAAACATATGTTCTACCTTAACACTAACTTATTTTAATTTGATTAGCTGAAATAATGCCACAGATTGAACGGGTTAAAATATTACTTGATATAGTTACGGTCCGCCACTCAACCAAATAAACAACTTATGTTCGCTGCACGTGTACACGTGGACAAGTCAATTAAGTCTAACGGGTTGAGCAGGTTGTTTTAATTGTTAGTTGTACAGGTTCGTTGTATATCAATCAGGCTCTGTTATCCACTTAGCTAAATTGTTTAAGCAGGTACCCGCATGAGCTGATCAGCACGCCGGCCTTGCAGGTGAGGGGTGGCTGGGGCTCCTGATGGGTGGGAAACATTGCCACCATGTGCAATTTGATTGCGCAATTTATTTTCAATTATCAGTTTTGCCAAGTGAATGTTGTTGTAAAATAACATTTACCTATTTAGCGTCAATCACAGATGTATTATTACTCAATGTAGCCTAAACACGGTAAATGGGAAGTGAAGATAGTCATTGATTTCATTTCACTTCAAACAATATAATGTAAGGTGCCTTACTTTTGTGTACTTTTAATATCACTGTATACGTTGATATATTTGTATTTTGTTTGAATAAATTATATTGATTTGATTATATTTAATACATAATTAGATTTAGTACATAACTGGTAAGCAACAATAAGGAAAATGTTAAACAAGATAAGTGAATAGAATGAATTTAAAAACAGTTTTTGTTTGTTTATATAATTATAACTTTTGTATAATAATAACATTCGGGAAATTTATATAGGCCTATTGTGATGCTAACCTGGCTATCTTGAACGTGATGTTGTCTGACCGTCTGCTACGCTGGTCCAGCATTCACCCGACGTTGCTTTAATGTATCTTGTTTAATGGGTGGCCATCGAATATAGTTTTATGAATACACGCAGGCCTACAGCTGGCCAAACACATTTTAATGTTGGGTCACTGTGACTGTGTAGGACGCTTGTCTAACTTTAACTGTTATGTATATTAACCCAAGCATGGGATTGAATGCCTCTTGTTTTTTGGTGCGTAAAAAACACTTGCCAGTCATATCACCCGGCATATCACTCCCCAGCTTCATTGAGTCACACGCTTTGGCACAGGCATCGCAAGCGGTGGGCCAGCGTTACAGAAGTTGCCCCAGCAATAATCCAACATTGGTTCAATGCTTAGTGTTTTATGTGCTTAGCTATCATTGGACTGGAACATTGTATACGCCTAATCAAGTGCCCGCATATATTGCGTATCGTGCCTCTATCCAAAATAAATGTTGAACAGTTTCTCTAGAATTTCAAAAACATGAAATATTTCAAATGTATATTTCAATTAAGAAATGTGTGAATAATGATATCGCTACATGTTCAGAACTATACAAAAATGTGTAAGGGGGAAATCATGGACATAATAATGTAGTATAAATCGCGTAGGCCACATCAATAAGTTATAAAATCGAACTGTGTAACCAGGGTTTCCACCAGAAATGCAAAATATAGAAAATACTTTCATTTTCTTTGCCACCAAGGAGGGGGGGGGGGTTGATATCCCCCCTTAGGTGCTGAGTGGGAGGGGGTCCGTATCCCCACTGGCGGAAATCCTGGTACCTAATAATATTTTTTCTTTGAAATACGTCTACTTTTTATTTGATTTCAATATTTTAATAAGAAGATAACATTATTATAGGTCATATATAGATAACCATGATGTTGGCCTAATTGACAGCCACAAGTCACAACTCATAGTGGTGTCACTGTGGGGGTCGCACCTGACATGTCGATTGTCCCATGTATCTTTTTTAAAGAGCAATTGACGATAACAACTCGATAATACAGTCACTTCTGGTGATATGCTGTTGCACCTTCACCACGTCAAGGATCAGACATCGGAATAACAACTATAAGTGACTTATAATGAGTAGACCTATATACTACAATACATTTGGCCTATATAAAATATAAAGGCTTGAAATTAGTGATTGATACCATTTTGGCTATTATTTTTTATATTTTTTTATCTGCCTTTTTGATAATTCCCTCTCGCTTGTCAGTCATTTGTCTCTTATTTTTCGTCATCTGGGTTTCTGGAGTCTCTCTTGCAGGCCTACAGTGTCTCATCTGCAAATGTCTCTCGCTTTCCAACACAGTGGTATTTGTAGTCACTCTGATATCTTGCTGTTTATCACGCTCGGACCACCATATGCACATGATAAAAATTGAGTTTATATTGAAGGGAGTCACAGGTGTAATATGAGATTAGATTAGTGTACAGTCATGAATTTCTTAGTGATTTTTTGAAGGTATAGCTATACCGTATTCAATCGAATAATGGCCATAATCAAATAAACGCCTACACCCCTGATTTGAAATAAACCCAAGATATAGCATGTACACTATATATGATAATTAAATAGCCTACTCTAATACTCCCCCCGCCTCTAATCACAGGGGGTGTTCTTATTAATATGACAAATAAAATGTAGGTCGGGGCCTAACAATTTAGGCGTAGGCCTATTATAATTCATATTTTCTCCTTAGGGCCTATCTTTTCCTTATAAAAAATGTCAACCCGAAAATTGTTTTATACATAGGGCCTCATAGCGGTAATGTTGTTATTCGTGTAGATTATTATAACAGTTTCTGATAGTTTCCATATATTTACAGAAATACTTTTCTCATAATCATAAAATGGGCTACATAAAAAAAAAGTTTTAACCTATTATAATGAAAAAGGCACATAGCTGATATCGGATAGGCCTTATTCCCAAAATGTGCCTGAAAGTTTACAACGGGAACATTCACATTTTGGAGAGTGCATCACGACACATATGCCTAGATGCCTTTATCTGATAAATCTCTACATGTCATACCATATATATTCTGTGTGTGCTACCATGCGTGCAAAACAAGCATTAATTGTTATAGTCTATTTACTTTACATTAAATAGTTCTCCAAACTATTTCCATTTAGCTGCTAGCGTAGCATGAACATGGCCCGCTTGTTAATAAGCCAATGGTATAGGAATTGAGAATGTAGACCCCCGCGCCACCCAGTCGGGAGATAACCCCCATCACCTTTTCCAATGAGTGGGCTGAGCCAAAGTACCAGGATGACAGACAATGTGCACAAGAGGAAAGATCAACAAACATGATTGGCGGAATTTTGTGGAGATGTTTTTTTATTTTCTCACTTCACAGCCAGTAACCTAACCTCACTCAATTCAATAATCGTCTGAAAATTAAATCGCCCCATCATACAAAGTAAGTGAATATGTAAAAAAAATCGACCAAAAACGGTAAATATCGATATGAGAGCGAAAAAGCATCCACCACGGTGAAAGGTGAATCCAGGTATAATAAACAGAATAAGACATCGTTGTCTGAAAATTTGAACTCGTATCGTAACGCTCAGAGCGTAATAGCACTCGACTTCGTCTCATTCTCATGATAAAACAGCTCTGAGCGTTACGATACTCGTTCCAATTTTCAGACAACGATGTATTATTGGATATCAATAAATAAGAATATAATTACGCGAGTCAACGCTTGAAAGAGCAAATTACTAATCGAGAATTTTCGAAGAACATATTCCCTGTCTTACAGCTAGTCAATTACGCGCAACAAGTTCTAGCGGGCTTGTGTGTGAAATTATTCTCTATTTTACAACAGCAAAGAGCTCGAGAATTTAGCGTTTTCTCAAGAGTGGAGGTGTAAATGATCAGCCCATTACACACCTAATATAACATTGGCGCAATGATTGGTCAGTATGTAAGCCCGCGCCTGGTAGACACCAGACGCTGACACAATGCTTGTTTTAATGTTGGTCAACCGTCTGCAACGCTCGCCCACCATTAAACAAGCATTGTGGCAGTGTCTCCGCTTGTAAGTTTGATGGGTGTGGTTTGAATACAAACCATACATTATCATCATGAAATGATATTAAACATGTCTGATGTATGTTTTTCCTAAATATGCGTTTATTTTAATAATCCACAACATAATAATTTATCTATAAAATATTAAAATAACGTAACCACTATATCACAGAATATGACAATGCGTATACCTATCTATAATAACTAGATTATGACTACAAAATGCAATAAAATATTATTTTGTTATTAGAAGAATATTTGACTTTTTGATTACTCTCTGTTGGCGAGTTCAGCGATAGCTGAGAGGGTAGAAAATCTTGCATACAATAAAATGTATAAATCTAAATCATGTAAATACAACAGGTATATCGTATTTCACGTCATACCAGAAATACATAAGCTCTTATGTATTTCAGGTCCTAGGCTATGCATGTTATAATGTACATGCATAAATTAGTGAAAATTACACAGTACGGTATTTGTTGGCTAGAGTGTCAATGTGAGTAGTACACATGTATGCCTACAGCTGGTTGACATCATTCAACCACAAAAAACAAAACAAGTAAGAGATGGTATCAGTCACCAACGCGGGTATCACATACATTGCAGATTATATATTTTATCTGTAACCGATATCAGCTATATCAACAAAACACGAATAACTCGTTAAATGATAGTGGGCTAACGTTGTCTCTATGATGGTTGAACATTTTTGACGTTATACATGTTGTACCAACATTAAGACAGTGCTGGGTCAACATCTCATGTTTGCTGTGTACATGTGAATAGTTACGATTTAATGGGGCGGCCTAAAGATAAATTGTACGTTATAACCTGCGTTTATGGCATACACAGATATTAGATGTTAGTTAGTTGTATTATTACTGGCCTTATGATAGTAACACATATTCAATTCCTTCATAATTCTAGGAATTATAATATTTATTTAGGATTGGTACTCACATAATATGCTGAAACATCAACTGGGGCGTCAACTGAACCATACTATTATTAGGGGGCCACCATCAATCTCCAGGGGGGGGGGGGGTTAAATAAATAATTTCGGGCGGACTTCGCGTGAAGTAAATAATTTACTTCAAGAACTGTTCTATACAAAAATGTAATAAAATTTATATATTTTAGCGCGCCGCAGAGTAGGATGAAATAAGTAATTTGTCCGCGACAAAAACTCCAGCCCCCCCCCCCCTGGATTGAATGGTGGCCCCCTAATGAATCCTCCCAGAGGATAGGACTATTAGTCAAGTGGTTAAGCTCCCATAATCAAACAAATGTGCATTTTATGATTAAAGCATGCAACTTCTACCATTATTAGCACATATCCTGATCTTTATTTTAAGATGTGGAGGTAAGCTAGATTTGACCCCTGGTGACCTCCAGGGGTCATCGACATCGAAAGGTCAAAATACTCATTCGCAAAGCCAAAAAGTGATGAAAATTGTGTATTACTATATTTATAAGCTGTGTTTGTGTTCCAGAAGTGTGCCAGGTGCTCAAGGAGACTACTGTTAATGATAAGAATAACACTAAGGTCATAGCAAAGTTACACAAAGGTCATTTCAAGGTCAAAATAGAAAAATGATGTGAAATTATCCAATTATATGTACATTTTACCTTTTATAGTCACATATGTTGTAGTGTGCAAACACCAGGACGTAATAGGTATAGATTACCGTGCTGATCATAAAAAGCTAATTATGTTTTTACTTATCACACGTTGTCCTGTGGTCTAGTAGATCGGGTTCTGGACCTACCTTTTAACCGTTTGTATTGGTATATAGCATGATATTGAAATTGCGCCAGCATGAAACACGTTCCAATCTGCATTTCAAATTTATTGAGACATCAAATCTATATTCAATAAAATACGGCGTGTGTGTAGGCACACACACTGCTACGGAGTGTAAGTGACACCAGCAGAAGACATACATTACCATAATCTATTCTTTATTATCTTCATTATAATTACAGACTTATAGCAGTATGCTGGTATAGTTCAATAATATACTCAATTTCACATCTTAGTGTAGGGCCATAATTATGTAATTCCGTGGGAATCAGATGTTAATTCTTGTCACCTACGTTTTTCTTATTTAGAATTTTATGCTGATTCCAAAAAAAGGGTTTCATTTTTTTCAGGTCACCTTTAGGTCATGTTTCGGCCCCTAGAGGTTATGACTCCTAGATCTCATTTATTTATAAATTTATTTTAAACACATGTCTTACTAGTCGTGTAACACATCAAAATGACCGAAATTGTTTAGGAAAAATCATCAAATTTAAAAAAACCCAATTTTCTTCCCACTAGAGGTCATTTTAAGGTCAACTGTTCCAAAGTTTTCAAATACAGGCTACCATATAAATAGTCACATTATTTTTTGGTATTATTTTCCGACACAGGGAAAATATAAATATTGACAGGGAAAAGTCAGGGAGAATACAGGGAAAAGTCAGGAAAATACAGGCAATTGTACATATGAATTTTTGTGGGTACCCTATTCAGGTACTTTATCACCAGGTAGAGGTACCAGGTAATTCCTGTTCATGAAGGTCAGGTGCATGCCCAGGTACAGGTACACGTGCCTCACCCCAACCCTGAAATATTTACATTATTAGGCAGATAATCCACTGTTTGTAACGCTACGGCGATACAACCCTGTGTCCACCAGAAGCGAGACATGCGAGTGAAGAGGGAATTTTGAAACAAAGAAACATGACAAAGATGCAAATTTTATGAATTGTGGAATGACTTCAAAGATACACTTAACCGTGAAGCCTCAAAGTTAATACCACTTAAATAGAAAAATCGACTTCCATGGGTTAACAAAAAGATTCGTTCGTTGAGATAACACAGAGACAAAGCATTTAGAACTATGAGTCAGAAGAAAACACACCAAAATTTAAAGATCTAAAAAGAAAGGTACAAAAAGAAATTAGAAAAAAATGAAAATTATGTAGAAAACCTCATTGACCCTAAGTTAGAAAAAGGAAATAAGAAATTCAGGTCCATGGTTAAGTGTATCAAAACGTACTCATCAGGCGTGGGATCTCTCAAAGTGGATGTTAAACTGATTACAAACACGAAAGACAAGGCAAATGTTCCAAACAAACAATTCAAGTCAGTATTCAATGAAAAAATATCCAGCGATTTAGTTGATATGGGACACAGTCCTTTTGAATCCATGCAAGACTTAACATCACTGTGCCTGGGGTCAGCAAATTATTCAAATCACTTAAACCCCACAAGGCCGCAGGCCGCTGAGCCCCTGATGGTATAGTGCCGATGCCATTGTCTGCATTTTCAAAACAACTCGGTACCCCCTTACTTCCATTCTCAACAAATCAATTAAATCTGGAATAGTTCCTGAAAATTGGAGGCAGGCCTATGTCGCTAAAATCTTTAAGAAGGGTGAGAAGTACACGCCTTCAAATTACAGACCCATATCCCTTATAAGAAATAAGACACTAGAAAACAAACTTGGATTTCAGCAAAACATTTGACAAGGTGTCCTATCAACTACTCCCCATTAAGTTAGACTAACCATGGAATTGGAGGTTCCACACTCCGCTGGATCAACTCTTTTCTATCAGACTGCACTCAAAAGGTGATCCTAGAGAGCGAATTTCTCGACACTGTTAAGGTAACAACTGGAGTACCCGAAGGTTCCGTTTTGGAAACAAATCCTTTTCTTAAAGGGACCTCTTGGGATGAGACATTTTCAATGTTGTCAATTTTGAAAATTTGACTTATATGAATCCATATAGCCTACTGATCTTAACTAAAAATACAAAAAAGTCAAAAAACAATTTTAAAGCACAGAAAAAGAGTGAAATAGTTATATTTCCAGGTCGTATATTGCCATGTAAACAAAACAAGTCAGCAATATGCAGCACTTCATACCATTATTAATAAGAAATATTTATAAAAATCTAAAAACTCTGAAAAAAATAAAAATATGATCTGGGGGATACACTACTTCATTTCAAAACTAAAAACGAAAATTGATGTCATCCCAAGGGGCTGCTTTAATTTATGTTAATTAATAACGTTCCAAATTCTCTTTCGTCAAAAGTCAGGCTTTTTGCGGTTGATGCCATATAGTTTACAGATAAATAAACTCGCTCCAAGATTGTTTACAACTCCAAAAAGACCGAGATCAATTAATGACATGGGAAAAAAATGGCTAATTGAATTCAGCCCCAGCAAGTGTGAAATGTTCTCAGTGACCAGAAAAAAGTTTCCAACGGTTTACACTGTTACAGCTACACACAGCCATTGCATGGACAAACCCTCAACAGAGTAAAATAAACAACACATTTAGGAATTAGATCTACAATAACATCAGATTTAAATTAGAAAAAATAGGGACGAACTTTATATTTTGACCCCTTATACAAGTTATAGGCCTAGGGGGGTAGGCCTAGTCTACCCCCAAAACTGTCCAAAATTAGGGGGGGGGGGGGTAATTGGGAGAGAAAATATGAACGCTGTTCATTTTTCGTGCGATATGGTAAAATACAGCACATGTCCGAAGAATAAGGTGACACCTCGCTCACACCTTGAAACATTACACGGAGCTGCTTTGATTGCGTGACTGTATGAATGTTTTTGATAATAGTCTAGATATCTTTAACACCAGGGGGTGCATATTACAAAGAATCCTAACTTTGATCCTATCTCAACTTTCTCTTATTTCCATTACAAAAAGTTAGGATCTCCTAACTTTTTGTAATGGAAATAAGAGAAAGTTGAGATAGGATCAAAGTTAGGATTCTTTGTAATATGCACCCCAGGGGTGCATATTACAAAGATTCATCTAGAGTGCTAGCCTAGTTCCTGGCCCGCAAGCGAGGGCCTAGAATCCAACCATAACGGAAGTCAACATTTTCATATCATGACTTGCATTTTTACATACTGATCAAAGGCACCAGCGCGCAAATCTCCGCGCTGGTCAAAAACAAACGGCGATTACGACGCTGTTTTGACAGTAAAAATCTGTTAAAGTAAAAAAAAGGTTGCTTAGATGCACAGAAGTTAAATGCCTTCGTTTTATTGACAAATCTTGCGCATTTTTTGTGTAATGAGCAGATTGTGAAATGTTGCTTTTGAGTATGGATGGGCATGTGACCCTAATTTGCTATGGCCTGCCCAGAATGCAATGGGTCACGGATGGGACTACTAGAGTGCCTTAGTACAGGTTTAAAAAACAAGAGCAGCATGCATGTGTAATTTGTACATGATGATGATTTGTAGTCTTGGCAATTATGCCATGGTGATTCAAACAGTAACTTACCAGTACTAGGCAGTAGGCCCTAGAAGTTAAAATCTACAGCACAAAATGACAAATTATAGCTCCTGCTTCACTCAGAAGAAAACATTTTGTACACCATCTGATCTAAGTTTTGAACGACACTGTGACAGCTCCAACGTTAGTTCACGTTGTGATTGGCGGGCCTATATCACAGTCAGTGTATACATGTACTCTGGTGTATGTATGTAGGCCCTACCGGGTATATTATGCCTGCTATACCATGTATGTGTATAGCATACCGTATCTGTTTACTGGTCACTGTATGCTCAATGTTGCAGGGTACGTGCATACGTATGTACAAATTCACCCAATGCTGTTTCAATGTTGGCCCACCGTCGAAGACGTGCTGTAAACCCCTTAGCCTTGGGCAGTGTTAGGCCTACTACAAAACATTTGTGAGTCAATTGGTGTGTCATACATGAAATCGCTAGGGACCAGACTGACCAGCAAACACGAGACATGTTGGATGTTGGACTTCCGTCTGCTACCAGTGCTAGTGCTAGTGTTGTGCTAGTGCTAAGCTGGTCCACCAGCATTATGATAGATAGCTAACTTATTATAAATATAGGCCTCTAGATAGATTGTGACCTGATACTGATAGGCCTACCTTTGGTATAGGTCTAGGTCTACTTGTATATTGGTATTTAAAATATTGTCGATAACCAGCTCATTAAATAGGTTTTGATTACCAGGAATTGTGATCATTTTAGATTTAATGAGTTTATTCAATACATGACATACATTTTATACATGGATATACTATTTTAACCTTTAGTTACGTTAATGATATATTCGATTGAATATAGACTAATAATAAACCATACAAAATGCATATAGGCCTAGGCCAGGGGACTGCGTTAGGCCCGTATCCGGGGGGACACCTGAGAGTGAGTTCCCAAGTTCAAAAGTTCCCAAGTTCCCAGAACTTCAAGTCCCCAAGTTCCTGGAACTAAGCGTTGTAGGTCTAGAGGGTCATGTACCTGCAACTTTCCCAACATACAAGTAGGCCTAGATGTAATGTCAACTTCTTCATAAACAATTGTGTTACCGTAAACTGGGGTGACTTTGGCCCTAGGGGGTGACTTTGGCCCAAATGAAGAAAGTTATTTTTAGACGTCACGATATAACTATTTATGACAGTTGTATTGTTTTGTTACTGTTGGTCTATACATATGTTTGTGTGTGCACCATGCCCTTTTCTTCTTGGCTACTTGTATCGTACAGAGGAAGGCATCGCCAAGAAGGTCACCAGGTCAAAACGCGTGTTTAATAGACCTGCAAAAATTACACTGGTTCATGTAGTTCTGCAGACATAATGATCTACGTATTATTCTATAATGAAATCTCATGTCCTCAGCAGTCTTGCTCACAATCTTTCCAAGTCAACAACTATTTCAGTAAATTTTATGAACACAAAATTAAAAAAATTATATTTAGATCTAGGCGTATTTTGGGGGTGACTTTGGCCCAATATTAAAAAAAAAAATTGGATTGCTTTGGCTTGAAATGCTTAGGGACCTTTAAATTCCCTGTCTTTAAATTTTAAAATCTCTACGTCAGATGGGTTTAAGTTCTTTTTTTTGCCATTATATCTCTTGTTTAAAATCACCGTGTAATATTTTAGGTCAAAGTCACCCCAAGTTAATTATTTTTTGGGCCAAAGTCACCCCCAGCTTGGGATCACAAACTCACTAGATTTTAAATTGCATTACTTCAGCTGGTTCAGAACATTTAAATTTCCCGAAATTACATTATTTAAAAGTTCAAAACAATTACGTCAAAATGTCAAGTGCTTTTTTACCATTATATCAATGTTTAAAATCACTTTTCAACATGTTTAAAGTTACCGAAGTTGTAACTTATTTTCTTGGGACAAAGTCACCCCAAAGGGGTGTGACTTTGGCCCAGCCCTAAAAAGTAAAAAAAAAGTGTGAAAGAATCGTCACCTCAAATTATAATTTATTTTTTATAATTAGTTTTCTTTATCTATATGGCTACATTCACTAGGAACATTAATTAATATAATTATAAGCACTCTAGATTTAAAACAATAAAAAAGTGGGCCAAAGTCACCCCAGTTTACGGTACCGGTATTCTAATGTTATTTTAATGCTGGGTAACATAGTGTGCCCTATTTCGGTCATAGCCCCAGTTCGGTCATAGTAACTTTAGAATCCCATTACCACGTGCTTGGCACCTTTTGCAGACAGAGAAACAACGAAACGAAAACAAAGACCATATTAAAGCATAATGCCGGCATTTAAAGCTTTTTATTGTCTACATTTTATTTAATAGAAATAGCCATTTGAAAATGGGGCGTACCAAAACGTATACCTGGCATATGTACTACTTATGCCTACTAGCGCCGTGAAGCCGGGAGAAGTCATTTAATTCACTTAAAACGCTGGTGAAAAATATGACTGGATTGGGACACGATAAAAGCTTGTTTTGACCGAATTGGTTCACCATAAATACTCAAAGGTCCCTTAATTGGTCACAGAAGCCTACTTCAGTCATAGGGTGTCCTAATTCAGTCACACCCTATAACCAAATAAATCAAGTGGGCCCACACAATTACTTCTATAAATATAGATATTTATCTTCACACGTGTGACGTCGGAATTTATGGGAAGATGAAAGTCGCAATTTCAAAGAATATACACCAAAATAGGATGCTAATGGGAGACAAGTGGGTCAGCAAAACTAGAATTCTCGCTGTGTTTCGGGGTTTTTAGACCACCTTTCTGCACATATAGGCTAAACTGGGTCAGGAAAACCTCCTGAGAATGCATTGTAAAATCAATGAGATGACACTGCCCTCAAGACACAGGATTCGAAAAGTCTGAGGCCGAGCATGCAACCTGTCGGTCACGGAGGCTCCCCACAATATTGAATCTTTACGAGTGCGCGAGGAAGAAACATTTTGTTTCTTTGAAACTTTAAGGCCAGAATTGGGTTCGAGCCTCGATTTTCCAAGCAGGCAGCTTTAACCACTGCACCAGGGCCCCCGCATCTGTCGCAAAGGAGTCATTCAGAAAGTTCAATCTAAATGCAATTGATCAGCAACTAATAAGCCTACATCATAAACATCAGCTTCAAACCAGTTACACGAACTTTGTAGCCTACCTGAGTATCAGTTTAACCAAGGAGGTTAAAAAGACCTCCTGGACAGCGGACTGAATGACATAGGATCGATGTTTTTTTTATTTTATAGGCCTACTTATATGGTATCCCCGTCTGTCATCCCTGATTGTTCAGTAGTTGTAGCTGTTGGAATATTAAATATTTCGTGTAGACGTTGTCCGCCAATTGTGCATAGGCCTTAGCAAAAAATATACTTTTCTTATGATAGACGCGAAAAGTCGTGCTGATGATAACTACCCAGTGTAGGCCTACGCAACATGGAGCTTTCTCAAATAGTCCATAAAATTAATCAGTACCAAAAAGTAGAAATTTTTTCAATCATAATGACCATGTGAGTATATGCATTGTGATACATTTTGAGTATGATAAACATTTCAGATGAGTAGCTTAACTAAGATGGCGGTAAATTTCAAAATGGCGCGAATTTAAGCGAAATTGCATGTGTGTTTACATGCTTGAAGAGTTGATCATACAAATCAAATGTATATACATACTTAATCTGTTAATGGTGTATTAGAAGCAGGAGAACACTGAGCCTATGTTAATACTCAATGCCGTTTACAGCCTTCATAGATGAAATCGAAATCAGTAAATCTTGCTGACTCAGTTCACTTACTAGACAACCTGTCGCTCACAATATATTCGATCGCAGTCAGGGTTTCCCCCAAAGCGTCCAAGCGTCACCGCACCATGACGCTTTAATTTTTTACCCTGACGCTTCAGTAAGTGCCGTGACGCTTTAGGAAATCCCGTGACGTTTTCAACAATGCCTTGCCAGCCAACCTGCTTGTTTTAGCTGTTATATTTATTGTTTGTATTTTATATGTCGCTTGTACTAGCTCGTTAGAGCTAATGTCATATGTTTTTATGTGCGACTTACAATAAATCTTATCTTATCTTATCTTATTTGATGCTTCCGTACAACATTGGCATCGTGTTGCGATGTCCAGCGATGCAGATTAGATCTTGCAGCATCACATTGGCTTACTGGATTGCCGCATGGTAGTGCGTGGCTCGTCTGTGCGCATGCCCAGTGGTCATATGATGTCACGTGGTCAGGTACTGTTGGCGGGTCTATCAGCGTGTAGCTGGCTGCATGTGCCCAGCAAACACGATACAGTATGGTACGTGTAGTACGTTGACGTAATGTTGACTTAATGTTGTTCAATCGTCGACAACGCTGGCTCAACATTAAAGCGCGTTGTTCCACCTGCCGTGTTTGCCGCGATAACAGAGCATACGCCTGGTGTGTCACAATCCTCTACCGTGTCTACACGAACCCAACGCCAATACAGCGTTGGTTAGTATAGGGCAATGAAGCGTGCTGGCTGAGATAAGTTGGGGTGTAACTTATGATTTTTTCAGAAAGCAAAACAAGTGATGCCGCCTTATTGCCGACCTTGTTTGTGTTCAGTAAAGGCTGTGCCGATGTCACCAGATGCTTGTATTTAAACCAACTTGTTTTCTGGTATTAGCAAGTTCTGATGATAATCCAACGGCGTGGCACTGATCTAGTAAGGCCTAATGAATTTATTTCTATCTCAACCCCAAACAAACAGCATGCTATTGAACAGATCTCGTATTGACCAATTTATATACGTTATGCCTAGTGGGCGGTGTCTAATGGTCTAAAGATTTTTTTGAATTCATTTTTGTGAATAGAAAGTGTAGGCTAGTCTATTGTTTGTAATTATTCACAATGGATTGGATTTAATCCAATAGTTTTGTCAGAAACGAATCATCTCAGGCCCCCACCCATTTCATGGTATTTCTCTATTATCATAGTTTGATACAGGGGCATTATGGACCACTAAACAAAGTAGACACTACATATTTCATTCGTTACTGCATGGGCCCCTAGTCCTATTTAAAAATAATTTCCTGTGTACACATGATACATATATGAGAAAATTGGTGGTCTATATCACAAGGGTTTTAAATGTCAAACTGGCACTTAGTGCACTTAGTTTTTATATATCAGGTCTACATGCAGAATCAGTGTTTATTTTTTTACAAGCACAAACCGTGGATAAAAATTACTGCTATAAGCCACCAAAATGCATATAAAGAGGTCTTCTGATTAAAATTTAATTGGAGAGCATGAGCATTCTGGGGGAAAGCCTGCCAGCTGACAAGTATCACGTCCCCCATATAATTTTTTTCTAGCCCGCTAATTGATGCTTTGTTTGATCAGGGGACCTCAATTAAGTTAATAAAAAATTAAATGCCTATCGCATATCCTCTGGGTCAAGGCCGAAATGTTTGTGCAAAATATGAATTTGATCCATCAATGACAAGGTGGTCTGTATAACCATGAAAAACCATGACCGAGACCTGGCGTGTTCGCCTCAGATTGCCAGGGCTCAAATTCCGAACCCTGTGCCTGTAGGGCAGTGTCATCTGATTCATCTCACAATCCTGTTCAGCCTGTATGTGCACAAATAATTTATATTATTACAATGAAACAGCGGTCTGTAAAAGTATCATTTCAGAGAGGTATGCTCCCAGACCCTACGAGTACAGGGCGCTTGCTAGCGACGAGCGTAAGTACTGGGCTGAAAACATAAATCGCCCTCTTTTCAATTAATTTAACTTGGAATCTCTGGGATAATCATGTTGAGTTCCGCATAAGAATGGTTCAAGAAGTATTGATGCATGTCAGCCTTCACTTCGATGAAAAATTATTGGGCTGTGGAATAGCAAAAACTCGGAAAATCAACATCTAAGATACATGTATCAACAAATGCTTGCCAATTCTCACCAGGGTTTAAGCCAGGGACACAACCTAATTTAGCAGAGATTCAACTGCAATACGAGAAATGCGTCAAAAGTATAGTCCAATCAAATGATTAGGTCAACATGTGAGATATAGCAAATACATGCCTTATCATCTGTGTCCAATTCTATCAAGGGAAGCAAAATCAAATTTATCATGGAGAAGTACCATTGAAGTTAGAGACCAGTCTATGCATGTTTTTGTTATTTTAGTTGCCAGTTGCCTCTACATTTGTAATTGGCCTGATGCTTTTCTGGGCACAGATGTGTTGCGCTGCTCGTACACAGTGGACTACTCCTTTAAGTTAGATTTCCAGTAGAAGAACATGATGTGCCTCGAAAATTATGATAATTCTAGAGCAGGGGAAATATGGATTCAATTCCAGCCCTGCTTACGTTGGACACGACAGCATTGTAGGCCTACAGTAGCTGTACTTTTAGGGTTCCACAATTCAATTAGCAGGGGGAGGGGGAGCTGGAATATTTTTTTAAATAATTATTTTCAGGCGAAATGTTCGTGAAATAAATGATTGTCTGAAGCAACATTGCAACATAAACTCCTGAGAAACATTTTAATGGCCATTGACATGTGTGCAGCAGAGCGCACCTCAAAATCAATACTAGGCCTAATATGGCATCTAAATTTGTAGACAGAAAAGTTTTAGGGTTATTTAAATAAATAACGTTATTTGTCTCCACACACAAATGGAAAGAAATATTTTGCTTCAGGCAGAGTGTGAAAGTCTAAAAGATTGAAAGTGAAATAAACAAATTTGTCCTTATAAAAAAACTCGATCCGCCCCCTCCCGTAGGAATTAAAGGGTGGCTCCTTTATCGTGTTTATTTGTGATACAATAATATTATTGTCAATAATAAAGTTAAAATATGTACGCTGACCGAATTAAGACACCATGACCTCTTTAGGTCGCCAGCTGTGACTTATTTGGGACACCGGGTCCCTATTCAGTCACAACAGATTTATTTTTTACAAACGTTTATAATTTTTGTTTTTTTTATAGCATTTTCTCTCATTTTGAAGAGAACTGTGGATACAATGATGAAAATTTCTATTTGAAAACATTTGTGTTAGTTGGTAATGCACTGTGAAATAGGGATATTTGCAATTGTGAAAAGTATGACTGAATGAGGGCACCTTACGTTAGGCCTACTATCTATGACGCTGCGTCTGGTCCAGTATTAAATTAACATTGGCGTAACACCTTGTGATCGCGTGGGATATAGTTATCTTCTTCCGGTGTGTCAGCTGGTCAGATGTAGGATATAAACCATATTAACCCTTTAACATGAATTCCACTGTTACGTGATCACATTTTTTGCTTTTTTCGTTTTGTTTTTTCTCAAATAGTTCATAGCTTTTAGCCATTTCGTTATTTTGTCGTGTCTATTCTTCTGAGTTGCCATTTGTGCGCAGTCTGGCTATAAATATTTACACTCAATCCCGTTTATGTATTTAGGCCTAATATAGCCATGCAAAATTACTGTTACGTGATCACGCCAAATGGACATGGTTTTTTAAGGCTTTGTGCATTTTAATATTTCTGCTCTCATTGTGTTTCTGTTAATATTCTATGTGTTTTTTTCGGAAAAGAACACTTGGGCGCTATTCTGGAGGTTTGTATAATCAATGTGACACCATGCATCTTTACATTGTAACGAAAACAAAATTGAAATACGTCGTTACGTGATCACCGTTACGCGATCACTTAAAGACCAAAGAAATGAAAATAAAAAAACACTTGCAATGGAATCATGAAGATCAGGGTTATATTATTGATTTTTTTCATTTTTTTTTAAACCAAAGTCACTTTATCTAGTTAAAGGGTGAATAGACCTGATTTTAATTAAATCGAACATTTTGTGGTACATTGTAATTACAAAAACCTATCAAATCTTTCTTTTGTGATCACTCTAATTGTGAAGTTTCCTTCTAGTGTCCAAATGAATTATCAGCCTAACCACTCGATATCTTTTAATAATTTATACGTTACTCGTTTCCGTAAGCCTTTGATTTATATCACAGTTTTTCTCGATATCAGAGAGATCATTTTTATTGTGTAGGAGAAAATTAATTGAAAACAAAACCGTTACGTGATCACATCAAAATTGAATGTTTGTCACCGTAAAAACGGTAAGTAATCATGGTAATAGGAGATGTTTTTCATCGAATATGGATATATCAATAAATAACCCAAAAAATGAATATTATTTGTATTCAACATGATCATGATGATAAGAAGTTATAATCACCTGATTACATATCATGTTGTTTATAGCACAGCAAGATTCGTTACGTGATCACTGGCTATATATTTTCATCTCACATATTTCAAGTAAAAGTGCAATTATTTTGGTCTATGTGGATTTGTATTTTTTATTTTATTTAGTGTATTAGGACGCCTTTAGCGCTGGATACTAGCATTTCTTCAAAATATTCCCAATTAGGTGTGTAGTTTCCCATATAAAAAATTGCGTGATCACGTAACATGATTTTTTACACTATAAAAATGTGATCACGTAACGTAGGCTTATTCGAGCGGATATAGGGCACAGTACGTCCAAAAGTAAAATATTTAAAATTTTGAATTGACCCATGAAAGGAGAAAAACATTTATTATTTATTTCCAATGTAAATCAATAAAATTATAAGCCTTTTTCAACAGTTTCGTTACGTGATAACACCGGGTGATTTGACATTTCCATGTTTTGGACATTGCCACAATGTTTTGTCATCAGACTTCTAAAACAGATAAAATAGTCACCTCCGAGAGAAAGCAATCTTTTTTTTTTTGGCGATCAACGTCCGACAATTTTTTGTCGTACGCTTTCCCTATTATGTAGGCCTACGTTACCATTTGGTGTTTTTTCTGGTCAACATATTTTTCATCAATTTCGACAACAAGCTTTTTTTTCCTGCCCACATTTTCAACAAACTTTTTTTCTGACTTTTGTGGCGACAATTTTTTTTTTTAATTTACCAGATATCAAATGGTGAGTCCCTTATAGCCGTTCTGGTGGTGAAAAATGGTGTATCATGTCGTATATATACAGTGAATATTTTTTTATCTCAAATAAATCCTACATTATTATTTTTGTAGAACTATTTACTTTGATATGTTTTCCATGCAACATAGTAGTGAACAAGAGCTAAATAAATTTTTTTGCATTTTTGGTGGTTTCCATGTGGAATTCATGTTAAGCGCTAAGCACGATCATGGTATGTTTCATAGTAGGGTCAAACCTTATGCAGCCGACTATTACGTTGACATGATGTTGTTCTGATGTTAGGCCAGCTGAAAAGCAATGTTGGGTCAACGTCTCAATGCTGGGTTTACACATGATTAGTTCTGATGATGGGTCAGTCACAGCAAACGTCATTCCAATGCTAGGCCAGCGTTAAAAAAAAATAGGGGTCTACGGTGACGAGCCAGTAGACCTATGTAGGGTTAATGTTAGTCCACCGTCTGAGGCGCTGGCCAAATAGCCTATAAATAGGCCTACCGGTACTATAAATACTCAATTGTTCAAAAGTTAGACTATTTGACATCATGTAGTAATTTTCAAATTAGGCCTACGACCGTGGGCGTCCCTCTGTAAACACAAGCTCTGAATTGCATTCCCGGGATTGCATTAGGGGCCTACATGCCAGATGGTCTAACTTTTGAAGTATAGGCCTACAATATTTTAATGAAAATTTACGGTATTTGGCGGGGACGCGAAAATAGTGAAGTCCTTGCAAAATTGCTTGAAATAGTGCAAAGTACCATAGAGAGCACTGTAGGAAAATGAAATGAATCGGGCTTTAGGCCACCTTTGTGCACATATAGGCTAAACTGGGCCAGGAGAACCTCCTGAGGATGGTGAGATGTGATGTGGATGGTGAGCACTGTAGGGCCTACACCGGTAGGATGTTATTTTAAATTGAAGTTCCGGGAACTTGGGAACTTGAAGTTCCGGGAACTTCGGAGCTTGAAGTTCCAGGAACTTCGGGACTTGGGAACTTCGGGACTTATGAACTTCGGAACTCACTCTCGGGTGTCCCCTATCCGGGAGAGTATAAAGCATGTAAAAATAGCAGGTACCCGGGAGAGTAGCAGGTAAGAATAGCAGGTAGGGGGCATACGAATTACACCTTCTCTGGTAGGCTAGACATCCACCTAATAAAATATATATTTCAGTGTTCAGCGCAGGTCGCGATATTGTGTCAATCACGCATTTACAGGTCAAATGTCTCCTTTTTTTCTAGGGTAGTGAGACAAATATCCCCACCTATTTCTTGTCTGTGCTGAACACTGGGTGTCATTCACGCACTTAGAGGTCAAATGTCTCCTTTTTTTCCAGGGTAGTGAGACAAAGGTCTCCACCTATTTCTTGACTGTGCTGAACACTGTATTTAGCCTACCAGTTAGGCCTAAGCTAGATAATCATAGAGACGAAATTCCCGATTTCTTATTTCGGACATGCATGTCCAAAATAAGAAATACGGGAATTTCGTCTATCTCGCTTAACTGGGAAATACGCAGCATAAAAATTATACAAACTTTCCCCGCAGTTCTAGTCTATGGACATGTTGCCATCATATGGTCATATTAAGAAGCCAAAATAAAATCACCGATTTTTTAATGATTTTAGCCTGATTGAGTCCCTTTAACTTGGTAGCCTACTGTATATGCCCTGTATGGACTAAACTTCGACTCTGGATTCTAATGTCGGCCCCAGCACTGAAAGGGTTAAATTATTTAAATGATTGTGAATTTAATTTGCATGACTTTCATTAGCCTAATATCACAACAGAGACACAGATCCACAGAAAAAAGATTAGAAACATAAGGATCACATATAGGGCCTAATATGATTAATGGGTTTCAGTGGCGGATCCAGGATCTGAAGAAATGGGGGCGCCCGGGGTCTGGGGGGCTTGCCCCAAAGATTTTTTTGGTAAATTTTAGCCAATTTAAGGGACATTTTTAAGTATTTAACGAAAATAAAAAGGGGGGGGGGCTCCCGCTTACCCCTCCCCCCCCACACTCTGGATCAGCCACGGGGTTTAGAAACATTCATGCAAAATTGTACTACGTTTGCTGAAATATTTTTGTATAACTATGGAGACCAAAGGGTTTTTTATTTGAATACCTTTGTAAATATTGGAGATTTAAAATATATAGGCCTATATTTTAAATCTTTCAGTGCGGAGACCGACTTTAGACGTCAGATTCTGCCGGTCCCGGCGCTGAAAGCGTTAAAAAATATTTTTTGTCATATTATTGGATCACATATATGTAGGCCCTATTAGACATTTTAATTTGGCAAACGTTCTGAAAGTCAGTGGAGTCTTGCTTTCTTTCTCCTATTTAATGAAATCATAAAACTATTCTATGATGAAATACATTATTTTCGTTGATCGCTTCACATTTCAAACGACACGTTTAGAGAGATGCCACCTGGTGATTAACGGAACTGCTCAGTGAGTCGTTGCAGCTGTTTATTGATAGATACTACTTGTACTGGATATTTTACTGTATTCTACCATTTGTAAAATGGAACCTGAAAACATGGCAAATGGTGCGGCAGTGTTGGAGAGTCAGACTGATTTCTGCACTGAAATGAAGCAAAAAACTAAGAAAATTCATGATCAAAGTGATAAGTTGATTAACCTGAAGCTGGCAGTAGTGCTGACTGATACGCAGCTGTGGGGAGAAGTGCTGTTGGATTTCTATCACGTATTTGATACTATTGAACATGCTCTACAACAGCACAGATCTCATCCAAATATAGAGAAAATGTCCAAGGTGGTCACGCAATATTTAACAAGAATATCGGCTTTTAACGACGATTTAACGTTTTACTTAGGGGAAAGATGGAGACACGATTATACAGCATCATTGATCGCCACAGAATACTGTGATCATATCTGGAGAGCTGCAGAGCGTGATCCATCGTTATTAATTGGGTAAGGTATAATGTATGTATACGGCCGTCCGGGTATCTTATTTTATTTAATATTTAGACTTAGTCTCGACCTAAAAATGGACGAGCCTAAACCCCGGGGTAGACCCCTATATCTAGATATATCTAGATATAGGGGTCTATATATATATATATAATCTCAAAATGTCAGTCATCTATACACTGTATGTATTCCAGTACCTATATCATATCCAGCATAAAGAAACCAATGCGTGATTATGAATAAACTATCCACAAAATCCCTGTATTGTTTTAAGTCACCACTGGTGACACCATACACACATATTTTCAAGAAAGGAGAGATATAATAACTCCAACTACAGACTGCTCTCATGACATGCATGATGTTTATGTTGTAAACAACTTTAAATGGAACACATTGTGTTTAGCAACATCATGACAGTCACATAGGCTTACCTGGAAATAAAAGACCTATATAAATTGGCAATACACCTAAAGGACAAAAATATCAACAGGAACTGGTTCATGAACAATTCTGACAAAAAAAAACTGATAGTGTATAGTCCTAGATATCTGCAAGGCATTCGACAAGGTTTCGTATATTCATCTATTAGCTTTTAATTTAAAGTTTCAAGCTTTGAGTGGGTGACACTTGATTGGATTAATCACAGGACACAGAGAGTTGTCCTAGAGGTTTCGGGGTACTTTGACAATGCTCAGTCTTGGGCCCATTCTGTTCACTGTACATAATATTAATGACGACCTATCAGCTTACATGAAAAAAGCGACTCTTTGCTGATGACGCTATCGTCTCTTCAGTAATAAATTCCGTTTCAAATTCTGAAAACTTACAACAAGACCTTGATAAACTAACCCTCTGGGACTCAGAGAAAACCTGATTGACGGAAGAGTTTAAATTAATCCAATCAAATGTGACTCTCACTGTCAGGAACGAAGAGTTTAAATTAATCCAATCAAATGTGTCAAAAATGTCAGACCAACCAAATACCCGGGAGTTACCATCAGGTCAGATTTAAACTGGAATATTGTGCCAGTGTGTCTTTCAGAGCTAGACTAGACCTTAAGCAGTTGTCTGACCGGACGAATGGATTCCACTGGTGGCTTCGTCACTCTCACGGAGCGTGAGCAGATTTCGTAGGGATGCTCATAATAGATGACACAAGTAATAGCAGCGAGATATGTTATGGAACACTACCACAACACCCGTCAGTGGCGAATCCAGGATCTGAAGAAAGGGGGAGGTGGCGTCGGAGGTTTTGTGGGCATGCCACGAATATTTTCTGGTGTGTTTAGGCGAATTTTGGGACCCGCCCATGCTAGTTGTGTTTTTTCATTAATGCCGGATCATAATCATGATAATAGTATATTAATGTTATGTAGTGACTTATCAGCTTGGCGCATAACTTACTCCTTCTAAATTTGCCTTTAACGAGTGGACAAGTACCCAACGATTAGAAAATAGCAAAAATATCTGCCATATTAAAAAAAGGCTCAAAATTAGACCCGGGCAAATATCGCCCCATTTCAGTACTTCCTGTGATTTCCAAACGCTTGAGCGTTTTGTACATAATCAGATTTATAACTACTCAAGCGACATAGATCAGTTGACACAAAAGCAATTTGAGATCCGGATGTATCAGTAAACACAAACAAGCCTTCATAAATTAATGGAAAGTTTCTATCCCAACATTCAGTATGGTAAAATTGTAGGCGTGCTAGCTTTAGACATGAGAAAAGCATTTGATATGGCAAATCACAAAATTCCTTTTGAAAAGTTACAACATTATAGAATTTCTGGCATATCTTTGAAATAGTTATCTTCATACCTCGAGAACAGAACCCAGATGGCTTGCATCAACGGCTCTGTCAGACCCCTCCCTAGCGTAACTGGTGTCCAACAGGGTAACATTCTTGGCCCACTTCTGTTTATTATATACATGAATGATATACCAAATTGTCTTAAGCATTGTACCACTAATATGTATGAAGATGATACAGCAATATGCGTGTCCGCGCAGAATAAATTTGAAGTGTCAATACTTCTGCAGGAGGATCTGTCCAGGGTGAACGAGTGGCTATGTGCTAATAGACCTCCTGCATGCTTGAACAATAGTCATATAGAACAAGTGAGCTCCTCTTCATATCTAGGAATCTCAATAGATCAGAACTTAAATTTTAATGACCAAATCACGACACCACCATCTGTAAAAAAGCAAATAGATCTCTAGGAGCCCTGAAAAGGGCTGCCTCAATAATTACTCCAGACACTCGCAAATTGATGTTTAATACAATAGTTCTTCCCCACCTTGATTATTGCTGTACTGTTTGGGTGTCAACTAGTCCAGTGGCGGATCCAGGATCTGAAGAAAGGGGGGGGGCGCCCAGATTTTTGGTGTACATTTTAGCCAATTTAAAGAACTTTTTAAAGTATTTGGCGAAAATAATTTTAAGCTGTTACCCCAGGCACGACAAACATGTCGACATGCTATCTGAACTAAAATGGCTAAGTATAAAACAACGAAATGATTTTTTAAGAGTGGTCATAGTTTTGAAAATTCAGCAACCCCAAATTACATGTCTGGCTGGTTTACCCATCCAACTCATCAATAAGCTACTCGATCATTCATTTCTGGACACTTCTATGTGAGTAGGGCACACCCGCAATCCCTGATCTCAACTGGCACGCACTCGCCACTGGAACAGGCTACCCCCAACAATCTTTGAGCTGACCAATATCAAATCATTTACGAGAGCTAGCACGTATTTCATCTCCAACAATACTGACATTTATTAAATATGTTTGTCGTTGGTGATGAAATACGTTTCATGGAATTTATTGCATTTTGATGTTGGCGATGAAATTCGTTTCATGGAATTTATTGCATTTTGATTCATTTTGCTTGACCACATTCCGTCAACTAAAGCTTTAAATCAAATGTTTTTAAAGTAATTTCTTAGATGGCATACATAAAAAAACACCAATGTACTTGATTTGTAATAGCTGACTGTTTAATTCAATAAAAATATTGTACAGTATATTAACATTGCTACAAACAGAACATGGCCACTGGTCATTAAAACGGACTTTTCTTCGAGCTAAATATCTTCTTCACTTTGCAGATGATGTAACAAATATCACTTGGCATACATTTTATATTATCAATATCTGAGCCCACAAATCGGAAGATAAAGTATATATATCTCGATTTAAATACCATATTTAGATCTCTTCAGTTTGACGAATTTAGATTCATATGGCGGCATATTTGTGGCAGATAATTAAATATATGTTTGAACTGTAAGTATATCTGTCCGTCTATATTTTTTTTCTTATTTTCAGATATGCACATTCTATGTTCTTGGCGCTACTGGCCGGGGGACAAATAATCAAGCGCATTGTCAGAAAGACTCTTGGACTTTCTGGGAGTAATGGACTAGCAATATTTGATTTTGACTTTAGCAAAACATCAAAGTCAGAAGTTAAATCAGAATTTATCCAAAGCATCAATAGTGCAGAGCTTGGTCGAGAAATAAAAGACCTCATTATAGCTGAAAAAATCAGATGTTTTCAGCTGAACAACAGAATTGCAAATAATGTTAAACCACGTTTATCTTCATATAAAAGATTGATGAAATTAATTTTAACTGTGGCTCTAGTGGTCATATTGATTATATATATCCTATTCGCAATTTCTAAAAATGTTTAATTTACTATGTTATTAATATTGTTGTTATAATGTATGTAGTTGACATACGTTTCCAACATGCGACTGGCAGCACCACCACTGGTTGCACTGTGTGGAAACATGGGACGGTACTGATAATAAAGTTATAGTGTGAGGTGTTACTGGCTAGAACTCGAAAATATTGCTTTAACATGTTTCAGTAGTAGGCCTATACGTATAATATTACGTGTGAAGATGATATGACATACGACCTCACAATTAAAAATAAAAAAAAATTGACACTTTTTCAATAAATTTACAACAAAACTTAAAAAAAAAAATCAGTATAATTAGGCCTATGTACATTGCAGAAACAGGAGTTGTTATTTCAGTTACCACTCTGAACAAAAAGCCATGACTTTTCCTTGATTTTCACATGATACCAGGTTAATTTTCCAGGTTGCTCAAATCCGTTTTGGCTGCATGTGTAATTTGCTTAAATTGTTATGACTCACCTAAATGGTTTTCACGCCAAAAGATTTGGGCACATGTAACCACCAGTAGTCAAATATCAGGCTAAGAAAGAAAAACAATTGACAAAGAATATTTAATTCTGCAAAATATATTCTGATATTGATAAAAATGTGGATAACTGAAACAAACATGATATTTCCATGAACATGTTTTTTTTTATAAATTCCATGATTTTTCCATGCATGGATTTTTTTAGACCAAATTCCAGGTTTTTCAGGTGAGTGGGAACCCTGTATTTAGACTAGGATTTACAGATATAATTTGTTAAACAAGCATTGGAGTATTTTAAAACAATGTCGAAAAAATACTTCACCAACAAGGAATTAATCGAATAATCTGAAGATATTATCAGAGTTGAGAAAAGGTTGGAAAAAAGATGATTTTATTTGCGTTGGTGCAACAATCATGTCCGCCTTTTACCATCTAACTACACTATGTACACAATAATCGGGACTATTCCATTCAATTGACTTGTAAAGTGATTGTAAAGTGTTTAAAGGGACATGCCCGGGTCTGAAATCATAAAAAAATTGGTGATTTTATTTCGGCTTAATAATATGACCATTATGATGTAAACATGTCCATAGACTAGAACTGCAAAAGTTTTTTAATTTTTGTGCTGCGCACTTACCATTTAGGCTGGATATAGTGTATTTCTTATTTTTGACATGGTTGTCAATAATTAGAAATCATGAATTTGGTCTCTATATCTAGCCTAACTGGTGAATGCGCAGCACAAAAATTTAAAAACTTTTGCAGTTCTAGTCTATGGACATGTTTACATCAAATGGTCAAATTATTAAGCTAAAATAAAATCACCAATTTTTTGATGATTTTAAACTTGGGCATGTCCCTTTAAAACGTTAATGCAGGGCGAGTCATGAACATTGCTGGGTAGATTGATGCTGGGTTTTTATCCTTGTAGTCCAGTAAGGGAAAATGCCAGGTTGAAAAAAATGATTTTGACTCATTAGCACCACAATAAGCCATATTTGAAAAATCTACCCACACCTGTTCATTGCTAAGGTGGTAACTTCGACAAAATCCAAAATTGCCGCCAAAAGTAGCGAAAATAATACAACTGATCGTATAAACTTCCTTAATATTCAAGATAAAGACATGATATTGGTTTCAAAATTTGCTTCATGATGCTAATGTAATCATTGTCATTTACATGTCAATCACCACAATCACAATTAATCAATAAAATAGACAAAATTGAAGTGCATATTTTGAACAAACAAAACCAGTCAGATATAACAAGGTTTTATTGTGTCACTGATATTAGCATCTCCGTAAGACATATTTAAAAATCTGCCCACGTCTATTCCTTGCCAAGGTCTTTGTTTTAACAAAATCTAAAATGGACGCCAAAAGCAGCGAAATATAATACAATTATAAATAACTTCGTTAATATTCAAGATAAAAATGATGATACCGCTGTATAAAAAATATATTAATTAATTTAAAACTTATGTAATCATTGTCATTAACATGCCACTCGCCCTAATTTGTTTTTATAATTAAACATAAAATAGACAGAATTGACATTTTTAAACTTAACACTATCAGTGAGTTTTTAGAAAATTGAACAGCGAAATATATAATTGTCTCGAAATGTGCAAAAACTAATCATAACTCAAACAAAATTCCTGGTGTACCAAATATTTAATTCTCAAAATCATAATTGGCGTGTTGATATCATTATACATGTATTGATACTAACGATAAACCATGAGCTAAGGTAAATTTATGTGTGTATTCTAACAGTAAATTGGTGTATTCGTATAACACAAAAATCAATTAACTCTTGTGTTTCTATACAATTTATTAATTATCATTCCAGTAAGCATGGTAGGGGAAGTAGTCAGACTACACTACTTCCACCCCCCCCCCCACCCCGATAACCCATTCATATATCATGTATATGGGATGGATTTAGCTGACAATTTACACCAAGCAATGCGTAATGAAATATATTTCATTATATCTTATACTTTATATATATGGTATCAATTATAATATAGCTAGTTTAATGTAACATAATCCATGAACAAAATATGGTGCCAAAAAATAGGATAAGTTTATATTTTATGACGTCATTTGAAAAACTACCCTAATTTCTTACATCTCATTATGTCAACGTTTTGAGAGTAAAGTAATTTAGTGAAATATCACTCTCAAGCCTTAGTATTGGATTATCACAATTTTTATCAATCTATAGCGTATACTTTAATTGTTAATATCAATTTTCACACAAAACTATTGTTTTAACCATTTCTTGGTCTCTTAATTCGCTGGAAAATGTTGTTTTTTCGACACAGAGACATTAAATAGTCACCTCATCGTACCTATTATTGTCATCACACTTTCTGACCAGTAATCACTATGACGTAACATATGTAAACATTACCTTATAGTCACTAATTATTTGGGGCAGACCGACCATATTAACTCCATCAATCCTGCAAGATATCATTAAGTAGTTATTTTAATGTTCGAATGCGCGAATATTAAGAAAAATAACGGTATTGGGTAGTAAGTATTAAGTATAAAACGTGTTTGGTGTGTTTGATTATGTGTATTAGATGTTTTATTAGTTTAATTATACTCTTCGCAGCGACCATAGCTATTTCTATCGTTCTATCTAAATCAAAGGGCTCGGCGATCCAAGCAAACACAACATTTGTACAACGCCGGCACAATGTTTTATGTTCACTGATGCTACCACGACACATTGATCTAACGCTGGTCCAGCATCGGAAGGAAAAATATGTTTTCGCGCCTCTGAAAAAAGGGGGGGGGTGGTCTATGTTCACCCATCCATGTTAAAACTGCAAATTTCCAGGCCCGCGCAGACAAGAGCTAAGGCTATCCGCGTCCCGCAAATGCCGTATGTTACGTAGATGGGTGGTGTGTACTACACGAGTAATTAATAAATGTACTGCCATGTAGGGTAAAGAGGGGTATTATGAGCCCTTTAACTTTAATTAGCTATTTCGGACACTGACACCAATGTATACAATGCATATTTAAAAAAATTGTGTGATGATCATTCAGGTAGCCTACCACGATACAAGACGCCTGTCGTTTGATGTAAGTAATGGCTGCATACAGATGTAGACAAAACTGAAAACGAAGTGTCAGATAGGCAACCCCGTCTAGCATATATTCCAGATCCAGTACCACCTTATTTTATCATCAACCTGGATTAAAGGTAGCTGGGCACACGGCAACATTGGAAAATATTACTATTTATCTTCCAGTGTCAGATATACACAACATTATTACTGGCAAGATATGTTGAATAAAAAATAAATCTTAGATAAGCACATAAATAATGATATAGTTATGTTAATCTATATTTATTATACAATAATCACACATCATTACTGTTTATCTTCCTGTTGCACATGTACAGAACATTAAGACACATATTACTGGCAAGATATGTTTAATAGGAAATAAATCTTATAATTCATCACATAATTATTGATAAAATTTTGTTAATCTATACTTATTATACAATAATAACATAGCATTACAGTCACACTGTTTCAACCTGTATAGGAGTACAATACAAATGGATGTCTGACTAGGCCCCATACCAATTTCTGCCGCTGTGGTAGGTGTAGAAATTCAGATGTATGTTTTATTGACAACAATGAAGTCATTTCGTAATATTCCCCCCTATTTATTTTATTTAACAATAATGCTATATTATTATATTGTACAAACGTGGATTATTTGTGGTACCATCTCCCACCCCAACCCAGCCAGTTAGCTGTACTACCATCGACGTGTAGCTACAGAATCAATGGTACTACTAATCCATCAGCCCATAGATTAAAATACAACCAATTGACTTAAGGACGGTTTATTGTTTGCTGGGATAGGCCGACGATCATTGAAACATTAACGTGGCTAGTAGTACCAATACTACACGGTAATAAAAACGACAACTATTATCGTTGTGTATCACATGTCTTATGATCCAGGCTATATGTCGGAATGTGGATGAAGGCATTTTTCGGTAGGAATGTGACTTTCTTTAAAAGGATATTTTGCTTGCTAATTTGAATATAGGTCCCTAACTAAAAGCATGATCGACTTCGAATAATAAATGCATAAAATAAACCGTTGTACATGTTAAATTAGTAGAAGCCTATACATTTCTTGCTCGTGTTCTATTAAAGCATCTTTTGTACTCACAACTAAATTACTTACATGCTACCTGGAAAGATTCGTTTGTACTTTTACTTTATATAGAATGTATAGTGGATCTCAATATGGTTATACTATATGATTAAAACAAATTTTACAATTTTTTATATTTATAAGTCTATAGCTTCATGTCACTATTTGAATATGTATTTTGCCTACTACCTTGCTTGAAGTATCTAGATTTGTTTTTAAATTGTGATCGTATATTAAAAAACAAGGCCCGTCGGCGATGAAAATAGGCCTGAGCCTCATCATCGTTTAAAAGTGAAAATCATTTAAAACAACAGCACACTCGGCAATACCCCACCGGCATTATTGAAATTTCCGAAAACTGGTTATTAGCAGCATACAGTACACATTTGAGCAGGATGCAAAAAAACTTCAAGTTATCGTGCCAACAAGGAAATGTTAACACCGATAAACTTGAATTGCAACAGCCCACTTTTTTAATTAAAAGTCTCACATTAAAAAGTAATGTTGAAACTTTTCAGGGCATAACCCTCTCAGAAACCGCACATTTTGTTCAGTAGTGGCTAATGGCTTGGCTATCTGGTATGGTTTTCCAGATATTACGCATATTAAAGTGTTTGTACAGGAAATCTTAAAGATGCTTGGAAATAGGTTTATGTTCCCTACATTACAACTGATCTCATGTGCTCTGATACGGTACTTTGGTTATCTATATTACGGTACCTGATGTATTATTTTATAGTTCAAAATCGAATGTGAATTATAAAATAATACAGAATGGGATCTAGCTCTTTCATCACATCGTTTGATAGTCGAGGAAATAGTGTATTCACTGTTTGAAATTGTTGGTCAGTGAGAAATGGGCTGCTGGTCCTTATGTCCTTATATTATGTTGTCATTGGCAAAGGGTACGAACCTTGCACGTTCTGATGTGTAGGCCTACAAATAACTACAACTGGTAAACAAGTACAGACGCAATGAATATCAATTGATACATTAAAATATTTAATCTAGTCATATTGATTTTCGTGCATATCGTTTTTTCGAGTATTATCACAGTTTACTGTCAGTGACATCCGTTTGTTCCGTCACGTGGTTTTGTCAGTGAGGACTTACCCAATTAGGCCACTTTTGTGCACATACAGGCTAAAATGGGTCAGAAAAGCATCCTAATGATCATGGTGGTACGTTAAAATAAATCAGATGACAACTAAGCTGCTAAGTGCTGCCACATGGCTTGAAATTAAAACCCTGGCGGTTCTTTGAAAACTGAATACAGAGAGCAGTAAACAAACTCCGGTATGCCGGGCTGAGTTAACCACTATACGCCAGGGCTCCGCTCGGCTTGTTTACCTAAGTAAGTTGCAGGGGCGTACCGCCCTATACGCAACGTACGCAAACGGTTACACATTAATTTTCAAGTTTTCTTGGGGGAGGACCCCAACCCCCCCCCCCCCCCATTTGCCACCCCTCCCCCAACTTTTTTTACAAAAACGGTTACACATTAAAAAGCCTCTAGGAACGTCCCTGAGTTGTACGGATAGGCTACAAATTATAGTAGACTATAAATATATATTTTATTGATCATTTAGCTTATTCATGTGTTTAATCATGTGATAATCCCTACCAAAAACCTAATTGGAGCCAGAACTAATTTAACTTCCTTGGTGATACAATTAGTTGTAACCAAAAAAAAATTTCAAGCCGTCGATCAGTATGTCTCACCGTTTTCGTGAACAAGTAGGCCCTACAGAGTGAATTCAATCGACATGATTAATTACAAATACAAAATGACTAATTTATGTGTATGGCTAGCTCATTCATATCTAGGCCTACATGTTACCACATCATATCTTTCACCTGTGCTTCGTATACATCTGGAATAGGCCCAATATTAGACGATACTATTGACACAGTAGACTTCCCATTAAATAGCTTTTTCTCATATTCTATAAGTTGCTTAAAGAAACCTGAATTAGGACGTATGACACTGCGACGAGCTTTTACATGATGATACGCATCTCTCAGTGTCATTTGGCCATACTTCATAAGATATGCAATGCACAAAGATGCGGATCTGCTTACTCCAGCCATACAGTGAACCAATACACGACCTCCTTCGCATCGTTTTCGCTCTATAAAATCTGAAGAGTGGTCGAAGTATTTCGCTAGATCCTCCCCGGGATGATCTGCAACCATAATTCTTAATGTTTCTATACCTTCTTCTGATAAATCGGGTAACTCCATGGTGGCGTTGATGATGGTGGTAATATTGTGTTCCCGAAGCGGCCCAGGCTGAACAGCTGTACAGCTGCTGAGAAATAGGAAATCTGTAATCTTTGCTATCTTGGAGAACGCCATTGTTTCCAGATCTGGAACAAAATGATTTTATATATTTTGATATGTCATGAGTAGATGTTTATCTTAATCTTATACCAAACAAAGGCCTATATTTTAAGAATGATGAATATTACATTACATAATACTTCACATCCTACAATAAGATGGTCGACTTGCGAATTTCACCATACAAATGCGTGTAATACATTATGCAGTGGTGCCACCTATTGACAGGTCTATAAGGTTTCAATAATGGGCCAACATCAAAACCACATAATTAATATCAACATTTCGTGTTTGATGGGTTGTTTGCGTCGTGCTCCAATAGGCATATACTAAAGTGTTCAAATTAAAGGGCTATATCGTTGAGCTCTTTCTAATACAAGTACTAGGCCTATGGGCTTGGTTAATGATGAAGATTTACTTTAGATCTTGGCTAAGATCTTAAACATTGGGCCACCGTGATTAAAACAATTTGAATTATGACTTTTTTATTTATTACCTTTATTTAATGGTTATGTTTTGAGAAAGTACGAGCCTTGTCAACCAATCACGTCAGTCAGAGGTTGAGGTCTCACAGAATTAATTACACTCCCATACTAAGACTTACATGTATTATCACCCACACGCTAGAGGCTACAGGCCTACCAGGGACCGTTCGAATTAAAGACCCATACCCAAGTGCCTTAAACTTAAAAAGTTTAAAATTGTATTATAGGCTTATATCATCGTAAATCTATATATTATCTTTCTCCACCCTCCATTTGAAAGAGATATGTACCGGATAAGTGTGTATTTCGGAATGTTCATACAATTAATAACAACTATCCCAATATTTATAATGGCTTTGACCAAGCCGCTGAGGGTCTAGGTGAAGGGTCCAATGTTGATTTTTTTCTTTGGAAGGATCAACACTGAGAAAAATCTCTTCCTTTTTGTCATCACACCAGCCACGAACATCCCATGAATAATACCTGTGTATTTTGGCGATGTTCACGATGTCCCGCAAAGATGTAAAACATGTCAATTGGCCTAGTATAGAAGTGTTGACCCTTGGTGTTTAGAAATGTGAGATCCGTTGGGAAACCGCCATTAATCTGTGGTTTTCGGATGACATTGTAATTAAACTAGCAACCTCTTTGACCATGTGATACATCCGAGACCTTGTACTTATCCTAATACGAGTTAAGAATTTTTTGTCATAGATGACGGCTAGTAAATTATAAAAAAAATCTTTAGAAGGAAATAATCAAATTGCTGACTCGACAACAATTTCCTGTCAAGCATGGCGACGACATTAACAAATAGGTGGATCTAAAAGACAAAAATGTAATGACCGACATTTTGTCATAATTCGTCTTTTTCGAAACCTGATTACGTTGCAAACGGATGTTTTGGGTACCAGCCTTTAAATAAGAACTAGGCTATATACCCAGGACCATGAATGGTTTATATATAATTGAAAATATTAAATGGATGTTTACCGCCTACAATTTGATTTTTTTTAATTGCAGCTGAAGTCAATGATGGTTACTTTTAAAAGGTGGAAAAATGTCATTTTTAGTGGTTTAGCGATTACTTGTGATGCGTTCCCTCATATTAATACGCCATACACTTTGTATTTCTTTTGTGTTTTCGGTGAATTCCAAACACAAAATCAACCAGTGTCAGAAAAAAAACACAACACATTTTCATGAATTATAATTCTTACCTTCCTGACCACAATAACTAGCGGTATCTGCCAAAATTAAAATAAAAAATAGTTCAGACTTTTACATTCCGTAATTATTTGCGTGAGACCTTGAGTAATTGGATGAAAAACATCTTTCGTGTTTTTACGTCGAGGGAAATATCGCAACCAATTACGTCTGTCATTTGTGATGATGATTGGCTTGGGGACATTTGTCAATCTAATCTCCGCCACAAGTTCAAATTCTGATATCACAAGTAGAACTATGGGTTAATATATGCCTACATAAACCATCTCGCCGTAGCGTATCAACGGCCTTAGATGAACTGAAATATTCACCCAACTATTGCTTAATATTGGGCCAACGTTGCCAGTATTTGTCCCACATTGAGCTGACCGCTGCTTGTTAATAGTAGATACATCAGAGACTGATTGTAAAACAAATAACAGATTGGGCGTGGAATGTAGCAAAGCCATACTTATCTGGGCCTACAAAGCATAGGCCTACTTGTGAGTAACAAGAGGACTGAAGTCCTATATCATCCCCCGCCATAAATTAGGTTAGACTTTTTGCGGTCACAAATATTTAAAAAATTGATTTGTGGTGGCCATTTTAAATTTTAGTAAAATCACATGCACATTTCCAGATGGTGGGTAATGTGATTGTACAATGTGAATTATTACTGATTTCAATTTTTCAGTTTTTGCGCCCACAAGAAAATATAAAGTTTATCCATGGCGGCCATTTTGAATTTCAGTAAAACCTTATCTCCATATCGTGGGAAATGTGATAGTGAAATTTGAATAATTTCTTTCCTTAAGTTTTGTAGTTTTTGCGCCCACAAAAAATTTTGGAGTTGACCTCTGGCGGCCATTTTAAAATTTGGTAGCATCTTTAAAAAAATCACTTGCACATCCCCATGTTGCTAGGAATGTGATGTTAAAATTAAAAAAAATTGACCATATTTTTTTTGAGTTTTTACACCATCCAAAAAATTAAAATTGATCTGTGGCGGCCATTTTGAATTTCAGTAAAACCTTGAAAAAGTCACCTGCACATCTCCATATCATGGGGAATGTGATAGTAAAATTTGAATAATTTCCGACTAAGTTTTAAAGTTTTTGCACCCACAAAAAATTTTAGAGTTGCCCTCTGGCGGCCATTTTTAATTTTGGTGGTAGCATCTCTAAAAAATCACTTGCACATCCCCATGTTGCTACAAATGTCATGTTAAAATTTCAAAAAGATTTTGCGCCCACAAGAAAACGTGACGCCGGACAGAATCCTGGCGCGACTAAAATCCCCCTTCCCGTACGGGCGGGGGATAAAAAGGCCTAAGTAGATACCGTACTACCATTTATGGTCAAAAACATAGAAATACCCAACGATTTGCTATTTAATAACAAATCGATTTTGCATTCTAATTTAGATGGTACGCGATCACGTTTCCGTAATACGGAAATCATGTCCGATATTTAGTAAAATTCGGATCAAATTTAGCAGATCATCTAATCACATATAGTTATTATCGTTCCAACAACCGGTTAAGCGATTTACCTAAAGATGATAATTTATTATCAGGTTTTAACCAACATCAACATTCACGAGTTTATGGCTCACTCCATCCGATCGTGACTCGAAACTCAAGAGGTAGGCCTACTGGGTTCGAGTCCCGGCTGGGTCGGATGTTTGTCATTGGGTTTGTGTACATACAGTGCTCCAAACTGTTCAAAGGCCTGGAAAGTGCAGTGCTGTCTATGGTAGGCTTACTGTGCACTATAAAGAACCCTCGAAGTCATTCGATAAGTATAGGGCACAGTCACAGATTCGGGCTTCCTTCTGTCGCGATATTGCCATGCACAAAGCGACGTAAATCAATATTCACTCACTCTTATCGATCTATTACATGACCACGGGCGCTCTAGGGTGTGCACAGCCTTTACACACACCACAAAATACAGAAAATGTTAACTATATTCCGTGCGAGTTAGGCTTATTCCACACGATATGCCCTACTAATATTACAAAAAAATTTTTTAACAGCAGTCACGTAAATTTTAACTGAATGCAAAGTCATGCACATTTACTCGATCGTATACCGATTATAGGCTTACTAACAATGCATAGAAAGAACTATAATAGACACATGTCCGATGAGGGTGCACATGGGTTAAAAAACGAATCAAAAGAACGGCGAATCGCCTATTCTTAGGGTCCGAACATTGAGGATTTCAGCTTATAAATAGTGTAAAAAACGAACCTAAAAATTATTATCTATGTCTATCTATATTCATATCATTTTTCCCTTATAAAAAGCTAATAGCGAGGCCAAAAAAATGGGTAGAAAGTGAACTGGGACCAATCCAATTTCGAGTACCAATGTGCACCCTCTCAGATCAGACCTCTAGAGCCTACTAGGACGGTTTATAATGTCGCTACCTTATAGGTAAAAGGTAAAGGCCCTAGGTGTAGGTTTATAATCTGATATCAAGTATTTCATCAGACTTCTACATCCCCTCCCCCCCCCCCCCTGGTCACTGGACCTGTCCCTCTCTAGCTTAGAGGCCACCCTGAATAATAAATATAGGCCTAGGCCTACCGTTATCAGGTATGCTACTATAATATACTGTAGGGGGCCTACGATTGAAAAGTACACATCACTAAGAGCTGTTGATTAGTTCATGTAACGTTAGTTAGCAAACGCCCGGATCATATTGGAGGGCGAGATCCTTCTAACTAAGTTTATGATTCGTGTATGAAAAAAACATAGGTCATAGACTTTATGGTACTTTGGCTCAGGCCTACATAAGACTTCATTGGTAGGCTTACGAGTAAGCATGGTAAGAGAAAGCTGCTCCAAGAAGTGATTGGTTCTTCCGTTTGTAACGCTTTTAAGCGACATTCGTTTACGCGTCACCAGGCACAGAGAATAACGTTACAATGCCCTGGTTACAATGCTTTTGCCAAAATTGGTGAATGGTTTATGATTAACATGTAGTATTCGTACGGAAGATCATTAGAGTAAGTTTATGCGTTATAGAACATCACATGGCGTCACCTTGGTATTAAAGGGTCGTATCTGCCACTTTGTAAAGTGGCAGATACGACGGACCCTTTATACCAAGCCTCAAAGGACCAAGGTGACTATAAGATTTGATTGGTAGTTTGGCTTAGGCGCAAGAGAAAACTGGTCATAATTGGTTCCCTCGTTTACGCGTAAGTGATGTTCGTTTTCGAGTAAATACGTTCGTTTGTACGCATAAGCGACGTTCGTGTACGCGTACCACTTTGGGCCTAACGGCCTACCATACCGTCATACGTCCATAGGCAAGGCCTACGCCTGTGAGACGGATCACAGTGCTATTTCCGACTAATACTAACCTGGACTATTTGCAGCTTCAATCGATTGTTTGATTCGCTTCTATCTTGAATTATTGATTTAGAAACTGGAAAGTGCCAGTAAACTAAATGATTATGTCGTGAAATTGTTAGAAACTCCCCCAGAGAAGGCTTCCATATCCGAATTTTGTTTGTTTACTTTTTCGTTAGGGTAGTTAGTTTGTTTGTTTGGTTTAGCTAGCCATACAAGCAGGCTACACGGGCCTTTTGACAATATAACGATCACTCATAGCTTGCCATTTAATTTGTCCAGTTGCTTTTTCCTCAAATCGGTGTATCGCAGAGCCGATGGACCACTTGTAGATCCGAAATGAACTTCCACGTACCACGTACATCCGATGATAGGTATTTAATTGCGATTATAAGCAGAGATGACGAAACTTTTACCCGTTAATTACACATTCTCATATATTATAGGCCTACAAGCTTTGACCCGTGCTCCGCTCAGATAAAGCTAGTAAGTAGACCTTACTGGCATAATTGAAACACTGCAGCCTGTACAAAAATACCATGAATTAAAAAAATATAGAATTGAACAACTTTGATTAGTATAATCAAGAACTTTATAGTTCTTGGTATAGGCCTAATTAAACACTGCAATTAGCATGATTCGAGCCTGATAAAGAACATACTGACTGTTCAGTGTGAATCACAGCGTTACATGTGACGGATGCGAGCATCGTCGTACATTCCCTGGCTCGCGAGGATGGATAAAGAAAAGTTTATGAATATAATAGAGCCTACTAACCATCCTAACGCTTTTTGCTGCTGCAGACAAAACACGTACATGAGCAACTTTTGGATAGTGAATAAATAAACTTAGGTCTGCAGAGTGGATGGGGTGTTATTGAAGATAGAATTAACCCACAGGTCGAACGGGAGGTTGACACATAGTCCGGGAAAGAAAAAAACTCAAACAAATTTCTCACCAAATTTTTTTTATACCACTCTTGTATAAGGTCTGGACTAGCCACACAAAATTTGTTTAATATGGATATTTATAGAAAGATTTTTAGCAGGGTAAAATTCAAAATGGCCGGCTTTCTCACAGAAATAATATAGGGAGTGATAATTATTCATCAATTTGTTTACAAATGTGCTGTTTAAGGGATTGTAAGTAGTTTTACAATAAATAAACGACATAGCAAAAACAAAATTGCCGCCAAAATGTTTCATTAATAGAACATTTTACTCCTGTCTGTAGTCTATGTGTCAAATTAAATTTCAAATGGTTTGTATTCTTCGAGCCAATTAAAAACCAATTTGACTACAGAAGAATCACTTCCCATTATGTTTTTTTGATAATTCCTCATGTTCCACATTATTTTTGCTCTTATTGCAATTATCTGTATAACCTTTGGATATGGCTCTGGTAAGCTTAAAGCTCAAATGCAAAGGATGTGGATTTAGTACCTTTATATAGAATGGATCTTGATAAAAATAATTCGAATAGGACTTGTTTTCCGTTTTTTTGTCTTTCTTGTAGAAAAAAGCATTTTAATCTGGGTTTCACCAGAGTTTTTCACAGGTGCTCCGAAGTTTCACTGTCGGTATTTCCCGTGAGCCAATAAATGTGTGACGTCACAGATGTGACTGGCAGCCAAATGCTTGTGGGGATTTACAAGGCCAGACAGAAGGAATGAACTGTTATTTTTTCAGACATTGATGTTCAAATACACCAAACTTCATTTTTATGAATAGTTTTTGCTTCATAACTTCCAGGATATATAAAAATATATTTATTCTCCAAATGGAACATTATATAGGTGTTGTCATGACTAGGCTAGTAGGCCTAAGTGTGGCATTCTGCTGTTGAAATGGACTGAATGTGCGGCCAGGTGTGATCAGGCCCAGTCGCCTTGCCACTGGCACTGTGAGTGTGACTGTGCCAGCTATGATGAGCTTGACAATTGCTGATCGTGTGTTTGACTGAACACGACCATGCTGACGGTGAAACTGACAGTATGCTAATGCCGATGCACTAATCGTTTCTGTTTCTACACATGGCGTTATGGTGACTGACAGCTATCATTCACTGGGCGACTGGCTAGGTCAAGTGACAAGTGCCCATGTCGGCATGTGACAGAATGTCATCGGCAACCACTGCTACACGCCTACAGGCTACAGCTTTATAGATGGGGCCTACTGTCACAAACTAGTCACTGTCCACCTCTAGCCTACACTAGTCTACAGGGGACAGTGACCAGGGTGACAGTCGGGCCCGGGGAAGGGAAAGGCCTCCGCACCCCAGGGGAGGATCTAGATGGGGGAGGGGGCAGTAAACATGCTACTTGTGGGCCAGTCATGGATTAATACATTTTTTTAATTGCTACTACAGGATATGGTATGCCATTATCGGCCCTTTATGGAAATCCCTTTATTCAATTATTTGTAACAGTATCACATAATTGGGCCTCGATTGGTTATGAAAGTATCTATTTATCATTAATTTCACGTTAAACTAATAAAACCGATTATGGCCCCATTCGGTGCCTACAGTGGAGTAATAATTATATGATCATTCACTAGAGGGCGTGGCAATCGCATCTTGTGACTGCAGCGCGTGATTCGCTGACAAGGTTATTTAGCAGTAAACATGATAAACGTTATTCAACATTATTCACTGATAATGTATTTTGTTACCAATATAGTTAGTCAGGGTACTTTTAATTGATTCATAGAACGCATAGATAATTTATTCTGTGATACATATCCCAGAGTATTTGCATAAAATTCGGTTTGATTTAGTGTGAGCGATAATATAAAAAAATGACCTAATTTTGCCTTTACAGGCCCTGTAATGATCCATAAACGTAATTCGTGTGGACGACAATATAAGAACACTGACTGTAGCATTCCATTTTGCAGCCACAAATCATGTCAAATGCACTATCAACGAATCATCATTCAATTTTATGATGATGCCGATCTGGCAATACAACAAATCAATTGAATACTCAGTCTCAGAATCACTGAGAATTATAATAGCAAGTCCGATATCGCAAACCACTTTTTTCGCCATTTAAAAAATATTTACTGGCCAAAACTTTTTTTTTTACTTTTATTCAACACACTAAAATGTCCGGCGATCTCCGCCTGTATAATTTTTGTTTGAAAATTATTTTAACTTGCAAAATCCTCTCTTTGTTATGTATATCGATTTACCGAATTTCACGTAATATCGCCCACTGCTCTAATGATGAATGACTTGCACTTGTCTTTAATCAAATTTGATCGTCGATGTTTCATCGATAACATTTTGCACTGTAATTTTCTATTCTATGAGAAAAAAGGTGCCAAAAAATCAGATTATCAAAATAGAACCTCAATTCCAGTGTACTGTGTGTAATTTGCTATTTATGGGGGAGAATTTTGGGGACTCATGTTTTTCTACCACGCGAACCAGGGTCACACGACCTCAAAAAAAAAAAAAATTATTTAGGAAAAATGGCTGAAAATTATGGGCGACCGCGTGATGGATCATTTGGCGATTCAGGGTGCCTATAGCAGATAATTTTGTGGCATTAATTAAATCTTTCTTGCTAAAATATTATATATAATTCTCCAATTCTGTCTACTTTGGCTCATGTAAATTGTATCTATGACCCATTAGGTTAAATCATATTTAACTAATATAAAATTATACATCCAAATTTAAAGTCACATTATATAAAAGCATTATACTTTGCATTGATAAAGTAAAATTAATTGTTTGAGTGGGGGGGGGGGGGTATTATATTTTTGTTGCTAGAATGCTTTTCATATTGTAATAGCAAAAGTCGCACTGAAAAAAATGGATTGGATTTGTCATGGTTATAAATGTATTTTCAGACGCAGTGATGCAAATTTATGTTTCCACTCAAGCTGAGGTGCATGTTGCAATGAGGGCATATTTGGCCAATGCAGCAGATCGCAATAGAGGGAGAAGGCGTCGAATGATCCAGGAGGAGATGCAGAACTAAAATTCTAGAGAATAAATGTACCATGCACAACATCTAACCCCTGCGAGTCACACCATCCATACCATGGCTGAATCGAGCTAGTCTTTGCAGCCAATCATTGTATTTATTTGACATGCAAAATACTAGCAAATATCGATTTAAAGCGACTCAATCAGGCTAAAATCATCAAGAAATCAATAATTTTTATTTTTTTGGGCTTAATTCCTAATATGACCATATGATGTAAACATTTCCATAGACTAGAACTGCAAAAGTTTTTTAATTGTTGTGCTACAGACAAAATTACAGATTTCTTATTTCAGACATGCATGTCCAAAATAATAAATACAGGAATTTTGTCTCTATATCTCGCTTAACTGGTAAATGCACAGCACGAAAATTTTAAAACTTTCGCAGTTCTAGGCTATGTACATGTTTACATCATGTGGTCATATTAAGAAGCCAAAATAAAATCACTTATTTTTCTATGATTTTAGCCAGATTGAGTCGCTTTAAATCGATATTTGCTAGTATTTTGCATGTCAAACAAATACAACGATTGGCTGCACAGACTAACTCAATTCAGCCCCCTTAACGATTTTATCATGATTTTACGTCAACATTGGAATTACGGTTAGACAAATGGTATCAATATTTGTTGAAATGTGTATTGTGTTGCAGCATAACCACATTGTTTAGGGATGTAACAATGCAATATAATTTTGCAGTTTTCATTTATAATACATTACGTTTTGTAATGTGTATTGGCTGCACCTTTCTCTTATTTGAAATTTTGCAGCATTGATGCTAGTAGTCAATTGTTCGACAAAATTCGCATATTAGACGCCAATAATAGATAAGTTGAAAATATGTTATTCATAGTTTCAAGAATCACATAGATAATAGTAAATTGTACTTACTTTGGAACAAATGTTTGAAACGTATGACGTTTAGACTTGCTTCGGCAAGCCTTGATCACATACTGATGTCCTGGCGGTGAAATGGCTCAGACGGCAGCGAAATGATCTTTTTGTAGATCACCCATTGATGTCTGAGCCATTTCACTGCCAGGACATCAGTATGTGATCAAGGTTCGCCGAAGCAAGTCGAAACGTTATAAGTTTCAAACACTTGTTCCAAAGTTAGTACAATTTACTACTATCCTAATAATAGAAATGTATTGTAAGAGTATTCAGATGCAGATAGGCTCACTTTCACACAGCATAAACGAGTCATTTGCAGATATGTTTTGTTATTGAAAATCAAATACAACGTTGTACATACCAGAAAATACAGGATCTGTCGGTTGAAACAATGTCTAGTTTTGTTACAATGTGTTATTGTTGAACAATAAACAAAAAATAGAATGTGTCTGTTGTGTGATATTTGTGTTATGCCAAGATCATATTTCCACCCTTTAGTCCGAATAGGCAGTTAGCAATACCTTAATTTTACAATTTTGAAGCTTTAGAAATACCATAAATGGCCCTATCATGGGCCATTATAAGTATCCCTCAAGTTTGCCATTTGAAAGCCTTAATAATACTTTTTACAGCCCTGTGATGGCCCAATAATGGGCCGATAAATGTACAATAAATACAGCCAAACGATAATGGCTCAGTCATGTTTGGATAAAGTGCCAGTCTTGTTTGCCACTATGAAGCCAGTTTCTATCCGTTTTCATCTGCGCCAATGGGGGCCATTATCAGCCCACTATTGGATCTGTCTTATTGCCATTATTGGTCCGATTAAGAAAAGCTGTGCAAACGATAGATGTACATTATTGGCCCAATCCAGGCACTGTAACGTAATACTGGCATGCATTGACTGTCCCATAACTAGAATTCCGGTTAAAAGCAAAAGGAACATTAATGGCCCATTATGTCCATGTTTATTGGGGGGTGGTTAAAACTTGACAAAGGAATATTTCACTGTAACAGGGAGCGGGAAACTTTATTTAATTTAATTTTCAAAGGCTTTCTCCTGCAATCTAAGGCATTATCGGGCACTGTTTGTCCCTCAGTAGGCTACATCACCAGTTCATGAAAAAAACATTCCACCCCTTGGATCCGCCCCTGCTGCAGTGGCGGATCCAGGATCTGAAAAAAAGGGGGCACCCGGGGTTTTCTTGGTAAATTTTAGCCAGTTTAAGGGACATTGTAAAGTATTAGGCGAAAATATGCGCTCCTGTTTCTGACCATAAAAAAAAAAAATTGATCCATATATTTTGTCATTATAACATTAACTTTTCCAGCAATATAGGTTCGAAATATTTTTTCATAATTTTTTTCCACCCTATACAGATGTCTAATCTATATCTATAGACTAAATCTAGACTGTATAGTCTATATAGTCTAGATTGTCAAATTATAGGCATATAGTACGGTTCCGGGTCAGCTCGGACCCTAACCAACTCGGACACTGCTACAAACAGTGTCCGAGTTGGTTCACGGCAGTGTCCGACTTGGTAATGGTAGAATAGTGTCCGAGCTGGCATAGGGTCCGACACGTCTAAAACCAACTCGGACCCTACAAAGAATGAATATAAATGTATTTTATTTGCATTTTCAATTAAAATGATTTTTAAAGCACGGAAAGTGGAAAATGTCTGTCGCGTCAATCCAAACAAGCAACCACTGCCTAGTATTAACACAAAAAATATCTTTTAGCAATACGATTAAAATTAATGTGATTAATTTTTTAGCAATATCAGTTATTTAACAAAAATATCTTTTAACAATACGGCCCATATTCAAGAACAAATATTAAAATATATCCAGGGGTCTAACTGTGAACTCACAGCTAGAGCCGCTCGTGAAATGCCAACAGCTTTGATGAGTTGCGAGTCTTTGGTGAACTCACCCGCTCCACCCCTTGCACCTCAGGTGTTGTGATGAGGATTCATGTGAGTTGATCGCTAATTCAGACCTGTCAGCGAGAGCCGCTCGTGAAATGTCAACGGCTTTGATGAGTTGCGAATCTTTGATTAATTCGCTCCACTAATGCTCGCGAAATGTCAATGGAAAGGAATGTGTGTGGTGTTTTGATTTATTAATTGATGTTATTGATACATTTCCGCACAGTCATTAAAAAGTTAGGAGCGTTTTTTTGGACCTTAGGGTTGAGATTGCTCTTAGTCACCGTCATGTTGTTTTATTTTTTCTGGTTTTGAAAAATTTGTTGTAAATATTGTAGGGCTATAGTTCAAAAGTTGGACCATTTGACATATGTAGAGTAGTATTTTTTTAATATGACGCCCATTTATAAACCCAATAACTTCATTTCTTATATTCTCAGAATTGTGTTATAATGTATGTCAAATGGTCTAACGTTTAAAATACTTTTTATTATTTTGCAAAATTTCCAGTGTTGTTTCCAAGAATAGATGGGAATGGTTACATTTTTTTTGTGAAAATCTCTTGAGAATTGACTGTACAATCAACAATGAAAAACTAGAACTTTCATTGTGGACCATCCTCCACCGTCAAACATAGTAGGCCTATATGGGGGCCCTAGTTTTTGTTTTCAATCTAAAAAATATGTAGCCTAAGCCTGCTATATATAAAATTATGTTTGATATACTAGGCTACAAAACTATGTACATTAAGGGAGCCACCAATCTATTTAGCCTACTACCTGAGGGGGGAGGGGGGCATAATTGGATTTTTTCAGGGCCATTACATATTTATTCACATGTTCTTGGTACAATTTAACAACCTAGTCTGAAATGCCCTGTTATGGTGGGTACTTGCCCTCAAATCAGTTGGTGTCTAGTGCTGTTATGAGGTACTGACCCCCAATTTACCAATTGCCCACCACTTGCATAACCCGTTGTCCAAAGCGCTCCTCAAATGGTGCAAACTGAAGCTATTGGGCAGGTGACCACTTTGTAATTTTGTACTTGCCCCCACACAAACTTGGTTGTCCCGGGCAGTGTCGAGCTTTCCATTATTTCAATTGAAAATTTGAAAATATATGAAAAAATCCTGTTGGTTTCTTGGTTTATATAGGAATATTTTAGCGCTTTAAGGGTTAAAATGAATTTATGTCCTTTGTTGTCCATGGACGTATACATACCGGTATGTATTTATTTGTATTTTTGTTAAAATAGAGGTAGGCCATATATTGCCTATAAATATAAGCAAAATTTATTTTGTCATGACTTGTGTAAACTTATTAGATCTACTACATGCAAGGGTGTTTCAACAGGTTTAACCCTATCAGCCAATTAATAACAGTTTCAATTTTCCATTTTTTAAAACAAAAAATAAACATTTTTGTGGACTTTCATTTTTCCACTGACACACCTGATTTTCACAAATTTATGCAAAAACAATCAACATTAAAAGAAAACAAACACAATTTATGTCCATTGATTACCTCAAGATGAATGAAAATCAGATGAGAAGTTTTTTGTTATTAAATATAGGCTTGTATATATAGTGACAATCACATCTAAACAAATATATGGGTAACCGTATGGCAGGCCTATGTATGAAACATGGTAATTTACTCTATTGGTAATATTTTATATTGTTGCCAGTACCATTTTATCTCAGTGTGTTTTCCAAATAAATATATGTATGTTGAAATTGATCAAATTGGTCCTTAAATATTAAACCCTTTTTAAGCATCTTCAACTTGCCATATCCATGCATGTAAATATCCCACAATTAAAAATATCTAATGATAATAAAAAAATATGTCATATTTAAATATCCTTCATAATAAGGGCTTTGTGAACCTGTATTTGATCATATATTTAATATATTTAAATGTGACATCTATCACCAACTGGTATATTATCTAGGGCGCTGGTATACCGGCATACGAGTCAGTTTGTTTTATTTTCAGTTACACTGGTGGACCTATATTTTGAATATTAAATTATAATTCTAGGTTGAAATAAGATTGATATATATATGCCATATGGGCCTATATACAAGTAATGTGAAAATCCCATCTTTCTTGTTTCAAATATTTTATTTGCAACATTGTATTGATATGTATGCCCTATATTTTAAATATATATTATAGGTATTGTCTATAATTAAAAGTTAAATCTGAATAATCCTTCCAAGGACGCGAGACTAATATTCTCGAGCAATGGTCCACACTAAAAAAGGGTTCTGTCTTATTGTAGGGTACGTGATTCTTCATAATGTAACTCTACAGGCAAAAATGAAAAAGGAAGCCCTCACTTTGCTCTGTGGATGTCCCCCACCTGGTCACTGAAGATGGTTTGGGAACTGAAAAAGCACAATATAGGCCTACTCTTACTCTAATGAGCTTCCGTACGAATACATGCTGGGCTGCTGGCGCTTCGTACCACCAGTGGCATCCACTCGTCCGGTCAGACACCTGGTTAAGCCTACTCTCCTGTACATATTACTATGACAAATAAGTCAGCAATGACTTGAAATTGTGTCAATAAAACATCTATCTATCTATATAAAAAAGAGGTTGGATAGTGTTCACATGTACATGGCTTGTTGTTCATTAATAATTTTCAAGGGAAGTAGGGGTCTACTCCGGGGGGCCTACGTACTTAGATCTGCGGTCGTCCCCCACCTGGTCACCGAAGTCTAAGATGGTTTGAGAACTCAAAAGCAAATTAGCAAAAGGGTTCATTAGAGTGTCACAAGTAGATCTACATAATGGCTTGTTGTTCAATAATAATTTTAAAAGGAAGTACGTACTTCGATCTGAGATCGTCCCCCTGGTTACTGAAGATGGTGTGATGGTAGTCGTTTTCAAGTAAGGCCTAAAAAGTAAATTGTATGTTTCCGGTAACGGACTTTTTAGAAATAGGGTAGGTAGGTCGGATTTTTTTTTTCTTTTTTTTTGCTACACCCTATTAGGTGATGCACATGTTGGTCATTTTTGTGCAGCACAGCAAAATAAACAAATTCTGCATAAACAGTACCGTTTTTAATACTGTGCGCCGATCAGAATGCTGAAAAAAAGTTTAGCTCTGTTAATTATTGATAAAAAGAATTAGGGTAGGCAGATCTTGAAAAAAAAATTAGGGTCGACACATAAAATTAGGGTCAGTCGGGTTACCGGAAACAAACTATTTTTTTTGGCCCAAGGCCAAGCTAGTTTACAAGTAGTCTAGACCTAGTTAGTATTTCACATAAAGAAATTTTCACACAATCACACTGGTGGCAATGATGGATAAGCTGTCAGTCATTCAGACATACTCACTTCTGTGGGCATCTCGGGTCACTGTCATTGCCAGTGGTCAGTCGGCGACAGTGACCAGTGGTGACAGTCACACTCAGTCAGTCAGTGACAGTCAAAATCGCTAAACGCAACCACTGGCAACAGCGTGTTTTTTATAATTACCAACTGATGCGGACATGACAGCTTTCAATTTTTCAATTTCAATCGAGTATTCAGTGTCAACACACAATCGACACCAATCTGGGCCTCTGATTATTTTTTATAATTATTCTTTTACTGGGGAAGTTTGAAGGTAACTGTCAGACTCGCCACTCATTCATGTGTGTTTACATTGTGCTGTCAAACCCTCGTCACATCTGCTACGTCACGAAGCGCGCCCCCATGCGGCGACAGTGGTATCTGACTAGTCGGCCAATCAATCAATTAAATGACAATAATCCAGCTACAAAAAGGTCATTTCTGGTGACCTTTAATATCTTGTTTTTGGGCGTCATTGCAAAATATTTATACAGTTCATGTTTTGTGAATATTCATCCAGTTCATGGTGGACCATCTTCATTTATTTAGGGAGATACTACAGATTTTTTCCCCCGCTCGTAGGGAAGGGGGATTTTAGTCATGCCAGGATTCCGTCAGGCGTCATCCGTCAGTCATCTAGTGTCACGTTTTTTGTGGGTGCAAAAACTTAAAGACTACTGGTCATTTTTTTTTTATATTTTACGTGACATTGCTAGCAACATGGGGATGTGCAAGTGATTTTTTAAAGATGCTACCAAAATTCAAAATGGCCGCCAGAGGTCAACTCCAAATTTTTTTGTAGGCGCAAAAACTCTAAAAACTAAAGTCAGAAATTATTCAAATTTTACTATCACATTCCCCACAATATGGAGATGTGCAGGTGACTTTTTCAAGGTTTTACTAAATTCAAAATGGCCGCCACGGATCAACTTCATTTTTTTTGTGGGCGCAAAAACTCAAAAAATCAAAGGCGGAAATTATTCAAATTTTACAATCACTTTCCCCACGACATGGAGATGTACAAGTGATTTTTTTACGGTTTTATTGAAATTCAAAATGGCCGCCATGGATGAACTTCATATTTTTTTGTGGCCGCAAAAACTCAAAAAGTGAAGTCGGAAATAATTCACATTTTACAATCACATTACCCACCACCTGAAAATTTGCAGGTGATTTTACTGAAATTAAAAATGGCCACCACAAGTCGGCTTTTTAAGTATTTGTGACCGCAAAAACTGTAACCTTATTTATGGCGGGGGATGATATAGGACTTCAGGCCTCTTATTTAAAAATATATATTTTTTTTGCATTTTCCTAAACCACCTTCTTCCTTTCCGTGACACCTAGTTTGGTTGCTATTTCGCCTATTATTATGATTATGCCGTGAGAGGTAAATATATTTGGTTATTATTTGAATAGGGGTCACCTATTCTTATGAACACAGCGCACACAACCACAAAATACGATAGCGTCGAGACGCTGACCCCCTGTTCATTGGCGTAATGTTGGTTCACATTCTGCGACGCTAGGCTGTGTTTTACACGGGTGTAATCAGCCACAATAACCTGAGTGGGTCGAACGCGACGTGACCATACTAGGAGCATATGACCCTGATGAGAGTTTTCTAAATATTGGAAGAGCAGCATTGCACTAACGAATGGTAACATGGCGCTCAAGAAAGACATGTTAGTTTAGCCTATATGTGCACAAAGGTGGCCTAAAGCCCGATTCATTTTATTTTCTACACCCCTTTTTTTAGAACATCCTGATCTATCACACCGCCTTCTCAGATTTTTGTGATGATGTGCTGTTTGAATATAGTGTGCATTTGAAAGGGTATCTGTATCATGTATCTTTACCCGTCTGTCATGCTTCAATACATTCTGACCTCAGAGATTATATCTCTGATACCACACGCTCATTTCGCCGTATGCACGCATGGCGATTGACCAGATTTATCAGCCGTTAGTGAGCGTTACCACGTGATTTTATAACCATTCCAATAACCACGGAACTATTTTGGTGTTCACTTCAACTCATTACTTATCCTTTTTTCAATATTTATTTTGATCTTAGAGTTTGTTACAGGTAAGGGCTATTTATTCTGTTTAGTAGTGGATAAATTGAACCAGCACAATTCGCATGTCATTCATTAATTTATATTTGCCAGTGTTTTGAAGCCGATTGTAAATTCTGTCAGAAAAACGTAAACATGGACCTTCTCACAGCAGCGCGTAGGCAGAAAAAGTAATCCATTGGATGTTTTCTATTTCTATGTGAATATAAACTCATATGTGGCGGAGTAGTGGTGTTTTATATTCGCCATATATATTCAAGACACTCAAGCGTGTTTATAAGCCTATAGTTGTTATATCAACAAAACTGCTCAAAATAAGCAGTTTTTGTCGAAACATGGCGTGTGGTTACAGAGAGAGAGAGTGGGGTTGACCTGAGCGACATCTATGTGTGGAGAATGGCTTCAATACCAACATAACTTTGGTGGTTGTTCCTACAATGATTATGATATGTCACGTCCCTAATTAGCATGAGCCTCCAATCAACGCAATGTACATAAATATGCTACAACAATTAGGCCGATATCCGGTCCCAATAACTGACAACCATTATTTAGATTTTCGTGTTTTAGAAGGACCTAGAAGCAGAAGTGCTGACCAATGACAATGTGAGATCTGCACCATAATCAGGCCCATGGAGGCTTGGAGTCGCTGTAGCCCTGCGGAGCTGGTCACCACAGACAGTAGCCAAGTAACCAACGTCTCTGGGCGAGCGCAGCGAGCAGGCCGACCAGCGCCACACAGACAGCTGCGTTTCTATTCTATTCTATTCTAATCCTGTCCAGGGCCTAGATTTGTTATACGAAAATATAGGTGATTCAATATGCCAATAAATACAATTCTTTTGGAATTCCAATTGGATGTTGTTAATTTGAAAAAAGGAAATGGTGAGTAACATAGTCATGGGTTAATTTCTAATTTGCGCTGTCAAATATTTAACTCGTCATATTATCGCCCATATCTACTGTTTTGTTGTTTTTAAGCTATCATAAGGTCTCACAACCCCAAATGCCGGTCCTATTGAAACACATGTATAATGCATTAATGACAACATTCTAAGGACCGATTTCACCACTTTCGTCCCTAACTTAGACTTAGTACCCAGTCTACACCTCTATGTGACACGCGATAATAAAGCCTGAGCTGTCCTTTTTCCAAAACAGGTCCGAAAATGGTATGCTAACTGCCTCAGTTTCATGAGTTTTGAGCTCCCTCACTTGACTTTAGTTTAACGCTGATCGGCCTACGGGTAGGCCTAAGCGGAACAAGTCGCCGGTTTACTCGGCGACGCTCCCGTGTGCCTTTGTGGGTCAAAGGATAAGTATTGCCCAGATCTCCCTAAATAATAATAAAATCTTGAGCTCCCTTACTTTACTTTAGTTTACGCGGGTCTGGCATTATACCGAAAAGACACGAAAAGACACGAAAAGACGGGATAGACGATATAGGAACTAAATATTTCATATTGTATCGTGTTTAGTACATCCCACACAGTGTACATACCAAATTTTATACAAAAAATATTAATTATATCTTGCCTAATTCGGCATTTTAAAGTCCGTCAATGAGCGCTATACATTGCAATGTATTATCAATGGGCAGTCCCGCGTCACCGAAAAGCCACCTAAAGACTGCAGGATTATACAAAATCGCAATAGACCTATTCCTTATTATAGCATGTTTAATACGTGATCATCGGTTGATTGTAAAAAGTTATATTACACCTGAATATTTCTCGCTTATTAGGCCTATTGCTTGTTATTCGTTATGAAGCTTTAATTAATATTCCACCTGGAAATTGACATATTTTCATGATGAATAATTACAAGTCAAATACAATTGATTTCGCACCGATTACATCTTTTAGTATTAAAAATGTGGAGACTTTATGGTAAGAGAACAGCGTGTATGTCACTGGCCGACCAAAAGAATCTGCTAGGAACAATACATTATGGCTATAGGAGGCCAAATATTCCAGGCTGGCCGGCCGAAAGAATCTGCTATGGACAATACATTATTACTATGGGAGGCCAAATATTCATACCTTTCTAAATTAATAACTTTGCGAGTTTCCGTGTTATCATAATATAATTTATATCATTGTTTTCGGAATAGAATAAGCTTCCTGGACATCTTTATGTCATGTCTGTATCACTGAAATTGACAAAGTTAATAATTGTACTGGGATCGTTATCACACCTAGCTGACCCCCTGCCAACGCTGGCGTCAGCTGCTAATTAGTTGTGTAAGGCACCTCGTAAAGCCAAGAGTGCACCAGATATTAACTGCATCGCATCCAAATAGTTATTTGCATTTAAAACCACATTGAAACATGATTTCTAATTAATAAAGTATTTAATAAAGTATTTAAGATACAGTGAAAATAGTTATATTACTGGAAAGCATTTTTTAGCCACTATAATCTGATATGCGTCTCGACGCTGTGCCTAAGATATTGAAGTTTTTATTAATTTAAAATCGTTTTTATATGAGTACGTTTTTAACTATCACTTACTGAGAATTATAGCAAATACTAGTTAAGTAAGCGATTCCGATGGTATATTTGGCTTGCAAATTGGCAAAAGCCATAATTGTACAAAGATTGATCAATTTTGGCAATTTATTAAAATAAAAATTTATATAGGTTCTTTTTAAAATATCGAAACATAACAAAGATGAGCTAATACTAGGTGCCTGAGCGATTCCAATGATGTATCACACTTTGAAATATCCTAAAAACTGACAAAGTTATAATTTACAATGGGTGGTTCAAATATACAAAATACTGCACCTAAAATTACAAGTCCCATCACCTACTCCAAGCATCGGAAAGGTTTTATAAAACTATGTCTGATACATGCTGTAGTAATATAATAATGTTACTAACTTATAACTAACCTCATAATCATGATAATTTTCTAATTGTTATGACATTGTATATGTACACTTTGAATTACTTAATAATTTACCGCGTTAAGTTCAAACTTATTGAAACTTAATATGCAAAGCGGTTCTGTATACTATATATAAATATTTTAGCGAGTATTTCTTATTCGAGATAACAGCTTCAAGAGGACTTAGTGCTACGTAATGAAAGTGATGCTCCCCCCCCTAAAATGTTGTCACAACACGATCAACGCTGAACTACGCCCTAAGTGATGGCAGGTACCGTTAGGCAGATTGCTCTAATCTTGTCAACACCTCCACAGTGAAAAAGGGGGAGAATGGCACTGAGTAAATTTTAAGATGTCTCTGACACTGCACGCTTAGATATCTGATGAAAGTGTATCAATTCATAGTATTGTTCAAAAATATAGATTTAAGTTTCTATGCCTTTACACAGTACCTGTCCTGTACTTACTCCGATAATATATAATGAAATCAATTTTGGTGTACATACATCATATCTCAGGTTTGTGGACGGAAAGGGTGCCATAGTCGTTAACGTATTCACCAGTCTGTTTCTATTCGATACAGCGAGGGATGACTCTGCAAACACGAGACGTTCGCCCAAGATTGTGTGAATGCTGGGCCAGCGTCGCAGACGGTGGGCCAACTTTCAACCGACGTTGGGTAAACGTCTCCTGTTTGCTGGGGAGGCAAAATGATCACGCCGAGCATTATATAATGTAAGAAATGCATTCCTGATGTCATAGAAGTCACCAGAGCGTAGTTTTTGACTATGTGTAACATCATTAACGGGCATAAGCGTAAGTAATTATCACCGGGTACAATCATTTCTATACATTTGTTATTTGCTAAAACCATTCTTGTCAACACCAGCCTGGAGAGCAGAAGGTGTGAAGTTGTGCTCAGCTTAAACTGCTCCACACGTGAGGTGTTTGTGGTGACCAGCAGCTTAAACAAACTAGGTGAGAGGTTGTCATTCCCAGAAATAGTTAGAAGTGACAGATACGTGTTATCACATGTGTTTTTTTTATTCATGCTGGAAACATTAAGTACTGTGCGGATAATAAGTTCATAAACGATCTAATTACGATGTATGTAAAACTTAACAACGAACAATTATATTGATTATTTTTCTTGCACAATCTGCCCGTCATTTCAGCGGCAATGACCATTGGTAAGTACATATTACATTATTATATAAGCACACTTCGTATCTTTACTAAATTTTATCTATTAGCAGTTTGTTGTCGATGTATTGAATAATTACCAGTAAAATATAAATCGTTTCTAGTGAGCCTCCAGCCTGGAGATCAGAAGGTGTGACGCTCAGCGTAAACTGCTCCGCGCGTGAGGCGTTTGTGTTGACTGACAGCTGAAGCATATACATGTATGTAGTGTGGGTGATAATATAATTCACATTAACAGATCTAAAATAACATAGGCCCTACATAAAATAACATATATATATAACAAGTTGATAGCAAGGTTACGGTGCATTAAACAAGTGACAATATATGTATTAAATAAATTGTTTACATACATATATCCATATAGGGCCTATATATAAGCATATTCCTCCCGTCTTTTCGGGCCTACTGATAATACATTGAAATGTAGAGCGCTAATTGACGCTCCTTACTTGCAATAGGCTATATATATTTTTTTATTTCACATTTATTCTCTTTGTGGTGTATCAAATAAGTAACAATAGTAAATAACTAGTTTCCGTATAATCCTGACGTCTTTACGTGTCTTTTCGGTGAAGCTGAACTTGTATTGATAATACATTGCAATGTATAGCGCTCATTGACGCACTTTAAATTGCCGAATATGGCTGCTTATCTTTAATATTTTAATTTTATATTTCTTACATAGTCTGATGATCACGTATTAAACACGCTATAACATGTATAATAAGAAATAATGCGATCTCGTATAATCCTACCGTCTTTAGGTGTCTTTTCGGAGACGAGGGACTGCCCATCGATAATACATTGCAATGTATAACGCTCATTGACGGACTCTTAGTTGCCGAATTCGGCTAAGTACTTATCTTTAAAAAAATTATTTTGAATTTCGTATATATATTGTGATGATCATGCATTAAATACCGCACATCAAGAAATGAAGCGATCCCGTAGAATCCTGCCGTCTTTAGGTGTCTTTTTGGTGAGGCTGAACTTGTATTGATGATAATACATTACAATGTATAGAGCTCATTGACGTACTTTAAAGTGACGAATTCGGCTACTTATCTTTCATATTTTAATTTTATTTTCCGCATATAGTCCGATGATTACATAATAAACATGCTATAGTAAGAAATATTGCGATCTCGTATAATCCTGCCGTCTTTAGGTGTCTTTTCGGTGACGCGGGACTGCCCATTGATAATACATTGCAATGTATAGCGCTCATCGACGGACTTTAAAATGCCGAATTAGGCAAGATATAATTACCATTTTTTTTAAAAAAAATTTGGTATATACACTGTGTGGGGCGTACTAAACACGATACAATATGAAATATTTAGTTCCTCCATCGTCCACCCCGTCTTTTCGTGTCTTTTCGTGTCTTTTCGGTATAATGTCTGACCGGTTTACGGTGATCGGCCTACGGGTAGGCCTAAGCGGAGCGAGTCGCCGGTTTACTCGGCTACGCTCCCGTGTGCCTTTGTGGGTCAAAAGATAAGTATCTCCCTGAATAATAATAAAATCGTTGTTCAAGAGGGTAAACCCAATGAGCATGCACCCATCTTCCCCCCCATATTCTTACGCCCGTTTTCGGAAAAGACAAATATTTATCACCCCCTGTATCCAGTCGAAAATCTCACAGCACAGTTCTGAGTTATAATTATAATAATCACGCATGAAGAAAACAGTGTGTGCTCGCAAATTATCCAAGTGTGTTTGGAGGGCATTGATAGGCCTACAGTCTTATGATTATATAATATTACTATAATCCAGCTGTTTAATGTAAAGACAGTGTTTAATCTGTGTTTAGTTGTATTCTCATCGTCGATGCAATAAATTAGACTGTGAAATTTTGAATAAAATACTTAATAATTGATGAATAGATGTGACAACTAGGAGATATGATGGCGTTTTTATGGGGGTAATTTATAGATAACATATTTTTCCATGGTAGTCTAATTGAGTGGTTGTATGAATAAATGTAAATAGAAAATTGCGGTGAAATTAACACTTTTTATTGTTAATAACCATTTATCCTGACTGATGCGTTATTTTTCTTCAGCATTCTCAATCACAAACGGCAACCATGACTAAATGATTAAATGAGAGTAAGACATGCTACTTTACTCAACCACGTCCCCTGCAGTGCGCATTTAGAGAAAACAGCCTAATTTTCATAGCGTCAGTGCTTAGTGAAAGAGCTCCCAAAGCAACACGATTCAATGTATTCAAAAAAGTTAAAAACTAAATTTCTCAGAACAACGTCTTGCTCCATCCTTGTTTGGTAAAAATAAAATAATTTATATCTGTATATGCCTATTGACTCACCACCCTAAATGAACCGAAATGCAAGGGGGGGGGGTGGCTACTGGAGAGTCCGTACACAAATTACTGCTTTATCGTATGTTGTTTCCGCTTCTGATGAATTAAAAAAAATGCAGGAATGTTGTAATTTTGTGGATAATTTGCAAACACACATTGTTTTCTTCATGTGTGATATGAGGTATAACTGTTGTGCGATTTTCGGATGGATACAGGGGTTGATAAAGATTTGTTTCTTTTCTTGGTATGGGCGTAAGAATATTTAGGGAGATCTAGACAACACTTACATTTTGACCCACAAGACAACGTAGCTCAAACGGAGGAAGTTAGCATACCATTTTCGGACCTGTTTTGGAAAAAGGATAGCTCGAGCTTTATTTTGGCGTGTCACATAGGGGGTTCAGGCATTTACCCGAAAATAGGTCCACCAAAAAGCAGGTGTGAATGTTTTGAGGATATTTGCATTATGATTAACACAAGTGATCAGAAATAATAACAAAAAATAAACAGAGCCAATTACAATATTACATTCATAGATCGTAGTCAATGATTTAAGTCAAGAAAATAATAAAATCTAAAATTATAATTGTATTCACACTTAGAAATAATAATAATAGATAGATGTTTTATTGCCACAATTTCAAATCATTGCTGACTTATTTGTCATAGTAATATATATATATATACAATATGTACAGCATGGTTATTTCTGTGAATCACATATATCGACATGATAAGTACACTTACATTCCGGCTTGGCATTTACACATTTAGACAAGCTTAGGGTATTTAAAATATTCATCATGACTATTTAAAATAACGTCGAACTCCATACAGCATTATCATGGTATATGTAGATGGGGCATATTTATGTTTCCCGTACCAAAACCAGAGATAAAATAGCTACTATAAGTTATTCAAAATGGCAGTAAAAATACACTCTGGAAAGCATAGAAACTTGAGAATTATATACAAGTTTACGTTTTGTCTAGTGTGCGTTAGACACAATATTAATAGTTATATTATCTTTAAAGGGACTGGCCCAGGCTAAAACCATCAAAAAATCGTTCATTTTATTTTGTCTTCATTATGTGACCATATGATGTAAACATGTTCATAGACTTGAACTGCAAAAGTTTTTTGAATTTTTGTGCTGCGCATTCACCAGTTAGGCTAGATATAGAGACGAAATTCCTGATTTCTAATTATTGACAACCATTTCAAAAATCAGAAATACGGGATTTTCGTCTCTATATCTAGTCTAACTGGTGAATGCGCAGCACAAAAATTAAAAAAAATTTGCAATTCTAGTCTATGGACATGTTTACATAATATGGTCATATTAAAAATCCAAAATAAAATCACCGATTTTTTTATGATTTTAGCATGGGCCAGTCCCTTTAACATGTTACATTCTTTGTACTTCGTTATTTAATCACTTTTCAGTATAAAATATAATAGAGACTATAATACAAAATATAATATGAACTATGATACAATTTTTAAAATTATATACGTACATTTACACTGCAAGAACATCATGGCTATATAAGAATATGTACATCATATATGTATAAATAATTTTTATTTTTATTAATTATTTAGTTATTGTTATACATAGTACATATTAACTAGGAATAATTGTAACGATAGAAAAGAAATTATTGCAATATTGTGTAAATATTTTTCTCGCACCAAAACCAGAGATAAAATAACTAGTCCGGCAGCCAAATGTAGATTTTTATGGTAACCTTGTTTTGGCTGCTATTCTTTTTTTCTCGACTGATTATGCATCTCTAGCATCCTGAAGATGATATCTCGGCGGATGTGGGTTTCTAACCCATTTTCTAATAACACAAAATTCAAAATGACCACCATGAAATCACTAAAGTTATCATTTCTTCCTCAATATTTGAGATAGAGACTTGATGTTTTTACCAAACCATATGTTTTCGTTATCAAGGAATACAATAAATACATGAAAACGTTATTCGACATTATTATCGTGCAAAATTCAAAATGGCCGCCATGAAATCACTAATGTTACCATATCTTCCTCAATACTTGAGATAGAGACTTGATTTTTTCACCAAACCCTATGTTTTCGGTATCGAGGAATACAATGAAACACATGAAAACTTTATGGCCATCGTTATCGTGCAAAATTTAAAAAGGCCGCCATGAAATCACCAAACGTTAACATACTTTCGTCAATAATTGAGATAAGAGACGAGATTTTTTCTTCAAACCATATTTCTTTGATATAAAGGAATACAAAAAACACACTTGTAATACCTTTATTTGACATAATTATCATGACTGAAAATTAATGTTATCTTAACACTTATTTATATAATATTTCAATTCTACAGTAATGATAGCTACCTAGAAGTTCATCCGCTTATGTGTAATATAAGCAGAACAGGCGTTAACTCACCCAAGAAAATTTGCTATGACTTCTATATGAACAAATGTACATGTATACAAGAGTGTAGGCCTATAATTCTTCACATATGCCTACACTGAATGTGCACTCCACGACATGGGTCTTACAAGGTGAATTTAAGGTTTTTTCTCAGACAAATCAGTGAAACTCTGAATAACAACTTATGTTTACGTTTGAGTACACCAGGGGCCGTATTCTCGTGACCATTTACGGACTTCCGCATCGTAGATTTTTGGAATTTCCTCAAATATTCACGCAACTTTGGTTTTTTTCCGCAAGTGCTATTCTCGTTATTTTACGATGCGGAAGTTTTAGGTAAAAGTTACGGAAAGAATTTGGGTGCCCTAAATTCTAGGCCCAGCCCCAGGGGAAAATGGCGTGTTTTGCATAAAAGTTAGGATGCGGAACTCCGCAACTACAGTTTTCCGCAAATAGTTTGAGAATAGCGATTTACGGAATTCCGCAGTTACGGAGTTCCGCATTTTAAAGTTGCGGAAAAATCCTAAAGTTAGGGGTCTTTCACGAGAATACGGCCCCTGATATATTGGTAATTAAATATAATGACTGCGAGTCATCCCAATCGCCAAATTATCTGATATTCAGTGGCTGAAACAGGTTTCATATACAAATTGAACGCGTACAAAATCGTGGAATATTTCTTTGGACTTTCATTTCTGAATATAGGCCCTATCGGGGAATAATCAGGTAGAATCAGTAACATTTCAGTTCCATGCTCGCATACTCAGCTCAGAGATCGGACAGGCAGTAAAAAGGTATGGACATTTTTCGGACCTTGGGGTCGAGATCGTTCTCAGTCACCGCCATGTTGAATTTTTCGGGTAAAGCAAATACATCAATCCACGGCCTCGGAGAGGACGACACGGCTAATATTCATTCTGCACATCAATTTTGAATTTCACGAAGTAAACTACAGAACAAAGGTTAAAACTAACTTATTCTTATTCGTCAGCGATTCAAACATTTCTCTGGCCATAATATTATGTCATGTTATATAAATAAATACGAATATAATATGTGCATTTTGCCATTTTCTTATGTCTATTGCACTATAGGCCTAACAATAATGATGTAAAGTGAAGATTTTTACATGGTATTCCTAGGAACATAAAACAACAAATTACCTGTCGTTAGTTACCAATTCAATGATCGTATATCACTATAAATTCATCAATAAATAGTAATCCACATACTTTTTGCTACTTTAAATATTGTAGACATGTCATAAAGTAACAAATGTGTATATTTAATAATCACCTGCATCATAATTACAACAGGTCAACAATTAGGTCATACCATCCTGATAACTGTATAGCATTCTGATAACTGTATCAATTTCTCATAGCGGATTGATATATCATGGGACTGAAGATTCACATTGCCATGTGATTTTCCAATGCAAAATTATGCTCAAATGGTACTATATGCTTTGTACCCAAGTTCTACCATTCACTTGCCAAGCAATCAACAAATATTCCACAATAAAGACTTTCACAAATGTACAATGTAATAGACTGCTTGCACGAGTTTGCGCAGTGAACAATTGTCTGATTAAAATAGTTCCGAGTTGCTCACTGTGTGGCGTGTTGTCATTGATAAGTGTGTAACAGTTGTCTGATTAAAACAGTTCAGCGTTGCGCACCGTGTGGCGTGTTGTTATTGAAAAAGGTGTATTTAGAGCTAGATAAGAGCATGTTACGGGGTAAATAACAAGTTATTGTTCCACTCTGAGTTGCATTATAGCATTCCTCTAATTATAATAAATTATTGTTTAATAATAGTCATGATAATAAAGTACAATATACACTTTTAATTGTAATTACACAAGTTAATAAAACATGAGAGGACATTACTATATAATATTTAGTGAGCTGTTCTCGCTATGATGATCTGATATGGCATAATATAATTTGTTAGCCCTAAACATATATCTTATTCATATATGTTTTCCACAGGATTAATATCGTTATGTCAAAAAGCGTGTGGAAATTGGTTAATGTACTTTTAATTCAGTGTACTCAATAATATAATTATTATTACAATTACTGCAAGGTATATAGTTTTTCTTTAATAGCTACAAGATTGTAAAACTCAAATACTTATAGTACTACTACAATATAGGATAGGAAGGTAGATTTTATATATAGGATATATAGGATAAAGGTAGAATTTTTTTCGATTAGTAAAGATTTTATCATATTGTATTTTACTGTGAACATTGTGACTGCTAAAATGTGTAGTTTGCCCTGTTCATAAATTAGCAAACATCTAGTAGCCTATACGACAATATTTTAAGAAATGTGTTGATAATACAGCAATTTATAGCTCTGCGAATGGATGAATGGCTCTCAGGAGAATAAATACGTGCACATATACAGACTAAACTGAAGCAGGATTACTCACCAAGGATAGTAAGATGAATCGATCACACTGCCGTCTAGACCCACAATTTACAATAATTATTCTAGCTCTGACAGTCTGAGAAGCACGCTACTCATGGTCATGAACACTCCCCACAAAACTGAATTATTAAGTGTGTGGAGGATAAACATTTTTTAAACATCAGATCCAGAGCGGGGATGTACCTATGATCTTCGATGTGACAGTCGAACAACATTTACCACTACACCAGGGTCACCACTTCACGCTTCTGTGGTGTGATTTGTTATGTATGAAAGAGAACATCCAGCGTAAAAGTTTTTTTTATCAAATATAGTCTTTCAGGCATGATCCTGATTTCAAAATAAGTTAAAAGCAGTGTCATTGCATTCACTGATAACAAACACATGTGGTTTGTTGAAATATCAAGTCCCTATCTGAAAAGTTGAGAGCGGTATACACACAAGCAGATGTACTTTTATTGGTAACTGTCATTAATATAGTATTGAGAAATTGGTGTTGACATAAAATCTCAATTAGTGATGAAGATAATGCTGATAAAATTTGTGATTTCATATTATGGCGGCCTTTTTGAATTTAGAATGATAGTGATACTAATTAAAGTTCCCATGTGTTTTAATGTATTCCTTGATACAAAAAACATATGATTAGGTGAAAAAATCAGGTCGCTATCTGAAATATTGAGGAAAATATGATAACTTTAATGATTTCATGGCGGTCATTTTGAATTTTACATGATACTGATGTCGAATAAAATTTCCATGCGTTTTATTGTATTCCTTGATACCGAAAACATATGGCTTGGTGAAAAAATCAAGTCTCTATCTTAAAAATTGAGGAAGATATGATAACTTTAGTGATTTCATGGCGGCCATTTTGAATTTTGCGTTTTTAAAAAATCCCTCAAGGATTAGAAACCCACATCCGCCGAGATATCATTACTAGGATGCTAGAGATGCATAATCAGTCGAGAAAAAACGTATAGCAGCCAAAACAAGGTTGCCCCCCTTGGCTGCCGGACTGAACTACATAACTTATTATACAATGTTTCATTGTAGTAAAAAAGACTCGTAGAAAGCGTAGAATTCTAATTATAACCTATGTGTATTTATGTATATATATTGTTATATACAATATAAATATTGTTAAAACCATTTGATATGTTCCTAAAAGTACTACGAATAGTACAATAAAATAGAAATTGTATTTTTAATATAGGATTCATATCATGATTATGATTGAGCGTACAACACAAAATAAAATAGCGAAGAATGATTAGTGGGACTATGGCATGAGAGACGTGGAAGAGCTATCTCTGGTTCAAACGTATCAGCGAAAGCCGCCATCAAGATTCGAACCAGACATAGATAACGCTCCACACGAATTTAATGATGGCATGCAAGACGTGCAGGAGGTCACTCTGGTTCGAACGTATCAGTGAAAGCCGCCGTTCAAGATTCGAACAAGATATAGACAACGTTCCACACGAAATTTAATGTTTACCATTACCATGATTACCATTACAAATTTGCCAAGTATGTCCCATGGATATCACAACGTGGAATAAGCCAATCTGGTTCGAACGTATCAGCGAGAGCCGCCGTCCAAGATTCGACCTAGACCTAATGTTTAGTGATTACCATAACGATAAGGTTGTTAAACTACTATTTTCTCAAACACACTAGTATACTTTGCAAGAGTGTTGATTACTGCATGGTTTTCGCTACTCATGATAGATTTAAATTGTTCAGTCTCGCATTGGGTATTACAGTTTGTGATATATTTTTTAGTCCCAAAGAGAAGAGCTTTTCTATAGAGTTCGAACATATTACACTGCATTAAGAAATGAATTTCGTCGTTAACCTGAGTCGTCTGACATCGTCGGCATACACGATTAGCTAAAGGGGTTTTGGGTCTGGTATGTCTCCCCCTTTCTATTTCTAAATTATGGGAGCTAAGGCGAAGCCGAGCCATGGCAGCGATTAGTCTTGTGGCAGTCAGATCACTTACATATGTAGCGAGTCTCGGAAAGTAAGAGAAAGTGTTGTATGTTCTAAGTTTTGCCTGTTGGTTCTGGCATGAGATTTTTTCAGTCCAGTCGTCAATAAATTTGTCTTCAGTTTGTTGTTTAACATTATTTATGAACCTACACCTTCTTTCTATCGTCTGTGTTTCCCAAAATGAGCCCAAATTCAGATTAAAAATTAATGTTTTTATATGCGTAGTCCAATTTTCGATTCCTATACTGTCTAGTCCTAGGAGACAATTGTACGCGTTTTTCAAGATGTGGTTATCTGGTAAAGCTATAAGACGAGCCCAGTATTTAAGGGTCTGCACTTGTTGTTACAGCAAAATAGGGAAATGACCAGTGTCGCCGTATATGGCCAGAGTGGGTGTTTGTCTTTAATTCAGAGCCATACATTAGAATAGGGCTTATCAAGCTGTCAAATAGTTTTAGCGCTAGGTTTGGGTGTAATTTGCCCAGTGAGGGTGTTGTGTAGCTTTTAATCGCGTATAGTGTTTTTTTAGCCTGCTCTGACAAGTATGTATACTTTTTAGAGAACATGTTGTGGCTGTTGCTACACCACAGTCCGAGATATTTGTATGCTTCACATATTTCTAGTCTATCCCCTCCTACCTTAAAATCGTTTGTCTCATCTGCGTACCCTTTATTGTATATGACAACTTTACTTTTAGGTTGGCTAACTATTAGTCGTCATAATCTACCGTAGCCCCAAAATAATGAGATCTGTTAACAGTTTCTGTAGTCCTTCCGGCTGTATCCGAGAAAAGCACAATATCATCAGCAAAAAGTAAGTACATAATTACCATACCCCCTAATTCGACACCAAAGCTGCTATCTGGATATTCTGAGATGTCACACAATTCTGTGAAGTGTTTTGGGCTTCAAACTCCACCCTGTAGGACGCCGTACTTGCTTTTAATAGATTTGCTAAATTTATTTCTCCATTTAACACGGCCATTAGACTTGTTAAACATAGATTTTATAACGGAGAGGAACTTACCGTCAACGAAGCGTTTTTTCAACTTGAAGATTTTTTTATATAGATAATACAATGTCATGTATCCTTTCTTTAAAAATCAATGTCCTAAAAAATGGAAAACGGTAGTTGTTACACCACTTTTCACGAAAGGTTCCACTGATGATCCCGGAAATTACAGGCCGATCTCTATTTTACATATTCAACATATTCAACTATTGGAGAGACATGTATTTAACTGTCTCTATGAATTTCTTGTTTATCATCATTCATGACCTGTTAATTTCTCGGCAGTCCGGATTCAGATTAAAACACTCAGTGAAACTGTTGATGAATGGCCATTTCCATCTATAACAAGGACATTGTTGGTGTACTGCTTATTGACTTTTGCAAGGTTTTCGATTGTGATTAAACATGATATTTTGTTGAAAAACTAAAATTGTATAATTTTAGTCAGTATTCTATGAACTGGTTCCCGTCTTATCTATCCAATAGACATCAATGTGTAAAAATATATTACAGCCACTACAAATTAAGTATGGTGTACCCCAGGGCTCTATTTTGGGACCATTGTTAGTCTTTTATCAATGATCTACCTCTCGAGGATGGACTAGATCTAGTATCGCTCTTTGCTGATGATGCCACCAAATCCACGGCTTCTAAAGATGTAAAAAATGTAGAGAAATATCTACAAGAAATCTCTCAGACACAGTCTAGTGCGGTGGTGAAGTATTAACCGCATGACACCTATAGTTCTGGCAAAATTATGGTAATATGCACAAGCAAGAGACTAAAATATCTTGACGTTAACAAATATAAATTAAATGTATTTCTTGGAAAAAGTAAGATAAAACAGGTTGAAGAAGAAAAATTATTAGATTGTGCTGTTGACGAAAATATCTCATGGACTCCTCAAATTAGAAAGGTTAAACAAACTATTCCTTAGAGATTTGTTCCGCTTTTCCAGTTCCCGGACGTCTAACATTTTATAATTACTTTGTTAATCCCCACTTTGATTACTGTTGTTGAATGTGGGGAACTGCATTTAAAAAATATATCAACGCCCTGATAAAATTACAGAGATGGCAGCTCGTCTAATTCTTGATGTAGATTATACCGTCCCGGGCGCGGGCCCTAGGGTAGTGGTTAGCACCACTGCCTTTCACGCCAGAGTTAGGGGTTTGAAAGAAACAAAAAAGTTTCTTCCCCATCCACTCGTGAAACTCAGTATTGTGCGGTAGCGTGCTCGACCTCAGACCTGCAGGGTTTGAATTTCTAATCCTGTGTCTGGAGGGCAGTGTCATCTCGCTCATCTCACCATCCTCAGGAGGTTCTCCTAGCCCAATTTAGCCTGTATGTTCACAAAAGTGGCCTAAAGCCCGATTCATTTCATTTATCATGTTTATACCGTCCCATCCACAGAACTATTCAAAACTCTTAAGTGGCTACCAATCGATGAAATTGTTCGATTTCGTCAAGCCACATTAGTATATTATAAAGCCCTCAACGTCATGACGCCCAGTTACGTGACCGATATGTTAACCAGTTCCAGTGAAACCGCAGCTTTAAGTTTGAGATCTGTCAGTAACAATAAGTTATTCATTCCCGGAAAGCACAGAAATAACTTTTCAGATCCAAAAGTATGAAATTCATTAAACAGATTAAATACCCATAGCCATAAACCTTCTACTCTATCACAATTTAAAAAATCGTATCTATTTTCAGATTTCTGTGTGTGAATACTTGTATATGCATAGTAATGTGCTATTATTATGTTTATGTATTATTTTTGTATACCATGTATGTTTTCGTTCCATTTGTCTCTGTGTATGTTTTTGTATACATGCATTATTCATATAATTATGGCGGGTATATCAGAATATATAAATGTATATATATCGTGTGGTTGGGTGAGGTGGTACCGATATCGTGGTAAGTTGATCTGGGGGAATTGTCAGTTGGCACGCCGGCAAACCGCCCTCAACGAACTCCGATATAGACCAATCTGCCGTCTTGGCAACGGCGAGTGAATAACTTTCTTAACTCATTCTTCTGTTCATTCTCTCTTTATTATTGTCTGGACAGTAAACCGTGCACACAGTCCCAAGTGGAGCGCGACAACCTCTCGCCATGCGGCTCTGGTCATGTAGTCCAGACTGAGCGTCCGTCAAGCTCAGAGCCTGTGATGTAAGTCGGTTGGCGCGAAGCTAATCAGAGCGAGGCTACCCGGGAAACGGCCCCAAGGCAGATGAACTATATAGCTCATTGGGTCTAAATAAAGTATAGATAATACAACATGTATATACAATGTCATCGGTGGCGGATCCAGATTAGGCGCAGCCGGCTCCCCCCCCCCCCCCCCGTTCAGGGTCACAAAAACATAAAAAAGAGAAATGTTTCGGCAAAATATGCTTCAGAATGCGTCATTTAAGGCCTTAGATTTTAATTTTTCCATGGGAGCATGCTCCCCAGTCCCCACTAGAGCATATAAGAGGCTGGTTTTCCCAGCTGTGGTGAGCATAAATTCCTGAAAAAAATCGTCTGTCAGTTCCTGGATCCGCCACTGGTCATGTATAGATAATACACGTATTATCTCCGGAACATATAGCAAATTTGATGCTACTTTCTTTTATTTGAACAGGGCATATATATAACCTGATAACTGTAGGCCTATAAATAGTACATGTCTGCCTATGTTTGTACTACTACTTAATTATACATGCTTAATCTGTATATTTTTTATCACATGGTGTGGGCGCTAATTAAATTGTTTGTGATGTATATTTGTCTTAGTATGACCCATAGGCGTAAGCCTTCATAGAATTTCGTAGCTCCGATATTTTTTTAAATTGCGAAGATCCGGGAATCCTTTCCCGCGAATTAAAAACAAATGGTCTTCAAGTTGCGCAATCTAAGGATACTTAGGGGAAGTGTTTGAAATCATCAACTGGATTTCCAATTGCACATGTATTGAAGAAAATGTACATGTACTCGGGTAGTGCCTATCAAGTATGACAAGGATAAGTCAAACAATGAAATACCAATAATCATGATAATTACACGTATTTTCGAGAAGTGGATGAAACAATTTTGATCAAGCTAATGTCTGTTAATATTCATATACAGAGAATGGAGTGGATGTGATTGAAAAAATTGAAAAACAACTTCTAAAGTACAACTTCTCAACGATTTTTAAACACCCCAGTCCTACAGATTCAGAGAATGTCATTACTGTGCTGTTGAGTAGACCGGATGGGTGGTAAGTTTCAATAAGCCCCAAGCTCATTATTTGATTATCTATATTGGTAGTAGCTACTTGGGATTTAAAACATATTGTTCATCTCCCTTCCTTTCAGAGAAGGGCTAGAAATTAGAGTTCAAACATTAGGGCTGTTTCATAACATTTGGGGTCACCAGACATGCGTGCAACCTGCCAATAGCTCTGTCTCTGGGACGTAATATATTTGTATGACAAAACAGTATATAAACACTATAATGTAGTTAGCAATGGTCCTGACAGTGTACTTGAGATTTTTGGTGTGACGCTCAATCCTGAAAATGTATTATCAAAAGTGTTAAGAAAAAATATATTTAAAGGGACTAGCCCAGGTCTAAAATCATAAAAAAAATCGGTGATTTTATTTTGGCTTCTTAATATGACCATATGATGTAAGCCCCAAGCTCATTATTTGATTATCTATATTGGTGATAGCTACTTGGGATTTAAAACATATTGTTCATCGCCCTTCCTTTCAGAGAACGGCTAGAAATTAGAGTTCAAACATTAGGGCTGTTTCATAACATTTGGGGTCACCAGACATGCGTGCAACCTGCCAATAGCTCTGTCTCTGGGACGTAATATATTTGTATGACAAAACAGTATATAAACACTATAATGTAGTTAGCAATGGTCCTGACAGTGTACTTGAGATTTTTGGTGTGACGCTCAATCCTGAAAATGTATTATCAAAAGTGTTAGGAAAAAATATATTAGGGGGCCTATATTGGTGGTTAGAGCTTACAGGGTTCAACCTGTCAGTGAAGATATTATGCTGACAGTATGCCTACCAAACAAACAGGAGGCATGTACATCCTCTGCGAGCCGACGCTGGCCCAACATTAAAACAGCATTGGCTTAACTCATTAAACAGAAGACGCTAAAACAATGTTGGCCCCTGCTGGAAATGCCTCGAGGTTGACATTATGCATGTGCAGAGGAAGTTGGAAGTGGAAATCACGTGACAAATCGAAAAGTAAACAAACACAGGTGCTTTCCGCATGATTGTATCCCTCTGTTCTACAAGATAAGTAGCATCAAATTAAAGTTAATATACTTTAATGTGACAATAATATAATAGAATGATATTCCATTCAAGTGCTGATTATAATTTTGTAGATTTTTCAGAGTGCGATCAATGTTTAAGATGCGTTTGACTGGGACACGGTTGCACAAATTCCTGTTGAACACCTGCCAAAAATCGTACTTAGTGATTGTTCTATACAATCGAGTATTTTCGGAATGCTCTGAGGTGAAAGACTGAATGTTAATGGTCATTTTGGCCCCCAAAAACCTCAATTATATATCTTCCTCTCGAAAACATTTTTTTTCGAAAAGTTGGCTATATTTACCGATGTTTTGTGTTTGTTTGTTTGTTTGTTTGTTTGTTTGTTTATGATAGCTAGCCCTGAATGAGGTTGCCCGGGTCTTCCGACATTGCCACCCTGGACTCAATCTGATGAGTATGGCCAATCTAACATCATCTTGCCTATAATAAATACATTTACTTACATTTGTGTGGTTCATAAGTTGATATGTGACATATTGGACATGAATTCAGGTAAAATACAACTACAATTCACGGTGATATATTTTGCATCAATCTTTGCCAGTGCGACATGAGCGACATCTATGTGAGGAGAATTCGTCCACGACTGTGCATGCCCAGAGTATGGGGTACATTAAATTTTATGGGTTTTATGACTGGGTCGGTTGATGATAATAAGGGAATCAAGTGAGCGATATTAAAGGAAAAAACGATTAAAACTACTTTCATTAGATGTTACCTGGAATTATCTTGTGTGGTTTCGGCCGCCGTGGTTGTATTAGATACTAGTCCGTAATTATTGTATATATAAAACAATCTAGTGATGATTATAGTGAAGTTTCAGACAAAATATGACAGGAGATGTCTCTCGTCTGCTGACGTTGTTTGCGAATGATTCCGCAACTCTCCCGTCGATAATATGACTTGAAAATGTGGTCACGTGACCTCGCTTCCAACCTTCTCTGATGCATGTTTATGCATGGCAGACCCAGCTAAGGAAAGTGAGCCAATGTTGGGTTGTTGTTTTGCCATCGTCAGAGACGTTAGACATTAAAGCAACATTGGTTAACCGTGGGTACTGTAGCTCTATCATTGTAACGACCATGCACTGGACCGCTACCCAGCCAGCACGATTCACTGACCAGTGTTGGATGTGGGCCAGCGACAGTGGTCCAGCATTGAACCGTCATTGAGTTACTATCGTGCTGTTTTGTAGTGCACTGCTGTCAGTGACTCGCATTTTCGACAGAACATGCTTTTCTAGTTTTATAATAAGTATAATATAATATTATGTATCATAATGTCATGAATGTCAAGGAATAGACTGGTTTTACATAAAAAGGTCCATAATTGCTTCTATGTCTATATTTCATGCAATTTAACATGGCATTAATCTTTTTTTTGTGAGGTCACTTTATAAAGGTGGTCATTATTCTAGCTGACTGAATTGACGATAATGGTGAGAAAGTCACCTATGTAGTTTTTATGAATTTACAAGGCTATAGGCCTACACAGGACATTTATTGTAAACGGTGCTGGTCGAGAAGTAGAATATACTAAAAAGAATAACATGCGGAAAGAAATTATGAGAGGACGAATGTATTCAAAATATTATAAATTTACGTGTGGATAATTTTTAGGTGTAAAACTTTGTAAAAAAAATGTACTACCCATCCAGCCCCAACGTTGTGATAGGGCCCATAGCCTCAGATCTAATATTGAATCCAACATATTACTTGAATATATAGTAAATGTCTTTATCCTCCTTGCTAAGCCATTGTTTATGAGAACTGCAATGGTATGAATGAGTGTGGGAGCGCTCGCTGAGTTGCTGAGCATTTGAAAAATATTAACAAATTTGTTTCTCGCAATCTATACATATTATGATTAGCTTTGAGCACATATAGAGCGAGAATCAGGAAAAAAACGCCAGAAAAACAACACAATATTTCGACCCCCGAGATTTTGACCAAACTGTCTGTTCTAGCAGGCTACAACACTACGTTACAACTGAATGCTCTGGGAGTCTAAATGAACAGACTCACGTGCTTCACACTCGATAATTTTAGAAACTTGTGAATGGGAATACGGGATTCACGGGCAATAGAAGGGAATATAGGGTAGTCCCTCGCGCAGGAGGTACCAGTATGTGATCGGTAGGGTCTCCCGTACACGCTTGTAAGGGTGAACGAGAGAAACTGCCCAACATTCTCCATTATAACGTTAACTTCTTCTCCCCGTCATAATTAATTAATTCACAAAACTCTTCTTTCGCTTGTCATGTTTATTTGTCTAGACATTTGGTAACAGCAACGTACAACCCCGCGCACGACACGTCTAACTTGACTCAGAGTGAGCGACCGGCGGCACGTCCGCAGTCACTGAGCGTAATATCTGAAGTGCTGGAAAAGTACCAAGGCCGCATGGGATTCGTCCCTCTGCGCCCGGCACCAAAGTACCGAAACGAGGCAGTCGTCCGCAGACTCACGCGTCTGGGAGGCTGGGGATAACTGCCACATTAAAATAACGAAGTAGGGATCCTACAATGTATTTCAAATCTGATAGCTGACAATGGGTGACAGTTGCGTTTGTGGGATTTTGCAAAATAGCATATTATTTTTTGCTTCATCTTAAATCGTTTTAAGTAATTAAAGTTATTTTGTTCTGCAGAAAGAAAGCGAATGATGCTGTTAAATACAATCAATAGAGCGTTCTAGTGAAAATATTGTTATACCAGAAGTATGAACCATATTATTATATGAACCATATTATTATTACAATGTTGGGTTGAAAATGTATTCAATGATTTATCTAGCCAGGCTACAGTACGTTCCTATCCAAGCGCTCTCATCACAATAGATATCCACGAAGCCATTGACAAGTCGGGCGGAGTGCCTGTTTTCAATCCTGAAGTAAGTAAATTGTTAAGTAAGCCTATACATGTAATATTTGAAATTGTTAATAATAAATATCGTCCAAAATACTGAAAAAATACTTCAAAAGTGTGAATGTTGCCATTATTTTCAGTTCCGGTACATTACATTCATATTAAACTGGGTTTAGCCGGATAATGTAGGCTAGATGTATTTTTAGTCAACTGAACTGGATATGATTGTATTAAAGTGGTTACACTAGATTTAATGTTAATGTGTTTAAAGATTATGTATATATTTATAAAAAAACTTCATATATAATATATGATATGTAGGCCTTTATATCGGTTATTTTATGATAACCTAGAGCATTTTGTCCCAGAGGGGTGGAAAGTTGCTTTATGAATAAATTTCCGCTTTAATCACTATCTCTATACCTCACAGTTGCTTGTATATAATTTTAGAAGCTGCTATGTTTATATTTGTCGCATTTTCAAGTAAAATGTTGAAGACTGCTTTAGTTTTTTTGGTACAAAAATCCAACTATCGAGTTATACTTGTACCTCAAATCATTTGGCATCTTTACATTTGACTACCACGAATATTAACCACTCAAGTAAAGAAAACTCTTGAAATCTCAAACGTTTTTTTTTTTTTTTAATAAAAAGTGATTTTTGGTTCAAATGTATAGTTTATTTTGCAAAAATATACTCATTTCATTTGTCACAATAACAGTCGCTGGATAAATTTAGTTCGGTTAGGTACTATAACCTACAGCTAGTGATAATAATCAAGATTCACAAACCAAAACTTATTTTCTCCTTGAGTGTCATGTTGAATAACAACACGGCTTATGTGTCGGGAGTGGACATTTTTATGGACAAGAAAACAATTGAAGTAATTTCAGACCAGCTGCTGTTGTATGAACTTATGTTTGCAACGCATTTGATTGACAAAAATCACTGGTTCACACTATAAAATCTGGTGCGATATTCAATTTAAAGGTTGTGCTGCTTCATGCACCTAACATACTGTTGCCAAGTAACCTGATAGTTACATTTTTAATTAAAACTAGAAATTTGTTTGGAAACGAGCTTAAGAGGCAGTCGTCATTTACCTTCAGTTGACCATTTTATATTGAATATATCTAAATTTTGTCATGGGATATCACAGGTGATATAGCACAGGACAGCTTATATATTTAATACTATTACATTACATAGCAATAGCATGTATTATATTGACAGATATGGCCACCATTTTGAATGTTATATCTGTGAAATATGTCAGACATGCTATCCTCGTACATAAACAGTTCAGGCATATTATTAGAGTAATGCTCTAGCTATCACTCATGGTATACAAGATAATGAGAAACAATGCGGCCGCCAGTCAGCAATTGTGGATTTTTTTTTTAATTTGTAATGTGTTATCCTTGTGTGAAACCTTACCTTGTCGATCTTTGTAGATTTCGCGTTTGTAAGTAAATATCTCGAAATTATACAATCTAATCAAAATGGCCACTAATTCTGCAATTGTTTCTTCCTGCGTCAGTGTGTTTAAACAATCGAGTTGTGTATGCCAATAGCATAGTATTATTATCAGATGTATTAACATGTATCACTGTTCATATAGATGTATAGCTAAGTAACTGGTCACTTTACACTTTAAAAGTGTGACATAATATTTTCCATGTTCATCTGTAGGCCTACATATTATAAATATATTTAATAATGGCTAGTAATAGGGAACATGTCAAGAGAGGACATATTTTGGACATATAAAAATTTCTTTCTATGCAATATTAGAAAGCAATCAAAATAACACAATCACCCAAATATTCACAGTATTCGAGGATAACGCGAAGTCGTGTGGACGAATATAAAAAATGAATCATATACAGTTACATAAAGTATATACCTATCTGTGTGAATTGCCAATGTTGTTGGGTATATAGAAACATAAGAAATATAGTTATTTTAAATCTGAAATTATATTTCAATCCCATTCTGAACACCCCAATAGTTGTAATTGTAAATAACGGAAGTAATATTGTAATTGACCATTTTCGCAGTCAAGTAAGTCGGAAGTGGCGCTCACTTTTTAACGAGAACTTGTAACACACCACATCTGGCAAAGTCAGTCATCCCTGAGCTCTAGACAGTCTACACTCCTTCAGCAGTGTCATCTGTATATGTGTAGACAACACTGCTAACCTTCGTCTCTCGCTTGAATAATAATGCAGTGGTCAAAAACCAGGTCAGTGGGAATTTCCCTTCTATCAAAACCATGGCGGGAGTTTCAGCATTTTTCAGATTACGCCAAAGCTGGTCGCTGAGTGGACCTGGCAACCTGTCAACACCTCGAGTTGGCAAGCTGCCATTATTTGCAAAAGGCCCCAAGGTATTCAGTCCTTGAGCTGTGTGAGAGGGCTGTCTTTCAGTCTATAGACAGTCTAGGTACATGCTCCCCTTGAAAATCAAGCGCTTCCTGTGGGGCATTCTGGGGTAGTCCTATATATTGTCTTGTACTTTCTTATTTTTTTTTTGTTTTTGGGACACTCAAGTCAACAGGGAGGGGCGGACAATGGCGGCATCCCCTCTGAATCCGCCACTGCTAGGTTGGCTAGATATTCAGATATTAGGGATATTAATAGTACCGGGTAAGAAATTTGTGTCCACTCCGACACATCACTACATCACTGTATTTCACTCCGCAAACTACAAAACGTAGTTCAACAACATTGAGGAGATTTCCAAATTGTACAATTAATTAAATTAAACTACAGACATTTTATCAAACATGCATTTCACACAGTTTTGACTCCACATGTGAAATAGTGACAGAAGAGTTGTATCTACATAGCCATTATTTGTATTCTTATTACAGAAATAAGTTGAAACTGTATAGTTAATCGGCTTTAAACTAGAATATGGTTACTGCTTCCTTTTTGTGTCAGAGTGGACATACATTTTGGACACAGAATAGTCATATTTTTAAGCAAATTTAGAAAACAATAATAAAAAAAGAAAATGACCCAAATTGTGTGTTATAGCAATCCTCGACAGGTGAAAATTCACGTCACTTAATTTCTTTCAGTAGCAGGGATTACAAAAGTAGCTTGTGTCAAGGTGGACATTTTTGAACGGAAATATGTTTGATGCTGCTAGCGCTGAAGACATTTGCAGTGTATATATGACCCACGACTCTAAGTCTCTGAACCAATAAATTATAGATTCAAATATCTTATTTAAGAAAGATATGGTGTCATGTGTCGGAGTGGACATTTTCGACGGAAATTGTGTCCGAGAACATTTTGAGATGCAATGTCCACATTTTTTTTGGATAAACTATTAACCTTTTATCTTTCTATTGGTACTCTGGGGACTATTCGACCCGATTATAGCGGCGCTGTGCGAAATGGCACCGAGTTTTAGTATTAAATTGCATAACGAAACCCAAGTCTCCGACCGTCTGGGCATGTCTGGGAGTAGATCCCCTAGACATGCCCACAACCCCTTATCGGGCGAGCAAAGGTAAAACACTCTGAATAACCCACCATGCCCTATCACCCCCACCCTCACATCATCATATGTACATCATTCATCTCATCAATTGACTACAACGTTTTTATCGTATTATAATGTCACTTAAAAGACCATTTGTGCCAAAAAGTGACGTAAAGCAATGATTTACTACTACTTCTAGTAGAAGTAACTTAATTTTAGAATAGGAAGGGTTTTAAAGATGAAAAAAATATTATTCCAGTAATTTCAGTAAAAACGTAAATATATAAAATCATTAATAAAATGAAAATAGCCTAATAGGCAAGAAAATTTCCATCCTATTTTATTTTAACTAGCTTAGGTACTTTATTTTGAAAAATAATTAGATCGATTTTAAGGTATGTATAAGCCAGTAAATCAAGGCCAGACACATTTTCCATAGCGCACTAGGTTATCATGAAATAGCCGATATATGCACCGACCGCCGGGCTCGAAATTGAAATCCTGTGTCTTTAGTCTGTATGTACACAAATGTGGCCTAAATTCATTCATTCATTCAGTCATTCACTTCTATGAAATATTTGAAAATCTGGCAGCTACTCATGAATCGTTTACACTGATATCTACAATTACAATAATTAAATACGTATGCTATTATTATAAGCCAAACTTGAAATATCAAAACTAAATTGCGTTCAGGGCATATTGGTAACCATCTAATATTGTTTGCATATATCAATGGTGATCTAAACTGCTTGATTACTTCATTCCAAACGTATTAGGCCCCTACCCAGTGAACAGAAAACATTTGTACAATGTTGGACCAACGTCGAAGACGTTGGGCCGACGTTGTACAAATGTTATACAAATGTTTTGTGTTTGTTGGGTATACACTCTTACTCTTATTTTAGTGCTAAGATTTTGTCATCCACACAAACAAAGGCTCCTGTGCACTACCAGATAAAATTATGATACGTTTATAAATTCACAATTAAATTAAAAAATTATAGTAAGTATAAGAGACCTCATATTTATTTGTTAAACAAAGGATATGTTGTGACATTTTCATAATAATGACAGGTCACAAAATGCTTGGATTTTTAGAATTACCAATAATAAAGCGTATAAAGGGACTTAACATATTACCGATCCGAATTGCGCATTAAAAATACTTTATGAGGTTATACAATTATGTAAAATTATCAAAACAATCACACTACAATCAAATTCTTGAGAAAAAATATTGTTGTGATAGGAATGTATGTATTATATGTACAAGTGTGAACCGTGGCTCATTATAAATTTCGCTGCAAATGGTTTCGCATATTCAATATTACATAGGCCTACATTCATAATTTCATTGCAAGCCTTCTCTTTTGACAACGTTGTATTGTATGTATTTTATTATTTAGTGTCAATTATAATATCAACAAGGTAAGTAATAAGCACGATTTATCCGTAGGTCGTAGCTGACGTGGAAGCCAATGTGAAACAATTGTTCAATTGTCAAAAGAGCAAAAGGTAATTTATTCTCATAGATATTTTATTCAATAATAATATTTGGCAGATTCAATTAATTGTTAGAAATTGTTAGATACTTTTTTCCCTCCCATCAGTTTACAAAATGTTGAATAAATCAAAATTTATACAATATTCCCGCTGCTCTACATTTTCTTATTAAAACCTGAAATGTTTGAAAGTAAATTGTTTTCTCGTCGTGTAATGTACATGTGCTAATTAAATTTATTTGTATTACTTTTAATTAATACTCTGGTGATATTTGTTTCAAGTCTGCCTGCTGTAAAACGAGGAGTAGACCTGAACCCATACTACCCAACTGTAGACAATTTACTCATCGAATATGATTTTAGCAAAACGCTTTTTGAAGAAAACAGTCCTTATCAGAACGTAAAAATATGTCAAAGCAACCAGTTTGGTTCTGTGCTTATCCTTGATAATGATGTCAGTGAGTAAGACAATCTTCTTTCAATAAAGTCTCGTTTTTTTAAACTATGCTACGCAATGTCACATAGTTGACTACATTTACTTTAGATTTGGCTGACAGCGATATCCTCTACACAGAAGCAATTACGGGCTCAGACAAAGAGGATTATGACCAGAAAACAGTTCTCATCCTCGGCGGTGGTGATGGTGGTATCCTGCATACGTTGCAATCCAAAGAGAAGAAACCTGCTTTTATTACGATGATAGATATATCCTTCCATTCTAGTTTTACTCTGCCACTGACTAGATATTTATCACCAATTTAGCTATATTGCTATATCACACGTTCGAATACATTTGTGCAGACAATCGCGAATTCTAGTGATGAAAAATATATTTTTTAATCTATATGTCCACATTTTAGTCTAACTACTTGTACAAGAGAACTGAGTAGTCCGTTGTTTATACGGTCGTTAAGAAGACGGGCGTTGGAAAAGCACTTGGCGGGTGAAGATGACACTGCTGCAATACGAGCACCAGTATTGTCCGGCCTGGAAACTGTGCCAACTGTTTACTTGCAGGTGTACCAGCAGGGATAGTACATCCTCCACATATAGATGTCGCTCAGGTAAACCCTGCTGCTGAGGTCAGAATGGGGATGGTAGACAAATGTCAAGGTGTCAATTTCATACATAACATGTGTGCGTTAGATGCAGAACACATTACATTTGTGTCGAGAGAGCTGCATCGACGGCCAATTCGACATTCTATAAAACATAGGCAGTCACCCTTTTACATACCAAACTTTGAACAGTTCTCACTCCGGGAGAACACACTATTAGGTCCTATATCTGTTTAGCGTGATGGAGGGCAGGAGCCCTAGGGTAGTGGTTAGCACCGCTGCCTTTCACGCCAGAGTTCGGGGTTCGGTTCCCGGTCTCGGCGGTTTAAAAGAAACAAAAAATGTTTCTTCCCCATCCACGTGTGAAAGTCAGTATTGTGGGGAGCCTCCGTGACCGAGAGGTAGCGTGCTCGGCCTCAGACCGCCAGGGCTCGAATTTCGAATCCTGTGTCTGGAGGACAGTGTCATCTCATTCATCTCACCATCCTCAGAAGGTTCTCCTGGCCCAGTTTAGCCTATATGTGCACAAAGGTGGCCTAAAGCCCGATTCATTTCATTTTTAGCGTGATGGAATTCGTCACCACAATTGGACGACAGTTGGTTGTGTCACGGACCATGATGTCTGAAGAATACGATCATTTCGTGTACCTGCCCCCAAAAAATTGAATGATATGTCAAATAATTTTGCAGTGCCTCTTCCAAAAGTTTTAAGCCTGCTGGAAAAATAAATGAGCACGCAGCATTTTTTCATGGATATATACGTGATTAAAATGTGCCAAATTGAAATAAAGACCGGCTTGTACCTATTTAGCCGTTGATGCTATCAACTAATAAACAATTTTACAACTAGGCTAGTTTCATTGGCCAAGGTTAGCTATGTTATTACATTTCTTGTTTATCTGTCAAACAAAATACAATTGACCAGTTATCGAAGAGAGCAACTCGGTCATATATTAATGAACTGATCGTACCATACAGCTCACAGGGCACAGTACAATGTATAAGATCACTCTATTAAAAACGAAAATATGCAATTCTGAGATCGATACTTATATTAGTAGGCCCATCATTGACCTTACGTATATATTTGATTGGTCTTGATTTTTTCCTTAATGCTGTTCTACATTGACGAAGCTGTGGTACGAGCTGCTTGCAAACATATGCGGAAAACTTGTGGAGATTCAATGGATCGACTGAAGGGTGACAATTACAATGTTGGAATTATTTTTAATTGTATTAAAGTGCCTTTGCAAGAAAGTGCACCAAAGTCCTTTTTACATTATTTTATTTTATTAACAAATAAGGAATACGAAAATCTACACATCTTGTGCATGCAACGATTCTTATAGGCTTGTCTTAGAGCAGCAATTTTTAATTTATGAACCAATTTTTATCCACATTTTTACCTAATTTTGAAATCAGCGGGTTCACAGTTTCTGCATTCCTCAGCACGACTAGTATAGTAGAATCAAGGGGCTGTCATATTTATTTCAAGAGTTAGACCAGTTAATAATACAGGGCTTAGTCAAGTTTAATGAAACGAAGGCGTTTTTTAGAGGGACATGATAATTAGCTATTTATTGTGGAAGGCCTATAGAGGCTTTAAAGACTGTAAGCGGCATTGAATTTCGTAGAAGTCAATGAGGAATGAATAATCAAGGTCATGAAATCGTGTAATTTTTTGCAGCTACGATAAAATATTTGCAAACTGCTAACATGTTCACTTTTCAGCGCGTTGCTTCGTACTTGTTCCCTGTCTATCAATATATTGTTAAATAATTTTTTGAAAGTGAGCCTTTGATCAGATTTGTCGGTTTTAAAAAACTTGGAAAAAGTAATGAATTCCATATAATATCGAGTAGTTGTTGGATGAGTAAACATGTAAATAGTGCTTGCACAATTTCTTAAAGTTAACTGCAATCAGCGAAAGTCATTATCGCTGTCATTTGCGGACTAGTTACCGACTCGGCATTATTGTCTACTAACCGGTTATAACGGTCAAATAATTCGTTACCGTATATTGGGCTGCTAATTCTTTATAACTAGTTAGCAACTAATCCGTTATGACGAATTACGTATACATAACATAACAAGTCCCTAATTTTAGACCGTGATAACAGATAACTAATTTTAAAATATATATATCCATCAAGTGAATATCTTAATACCTGAGTCATTGGTAGTATTTATAGAGTAGTCAAAGAAAAATAAATGTGACATGATGAGAGCGAATCGAAAGCATTGAACTCAACGCAAAATGCATACTAAATTATGTTATATATTTATGTAATACTATTAATTTAAATCTAGATCAACTCACATCTCCACAATTTCTACTCCAATCCACTCATTTTCTTTGTTCTTCGCAGATTATTTTAGCCGACTGTGTTCCAGAATTAGAAAATTATGTACGAGAAAAACGTACATTTGACTTTGTAATAAACGACCTGACAGCCATCCCTGTGTCAACATCACCTGTTGGTAAGTTGAAGATAATTATTTTTGTATTCGTCCAAAAGAAGCCTGTCGCTCATTCTTTTGACAACTGACCATTTGAATAAGCTGTGTTGCATAGATATGCACATTAGTTATATCAAACTACAATCATTTCCGAGCCTTGCTATTACGATCTCAATCTGTATGAATGAATATTGTTTTACGTCGCTTTCTGCACAATCATGGCAATATCGCGACAGAAGGAAGCTCGAAGCCGTGACTATAACATACTCTTATTTCGAATGACTTCAATGGTTCTTTATAGTGCACAATACCATAGGCAACACTGTACACGACATTCATTCGAATAGTTTGGAGCACTGCATATACACAACCACGAATATCAATCTGTAATACTCCTTTGGGTGGTATTGTCGTCCCACTTGTTTTGACTACTATTCCATCATGGTATAACAGATTGAATTGATAATTCACACAAAAATTCATCCCCTTCAGTATTTTGGCATAAATACCATGAATGATATCATGCAAGGGGTGTTTTGTGCCTCGCAAGTAATTTGTTTTATATTTTTTTATAGCAAGAGACATAATTATGAGCAGTGGGAACTGTAGGAATAAGTTCACTCATCTGTATGTTTAATATTTTGTAAGTCCCGCTGAATCATTTAGCCTGACATTTTGTGACTAGCATAATGCATAAATTTATCAATGATTCATGTGTATCGGTATAATTTGTATCATGTGTAGACCTACAGGTATATTTTTTTTATAAATAGGTGACCATTGGGATTTTCTGCGAAATATACTGGATTTATCTATGAAAGTTCTGAAAAAAAGTGGAAAATATTATACACAGGTATGACGTATGTTTTATTACTATATTATAACTACACTTATTTTCAGACACATAATATGTGTCTGATATCACATCTAACTGATCATCTGTCATATGATCAGCTAGATGTGATATCATCTGGTATGATAGAATACAATTACGTAGACTGGCACGAGTTTGTAATTCGTCTCCCGCTCCAGGTATTCAGATGTCAAAGAAACAAAATGTGTCTACTCCTAAAGATTCAATATTGTGGGGAGCTCAGGGTTTATTCCAGAAGGGGGGCGTGCTCCAGAAGGTACTAGGTCCAGTGTGTCCGCGACCAGCCTCGTTCTCAGGCTAGTCACACAGGTAGTCTACCCTAGGTATAGTGCATTGAGAATCTTACTCTGGTTCCCTGAGCCACACTAGGCGGCGCTGTCGGCTTCATGTAGGCTCTGCTAGGCACCAGTGGTGAATACCAGTGATTAGTTGTTATTTTTAGATGTACCAAGCTTAGGTGATTCCCGAATTCAGACATTTTTGAAAGGTTACTTCCACCGGATGTAGTGTTGTTTACAGTATTGTATTTCCCCTCTGACGCGCTTCCCAAGACTTGACCCAGAAAAATATTGGTTGACCCAATTGACACAGACATGTCAGTCACGTGTCTACGAATCTTGGCCTATTCCCGGCTATAAATGAAATTGGCTGGGCTTGCCAGCCAATGAGAATCCAGCCAATGAGAATCTGTTCTGTAAATGCTGCGTCCTGATAGGGTGCTTAAAACAACAGTCTCGTGACCCACACCTGACCCTGAAAACGGTCAATTTCGAGGTCATCGTGTGCAAATAAGAGACTAGTTTACATTCTCCTCTCTGTACACAGAGGTGGGGACATGCTGGTTCACCTCTGTCCGCTCAGTGTTTCTGTCACGTTCTGTAAGTCTGAGTGTCCCATTCATTTCTGTCCAGCGCTTTCTATCGTGCAGGCGGTCAAACACGAGACATTGACCCAATGCTGGGCTAATGTTGGCCCACCGTCTACGACGCTGAGCCAACATTAGCCCAGTGTTGGTTTACCATGTCGTGTTTGGCGCCACGCTGTATGTGGGCCAGTGTCACAGACGGCGGGCCAACATTAACCCAGCTTTGGTTCCAAGCATCATGCTGTTACCGCCAGCATGCCTGTACCGCCAGCATTAAGTACTGACTATGGCTAAATGGATACTGGCCAGCACCGGCGACGCTTGCAAAACATTTAACAGACATCAGGTCGGTGTCGGCTTGTACTCGCCACCAGCAGTAAGCACTACCAAGGAGGTTATATAACCTCCTTGGCACTACCAGACCAGCGTCCTATTGAACGCAGCCCCAGCAAACACGAGGCGTTGAGCAAGTGCTCGTTTGATGCTGGGCCAGCCGCTTAATACATAGTCTCTACTGTCCACAGGAGTCATTTAATAACATTAATTACAAAAGCCATTAACACTACATCTATTAGTAATCATCCTTTATGGTTATGCTACTGGAGGGGAGACACCTTCAGTTTTTTGTTTACAAAAAACTGGACCCTTCTAGATATGGTTTTCATTATGGGCTTAGCATTATTATGCCTAGCAAACACATGCGATCAACCTGTGTTGTATTATAGTTGGACTATGCGATACAATTCGGCCCAGCATAAAAACAACACTTGATCTGCGTATTTTATTTGTGTTATTGTAGGCTTGTTTTGTGTAATACAAAGGATACCAGCAGAGATGTATTGACGGTATCAACTGCTCTTTGTTGGGACCGCATTTCAGACTGTGGATGAAAATAATTGGGCTTTTATTCAATTTTCATCACAATTTTGGCTAATGCTTGTGTCCACTATAAGTTATTATGATACTAACCCAATGCCGTTTCAAAGCTGGTCCACTGTCGCCGGCGCTGGCCAACATCCATTCAACACTGGGTAGTGCTTTATGCTGGCTGGGGGCATCACGTTTTCAGTACGTGACAATGCACCGCATACACACCTCAATACCGGCTCAATGTTGGGCCAGCGTCGGAGGCAATGGCTCAGCATCGGGCCAGTGCATGCTCAGTATAGTGGCCTTGAAATAATTCTGGGTTAATGTTGGCCCACCATCAGCTACGCTGGTACAACACCGACCCAGCACCGTGTCTACCAGGAGGAGATATGGGGTGAAGAGAGGGCACCAATGCACGTGCCTTTGTATGTCTCAAAAGCACGATGTATTCAAATTTTTTTCAAATTCAAATAAATGTTGGGGCAGCGTCGTAAAATATTAGCCCCACATTAAACTAGCATTGTTTCAACCCTTACCCGGGGTAATTCTAGTATAATACAACTATACTGGGATAGTCAATATATCTCACCTGACAATACTGACAGAAACACAATTTGGTCGTAGGCCTATTGTACATTATTGGGTGTGAGTGTTTACAGAGGTAAAACCCTAAAATTTCATAGTCGGAAATTATTAAAATTTTACAATCACATTCCCCACGATATGGAGATGTGCATGTGATTTCAAGATTTTACTGAAATTCAAAATGGCCGCCATGGATCATCCTCATAATTTTTTGTAGGCCAACAGATAAAATAATGAAGTCAGACATAATTCAAATTTTACAATGACATTACCCACCATATGTAAATGTGCAGATGATTTTACTGAGATTTAAAATGGCCACCACAAGTCGACTTTTTATATATTTGTGACCACAAAAACTCTTAACCTAATTGATGGCGGGGGATGATATAGGACTTCAGGCCTCTTGTTAGGGTGAGTGATGTCAAACACCCTCTGGTCATCACCACCCAGTCCTCCCTTAAAAGTAGCTGAATTAATGTTAATTTCATCATAATTTCACGTGTTTGGCCATGTGTATCCTTCGGCCGGACCATGTGATTTAGAATGTCAAGGACACAATATTTGTTGGGCATTTCCATATCGGCCAGATAAAAATCAAGTCAAATTCATGAATATTCCCAAAAGAACACATTCTACAGTGTAATCAATCAGAGCCACTAGCTGCGCTAGCAGACTGATAGTGGATCTGATGAAAGAGATTCTTGACCTCCAATGTTTTCACCGGGCGGACTAATTCAATGAAGTATGGAGAAGGGGGGCTCTTATATAACATTCTTTTCACCGAGTAGCTATTCAATAGGGTTTGCGGTGACGTCACTGCGTTTCACAGAATGGGCCGCGACCCGCATTGCCCATCACCATGTTGGGTCAACATCGAATTGGTAGTCGATCTCTGATTGTCGATCTCTCATCTCATTGATGACAATAAAACCTATATAATTGAATTATTTTGTAGGCCTACAGTCTTTCAAATGCGATATTTTAAATTCATATTTCCTTTGTTTTTATTTTCAGGGAAATAGTATAAACGTACCAGACTCCTTAAACATGTACGAGAAACAGTTAGATAAACTTGAAGTACCGGTCGATTTTAAGACCAATGCTGTGTTTGTGCCTTCTTATCACGAAGCGTATCCTTTACTTAGGCCTATGGTCGCCATGTAAGATTCTAAAGGTAACGAATTGAACGTTTAAACACCACTAATGTCATCTGTAGATGACCCTTTTTCTTGAACCTATATATTGACGTAATATCCCTTAAAGCGCCAAATTAAAGAATCTTATTAATTACAATGTGGCATGCGCCGTTTCATCATTCTATGTTGATTGTTCTATATGGGTATATTACAAATGGAATCTTGCTATGTGACAACATTCCAACTTTCAATTTTATATTTTTAATTTTATTTCTGTTATGTTGGTTATTCTATGACACTCAAGTGAATCAGAAGCTGATCCAGGGGGTATCACATGGATCACGTAACCCTCCCTCCATTAATTAATAAGTGCCCTTTTCAAAATCCGGAAAAAAAATGCATGCATATAATTAGATTAAATTTATTTAAAGTTATTTTCCCATTTGCTTATACTATAATTTAGAAATGGTGTATTTGGTATTTTATTAGAAAAAATCCCTCTTTTTTATATGTATGTGCCATTTTTATCCTCCGCCCATAGGGATAGGGGGTTTTTAGTAGCGCCAGGATTCTGTCTGGCGTCCGGCGTCACGTTTTTCTTCTGGCAGCGTTCGAAATAAGGCCCTTCCGGTTGTCCGAGACAACTAAAATTTGTGGCGGACAATCAATAGTTACCATGAGGTGGTCCGCTCGGACAACCACCTTATGTGAAGGATATTTTCACATTGCATTATTATTTAAAGGCATTTATAAGTCGAGTGACTGTCAGGGTTGCAAATTTTGATTACAGTGGTGAGCTTCTAGTTGTTGGTTAACTAATGTTTTCAGAAAGTGTGCGAACAGGCTGGGTTGTAGCTATATATTACTTGCGGACAATCTGAAATGTCAGTGGACAACTTGAAAATCTGACCAGATTGTTCGATGGACAACCTCATTTTTAACCCTTATTTCTAACGCTGCTCTGGGCGCAAAAAACTAAAAAACTACTGGCTAATTTTTTTTGAAATTTTAACATGACATTCCTAGCAACATGGGGATGTGCAAATAATTTTTTAAAGATGCTACCAAAATGCAAAATGGCCACCAGAAGGTCAACTCTAAAAAAAATTGTGGGCGCAAAAACTCAAAGTCAGATATTATTCAAATTTTACTATCAAATTCCCCACTATATGGAGATGTGCAGGTGACATTTTCAATGTTTTTCTGAAATTCAAAATGGCCGCCACGGACCAACTTTAATTTTTTTCACATTCCCCACGATATGGAGATGTGTATGTGAATTTTTTAAGGTTTAGCGAAAATCCAAAATGGCCGTCATGCTTGAACTTTATTCATGATATTATTCATGTTGCATGGAATCTAGGTATAGAAACAATTTTCCTTTTTACATTATAATAAGAGCTCATTCCAGTAATGTATTAAAATGTCCACAAGACAGAATTCTGGGCTCTGTTACAGTGTTTCCCAAATGGCTTTCATTGACATCTAGTCAAAAACGGCGGCACGCATGGATTTGCTTTTCTGTCATCACATCGTATATAGTAGGCCCAACAATAAATTTTAATTATGTAATAAAACATAATTGTATAAACATCAGAAATTATACATAAATAGGCCTATTTATTATCAGTATTCAATATAGGCCTATATTTGGCACGGATGCGAAGAACGATGTATTGTGAAATTGACGAATGTAAGCTCTATTTTCGAAAAATATATGTATATATCTTTCTACCATACCACAGAGTGTTTCTTTATCTGGACATTTCCAGCATGGCAATGCGTGCGCCATGCTGTCCTTCTTGAACAGTATGTAGTAAATTATGAGCCCCATGCTGCTGTTCCCAAATTTAGAAGGTGCCATGCCCCTTTGAACTCAATTGCCATGTAACCTTCAACCTAGACTAGTCATGATGGACTATACCGGTCTATGCTTCAACCTTTTGCGGAAATGTGATTTTTTTTGAATCCATAGAGTCAACCTGATTCAGAATCAACCTGAATGGGCAATCCTGATCACTGACTATCCGGATACTTTACAAAACTCTCAATAATTTTTAGAACCGCAGAGTTTTTTTTTTTTTTTTTAAACGAGATATTTTCTTTCATAATAATTTTGTTGTAATATAAAATTACACATAAATACAAAATAACATGTGAACATAGAGATTCATGCATGATTTGTTTTAAATTTTAAAAGTTGTAATGACATCCATTTGAAAATGCTATTTTATCTTCACTGACCAAGATATGTAAACAAAATTTAAATGAAAATGTCACAAATGTTGTTGATTCATTTCCAAATACGTGCCTATATTTACATGCCAATTTTTTGTTCATTCTTTATCAACTCCTTCGCCAAGTGTTCTAAACAAGCCATTTGTTAGCCATTATACTGTATCATGCCTACGCAATGATATGTATGAGCCTAGGTTGTAGAGTAGTAAGTTTAAATAATGTTGCAGGTATGCACTTATTTCTTTTGAAATTACTCATGTTTCCTTAATGATATGCAGCTGGGTTTTCTATGAAATATGGAAGAAGTGATCTATCATGATTTGGACAATGAAATAATTGTTTAAAGTGATATTTTTTATTCTGTTACTTTTGAACGGATACGTGTCCACGATATACATTTTATTTCTCAGTATATTTTATAAGACGTAATATACTTTTGTAGTATATTTTTTTTAGTATGCTCTATAACTTATAATTACATATATATAGTGAACAAATAACGTATTTTTTACTAATTACCCTACTTTATAATAACAGTTTGACATGGAATTGATTCGCTTGCTCATTAATATTTGTATAATTAGGTAATGCAGTTTTGAAAATTAGTTCCTTTAATATTATTGGATACAAATGATCTTGCCTTGTAATAATAACTGATTTTTCGCGGTTGTATATCTTGTCACTTTTAATTTAGATTGAAACGATCTTCAATATCAGAAAATAATAAAGAAACAATGTTGATATGTCTATTTAATTCAAATCAAGAACAGTAGAACGAATGATTGAAAAATTAGTGTATCATGTGGACTGAAGTGATATTGGGATCCGGACTCCGGAGATGTAGTCTTCAAAGTGTAGTACCTATAAAAACCTATATTTAAAAAGGTGACCTACATTTCTTTGAAAATAGCCTATAAAATCTATAAAAAAACTTTAATTTTGATTTTTCTTCCGATATTTTTCTGTTTGAAGCATATTTTACGTGCAGGAATGTGTTTATGCCAAATAATTTTCGCTGGTTTCTTCTGATCAGCATGAGGTATAGTAGGTATAGTAGACGTTCCCTCTTGTTGTGTATGTAAGACCATACCATAACTATATATTTCTGGGAGACATATAAAAACCTATAATTTATATCAAATAAACCTATAAAAGCTTATATTTATTTTTACAAATATATATGTAAACAAACCTGAATAGACTCTAAATCCTGGGAATGTCTCATTGTTCGAGTTTATAAATTCATGAAACTGAGCTCTGGCTTCAAACACACCCCTAAACCACTCAGAGTTACCGTATTCCCAAGGTGGCCGACAACAACAACACCACAAAAAGTAAGCTTTTATTTATGTTAAGTTCCATTGTTTTAGACTATTTCCACGAACGGATTGTAGTTTGTGATAAACATCGTGGTTTCTATAATCTACAGAACCTAAGAATGGGTTATATAGATGTTTAAATTATATTTGAAGAGTATCTAAAGTTTCGAACCGAGAAACAGTAACTCTGAATTTGATTTTGTGTATGAGTACGGTAACTCCCTGGTGAGGAAACGGTAACTCGACACTTCTAAGATAAACTTTAGCCCTGTTTGGTCCAAAATGGCACATACATATATGTAAAAATTGATCGCTGTGGTATTCGTGATTAGGGAAAACACCATTAGGTTATGTTTTACTTGGTCAATATATCATGATTTTGGTACAGCACGTGTGTCCATAAAGGAATACGGTAACTCATCATGATGACGGTGACTCCTACTCTTAGAAGACGGTAACTCTCACATCTTGATTTGTTCATTCAAGATATAAAGTGTAACTATACTGCTATTAAAATTGAGCTGATATGACAGGCATGTAATTCGTTATCTTATATTACAGACGCCTTATGGATAGTGGATTAATTGACATTTTTAGGATTCACAGAACAGGGCTAGGCTGTATTGTCTCTTTCACCCAGGGCCTAGGTTATAGGCCTACCCTATCCACGCATGCATGCAAAATACATTGAATCAAATTTTGTATAATGTTGGGCCAACGTCGCAGATGGTGGACCGGCGTTAAGCCAGCATTAGATTCATATCTCGTGTTTGTTTAGATAGACATGACTATCTCCTTCCATCTGGGCATTGTTCAAAATATTCATGAATATGGTACCCCTAGCATCAACTCGGAATGCTTATAAACAGGGTATACGATTAGGGCTATTAAATTAGACCTGTCTGTATAAAATATTTATGATAATGTTAAAAATTATTACGACTTTCATAAGCCGAACGGTGACTCCCTTTTAGTCAGAAGGCCCCTTAGTCAGAAGGCCCGTTAGTCAGAATTTGTTCATTGGACAGTGAACAATGCTAGGGGACGCTCTTTTTGATTTCTGGAGGAGCATATTATTTTGAATAAAACGTTTTTTGTCCAGGTATTGATAAAAAAGCTGAGAGTTGTGCATTAAATATTTATTCAAAGATACTTTAAGAAAATGTTGATAAAGTCCACGTGTTTTTCAAAAAATTCGGTAGTTTAATTCTTCTAAACAAGAAAACTATTTTTAAAGTATACACAAACAAATTGCACAACTGAAATAAAACCTCATAGATTATTATCTCACGGGTCTATCCTTTTTTTGAATATATAAACTTTACTGAAATAGATGTGAAAAGTGTATCATGAAAAAACTCCACACGTTTTCTCAACTCGTGGTCAGTTTGAGCCATATGTTTAATTTGTGTCAACCGTTGATAAATGTATCATTGTTCATCATAAATAATAAATTGTTAGTCCAAATATTCTGATAACTAACATTAGCATAAAAAATATTACTACTTTCATAAGCCGAACGGTGACACCCTTTTAGTAAGAAGGACCCTTAGTCAGAAGGCCCGTTAGTCAGAATTTGTTCATTGGACAGTGAACAATGCTAGGGGACGCTCTTTTTGATATCTGGAGGGGGCATATTATTTTGAATAAAACGTTTATTGTCCAGTTATTGATAAAAATGTTGAGAGTTTGAGCCATATGTTTAATTTGTCAATCGTTGATAAATGTATCATTGTTCCTAATAAATTGTTAGTCTAAATATTCTGATAACTAGCATTAGCATAAAAATTATTACTACTTTCATAAGCCGAACGGTGACACCCTTTTAGTTAGAAGGCCCCTTAGTCAGAAGGCCCGTTAGTCAGAATTTGTTCTTTGGACAGTGAACAATGCTAGGTGACGCTCTTTTTGATATCTGGAGGGGCATATTATTTCGAATAAAACGTTTATTGTCCAGTTATTGATAAAAATGTTGAGAGTTGTGCATTAAATATTTATTCAAAGATATTTTAAAAAAATGTTGATAAAGTCCACGTGTTTTTCAAAAACTGCGGTAGTTTAATAAAGAGTGTGAGGGAGAAAATAGCCATGGGAATAATAATGTAAAAAATGTACTAATGTTTTCTTCTAAACAAGAAAAATATTTTTAAATAATACACAAACAAATTGCACAACTGAAAGTAAAACCTTCTAGATTATTATCTCACGGGTCTATACTTTTTTTGAATATATAAACTTTACTGAAATAGATGTGAAGAGTGTATCATGAAAAAAACCCACACGATCTCTCAACTCGTGTTCAGTTTGAGCCATATGTTAATTTGTGTCAATCGTTGATAAATGTATCATTGCTCATAATAAATTGTTAGTCCAAATATTCTGATAACTAGCATTGTTTGTTGACTTGTTTGTGTGGAAAGGCTCGATTTATATTCGAGAAAGGGAAGATAATCTTAACACGAGAGAACTATTATAGAATGTGATTGTAGTATACAGTATTACCGTGCTAATTAAAATTTAAAAACTGCTCATGTTAACAATTTGTCAACATCAACTTTGGTTTTAAATTTGGTTATGAAGTAGTATATTCCACATATCATTATTTCAATTTTAAAAAAAATATAGATTTTAAAATTATTTCTTAACAATTTTTATAATAATCTATCAAAACCCCAAACACATAGTGAGTTCACCTAAAGGATAGTTGAATGCTAGCACAGCATTGGGTCACAAGTTGATGCCGTAGGCCCAGCGTTTGGCAGACAATCAGTGCTGCAGATGTTCCACCCGCATGTCCTGATTTTAAGACACCAATTCATTGTACGGAAGCACTAGTCTACAGCAATCATCCATGGGCAGCTGCAGCCTCCTCGTATCTGGCTATAATCTTCGGGCGGATTGCCTGTGGCGTACCCTGGTTCCTCCGCTCAACAGCGGAGCCAATGCAGCACCCGCATCAGTGCTGGCGCTGATGTAGGCTGTGGTAGCCTTAAATAACCGGCAATAGCGTGTTTGACATTAGGTCTCTCACGTGGGATGAATGTAGTTACCCAGAGGGAGTGATCCTTCCTATTGTTACTCTGGAGACTAGCCGACCCGAGGATAGCGGAGCTGCACGAAATGCCACAGAGTTTCATCATTAAATTGTACAACGAAACTCAAGTCTCAGTCGTCTGGGCATGTCTGGGGGTATATCCCCTAGACATGCCCAGAACCCCTTATTGGGCGAGCAAAGGAAAACGCTCTCAATAACCCACCATGCCCTATAACCCCCACCCTCACATCATCATCTGTACATCATTCATCTCATCAATTGACTACAACGTTTTTATCGTATTATAATGTCACTTAAAAGACCTTTTGTGCCGAAAAGTGACGTAAAGCAATGATTTACTACTTCTACTTTAAGACACCAATTAGCGGCAACTATTTTCATGTGCCATGGAGAAGGCTTTGATCCCACCGTCTGAGATGTGCGAATTTGTGATATAAACTGTTGTATAGAGCAAATTGTTTTGTTTACATGACAAATATGACCTGGAAATAAAAAATTAAAAGTTTTTTTGGTGCTTTAAAATTGATTTTATATTTTTGTGCTTAAGTTAAGATCAGTAGGCTATATACCCTCATATACTATGAATAAAATTTTCAAAATTGACAAAATTGAAAATTCTCAGGACACTGAATCCCTTTAAGACCAGTACAGAATTTGAATCTCCTCATAATCCGTTATATTATCAGTATCTTGTTATATCGACACATTTTTCACAGCAAGGGTCAAAATTCAGGTACCGTACTCGCCTTTGAAGCAGTATGTTGGTCATCTTGCTGGGTCATATTTACATTGTTCCAAACTGTTCAAAAACATGGAGTGTGCATTGCTGCCTACGATTTGCAATTATTATTGTATCATCGTGTACTTATATGTAGTCTACGGCTGCCCTGGCTCTAAGCTGAAAATTGACTCCTATTTACAGCCAGCTTGGAAATAATCACTAATCTTGATCCAATTATTATGGGTAATGTTTTTTATTCATTTGAAGCTGGAAATTACGTCAGAAACATCAGGTTAAAAAAATAATGAGTAGCATTTATTAAAACAATTGTTCATGGGGCTGTCCACAAAATAATTTATCATCGGAGTTATCTGGTAAATTATTTTGTGGAAAACCCTATGAACAAGTGTTTTATTAAATGCTACTCATTATGTTTTTTAACTTTCTGACTAACGGGCTTTCTGACAAACGTGCCTTCTGACTAATAATCCTTACTAATTTTCTGACTTACGGGCCTTCTGACTAACGGGCCTTCTGACTAAAAGGCGGACACCAGTCCTACACCTACATGATTAAATTCCACTCCAATGGCAATACTTCAGCCAACGTTCCATCGTTTTTACCACACGCAGAACAAATTTAGGAAAGATACATGAAAATGTCTTCAAGTTATTGCCCACCTCTTTTAATTAAAATTAAAAGGAGGGTTAGTAATGTCACACGATAAATATGCTAGCAATGGGAATGATAGCTGGGCCCAACACCATGTACACATGTATTGTGTTTTGTATAAAAAACATGATTGAATTTTAATAAATGATTTAATCTTAGTCGCCTCATTATAAAGATAACGATTAAAAAAAAAGGCTACGTAGTGACAGTGGTAAGGAAACATTGCCTATCAGTAGCCTACACAACAACACTAACTTTCTTGACGTTGTTGAAAATAAATTGAGCACAGGGGGATGACCTTAACTTTTTTTGTGAATAGCACGTTACCCCACTTCTTAGCTCCGCAAATTTGTATCTTAGGTAGTAAACAAATTTTCATGCTGTCGTGACTTCGGGGAGCAAATGTGAAAAATTCACTATAACCACTGTCATTGCGTGTTTTTTTCGAGTCATTGCGTGTTGGCTGTTCAAGTACGCACTTGTTCTAAGGATAAGAAGAATAAGAATATTTATTGGGTAAAATCATTCAGCTTTTTACAATATCATTATATATTAAATTGCTGTTTTTCGAGGTGCCCATAAAAAAAGTAAATATTAAAGTGTCTCTGTACTGGCATGGGAATTGATCTGTCATCATAAAATTAAGTCAGATGGTGGGATGGTACATGTAACCATGCGGATTTATAGTGTTGGTTAGTAGATGTTGAAATTATGAAGAAAGCTGTGGCTTTTTGGAATGTCTTGAGGTTTTGGAGAGTTCGCATGGATGTTGGTAACTGATTCCAGAGTCGAGTGCCTTTGGTAGTGATCGATTTTGGGTGTGGTCTGGGTACAAAATGGTCCCCAGAGGTGGATCTCCTTGTACCGCACTGATGTCACCAATTGTCCTTTTTCTAAATCGATTACAAACGCTGCTATATTTTTGCATTTAAATTCTTTAAAATGTTTAGAGTGGTAAACAAAGAAACGACTGTTCTCATCCAAAATCCTAATCCGAACACTGAAAGGGCATTCAGCGTGGCATCTCTCGTAGTGACTTATAATATAAATATAAATTAATGACTCAATATAAATTAACAGTAAACATACAGACCTTTCTTCACGTTTCCTGTGTCCGCCATGTTGGGACTACGGTAACTCAAGTTACCGTCATCAGTGGTTTAGGTTGGCTGTATACCACGACATCAGCATTTTTAGAGTTATTAGGCTAATATTGTTATTACTTTCGGCCTATGACTAAAATCTTTGTCAAATACTTGTAACAACTTTTCTAATTGGTCCTCGCAACGGTGACGTCAGAGCGTGACCAGATGTCACTTTATACAAGTTATAAGTCACTTTGAAAGTAAAACATAAAAAGTATAAGAAAACGTTAAAGATAGGATGGTGAGTAGTTTGATCTAGTTTGATCGCAACGATCAATAATGAAAGTGTTAAATTATTAAAACACACACTAAAAATAATTATGTTGCACTGGTGTTAACATGGTTAATTATACAAAGCGTCTCTATGTATATAAATTTGGAAAGATATCTTGTAAGACAATAAGTAAGACAGTAGTTTATTCATAAGTTCTGTATATGTACACACATGTATGTATATGCCAGGTGGGCACGTATGGTGGTGACAATTATATATAAGACAATATTTACACAGGGTTATAAGAATTATTATTACTAGGGTACTACTCGTAATATCTATATAAAGAGCTTGAATGCATTCATTAATATCTGTGAATATTTACATACATTCGCCAGCTGTATGGTGCTTTTCACATTCATTAGATTATAAAAAGACAGAGCTGACTGAGATTGAACTAACACCTTTTTAATGTATTTTTTACGGGCTTCGTTAAGGCGTGGGCATATAAACAAGTAATTAAATTCATCGCCCAAATCGTTACACAGCTCACATACTCTCAAATTACGAGGGATATTAGTACGGCAACCAGACTCTATTGGAAGATTGTGGTTTCTGCAACGATATCTCGCCATTGTGCATCGCTGGTGATATGATAGCGTCAATAAATAATCTTCAAGATGCAGAGACGTTTTAAACATCCTGTAGTCAGGTAGTTGATGCATTTGCTACTTATATTTATTTCAGATGACCATTTCTGAAGGAATTGGTCCCTGATACGTTGCTGTAGTATGACTTTAAAAAGGTGTGTACTAAATAGAAGACGTTGGTATTCCCAGGCGCCCTCGAAACCACAACCTTCCAATATGTTTTAACCCATGTTGAGCAAAAAGTGCCATTTTTGTACATGTTTAAAAGTATTTGAAACAGTAAACTTGATATTTTAGGATTTTCTTCTAATTGTTTTATCCTTGTCCAAAACATGAGCATTCTACATTATGAGATTAAGGAGAGAGGCTTAGCTCCCAGTTCACCAAATACCATATTGGTAGATTTGTTCACACCTAATGCATATTTACAGAATCTAAGGTGTAACTTTTCCAGGATGTCTGTACCTTCATGAGCCCAGACATCACACCCATATAATAAAACAGGCTTTACTAGCACATCAAATAGTTGTAATTGAATGTCTATTGGTAATTGAAGTTGTCTGCTTTTGCGCAGTAAAGAAAACATAGATCTATTGCCTTTATCATACAATTCTTTTTTAGCAACTCTAAATTTTCCATTGAAATTAAAATTTAAACCCAAGTATTTATAGTGATCAACTACATCCAGCTTATTTTCACCAAAATAAAATTCAGGCCTGTTTCTAATTTTACCTCTCTAGAAGACAGTAGCCTAACCTTTGATTTTGACACATTTAATTTTAGTTTCCACAAATGACAGAATTCCTCCATCAAATTGATCGAGGTTTGGAAATATTTTGGCGATTCGGCCAATAGGACAGTGCCATCTCCATACAGTAAAATATATAATTTTAAAAGAGCGCACATATTATTATCAAAAGTAAGTGTTGCTAAATCGCGTATTTTTTTAAATCCGCTTTTTGCAAAAACTCTTGCAAATCATTTAAATAAAGTAAATAAAGTGTAAATAAAAGAGGAGACAGGTCTTCACCCTGTCGAATCCCGATGGGACATGAAAAATAATTATCAGTCAATAAACCATTTATGGCTACACATGATTTGCCTGATTTATACATATTATATACAACTCGGAAAATCTTTACCGAAACATTACATTTTAAAAGTTTTGACAATAGCTGAGACTTACTTATTGTGTCGAAGGCCTTGCTATAATCGATATAACAACAATATAATCTTTTTCGTTTACTTAAATATATATCAATTAAAAACTTTAAAGCAAACATGTGATCTGTTATTGAGAAGCCAGATCTAAAACCTGCTTGCTCTGGAGCTATTATTTGATTGACCTCTACAAAACGGGTCAATCTACTGTTTAAAAAAAAATGAAAAAAGCTTACCAAGGCAACTTAAAATAGTTATACCCCGATACTTTAGAAATTAATTTAAAACTTGATCGTTGCCCCTTGATTTATTAATTTTCAACGTCCGCACCAATTTGAACATTTCATCTGTCGTAACATGGTCATTAAATGAAGGATCAACGTTTTCTTCTGGAATATTTATTTCAGTTTCATCTATTTCTGCCTGATTCAAATTTTTCAAATGATCATGGAAGACTTCCAACGATATATAATTAAATGTTTTTTGAGACTTACGGTCATTTATTAGATTCCAATATTATCTGAGATTAGTTGTCATCAGGACATAGATTTTTATTATTTATTTATTTCTGCTTATACGTTTTGATTGCTTTATTTATTTATTTTTTGTACTTCCTATCAGATTTTTGTAAGATATTTAAATTCTTATTACTTTGTAATTTCCGGTATTTATTTTTAAACTTTACATATTCTCTCCTACTTATTTCACAGGCGTCATTATACCACACTTGATGTGCGTGTTTACGGGCACGGGCTTCTTGAGACCCAGAATGTTCAGCAGTGGACGCTCACATGTTAAGCTCACGTGCAGTTGTGTGGAACACAGAGTTGATCTCGTCAACCACCTTATGGACACTATGATCTATAACACCATCATGATCCCTACTTATATTATGAAGTTCAACCATGATGTCAGAAATATCAATATCGTCTAACGACTGTTTAAATTCAGCAATAAACTCCTGCTTCCATTTAGGTTTAATACATTGCAGCCGTGCAGCGCGATCTGACGGCTGTGTGACATGGTAGTTGTTTTGAACAATGCCTGTCGATTATTTATATTTAAAAGTTGTATTGACCGCGCAATGTATATCAGACAACATTGGGTCGTAATATTGTACAATAAAACTATCTATGTAAGAAAATATAGACAGAGAAAAAATCACATAGTCAACTACACTGACATTATCGCAAGTAGCTTTTCCCTGTAGAGCATCATTATCAAATCGACCATTTAGGCCTACTATTTACATATTAGCTGACTTGCACAACTCTAATAATCTATTGCCATAGGTATTGACAACTTTGTCTACAATCGCTTTTTTCTCTTGTATATTTAAACTACTTAACGTTAAAATTTCAAGCTCGTCATCAGGTTGGCAGTTATCATATTTGCTATTCACTAAAAAAATCATGTGCAATACCAGTTCTTGCGTTCAGATCGCCCATAATACAAAAATCTGCATTAACATATCTTGCTCGAAAGTCTATAATTGTATCTTCTATCTCGTCAAAAATTGCTATTCTAGTATGCGGCGAGTTTGCAGGTGGAATATACACAAGACATTATCAAGTCATGTCCGTTATTAATGTTATTGATTTTCATCCAATGCCGATGGATATAGAGTCAACTTGCTCTACATCTAATTCGCATACAAAATTGACTACTTCATCACTGATCATCACAGCGATACCAATAGAGTGTTGCCATTAGGTCTCTTACTGGGGATGGATGTAGTTACCCTTCCTATTGTTACTCTGGGGACTATCCGACCCGAGGATAGCAGAGCTGTGCGAATGCCACCGAGTTTTTTGCATTAAATTGCTTAGCGAAACCCCAGTCTCCGGCCATCTGGGCAGGTTTGGGGGTAGATCACCTAGACATGCCCAGAACCCCTTATCGGGCGAGCGAAGGAAAACGCTCCCAATAACCCACCATGCCCTATCACCCCCACCCTCACATCATCATCTGTACATCATTCATCTCATCAATTGACTACAACCAGAAATAGATAATGGTTATCTATTTCTGCTACAACGTTTTTATCGTATTACAATGTCACTTAAAAGACCTTTTGTGCCGAAAAGTGACGTGAAACAATGATTTACTACTACTACTTTCTCAACGTGGACAGTCTGACAACAATACCGGCAGGTTACATCATTTGTACATTCTCGAACCATGTGGCTTGTGCTGAAACAACAGTAGCAACGTTTTTCTCTCACAGTGCGGGCTGGACATTTGTAATGCCGGTGAGATGTTAGGCAGCAATGCTTACATTCGGTTATGTTGTTGTCATAAAAAACCCTCACGTCAAATTCTCCTATTATCAAATTGCCAGGAATAATTTTCTTTGCGTCGTCCAGGCCAAGTAGGTAGTTCCATTTTCGATGCTGGTTTGTTTCACCTTGCCTCGACGTATACTGCCTTCCACCACATTTCCATAATCAGCCAGGCCCAGGGCAGCTATGACCTCATCATCAGGCATCTCGTAGGGTGCATCCTTCACTGTAACATTTGTCAATGAACGGCATACATCACTAGTATCACTCAAAGTCAACACCTTATCTTTGATGGTCAGGGAATCAAGGCTAACTGTTGTCTGACTGCAATGCTAGCCGTGGTCACACGACATGAACCTTCCGTTATCTGAATAGCTCTGATGTCAGATGTGTTCACTTTCTTGGACAGGATCTTGACGATCTCACTCTCTATCAGACGGCCCAGTCCTCGTGTGAAGAAACTCAGCGTCATGGATCTCTTGAACTGTGTCATTGTGGACCTCGTTGGCCAACAGGCCAATGAATATAATACAGTAACAGCTCAGTCACTGGGTCCGGCACGTGCCAGTGTTCATCACACCTTTATCAGCCTGAGTGACAGGATTTCTCTTTACCTCACGAGAAACTCACAAAGTGTCACAATGGTATGCCAGGTTACTGATAAAAGTATCTTAATAGGCTGAATACAAGTTTACAGCACTTATGAAGATGTAGAAAAGGCATAAATCGTCGTATTTGTCTCAGGAAATTCTAAATGTAAACATCAGGTCACGCATGCGCACCACCAGAATTTTGCAGAAACTTGAATTTATCAATATCATTATGGTCCACATTTATAGTGTGCAGGGTACCTAGGGAATGATATGACTTAAAACAACACAATCAGGCTAAAATCATCACCATATCTGTATTTTTATTTTCGTGTTTTAATACGGCAATATGATGTGAACATGTCCATAGATACCCGGCTGAACCAGACCACTCGCATTGCGCGGATGTCATCAGGGTAGTCCATAGACTAATTTAATTTTTGGTTTGCGCACTACCAGTAAGGCGAGAAATAAGGTCGAAATTCTCGTATTTCTTATTTTTGACATGAATGTCCAGAATAAGAAATACGGGAATAACTGATAAATGGGCATTTCGGCGCACTTGCTATGCCTATGTTGCCACAGCAGCCCAAATTTAGGAGGAAAACCCCCCCCCCCAAATTTAAAAGACTTCCGCAATTCTAGTCTATGGACCTTTTCACATCATTTTTGGTGCGTTCAGCCTGATTGTGTCGCTTTAATATTTGTTCCCTTTCTCTTGTATATTGTAAACTAAAGCCCAGGCGGACATCATGCGTAGAAGTTGGAGACAGCATCAGCTCATAGTAAATTTTGCGTAGATTTCAGAAATCACTGTCTCCAGGCTGAAATATTGTCTGCTCATAGTCAAATTAAACATTTTTAAAATGGCCGCCGAGAGGTTACCGTAACAAAATATAATCCTAATAAACGGCCTAAAATTACTTTCCAACCCTCTAATATTACTTATTTATGGATGCACAATTCATTGCCGGAATTATTTTTGCTTTATTCCTCATATAAATTGCCCAAATTCAAAATGGCTGCCAAATCGTTTTTATATCATAACTTGCGTATTAGTGCAGCGGATCTGGGAAATAATTTGGAAAATCGTTCAAATTGCACTAGACTATACTGATCCATATTGGAAGGGGAACCACCTTGTAGCTGTACTGTAGGGCCTCTGATCAGGGTATTTTTAGCACTCTTTATTTTTTATTTCAATAAATTCAAGTAATTATTTAAAAAATATATGTTCCAACAAAAATGTCCACAAAACTGTTTATTATTGCTTTCAGCAGTTCATTCAATGAAAACAGGCGCGGGTCCATAGTGCGTGGGGGATTTACACGTTTTTTTTTGACAAATTATTAGAAAAAGCGCCTGTTTTCAATGAAAACAGGCGCGGGTCCATAGTGCGTGGGGGATTTACACGTTTTTTTTTGACAAATTATTAGAAAAGGTACCCTAAATTGACTAAAATGTTTCAAAATGTGATGAAAGCACCATATTTTGCACGAGCCTGCACCATGGTATACTAATTCATATTGGAAGGGGAACCAGATAGTAACTGTAGCATAAAGGCTTTGCTCAGGGCATTTTCAACCCCCCCCCCCCTAAATGTTTTTTAAAAAGTAGTAATTATTTTTTTAAATTATGTTTCACAAAAGATGTCTACAAAACTGTTTATGGATGCTTTTAGCAGTTTATTTAATCAAAACAGGGGTGGATCTATTGTGCGTTTTTTCGAAAAATTTTTATAAAAAGTACTTTAAATTGAGTATAATTGTTCAAAATGTGATTAAAGCTGCACTAATGTATACTAATCCATACATACACCTTGTAGCTGTCTGTCAGGGGATTTTAAACCCCACCTTATCAAACACACACACACACTCCTTTTTTTTATATTATTATAAAAAGTGCATTAAACTGGCTTGGATCAAAAACAAAAATCTTTGGGGCGGCGAATTACTCACGTCATCAACAAAATCTATTGCATGTAAACACAAAATACGACTAATTTTTTTTCAAAAATGGTTTTCTATTGCTATTTTTTTAAAGGAAGTGTCTATTGCCACAGTACTGTGGCAATAGCAGAGCGAATCGTTATTTTTTACCAAACCAATCAGAGGCCATCATACATTTCCGCATGTGGAGTGGGAGGGCTGAGTGGATTGACGCCCTGTTGATCGGAAGGACGTCTGTCAATTATGAAGCATTTAAGACGGCCTCAAGTGAATTTTCGGCTGCCGAAAATATTCTATCTTGGACATTATCGAGCGCGACAATATGGAGTTATAGGAAGAAGCATGAATTTGTGTACATCGATGACACCATCAAGTAAGTAATGTGATACTTTTAGCCAATCCTGTCTTATATTGTAGGCCCAATCGTGTACACGATTTTGCCATATTGTGTGACTATGAACTGCTCTCAAAAACCCAATGCGCGTTAGACTGGACTATGTTTATCCAAGGCCACAGTGCTGTTTCAATAATATTTTTACTACCCATTCACATGTCCACTCCTTACTGCCACAGTGCTGTGTCAATAAGGGTTCTTACTACCCCATGTACAAGTCCTTACTGCCATAGTGCGGTGCCAATAATGTTGTTTACTACCCCTCTACATGTACAAGTCCTTGCTGCCACAGTGCTGTGTCAATAAGGTTTGTTACTACCCCTCTACATGTACAAGTCATTGCTGCCACAGTGCTGTGCCAGTAAGGTTTGTTACTACCCCTCTACATGTACAAGTCCTCACTGCCACAGTGTTGTGTCAATAAGGGTTCTTACTACCCCATGTACAAGTCCTTGCTGCCACAGTGCTGTGTCAATAATGTTGTTTACTACCCGTCTACATATACAAGTCCTTGCTGCCACAGTGCTGTGTCAATAATGTTGTTTACTACCGTCTACATATACAAGTCCTTACTGCCACAGTGCTGTGTCAATAATGTTGTTTACTACCCCTCTACATGTACAAGTCCTCACTGCCACAGTGCTGTGTCAATAAGTTTTTTTACTACCCCTCTACATGTAAACATCATTGCTGCCACAGTGCTGTGTCAAAACGTTTTTTTACTAACCCTCTACATGTACAAGTCCTCATTGACACAGTGCTGTGTCAATAAGGGTTCTCACTACCTCACGTAGAAGTTCTGCTGCCACAGTGCTGTGTCAATAATGTTGTTTACTACCCCTCTACACTGCTACAGTGCTGTGTTATTAATTGTTTTTTACTACCTCTCTACATGTACAAATCCTTACTTCCACAGTGCTGTGTCAGTAAGTTTTTTTACTACTCCTCTACATGTACAAGTCATTGCTGCCACAGTGCTGTGTCAATAAGGGTTATTACTACCCATCTACATGTACACGTCCTTACTGTCACAGTGCTGTGTCAATAAGGGTTATTACTACCCCTCTACATCATGTACAAGTCCTTACTGTCACAGTGCTGTGTCAATAAGGGTTATTACTACCCCTCTACATGTACAAGTCCTTACTGTCACAGTGTTGTGACAATAAAGGTTATTACTACCCCTCTGAACGTAACAAATCTTACTATCACACTGCTGTGACAAAAACAATTACTACCTACTTTTCATCTTGTCCACATACTAAAAAGACACTTGCTTAAGAAATGTACATACATTTGTGTTTTATTATCCGTTAGCCTGAAATAATATGCGTTTTTTTCCAGGCTGTGTTTGCTCAGTGTGATTTCATCCTGATGCCAGTATGATGTGGCATCAGCGACAAGGATATTATGAAGCATGTTCCAATGGGTAGCCAGTGTGTGCTACTGGTGGCTGATACCAAACACAACACGATAGGAGTCATCGATTTCATGAGATAGGGATACGAAAAAGAAATTCAAATTGTTATTAAACGATGGAGGTGTGTAACATTAATGCCAGATTGTGAATGCAAATGCATATAGGTTATACAGTTGTATACTCTGTATTCATTTTAGCTAAACAATTAAATATCATTGTGGAATTTACTAGCGCTACTTTTACATTTCTAAGTATGTTTACATTCCTATGTATATTGCGATTTGAATAGCCGAAATTGTTTTTTACTAATCAAATATGTCTGAATCTGGTTGAACAAATCAATCAATGGTAGAATTGTCACAATTTAAACACAATATGTAGTTATGTTTTAGGCAGTCTACAAAAGCAAGAACAGAGACCAAGTCATATAAATGGAGCACAAAAACTCTATACCAGCTGTCAACAAGACGACAGTTCAAGCTGTTTTTTTTTTGATGGTATGACATTATCGAGGTTATAATATCGGAAATTAAATGTACAGTCATAGCTATGCCATCAAATTATATTTTGCATAGATTTTCAATATGCAATGTTGAATTACAAATACATGTCTTTTTAAAATAAAATTACTATAATTATACATATACTTATGTGATATTTGCTGGTAAATATATGGGTACGTTAGGTAGTCCCTCACGCCGGAGACACCAGTATGTGATTGTTAGGGTCTCCAGTATGGGCTTGTAAGGGTAAACGAGAGAAACTGCCTAACATTCTCCATCATATCGTAAACTTCATCTCCCCGTCGGATCGACGGTTCTGAGTAATTCACAAAACTCCTCTTCTGCCTATCATGTTTATTTGTCTAGACATTTGATAATAGCAACGTACAACCCCGCGCACGACACGTCTAACTAAACTCAGAGCGAGCGACCGGCGGCCAGTCCGCAGTCGCTGAGCGTTCTATCTGAAGTGCGGGAAAAGTACCAAGGCCACATGGGATTTGGCCCTCTGCGCCCGGCACCAAAGTACCAAAACGAGGCAGTCGTCCACAGACTCACGCGTCCGGGAGGGTGGGGACAACTGCCACATTAAACTAGCGAAGTAGGGATCCTACATTACCCCCGGGTTAGTGATAACGTAGGACCCAACTGACGTGTAGGAGACTGATCGTGCAAGTAGCGGGGGTTGTATATAACGTAACCTCTTATAACTAACCAGAGTTTAAAAAATTACAGCGTGGGTGGTTACAGCGTGGGTGGTTGACGTCGCAGCATTATAAATGAAAACATTATCCCATCCTCTTAACACCAATTGTTCTATCCTCGTAACACCAACTGTCCTATATTTACGTATTTATATGCTGCTAGCTGCGACCAACCGATTCATTTGTTTAACATTTCCATTATAATTTAGCAATTATCTTGTTGAAAAATGTAATTACAATTTACATATTTTACACAATGTTGCCAGGCCTGTAGTAGCCTAATAGTTGCGTATGTAAAATATAATCAAATCTTTTACGTAAATTGCTCGTGCAAAATGATTACGTAAATTACATGCAATACAATGTGAAAAAACGTAATAGTGCGATGCGTGTGGCTGGTCTCGCAGTCTTTATCGTTTGGCGCTATAGTAAACCGCGAGTGCCAGCCGCACGAATCGAGCACGTGTGTGGATGGTGCGTCCAACACATGCTAAATATAAAACGATTTATTGCATTCGCTGATCGTTAGGGGGCAGTACTCGAGTACTGTATCGAACATGTGTTCGCATTATCGGTTCGGTTCGTGTGGTCGATTGTGCGTATCGTAGCGTCGGTTCAAATGCAAATACTCAAATCCCCATTAGCGCGAGGAGTAAAATACTGAATGATCGTGCTCGGGCCTAGTTGGCCTTTATTGTGAGCGATCACAGCTGGCGTCTCACAGTGTGATAGCCTTGAGTTGCATTATGCGGTAACGCTATGACGTACCTGATTCGGGCGAGTGCCCTACCACAAGGTTTTAAAATAATTCTGCGATTTGGACGCAAAAAGACATGATTACATGTTTCGTTCGATGTGCAGTGGAACTAGTTGTTCCACGAAATGTCACGTGTGGGACATGACCAGCTACAGCTAGTTGCCTGCTCGCCAAACGCAAAAGTCGCCCTCTTGCGTTGGCTAAACATTAAAGTTAAAAACGCACATGTCTGCGTCAGATCACCGGACGTGCGGTGAACAGAAACAGACCTATGCATTGTCGTAAAAGTCGGTAGCGATGTATCGTAAAAGTCGGAGGCGATATAAGGTACGAAAATATTCAATCTGGAATTAAATAAAAATTCACCAATGTTGAATTGAATTATAAATAATCTGAAAAACAATCAGGTTATAAAAGTATTAATGTTCGGTAAGCCTAATGCAGGTAGTTATAATTAAAATGACTGATGAAATTCTAGTCTTCTGGAATGGCAGTTAAAATTATTGGGTTAAAACTGAAAAACAAGTTCTGATGCTGATGCTGAGCTGATGCTGTAATCTGGAAGGTCCATTAGTAATATTATTATTGTCGATTTCAGCAATGCGGGGTGTAAACGGTCTCGCACTTGCTAAAAAATGTCTGTTTATCGCTGAATCTGGTCATACTGTGTCATAGGCCTACCAGTAAATGTGGGGAATCCCCGTACAGTTGACGCTGTTGAGAATACTGCTACCCTGACTGCTGATGCTGATTGCCAGCCGTGTCGGCTGAAGCAGACAATCACGTATGCTGTGCTGTGCTGTGTTGTATGCTGATGCGCGATGTACATGCCCACGCTGTTTGACAGTACCGTGGTTCATCGGCAATACAAGACGCCAGTGCAGCGCCTGTAACTCTGAGGCTGAGAGGTAGGCGACGTTTTAAAATGTCATATATATGAAAAATGCCAAACTGTTGTTGGCCATCACTCTATTGACTATTGAAGTGATGCACCTCTCCACCATGTCGGTGGCTAGCCTTTAGATTGCTGGCGCACACCCCAGGCCTTTGGCCAGGGTATGCGGTCGCCACTCTCCGTGGCCTATGTCCGTGACGTGTCGTGCGCGGGTTAGTTGTACGTTGCCGTCCAGAACAGATGAAAAAAATGTCTGTAGGCCTATATGTTGAATCTTAGAAATGTAGACTGTAGAAATTGTCCATGCTATGTCGCATGTTGCAAGAAACAGGGGTTGCTGAGATATTTTAATATTCGTCACTGAGATTGCACATAATTTCTTTGCACTTGTTCACACACATATATATTTATTTAGTGAAAACTGTAGGTCAAAATTGTACATAAAATGCCAGATATAATTACGACATGCTATGCTAAGCTATGGTAATAGTAGGCCTATATTGTAAATCGACCTGGGTGAAAAAAAAAAATTCACACAAGTCGAAAAACACATGCAAATATTGGCAATGTTTCGCGATAGCGCAACTGTCAAATCGAATATTTCTGTATTTATATAAATTTTTATTCTTCAAAAATCAACTATCATGAGAAAATTTCGTTCTCAAACTAAAAGGCTAAATGTGACTGCGAGAAAAAAAACAGCTACATTTATTTTAGAAAAATATTTAAAACGTGACTGACAGTAGTCTATGCGGATTGATGATATAGTATATCATTTCGCTGAAAAATGATTTCTGTGTTGAACATTCCACTTTTTTTTATATATGGCATGTTCATCACCGAGTCATTCTTAATAACGTACGAATCAATCGCTCGCTTCGTTTCGTTGACTGACGTATAAATCGGCTGTCGTCGTAGCAGTTGCGTTTATTTCGTCTGTGGTGGGTGTGTGTATGGTGTATGATCGGTTACTGCTAACATGTGTGGCAGGCAGCTTGTTGCTGCGTGCCTGTGTCAGCATGCGTGTATCGGTGTGTACATATAAAACTGAACAGCAGCCTCGTCTCGCCTCACATTAGCATATTCATGATCTACTCCGTGCCCAAATAAGGCGCTAAAAGTAGGCTAGAGCAACGCCAAACACCAGGCGGCGTTTCGACGTGAAAAAATTATACTATGACTTTATTAAAATCATATTGCTATAATTTCCCTTCCGAAACTGCTTATTTACATTTCTTTTTTCGTAACAGTTTGAAAAAGAAAATTATTCAAAAAAAAAATTAATTGACACTAGGCCGTGTATAATTTGAACACGTAAATAGTCTGCTCCACCAAATCAAAATGGCGGCCTAATTTATGCTAATGTGATGAGGCGACACAGGTCCACTATCCAAATGCATGCCGGTTATGGCGGGACACGTGTTTGCCCACGGCGGGCGATTAGCTAAGCAAGGGGAACCAGCATCCAATATGGCGCTCACTTACCAAATACATTTATAACAATAAGCATTCTCTGAAATAACATATTGTAATAATAATAAAATATTGACCTACGGTCCAAGGAATATATTTAACAGACCAAATAGGACCGTTTATTGCATTCATTAGGGGAACAGTTTTATTTGGCCCTAATCGTAATAAAGGTTACCTGAGTCGAAGCGATATTTTATAATTTTTTGTCGATTTTTACTGAAAAATCGAAAAATGACGAGGCTTCGTATATGGACTTTAAAATCGAGTCACCCAATTATGGCAATCAACGATAAAAAGGAGTTTTCGAAAACACCCACTTCCTACTTGCCTACAGTGGCATTAATAGGATGAAAGCATTTTAAAAACTCTTACTATAAAAATATGATAGACTAAGTCTATGAGAAAAAAATTCAGGGTTCTTCTAGAGAAACCGACATGGTCGCCATCTTGAAAAAGCGCCAAACACGTGGAATTTCGTACAAAAGTAAGAAAATTATGCCGTTTTCGACGTAAAAAACGTACTTCTCCTCTGATAACTCTTTCTATCTAGTTTAAAACTGGCATATTAATATGACCTACAGCTTTCACGTACCTTGGTGAAAAAAATGCTCATGATTTTTTTTTAAAATCCTTTAATATTTAAATAAAACTATCCTTGAAAACATCAGTTTTCAATTTGCGTCTTGGTGAAAACACTGTTGCGTTCTCTATCAGTCGTCAGGGGTCACCAGTATGGGTACGTTAGGTAGTCCCTCACGCCAGAGGCACCAGTATGTGATTGTTAGGGTCTCCAGTATGGGCTTGTAAGGGTGAAGGAGAGAAACTGCCTAACATTCTCCATCATATCGTAAACTTCATCTCCCCGTCGGATCGACGGTTCTGAGTAATTCACAAAACTCCTCTTCTGCTTATCATGTTTATTTGTCTAGACATTTGATAATAGCAACGTACAACCCCGCGCACGACACGTCTAACTAAACTCAGAGCGAGCGACCGGCGGCACGTCCGCAGTTGCTGAGCGTTCTATCTGAAGTGAGGGAAAAGTACCAAGGCCGCATGGGATTGGCCCTCTGCGCCCGGCACCAAAGTACCAAAACGAGGCAGTCGTCCACAGACTCACGCGTCCGGGAGGGTGGGGACAACTGCCATATTAAACTAGCGAAGTAGGGATCCTACAAATATATTTTCCGAATGCTGAAATACTCACCAGCCATTTGAGGCTAGGATCACTGGGCCAAACAAATGTAGAATTTGTTAGGTGTAAAGTATTTGACGCTTAGGCAGCAGGTTAAATTTTCCGGACACAATGGTGAATTTTTTAAATACATATCTTTTTAGTCCGCCCTTTTTCAAGGTGAACTTTTGCAATTGGAGTTCGGCATCATTGGCGGGAGCCGCGTCGACATTTCCATTAAGATTTTCATGTAGGCCTATCCTGATCAAATTTGGTCTACGTGTTGCTAATAACCAGAATAAAAATGGCTGATTTGTCGCACAAAATGGCAAACTTTCGCTTGTTCGTAGACACAATAAATAATATTTCTTCTAATATTTAAATATGTGTAATTTTGCTTCTATGTCTTTTCAGAATGCTGAAATAATCACAAGCTACTTCAGAATATGATCGTTGGGGCAGCTCAGTTTAACGGCGTAGGCATATAATGTCTTAACAACCAATGAATAAATTGATTTTTTAATGAATGAAACTGTTTTTTTTTTCTTTTGCATAATATTAATCAATGTTGCTACGACTTGAAGTTGGGATATGGTAGGGCACAGCACTTTGATAACAAGGAATTCGAACTGTAAAGACACTTACGTAGTACGACAACACTGCGGACTGTCTGTGTACAGGTGTAGTAAGAAACATTATCGACATCATACAACATGTAGCAATAGATAAGAGGGGTAGTAAAAAAAACAACTGACACTGTACTGTGATAACATAGAACGGCTTGGTGTAAAGGGGTAGAAAGAAAAGTTATTGACATGACAGTGGCATAGAGTATTAGTAAGTGTAAATACACCCTTCCAATAGCAACACGCCACACAGTGATTAAAACTGAACAATTTAGTTGGGAGTCCTGCTTATGCGCAAAATCGTGCAAACAGTAGGAAACGTTATTGACACACCACTATGGCAACAAGGGCTTGTGTGTGTAGAGAGACATAAATGAACCTTATTGGCACAGAACTGTGGCAGTAAGGACTTGTAAATGTAGAGAGATATGCATAAACTTAATTGTCACGGCATTGTGGCAGCAAGGATTTGAAAGGGTAAGAAGAGATTAAGAAACGTTATTGACATCGTACTGTTTAAGCAACTACTTACGGGTATAGAGGGGCATTAGAAAAAGTTATTGACACCGCACAGTGTTAACAAGGACTAAGTCTATATATAGTAAGAAGCCGGAGGCCTGTTTAAACAGCATTGTGTTAGAAAGGACTTGTAAGTGTAAAGAAACTACAAGAAACATCATTGCTACCCTATTGTGATAGCAAGGTGAACACAGAGAAGGTTTGGCGAAAGAGGAAAACGTTTGGGGAAATTTGGTGAATGTTTGGTGAAGATTTGTTTCGCAAATTTGTCAATATCGCAAAATAGTTTCCAGACAAATGAGATCCCCCTTATTTGTCATCAACTACTGTCACACCATGCAAATTTATTCCATCTACGAACAGTTGGTGACAATTGTTTTTCCAAATCTTTTTTGTAGCCATATATCCGCCAATGTCATGGTAGCAGTGACTTGTAGGTGTAGATGAACACTAAGACGCTTTATTGAAACAGAACTGTGTCAGCAATGATTTGCAAATGAAATGAAATGAAATGAATCGGGCTTTGGGCCATCTTTGTGCACATATAGGCTAAACTGGGCCAGGAGAACCTCCTGAGAATAGTGAGATGATTGAGATGACACTGTCCTCCAGACACAGGATTCGAAATTCGAACCCTGGCGGTCTGAGACCGAGCACGCTACCTCTCGGTCACGGAGGCTCCCCACAATACTGACTGTCACACGTGGATGGGGAAGAAACATTTTTGTTTCTTTCAAACCGCCGAGAACCAAACCCCGAGCTCTGGCGTGAAAGGCAGCGGTGCTAACCTCTACCCTAGGGCCCCCGCCCAGCAATGATTTGCAAGTGCATAGAGACAGTAATCAACCTTATTGACACATGACTGTAGTAGCAAGGACTTTTATTAGTGTATAAGCAGAAAAACAACTAATTGACACGGTACTGTGGCACCAGTGATTTGTAAGTGCATAGATACAGTAATAATTCTCATTGACATATGAATGTAGATGTAGACTTGACTTGCAGATGTAGGCCTACATGAGCAGTCAGAAACCATATTAAAACAACACTGTGGCAGCAAATATTTGGGAGTGTATTGAGACAATAAAAACATTATTGCAACGGCACTGTGGTAACAAGGGCTTATAGGCAGAAAAAGTAGGAGACCGTAGTCACACAGCACTAGCAGCAAATATTTTTAAATGTATTGAGACAGTAAGAAACTTCATTGACAGAGCACTGTGTTAGCAAGGAATTATATCACGTGTATATTGGTGAGGAACGTTATTGCCAAAGCGGTGTGGTAGCAAGAATGTCTATCTATGGAGAAAGAGTAAGATACTTTATTGAAACAGAGCTGTGGCAGTAAAGATTTTTAAGTGCATAGAGACAGCACTGTGATAGAAAGAACTTCTATGTGTAGAGAAATAGTAAAATACCTTATTGACACAGCACTGTGGCAGCACAGATTTAAGTGAATAGAGACCATAAGAAACGTTATTGCCACATCACTGTCGTAGCAAAGTTTTCTATGTGTAGAGAAAGAATAAGATACTTTATTGACACTGCACTGTGGCAGCACAGATTTTAAGTGTATAGAGACAGTAAGACACGTTATTGCCACATCACTGTGGTAGCAAGGACTTCTATGTGTAGAGAAAGAGTAAGATACCTTATTGACACAGCACTGTGGCAGCACAGATTTTAAGTGTATGGAGACAGTAAGAAACATTATTGCCACAGCATTGTGGTAGCATATGTGTAGAAAAAGCGTAGGATACCTTATCGACACAGCACTATGGCAGCAACGATTATAAGTGTATAGACAGTAAGAAACGTTATTGCCACATCACTGTGGTAGCAAGTACATACATGTGTAAAAAAAAGAGTAGGATACCTTATTGACACAGCACTGTGGCAGCAAAGATTTTTAATGTATAGACAGTAAGAAACGTTATTGCCACATCACTGTGGTAGCAAGGTCTTCTATGTATAGAGAAAGAGTAAGATACCTTATTGAGACAGCACTGTGGCAGCACATATTTTAAGTGTATAGAGACAGTAATAAACGTTATAGCCACAGCACTGTGGTAGCAATGACGTATATGTTTAGAGATAGAGTAAGAAACTTTATTGACACAGCATTGTGGCGAACATTATTAACAGTTACACAGAACTGCTGCGATGAGGATTAGCAACAGCTAGAAGCCTTTAGACACATCAATTCAGTAGCAAGGAACTACAAACCCTTCTTAACACAATCCTGTGGCAGCAATTACTTGCACATGTACACGGACTGTAAGATACCTTATTGTTACAGTAATCATGGTCATGTGGTAGCATCCGTTTAGATATTTCATCAGAAATGAATCTTATTGACACAGTACTGTGGTAATAAAGTTATTTGCTATGATTGGTCAGTATTGTTGTTACACTGATGCTGATTGGTTTGGTGGTAATAGCATTTCCAAAGTTGCTGCCACAGTCTGAAATTCTGATTAGTTTAGTGAAATTAGCTAATTGGTCCTTTAGTACCACAGTACTGTGGCAGTAGCCATTCCTTTTTTTAAATGCGATTGCGATTTTTTCAGCATTTTACAAAAAAGCAAAGAATTACCACCTTACCTAAAATCAAACTTTCACAAATATCTCAAAAACTTAACATCTATGTCTTAACATATGTTTCATGGTCAATTAATAAAATGAGCAGGAAGTAAATATTTTAAATGCTCATTATAGAGCCATAGGTATGGATATATCTTTTTGAAGTGTAATAATAAAATTGATATAATTTCAAGAAACCTCAAACTATTTATATTGTCTTTCATTCGACATGTGACATTAACACGTGGTAATGTAGTGAAGTACAGCACTTCAAAGCTTCAGCAAATGTTGATGCTGTGCAGTAGTCACGGATTAGAGGATCAGATTCTAATTATAATACTGGTACTTTGATGCAACTATCTCATCGCAAAATGGACTGCGCCCAACCTATTATCATGTCGTATCATTGACAATCCCACTATCAAGATGTGGACAAATTTAGAAGAATTAGTAAAGGATCAGTAGAACTGGGATACCTTCCCACTGTCGTCATTCGATCATACTTTATGTTTTTTATGACTTTTGTGAGTTAGATTGTACTCAGCATATAGACTGGGGAATATTGGTACACACTATTGGTTATCATTTTAGTGAGCTGTAATGGCAAGCACATTTCCCACCTGCAACAAAATATTAAAACGTGACGAAGAGTGACGTTTTAGTAAGAAGTGGAACAGCTGATAGGGTAAAGTGGGACGCGAAAAAACTTGGTCAGAAATTATTCAAATTTTACAATCACATTCCCCACGATATGTAGATGTGCAGGTGACTTTTTCAAGGTTTTACTGAAATTCAAAATGGCCGCCACAGATCAACTTTTTTTTTGGGGGGGGGGGGCAAAAACTCAAAAAATAGTTTGGTAATTTTTTTTGAAATTTTAACATCACATTCCTAGCAACATGTGATTTTGACTGAATAATCCATCTCTTGCTATATTTTAATGAATAAAGGTCATCTTTAAGGTCAACGTGTCATTTTCATGGTCAAGCTGGCGGCAATCTCATTTTAACAATAAAGCTGGGAGCAAGTGTAATACCTCTTCTTCGTGTTATTTCGCGTGACAGATATTTTTTTGTATTTTTTTAGTGATTACGCTCATACTGATGGTCAAATGTGATATGAAGATATGCTACAAATTGGGTCACGTATAAAACAGCATTTGATCACTGAACGAATACCAAATGCACAGTTTGTTAAATTCTTGCGCAAAAATGAGCCTGAGAATATCACTTTGAGTAAGGCCGTGGATATCTGGTACGACACTGACGAGAAAGTCGCATATTTGAAGCACATCTCTCGATTGCTACGAGTACAACTATTACATCGTCGTTCATGGTCTTTTAATGGAAGTTTTGATAACTTTTCTAATGCGCCATTACTACAGCTCTTTCTGTGTCAGCTTCTTTTTGGGCGTCATGTTATCAAAGTGTCCGAAACTTCCAACGAAGAAGTGCATAAAACTGTTGATAATATGGCCTGTCAGTTTCTTATTCAAAACAGGCAGGTAAAAATTCAACCAAACAATGAACGCATATTTCTACAAACCGTACAAACTCCCCTCTCTATTGGCTCGCCATTAGCAGTACATTCTGGAGTCCACGATAAATCATTAATTAATAACCTGTTGGAAATCTACATTGGCAGTGATTACCGAAAAATATTAAATATTGAAAAACGCCTGGAGCAAGCTTTTCTTCAGCAAATGGTGGACAGTGTTGGATATTGCTTGCCAGACATTGTAAAAAAGTAATAAATGTTACTTTTGCTGTTGACAATATTGACCTTTTAGAAGATACTCCAACAGGACAAAATACTTTCTGTTGAACAGTAATCGTCATTTATCAGCGTGTTGTAGATGGTGAACCTCTCAATAGACCTCTTGTGATTCCAAATATATGATCAATTAGGCCTATTTTTTTCATGTGATTTTTGGAACGCCCGTTTGATGCCTGTACATCTCGCAGAAATGAATAATCTAGAACAGGATGATCCAGTCACATAGCAAGCATTGATATCCGGAGAATTTGTATCTAGAAGTTAAGTACCATTTACTAGTTTATTCACAGACCGTACACTCGAACAAGAAATAAAGAAATTAAAACATCATGGTGGAATAGTTGGACTTGCCAGGATGAAGCTGCGTTTGTAAACATATTAAAGTCCAAAGTGGCCGCAGGTCGGCCATCTTGAATTTGATCAAGTTGACATTTTTCACAGTATATCCCCACCTGAAACCACATATTTTCTTCAATAGTAATGGTCTAGCTATCTGGCAAAGTTATTACGTATATTCAAATCAAAAGTGGCCGCAGTTCTGACCTTTTGAATTTGATGAAGTTGAAATTTTCAAGGTACATGTATATCCCCACTTGAAACCACACATTTTGTTAAATAGTAATGGTCTAGCTATCTGACATGGTTTTACAGTTATGACACATAGGCCTATTGAAGTCAAAAGTGGCCGCAGGTCGGCCATTTTGAATTTGATCAAGTTGAATTTTTTCATGGTATATCCGTACCTGAAACTGCACATTTTGTTTAATAGTAATGGTAGTAGTAAGGTATATACTTTGGGGACACGGATAATGTTTGTATAATGGTTGTCAATGCTGGCAAAGTCCCAATCCTGGCCTAACGTCGGTACAACATTGTTTTTCAACCATACATTACCCCAACCCCCTCCCCAGGGTAGCATCCTATAGACGGGTACTACAACTTTGGTACAACGTTGGCACGACCATTCCAAATTTGGAGACATGGAAATTTGAAGACAAAGACATTTTTTGGTGACACAGAAATTTGGGGACGCGGATAATGGTTGTATAATGGTTGTCAATGCTGGCACTGTCCCAATGCTGGCCTAACGTTCGTACAACATTGTTTTTCAACCATACACCACCTCAACCCATCCCCAGGGTAGCATCCCATAGACGGACACTACAACGCTGGTACAACATTGGCACGACCATTTCAGATTTGGAGACACGGTAATTTGAAGACAGAGAAATTTTTTGGAGACACGGAAATTTGGTGACACGGAAATTTTAACATTTGCACAACCATTCCAGATCTGGGTACCACCCACCCCCTCCCCTGGGTAGGATGTGAAAAAATTTTGAAGACACAAGAATTGGTTGTTTTAATGCTGTTAATGTTTTACAAGGTACATATTAAAAATTGTACACAAACACCAACCCACCAACAAAATTTGTCTTTTGCAAGTTGTTGAAACTTTGTAAAAAATATCCTTTTAGGACTTTTAGGTGGATTTTTACACGCTTAATTCTTTTACACCAATTTCTTACTGGCGTGGGTTTTTTTTACTCAAATATTATCTTAAAAAATAGATTTTGGTTATAATATTTTTGTTTTGAAGTTATAATGTTCTTATGTTCTAGTTTTTTTTATCACTGGTGCGTTTTTTACACCAAATATTATCTTAAAAAGAGCCATTTATGAACTACAGTAAATTGATTTGTCTGTGTGTGACATCTCTCTTCTATAAAACATTTGTCAAAATGTTTACTATAGGTTGTTATCATTTGAATATAAGTTGTATTTTCATCACTCAAAATTTATATAATCAAGGCAAATTCGCTAGAACGATTACATTAAACGCAACCTAGGCCTACCTGATATTATTTAAACATATTAGAGATTCATCACAAGTGATGCGAGTAGAATCACAGTTATACCCCGGTAATCAACAAGCTTTTATACACGCATATAAAAATATAATGAAAACATTTTATCGTTATATGGTAATCGATTTAAATCCTCAGAGTAACCCAAAAACACAGAATTCGTACATGAATTTTCCTAGGAGAATATCCGATTATCTATTTACTATAAGCTGCCCTGTTGTAAAATAAAAGTTGTCAGTATGGTAAACCACAAAACTGTAGCCAGTCGTGTTGGATTAATCGGATCTCTGATTTCACTGCTAATATTAGGTATGGTTAGTGTAACCTTTAAAAATACGGCAGTGCTCAAAGAAGAACCAAATCCTGTAAGATCGGTGTGTACATATATGTCGATTCCATACCTGGATGATGTTGTTGTGAATATTTGCATGGATTCAAAGCAGCCTATAAGCATGGCCAGCATAAATGCTTCTGTGAATGTTAATCATGGAAGAATCTCGGAGGATGATAATAATACCCTTTGAAAAATATAACATGTCATTGGTCCGACACACCATTAGTCCGACACACCATTGGTCTGACACACCAATGTTCCAACACACCATTGGTCCAACACACCATTGGTCCGACACACCATTGGACCGACAATCCATGGTAGGCATATAAAAGAAAACTTGAGTTGAGTTACAAAAAAATTTACAAGGAAACTTGAGTTGAGTTACTAGAAAATTTGACTTGAGATACAAGAAATTTGAGTTGTGTGACAAGAAAAAACTTGAGTTACAGTTTTGCGAACAGTAGCCTACATTTCTCCATCAAACTGCTACTTTTTCGCAAATGCGTGTATACATATAGTATATATATCTTATGCCAATTTGAGAACATTGGCGATTAAAATGGTTATTAGTAGACTATTATGGTATTTTAATATTGTTGGTAAACATGCCATAAGAATTTTTAAATTCATTTATTAGATAGGTGGCAAAATTTCACATTTATCATGCAGGGTGGACAAAATGTTAGGGATTGTCATCCACGTTTTTTTGACATAGTTATTACCTAGTGAACACATATCAGGCGGATGACAAAAAAAATTTTGCTTTATTCTGATGTTAGAGAAAAAACAAAATGGCTGCCATTGCGAAAAGTTGGGTATTTTTCGTATGGTTGATAACCGATGAAAATGAGACTTCATAATGACTTTTTTTATTTTAAATTACATTAGTATTGACCTATTATCTGTACAGATTATCATAAAGTGCAGAATATAATATTTTGAAAATTTGTGAATTCTACACTTCGCGAAAAGTTACAAAATCTGAAATTCGTGAATTTTCAAACACGCAAAAATTACAAGATCTACAGTATGTCGTTTCTGACTAACTTTGCGACGCAAAATCCATTTCTGGCATCAATATTATAACATCAGGTGTCTAATGGTAAGCATCGGTGACATTACAACCCTTATTATATGACCTTCAAACACCATACCAAAGTAAAAAAATGACCAGTAGTTGTCACAGTGAAAATACAACTTTCACAAAAGTGGTCCGATGGTTACATGTGATTTTTCGTTTCTGACCAGCTTTGGGCGCGGAACCCATTTTTGGTATCACTAATTTCATTCTAGGCATCAGTGACCTGACATACCTTATTCTATAACATTGAACCTCGGTATAAAAGTCAGAAATGATTAAAATCGGTCATAGGGAAAACACAACTTTTTCATAAGTAGTCCAATAGTTGTGTGATATATGGTTTCTGACTAACTTTGTGACGCTGAACCAATTTCTGGCATCAATAATATCATTTTAGGCATCAGTTTTTGATAAAAATGAGTAGTCATCTGTCATTTTAGATGAATTTAGTGTCTGTGAATCTATTCGTGGACATACAATATAATTGCAGTCGTCAGGATCTTGGAAACGCAAAATGGGCTTGTACATAGAATTCACAATATGAAAATAAGAAGGCAATCGCTTAATATAGAGTTTTATATCTGGGGAATGCACTATCCAATGACCCTTTATTTACTAAAACTATATAACATGATAACAATTTGTTCACTAATTTAGTGGCGTGTAGCCTATGTGTACCACATCTACCATCATAACGTTTCCTCGTATCGTGTTCCCCGTTGAGTTGCGACGCTTGGACAGCATTAAACCAACATTTATTCAACTTCGTTATATTTATCTCAATAATATATGTAATGTGCGGTATACAATTTACCTTACTCTCTCAAAATACTGAGGGATTTGCCATTTTATTCAACAGGGAGTGGTTGTCCATATGGATTGGGATAATGTGATTATGCTCAGTGTATAAGCTATTTTTCTTAGATAAATGTACACCCACAGTTCTTGAGGTAGAACATACTTTCACATGTAACTACATGCAGGCCTGTTTATGTTGCTGGATTACTTATAAATAGCAAAGTCGTCTACATATAAAGAGTTTTAGATGCCTGCTGGTAAAGCCTTGACGTGGTAACTTTCATTGTAAATATATTTGGCGACACAATGCTTCCTTGTCAGACACCTTCCTTTTGCGAACATAGTGTTATCTAATCTGACTTTACATTTTCTACCTTTTTAAAAAACTATTTGTGGCCTTTTGTGGATCAAGAAATATTCCAACTGTTTGCTGATTTTATTACAAAACCTTCACGAATATACGTCTTCAACGTGCGGCGATTTTATCTGGCACGTAGGCTACATGCCTCTAAAGGAGCGAACATATTGTGAGCGACAGATTATCAAGTTTTAGTCAATAAAATATTATTGCATATCACGAATATACGTCTTCAACCTGTGGCGATTTTAACTGGTACGTAGTCTACATGCCTCTAAAAGAGCAAACTTATTGTGAGCGACAGATTATCAAGTTTTAATCAATAAAATACTATTCTGTGAAACTCAATAACCTTGACCTCCTTTGTTTTCACCCAGCTGGCTAATATAATGAAGTATGGGGGAGGGGTCTTATATAACCTTGTTTCCACCGAGTGACATCACTGAGTTTCACAGAATGAAGTATGGGGGAGGGGGTCTTATATACCCCTGTTTTTACCGAGTGCCGTCACTGCGTTTCACACAATTGCATGGTATTGCATTGCGAACATATGAAACCATAATAAACCAGTGTTCCATCTTGGATTTAGAAGGGGCACCTATCATTGGGGGCACATAGTCATGCCCGCCGGGCACCTACTGAGACATTTCCAGTACCCCCCGCAAGTTAAAATTAGATTCACCACATAGAAGGTAATCAGTTACTTGGGTAAACACCGCAAGTGATTACCACTGTGAACACAACTCCACTGGCGTTAGTTACATCATAGGTGTGAATGCCGAGTATAATCGGTATAATCGTTATGAAGGTGTTTAGTCAGTCACAATGATCAGGGTGGGTTTGAGTTGGACGTGAAACCCAGGGGGGCTGCTCCCCATAAAGCTGGTGTTCCGCGTTACGTGTTTGGGGAGGGGGGGGGGGGGGAAATGACCTAAAACCTCAAATTAGGGGTATTTTTGAAGCGAAGAATGTTTAGAAATACAGAATTAGGGGTCATTTTTTCAACCTTCACGCAACTCACTCAATTTCACTTGCAGTGTTTAGGGGTGGTTTGCCAATCTCATCTTCACGGATGGGACGCTAGCTTTATAGGGAGTTGTCAGCCCAGGACGTGAAAGGGTGAAAGGGGCATGGCGCCTTTTTAATAGATGATGGGCAACATGGCGATCATGAAGGGCAACGTGGCACTCATAAAAGATAGCATGGCTACCTAAAACATTGAGAAACGATTGCATTCATATTTGCATTCTATCCACTAGCCAAGTTTGAATTTGAATTGAAGTTTGGACTTGACAGATCCTGAGGACTCCCATTGTAGCCTACTTTTATGCCCTCAAATAAATTCAAAATAGATTCGCCAAATTCACCTAAAATGACACATTACATCTAATTTGTATCGGTTGATTGTTGCCTAGAATGATATTATTGATTCTAGCGCTACAAAGATGGTCACATCACATGTAACTATTGAACTACTAGTAAAAAAATGTATTTCACTATAACGGATTGTGATCATGTTTTGACTTTCATGTGGCCTATAATTGTAACTTGAGGTCCAGAAGTGGGTTCCACGCCCCAAAAAGTGTCAGAAATGACATATCACACTTGAATATCGGATTACTAGTTAAAAATCTATTTTTTTCAAAATATCCACTGGCGGCCATCTTGGATTTTTGCTGTTTTTTTTGCCAAACGCGACATAGGATTCATGTGAAATTTAAAGAGAGCGATATATGACTATTTGGGGATACTCAGACGAATTTTCAGCTCTGACGCCCAAATTTTTACCCTACACTCATTACATACGTCGATTTTTCATGAGTTGACGGCGGCCATTTTGAATTTTCAGTGGTAATTAAAAATGTTTAAAGGTGCCAAGCTGGCATGATTGCTCATATCAATCGAGACATATCATGCATCAATAATCTGCAAAATTTTTTGTATATATACCCACTTGCAAGGTTCCATCCTCGGCGACCTGACTATAGATAAGTTGTTAGGGCTGAAAATGGCCGCCATTTTGTTTTTGCTGTATTTCGGTAATAAACGATTTATTTTTTTGTCATCCACTTAAAATGTGTTTAGTAAAGGTAGTAGATAATGGCTGATGTGATTACCAACCCCTAACATTCCGTCCAAACCGCACTGCTCATTTGGCCTCTTTTGAGATTTTGCCACCTGTCTATATAACACTAATATATAGGCCTATACGTGATTTTAGGATTGTTTACAGCTGTGTCAAAACGCATGCGTTATGTTACGACATAGGCTATAACACAATACATCATCGTGGCATGCATATCAAAATATGGGCTAAGTCAATTTAATATGAGTACTGTCAACGTAACATGCGTTGTATCTCGACAAAATCCCGTTTTTTTTAAATAAATTTGAACTTTAAAAAATACACAAATTAATATACTATTCGCTCCCGTTCAGTGCAACGCGTTTAATCCATAGCCTGGGATATAATGTTGTCTTCAATCATTTATATTAGAGAAAATGCTTCCAAGTTATGACACATTTAAGAGAGGACATGCCAGAAATGTGTTGAAATCTTGTTTTTATTTTTAATATACATTAGGGGCGGACCAGATGATACGTGGGGTGTGGGTTATGATTTTTTTCTGAATAAAAGTTTGTTTGGTAAATCTCAGGAAAAAAATAATTTGTTTGGTTATGCAAGGAAACCACGTTTGCTCCCGTGGTAAAACTCATAGCCCCCCCCCCCCCCCACCCCCCTCACACGTATCATCTCGTCCGCCCTTTACTGATCGGTAAATCGATACCCAAAGGTTGATTTGATGAATATTTCAAGCAAGACGAAGTAGATTAATTAATAAGTATTTGTAATTTAGTTAAGTCATTTAATGTAACAAGTTCGATCATGAGTCCTTGTTACACATTTTCTGAATTTAAATTCCATTTTAAATATGAAGTACTGGTCAAACTCTTCTCTGCTGAAAAAAGTAGCATCTAAATTTCGACTTTTATGCACTTTTAGAAAAAAAAAATTCTTGAAGGTTCTTTGCTGTATTAAAGTAATATAGAAGAAGAAGAAGTGTTTATTCAACTATTAAAATAAGTAGGCTAAATATATGATATATGAAACAATTTACAGTGTGTTTTGGGAGACCTCCATTAAGACCACAAGGTCGCTAGCATGGAGGCCACCCATGATGTCATCTATATATAAGCATATAACATTGTGAAATTATGAGTAGTATACGTATTGGCTATAGGCCTATGTGTGAAGTGAGCGAATATAATGGGTTTACTGTAAAGTTTAACCTATAAACGTAGTAGTTATATAAAATAAAATTGGTAAAATAAATTTTTATTCTGTCGTACGAAGCCAAAAGGCAGCATCTGCCTACATGTACTGTACAAAGAGGCAAATCCTGCCGTTTGGCCCCGCAGAGCAGAAATCACTAGTTCAAATTGAAACTGCATAGGCCTACATAACAGTGTGAGATATTCCAATCAGTATTACAGTAGCATATGTGTCCATAAATTTTAATTTGACATAGGCCTACGTAGAAAACCCGTTAAAACTATGAGTGTTACACAGATCACTCTGTAGTCTGTTCCAACCAGACACAGACGGCCCGCGCGTTTCAAAACGCCGACAGCTCTCCCAGCACACACGAGAACTTGACCCAATTTTGTTTCAATGTTGGTCCAGCGCCGTTTGCGGTGGATCAATAGTGAAACGACATTGGGTCAAAGCCTCATGTTGGCTGAGCTCCACACAGGTGTCTGTCTACACCCACACCTCCCCTCCACAATATATTCGGCAGCTAATCAGGGTACTTTTAGCAGGACAGCCGGCCAATCACAAGCTTACTACAATACTTGAAATTGAGATATGACGTCAGCTGTCTGCACATCTTAACATGCGGCAGAGCAGTGCCTAGCGGCGTGCAGTGTATATGAGTGTGTACTTTATTGTTTATTGATCGTGACATGATAATTATTTACAGTTTTTGGCAATTGATATCGAACACAAGCTCTGGCAAAATCATGTTTTACAAAAGGTATGCGCAATTTATGTTGATTTCTTGTACTATGAGTATGGATTTCAGAAGTAAGCCTAAAATTAAACACATCAAAGTATTTCGGGAGTGAATTAGGTTCATGTTTAAAGCAACATTTTAATAGTTGGAGGGGATATGTGTTTTAGGAGGTTCAATTCTTTAAATATCGGATGTGTGTGCGACAGGCGGGATTCCTTACGTATTATTCGTAGGGGAGAGGCGGGTTAGTTGAGCCACTTTTTACAATATTTTGTCTGGTGTTTTCCCAGTTGATCGCAGAATGGTTGGGATAGTTTTAAAACATGGCTATATATTACATATATATCCAACATCAATGAAAGATGAAAAGAACAATTAAAAAAAAAGTTATGGATGCTCAACTGAGAGTGGTGAAAGTGGCTCAACTAACCCGCTGTATGGGGTAAGTTGTGCCAAGCAAGGGGGTTAGTTGATCACCTATGGTAAAAATTCACAATTGACAAATGTACATGCCAAAATGTTATTTTTGTCCAGAAAATTCAAAAATAACAAAATTAACACTTCCGCTCATCACATAAAGGTCAAATCTGTTGACAAGTCCCGAGTAATACAATCGGCATTATAGCCTGTATTGATGCATGGATCATTGTTTTCTTTTATTTATTAAGAAGATATATACTATTATTATGTGTCTTTATTATATTGACCTATTATATGATGTCATTTGTTACACTATATCACATTCTATAATAATATATTATATTCCCACTGGGGTATGATGAGCCATGTCGAGTGGTGTTAGTTGAGCCACATTTTGTAATATGTATTTACCTACTGGGGTAAGATGAGCCATGAATGGGGTCAATTGAGCCGGTTTATCAACTTACCCCATCTTATTTGGCTCAACTTACCCCACAACAGCCATATTGTATAAAATGTAAAATTTTGTGACATTTCGATGATCCAAGTTGAGTGCTACATTGACATAGGCTATCATTATGTATTTGACTGCCTGGCCCTATAGCAAGAATTAACAGAATCCCTACTGCTTCCGTAATATTATTGCAAACATTATAATATCTGAATTCTACTGACTACAGCGAAAAATGCATTTTTGAACCACAAAACTCCCTATCTGCAAAATGATCTGTGCTCACAACGTGGCCATGTAAATAATATCACGGTTAATCACCGGGTGGTGTTGAAACTTCTTTAAAATCCCATGTGTAGAAATGCGAGGGGGTGGATCAACTAACCATGTGGCTCAACTAACCTGACTCTCCCCTAGGCCTACTGCTCTTTTTTGTAATTTAGAAATTCGATTGTTCTCGCTGCCCCATAAAACATTGCAATAGTTAATGTGTGGTAATATTAGAGAGTTGTAACGTTAGATATTAATAAGAATATTTTGAAGAAGGGTGAATTTTAGTTTACCTATAATTCTGACTATTTTATTTGAGACTTTGCTTAAATGATTTTTCAAAGTGAGATTCTTGTCTATGATCACCCATACAAAGTTAAAATTATCAATAGGGCCTACATTCAATTTGTATTCCATTAATTTTGACATTTTGTAATTTAAAAGTTAAAATTATCAATACATTCAATTTGTATTCCAATAATTTTGACAATTGGTAATTTATTTTTTAAGAACCCGGCATTTTTTCTGTTTACATGTGTGCATGTTTACCAATGTCATTTTTAACAATGACATTTTTAATGTAGGGGAGGACGGGGCATGTTCGAGCCCTTGAGACATAATGCATACCTGTTCACTAGATATTTACCTAAATCACTCATTATTGCATACATATAGTGCTTTCACATGTATGATGCCCCACTAAAATTTATAGTTAGTTGTCTTGTATATTTTAAAAAATATAGCGCAAAATGGACATGCCCCGTCCGACCAGTACCGTTCGAACATGCCCCGGTTATTAAAGTGCAATACAACAATGACAATAATTGACAATCCTTTGTATTTTATTATTGCATAAATAGCAACAGTGTGATGTTGCCCTTCAGAAGGTAGCATAACATTGTCAGTCTCCCATAACGTTGCCAGCAGTAGGCAATGGAAGTTTGTCCATCAGGCCACCGGCGCACCACTGGCGGCATTTATCACAGTTATCCACCAACCGCCGGGTTACCAGACAAAACAGCATGTGTTGTATGAAAAAATGTGATAATGTGTGGCTGAGTGAGTGCCAGCATGTAAGGGTGAGTGTGGACATGTGTGAATAAGATAAACTATGCTGCAATTATGACCATTGGTTGTGAGGCTACTTCGGGGCATGTTCACACCCTTTCCGGGGCATGTCCGAATGCGTTTGAACGTGCCCCGTAATGCCATTTCAGCTTCAACCCCAATTATTGCCCGTACCACTTGTAATGGTTCAAAAATACTTTCCCTGTATCCCAGCTAACACAATCATGTTTTAATGATGTTTTAGAAACATTTCGGGAAACATCACCGGAACGTTTCTAGAGAATATCACGAAAATGTTATTTTGTGGAGTTTTTAACATATTTTGAAAACATTATTATAAAATGTTTGCAAAACGTTTTAAAAACGTCCTTGAAACATTTCCACAAAACGTTCTAAAACATTTTAAAAACGTTTTAAAAATATTTCCATGAAACGTTTTAAAAACGTTTTAAAAATATTTCTATAAAACGTTTTAAAAATATTTCTATAAAATGTTTTAAAAAATGCTGCAAACTCAGGCGCGGATCCAGAGGGGGGAGGGCGCACGCCCACCCGTTTTTGCACCAAATTCTTTAAAAAGTCCCCTAATTTGGCCTAAATATGCCTAAAAACTCGCCCCCCCCCCCCGAGCCACCTGCGCCCCCTCCTTTTTCACCTGGATCCGCCCCTGAAACTTTATACTTACTTATCTTGACTGAACAGTGCTTGATAGGTCTAGAGGAATTACAAAAAGGATGTCAAGCTTGGCAGCCTGGTCACTGACAATGCCATGGCCTGATGGCTGATCCAGATCGCCGGCGCCTACCTCATAGTAGGCCAGGCCTGACAGGATTTCTAGATTTCATAGCCAAGGCCAGATTTTGTGCTTTTTCGTGGTCTGAAAATCGTACAAAACTCGAATTGAATCAGAATTGTGTGGATTCCATGACTTCACTACAGTACTTTAATTACAGCGCATGCGCGCTGGCCTATAGACTACATAGCACGTTTTTTGGGGTGGGTGGGGGCGCACCCCAACTATGAAAGTTGTCAGCTGCATAAAATTCAAAATTGCTAAATGTTTTTTGCATTGTCCTCAGCTCTGGATTACAATGTAGCAAGATTTGGTTAAAAGATATAACAATATTGGATAATTCCGTAAATTTTGTGCCCATTATAATGTTAATTTTGTGAGAGAAATATAAAACTAGGACAATCATGTCAGTATATACATATGGGAAAAAAACACTGTTTTTTTTTTTACCTTGAGCCAACCTTGGTCCAATGTCGGCAAATACACAGAGGATAGACGTCTAGCTGACGGTGGGCTGACGTTGACAAAACGACTGTTGGCTTTCTTACCTGTAGCCAACGTTGGCCCAACGTTGCATATGCCACTGCGACCATATGCCAACCATTGCCAACGTTGGCCCAACGTCAGCTTGCTAGCTGGGACGTGGTAGACATCACTGTGTTTTGTGGGAAATATTTAAATAATATCCCAGCAAGCACTCGTCCCCATGGTCCCAACCCTGTGTTAATGTTGGGACCGTGTCAAATATTTTTGACACATTTATAGGCCTACGAGTTTCCATTGAAATATTGTAAGTGTCATTTTATTACTCCCAAATAATTTGATTCTCAACATTTTAATTAAATAATTTGTAATAAATGATTCGGAAATGTAGACAAAATTTGTATTGATATATATTGTAATACCAAGGAACCATTAAAAATATCCCCATGATGTTTTTGAAATGTTTGTCCATAACATTTGGCAATAATATTTCTAAAACATTTTTAAAACATTTCCATAAAAACTTAGTGTCAAAATATTTTTAAAACATTTTTAAAACATTTTCATAAAACCTTAGTGTCAAAATATTTTTAAAACATATTAAAAACATTTTCATAAAACTTAGTGTCAAAATATTACAAAAACATTTTTGAAACATTTTTAACATTTCAGTGGAATGTTTTAAAAACGTTTTAAACATGTGTTTGCAAAATGTTATAAGTAAAACCTTTTTGAACCCTTTTCAGCATTTCAGTAAAATATTTTATTAACGTTTTAAACATGTTTTTGCAAAACGTTATGGCTGAAACCTTTTTGAAACCTTTTTAAAATGTTTTAAAACGTTTTGTGTTAGCTGGGATGTTGTATACCTCTGTGTTCTATTCATAGAACAACAAATGGTTACTTAACTACTAAAACCGTAGTTCACACAGTATTTAGAAAAAATATCCTAAATAACATAAAATGAGACGAAAATCACATATTTGAATCGAGAACAGAACAAAAAAAACTGTAGCTGATGAATTTTGGGAGAAACAGTGACTTAGGGGAGAGGTACATCTTGAATTATATTTTTAATTCACCAGGTGGCCCTCAATTCTGAGTTACCAGCAGGGTGCGGACGTGCCCCGGTGTTCGAACATGCCCCGTCCTCCCCTACATTATTTTAATACCGGAGAAATACATTTGGCCTACAAATTAAATTTAATCTCAAATATGTAGACATATGTGACCTGGTTGAGTCATTGTAAATTGTGTTGGGAACTTGACAATCAAATAGAAAAACAAATAAAAATGTTTCCAGAATCTCCCGCCATTTGAACTATGTTTATAAAAATAGTTCAAGGTCATCCTTGTTAGATTCTGATATGTATGGTCTCTTAAGGTTTGTCGGACCAATGTTGTGTAGGACCAATGGTGTGTCGGACCATTGGTGTGTCGGACCAATGGCGTGTCGGACCTATGGTGTGTCGGACCAATGATCAGTCACCCCCTGGCCTATCAGCTATTAAGGCCCACCTGATTGTTTTGTTTCAGGGTGTGCGTTTTGTGCCTTCATGTGGTGGACTAATGGAGAAATAGCAGTGGGCGTTTTGTGCACGGGGGTGGGTGTATTAAGAACGGGGACGTTCCCAAAACGCCCACTTTTTTTCCGGCAAATTTCATCAAATAGTCTACACAGAGTAGTCCACAGACCCTAAAATTTCACTGGCCGTGCATAGTTATATTTAGAATCAGATGCTGATCTTCATTTGGTGATCAGTAGGCCTAATACATCATTAGGCCTACATGTATTAGGCCTACGTGCTGCTATGTGAGGCTATGTGTTAGGCTAAGTTAAGTCTAACTTCTCCCTTTCTCCAAGTTTCTCCTATAAGTATAATTTATAACTGTTAGGCCTATACATGAGGCTAGTGATCACAATCTAAATCTGGGACCAATAGGTGACAATACTACAATTAGACTATAGCCTCTACAATAGGAATGTGATTCTGTGTAACGTTAGTCTACATAGGCCTAGCCTAGGCTAATACATGTAATATCATGTTATAACAGTTGCCCACAGTTAGCCTACATCCATGACATCAGTAGCCTACATGATTGTAGTCTATAAAAAAAGGCCTATATATATAGTCTATGTACAACTTGTACAAGGTCAAGGCACAGTTTGTAAACGGCCTTGTTTGGACAAAACATGCACACGGCCTCTGAGGCTCTGAGTTTGCCAGTGTTTATTTGGTTGTGTGAAGTTTACATAGTCATAGGCCTACGTCATGATAGGCCTACCAGACTAATAGACATACATTGATCATTACATGACAGGTGAGTAGGTCTAACGTTAGACTATTTGCAGTGATTTGTGTTTCTCATGGCGTCATGACATGCTACCCGCCGTCAGATTAACTTGTATCGCATGTTTTCCGCCGATTTCTCAGTCAATTCTCAACCGATTTTCATGAAATTTTGGTATGGACTATTTGCGGGTCACTCGGCAACTACCGTGAAATTTTCATCGGAAAATAATGTTCAGCTAAAAAATTAGACCATCTGACATGTAATGCAATTTAGGGCTAAAAACAAACTTTAATTTAACCAGTTTAATGGGTTTATAGGT